>CM052813.1:27205652-27246678 GCA_028533885.1 Nasua narica
ATATCCAACTTTTGTATCAACATGGACAGGACTAGAAGAGATTATGCGGAGTGAAATAAGTCAAGCGGAGAGAGGCAATTATCTTATGGTCTCACTTACGTGTGGTGTATAAAGAAAATCATGGAGGGCATCGTGAGAAGGAAGGGAAGCATGAATGGGGGGAAATCGGAGGGGGTGATGAACCAGGAGAGACTGTGGACTCTGAGCAACAAACTGAGGGTTTTGGAGGGGAGGGGGTGGGGGGGTGAGCCTGGTGGTGGTATCGAGAGGGGCACGTACTGCATGGAGTACTGGGTGTGGTGCATGAACAATCAATCTTGTAACACTGAAAAATTAAAATAAACAAATTTGGGGAGAAAAAAAAGAAAAAAAAGAAAAAAAAATGTAAAAAAAAATAAAAGAGAAGGAGAGATAAAAATCTTCCAATATAAACAGAAACTAAAAGAATTCTTGATCACTAACCAGCCCTGCCAAAAATATTAAAGGGAGTTCTTTAAGTGAAGAGAGAGCCCAAAAGTAACATGGACCAGAAAGGTGAGACGATATAAAGAAACAGTGACTTTACAGGTAATACAATGACACTTCACTCATATCTTTCAATAGTTACTCTGAATGTAATTGGGCTAAATGCTCCAATAAAAAAAACACGGTATCAGATTGGATAAAAAAGCAAGACCCATTGATATGCTGTCTGCAAGAGACTCATTTTAGACCCAAAGATACCTCCAGGTTTAAAGTGAGGGGGTGGAAAACCATTTATCATTCTAATGGACATTAAAAAAAAGCTGGGGTAGGAATTACTACCCATTTGGCTTAAAATCTCAGCCAACGACAGTAATAAAAGGTGTGGAAGGACACAATATCATGATTAAAGTGTCTATGTAACAAGAAGATCTAACAGTTGTCAATATTTATGCCTCTAACATGGGTACAACCAATTATATAAACCAATTAATAACAAAATTAAAGAAATACATTGATAATAATACAATAATAGTAGAGGACTCAGAGTAATCAACAAATCATCTAAGCAGGAGATCAACAAGGAAACAAGGATTTTGAATGACATACTGGACCAGATGAACTTCACAGGTATATTCAGAGCATTCCAGAATATATGTTATTCTCAAATGCACATGGAACTTTCTCCAGAGTAGATCACATATTGGGTCATAAATCAGGTCCCAACTGGTACCAAAAGATTGAGATCATGCCTTGAATATATTTTCAGGCCATAGTGCTTTGAAACTGGACCTCAATCATAAAAGGAAATTTGGAAAGAACTCAAATACATGAAGCTAAAGAACTTCCTGCTAAGGAATGAATGGGTCAACCAGTAAATTAAAGAAGAATTAAAAAAAAATTCATGGAAACAAATGAAAATGAAAACACAACTAAAAACTTTTGGGATGCAGCAAAGGGCATCTTAAGAGGGAAGTATTTAGTACTACAAGCCTTTCTCAAGAAATAAGAAAGGTCTCAAACATGCAACCTAACCTTACCCCTAAATGAGCTGGAGAAAGAACAGCAAATAAAGCCTAAGTCCACCAAGAAAAGAGAATTAATAAAGATTAGAGCAGAAATCAATGAAATCAAATGGAAAGAACAGTAGAACAGGTCAATGAAACTAGGAGCTCATTCTTTGAAAGAATTAAGAAGATTGATAAAGCTCTGGCCAGACTTATGAAAAAGAAAAGAGGAAGGACCCAAATAAATCAAACCATGGATGAAAAATGAGAGATCACACCCAACACAAGAAATACAAGCAATTATGACAACATATTAGGATCAACTATACCAACAAATTAGGCAATCTGGAATAAATGAATGCATTCCTAGAGAGGTATAAAGTACCAAAACTGAACCAGGAAGAAATAGAAAACCTGAACAGACTTATAACCAGCAAGGAAATTGAAGCAGTAATCAGAAATCTCCCAATAAACAAGAGTCTGGGGCTGGATGGCTTCCCAGGGCAATTCTACCAAACATTTAAAGAAGAATTAATACCTATTCTTCTGAAGGTGTTTCAGAAAAAACAGAAGTGGAAAGAAAACTTCCAAACTCTTAGAAAGCCAGCATTATTTTGATCCCAAAACAGAAAAAGACCCCACCAAAAGGGAGACTTATAGACCAATATCCCTAATGAACAGGGGTGCAAAAATACTCTTGAAGATACCAGCTAGTAGGATCCAACAGTACATTAAAAGGATTATTCACCACGACCAAGTGGGATTTATTCCTGGGCTTCAAGGTTGGTTCAGCATCTGCAGATCAATGTAATATTCTATATTAATAAAAGAAAGGACAAGAACCATATGATCTTCTCAATAGATACAGAAAAACATTTGACAAAGTACAGCATCTCTTCTAGATTAGAACTCTTCACAGTGTAGGGATAGAGGGAACACACCTCAATAACATAAAAGCTCACAACAAACACCATTCTTAATAGAGAAAAACTGAAAGCTTTTCCCCTAAGGTCTGGAACACGTAAGGAATGTCCACTCTCACCACTGTTGTTCAACATAATACTTAGAAGCCCTAGCTGCAGCAGTCGGACATAAAAGACACTGAATCGGCAAAGCAGTCAAAGTCTCACCCTTTGCAGATGACATGATACTCCATGTAGAAAACCCAAAAGATTCCACCCCAAAATTGGTAGAACTCATACAGGAATTCAGCAAAGTGAGAGGTATAAAATCAATACACAGAAATCAGTTGCGTTTCTATACACCAAAAACAAGACAGAAGAGAAATTAATGAGTCAATCCCACTTACAATTGTATCCCAAACCACAAAATACCTAGGAATAAGTCTAAGCAAAGGGGCAAAGGATCTATACTCAGAAAACTATAGAACACTCATGAAAGAAATTGAGGAAAACACAAAGAAATATAGACTTTCCGTGTTTATGGATTGAAAGAACAAATATTGTTAAAATGTCTTTGCTTCCAAGAGCAATCTATACATTCTGTGCAACACCTATCAAAATACCATCAAGTTTTTTTCTCAATGCTGGAACAAATAATCCTAAAATTTGTATGGAACCAGAAAAGACCCCACATAGCCAGAGGAATGTTGAAAAAGAAAACCAACGCTGGTGTCATCAAATTCCAAACTTCAAGCTCTATTACAAAGCTGTAATCATCAAGACAATATTGTACTGACACAAAAAGAGACACAAAGATCAATGGAACATAATAGAAAACTCAGAAATGGACCCTCAACTCTATGGTCAACTAATCTTCAACAAAGCAGGAAAAAATATCCAATGGAAAAAAGACAGTCTCTTCAACAAAGGGTGTTGGGAAAATTGGACAGCCACATGCAGAGAAATGCAACTGGACCATTTCCTTACACCATGCACAAAAATAGACATAAAATGGCTGAAAGACCTAAATGTGAGACAGGAATTCATCAAAATGGTAGAGAAAGCAGATGTAGTCACCTCAGCTGCAGCAACTTCTTGCTAGACAGGCCTCCAAAGGCAAAAATGAACCATTGGGACTTCATCAAGATAAAAAGCTCTTACGCAGCAAAGGAAATAGTCACCAAAACAAAAAGACAGTTGACAGAATAGGAGAAGATATTTGCAGATGTCTTATCAGGTAAAGGCCTAGTATCCAAAACTCTATAAAGCACTTAATCAAACTCAACACCCAGTGAACAAATAGTCCAATCAAGAAATGGGCAGAAGACATGAACAAATATTTCTCCAAAGAAGACACACGATTAGCCATCAGACACATGAAAAAATGCTCCACATTATTTGTCATCAGGGAAATACAAATCAAAACCACAATGAGATAACACCTCACACCAGTCAGAATGGCTAAAATTAACAAGTCAGGAAATAACAGATGTTGGCGAGGATGTGGAGAAAGGGGGAACCCCCCCCCCCAGAGCGTTGGTGAGAGTGCAAATTGTTTTAGCTGCTCTGGAAAACAGTATGGACGGTCCTCAAAAAGTTGAAAATAGATCTACCCTATGACCCAGCAATTGCACTTACTAGGTATCTACCCCCAAAATACAAAATACAAATGTAGTGATCGTAAGGGGCATCTGCACCCCATGGTTTCTAGCAGCAATGTCCACAATAGCCAAGCTATGGAAAGAGCCCAGATATCCATGAAGAGATGAACAGATGAAGAAGAGGTGATACACACACACACACACACACACACACACACACACACACACATACATACAATGGAATACTACTCAGCTGTCAAAAATGAAATCTTTCCATTTGCAACAACATGCATGGAACTAGAGGGATTATGCTAAGGGAACTAAGACAATCAGAGAAAGACAATTATATGATCTCACTGATATGTGTAATTTAAGAAACTAAACAGAGGAGCTGTTTAATTTCTTAAATTGACAGGGAAGGGAGGAAAAAAATAAAACAAGACAAAACCAGAAAGGGAGACAAACAGTAGGAATCTCTTAATCATAGGAAACAAAAACTGAGGGTTGCTGGAGGGGAGAGGGTGGTTGTGGATGGGGTGACTCAGTGACGGACATTAAGGAGGCACATGGTGAAAGAGCACTGGGTATTATATAAGACTGATGAATCACTGAATTCCACCTCTGAAACTAATAATACACTGTATGTTAATTTAATTTAAATAACAAAACTATAAAGAGATATTACCTCACATTTGTTAGAATGTCTGAAATGGACAATATAAGATAAAACAGGTGTTTGTGAGGATGTGGAGAACGAGGAACCCTTTTGCATTGTTGGTGGGAAAGCAAACTGGTGCAGCCAGTGTGCAAAACAGTGTGGAGGTTCCTCAAAGAGTTAAAAATATAATTACCCTAGGACCCAGCAATTGTACTAGTTGGTATTTACTGAAAGAATATAAAAATACTAATTCAAAGGGATACACACACCCCATTTTTATAGCACGTTAAATATTTTTATGCATTATTTATGTTTAGTGAACAAGTAAAGAACAAAAGCTCCTTCAGCAATTTTTTAAATTTCTTCTTACTTTCGATACTTCTACAAATAGTAGAATAATATCCTGTCGGTAAATGCTGGCTTCAGTAGCTATATAATGCATCTGTTTTCTAAGATTGTCTTTGTTTAATGTTTCTTAATATCTCTTTAGTTGAGGCCACATTTCTGTTAAAGTAATTGCTTAAGTTTCATAAAAAATATGTGGCTTCTCCATTGGAACATAATGCCAGAAAATATTGATCAGAAATCTTAACCTATAAATCCGAGTGCATTTTGCAAAATACTTTTCCTCCTTCATACCCAGAATGAGAAATAACTAGCAGAGAATGTAGCAGAGAACATCTTGGGAATCTTTTAATGTAGCAGAGAAATGTAACAGAGAATATCTTGGGAATCTTGGAATACTATAGATTTAAGGAATTAACTGTGTTGAGTTTATCAAAGAGTTGTACCTTTTTTTTTTCTGTAAGTTTGATATGATGAGTGGAAACTTTTCCCATTTATTCTGATTGAGTGGGTGGGTGGATTTTTTTTAAAAGATTTTCTTTATTTATTTGAAAGAGAGAGAGATCACAAGTAGGCAGAGAGGCAGGCAGAGAGAGGGGGGGAAGCAGGCTCCCCGCCGAGCAGAGAGCCCGATGTGGGGCTCGATACCAGGACCCTGAGATGATGACCTGAGCTGAAGGCAGAGGCTTAACCCACTGAGCCACCCAGGCGCCCCAAGTGGGTGGATATTTATGTAGATGTGAGATGAAGATAGAAAGTCAAGTGTACTGGTGGGTTATTAGTAACATCGTTTGTTTTAATGCTTTCAAATTTTCCAGCAAGTTCCACACATTATTTACGTGTGTAGAGAAAGAAAAGTGTTTAGCTTTTGGTCATAACTAAGTTGAAAATAGATAAAATGCTCTAAGAATGGGAAAGAATGAAAGAGAAGCAACCCTGGTAGATTGCAGGTCAGCTGGTCACAAACCACTATTAAGAAGAACTCATTACAGCCTTGTAAATTTAATACCTACACTCTGTAGTTAAGATTTCTCTTGCCGCTCTAGCCCTAGAATTGTCTAAACATTTTTTTCAATGAAATATCTGAACGTACTGAGCACTAAATTATCTGTTACTATAAAAAGTAGTTTGATAATTTAGAATAAAATTACATTTCAGGTCTAGTAACTGACTTGGGTCTTAATTAGTTATCACCATCAGTCACATTTTTGGTTAAATAAGCGGTTGCTATGCCTCATACTTAGCAATATCTTTGCTACCTAATGTAGAAATAATGAATAACTTTGTCTAATTATGTTAATAACTTATTTTTCTTAATTCTTACTGTCATAGCTAAAAAACATGGATTGTTAGAAAACAGTGAGATGGAAAATATCTCTCTTCCCTTATTTGTGAAATACCCTTTCAAAGGACAGCTTGTAATATACAAAGTTTTGGCTTCTCAAAGCCAATGACAGTGATTACATTGAACATCTGGCATTTTTACATTTTATGTACATTCCCATATTTTTATAGCTTTTATATTTGGAGATGTAAGACATTTTTGCTATCTGTTGGCTAGGATAATAGGGGTTACTAGATTTCTTATCTCATCTGGCAATTTGGTTGTGCCTTAGAAATAGTTAACTGATAACTTTCAATAATAATTTTTTGGGGGGACTAGATTTTGATATAAACATAGGGTGTTAAAAACTACCTTTTCCAATTATTGATTTGAATTTCTGAAGGAAATAGGAATTAATATACTTGCCTTTGTTTTTAAAATTAGTCATTTTTTGGCCTTTTAATTTTTTTATTACTTAAAAACTTCATTTTTTTTAAATGCTTCATTTGCGTTTTCTGCTCTTTAATAAGGAAAGCACAATTAATCGTGTCATGGACATACTTAGCACACATAGAATCCCCATAGGCCCTGCTGACATGATTTTCATTTTAGACAACTTAATAAAAACTTTAGATCTCATAGCACTAACTCCTCAAAGTCAGCCTGTCCACATGCCACACGAAGATTTTGGGGCTTCCAAACCTTCTTGGTTTAAAGGTAAACAATTCTATTACCAGGGGCTTGGGACAGCCTAGTTTTGTTAGAGGCTGGATTGTAGGACAGCCTATGACAGTATGTCAAATGCTGGAGCATTCTGAATGCCTAGAGATGCCATCCCTGGAAGAGGAAAAAGGAGTGAGTCATTTTTATTGTTAAATACAATTTATAATGATTATGAAAAAGAGCAGTATCTAATATCATAGTATTTTTTAGCATTCAGATCTTTATTTTATTTATTTTTAATTAACATATAATGTATTATTTGTCCCAGGGGTACAAGTTTGTGAATCATCAGGCTTATACATTTCACAGGACTTACCACAGCACATACCCTCCCCATTGTCTATAATCCAGCCACCTTTCCCTCCCTCCCGACCCCCAGCAACCTTCAGTTTGTTTCATGAAATTAAGAGTCTCTTATGGTTCGTCTCCCTCCTGATCCCATCTTGTTTTATCTTTTCCCTCTCTACCCACCATTACCCCCCACTCTGTCTCTCAAATTCCTCATATCAGAGAGATCATATGATAATTGTCTTTCTCTGATTTACTTATTTCACTTAGCATAATATCCTCTAGTATTCTTATTACAAAGGATAGTGCTCTTAGGTTTAAAGACACACTAAGAATTCTTGTGTCAGCAGAAAATGACAATATGTACTTCATTTGGTCACTTATAAATCTTCAAAATAAGAGTTGCCATCATTGGCTCCTCCCTACTTTTTGATTCTCCTAATTCAGTAAATGTGACGTATTGGGTCTTTTTCATAATTGTTGAGAAATTAATAATTTCTTTTTTAAAAAAAGAGAAATGAATAATTTCTAAGAAAGAGAGAAATTCTCTTTAAATGTTAAGCATTTATTTTCACTATTTTATGATACTTCGTAGTTGACATCCAATGGAATATTGTATATGAAAAATAAGAGAACATATCCCTTTATTTTACAGAAGTTACCCTTTAATCCTGAGATTCAAGTGGATATTATCTTATGTCTCTTAAAACTACATACTTGGATCCACCTAATCCCAAGCTCTTATATTGAAAAGAAGTTCTCCTCTTTGTTGTAGTTACAGTGGAGAATTAACATGACTTCAAACTCCACCTCCATCTTATTCTACCTTATACTACCCTACCTTTGGCGCCTGGCAGGATACATTTATTTCATGGCATTTCCTCTCATAAATGAGAGGAATTATATAATTATATACATATATATAAATAAATTTCCTCTCATAAACTTCTACTGGGCCTTCAGTTGCAGTGATTTCTTGAAGATGGAAAGCCAAGGAGTTTAGTGTGACTGCAGCAAATAACCTAGCCAGGATCTGGGTGTGTACTACACTTATCCCATCCATGATGATGACCCAGTCTTCTTACATGATCTCTCAGTTAACCAAAAGTCTGTATTTTCCCTAGATTCTTCAAAACCACTGTGCCCTTCTCCTTGACACTTAATACCATTTGTTAGACTTTGTAGCCTGGTTCTTATTTCCCTAGTTGATTTAACTTTCTCAGTAAGGCAAAATTTAATAATCCTAGGAACCCCTGTTAACTTGTAGTCAGACCAGTATAAAGCTATTTGTGTAAGATTTATCCTATTTTTTTAAATAGGCACTGATGTAACATTTTTAACAGCTTAAGTATTTTTACAAGTATGAAAAGTTTATTCTTTGTATTAGCCCCTGGGGTTGTTAACATTATTATGCCCAGTTTTTCAGCTGAAGAAACTGAGGCACAGAGAGGTTCAATAACTTGATTAAGGTTACACAGCTACTCTGTAGTGCAGGTGGGGTTTGAATTCAGATTTTTAAGTACCATACTATGCTGCATCATAGTATGGTCTTGTAGTTCCTCAATAACTTGATAGCATTTTTTTCTTTTTCTCATCTTCTAAGACATAATCCCAAATAGAATTTTAAAGGAGTAATTTAATATATTTAAAGGAATAATTTGTGTATTATCTTTTATACTATTGAATAGATAGCTGTTTTGGTTGGGTTTTCGTTGTTTAGAACAATTTAACATGAATGTGTTTTCTGGTTGATTTAATCCCTCAATTAGTGCATCTTACATAAAATGTATGATAGCATCTTTCCATACCCATGGTATATTAGTTTGTTACGGCTGTTCTGACAGCCTGAGGAAATCCCATTGGCTCAGTCCTCTTTACTGTACTTTACCCTTGGAGTCATTCTTCCTTCATTTTATTCTGTCTCTGTATCCCTTTCAGTCCAAGCTAGCAACATTTTTGCCAGTATAAAAATCTGAAAAACTGTCTTGGCTTTCTGTACCATCACGACTATCCAAGCCATCAGACAGGAAGGTCCTCCATATTTCTTTCCAGGACAATTACATTCTGAGTTCTGGCTTCTGCTGAGATGGTTGAGTTGATCCATGATTCACATGCCAATCTCCTTAGCAGATGTTTGTCCCACCAAACCATTGGCCTGGTCTCCAGAGCACACTTAAGTGGATAGGCTGAGATTTTCCTTTTTGCTTAGCAGTTCCTTCATCAGTTTATTTCTTCCCTCCTATTTTATGATAAACAGTAAAGAAAATAGGCTGCACCTTCCATACTCTCCTTGGAAATATCCTCAACTCCATATTCAAGCTCACCACTTAAAAGTATTACCTGCCACCCAACAGAAGAACACAGTTCTGCTACTTTATAACAGGGATCACCTTGTGATCCTGGAAGAGTGAACAGGGATCTTTCAGTGTTCAATGCCATGTTCCTCATTTTCATCCAAGATCTTGGCAAAAGCACCTTTAACAAAGTTCACATGTGTAGTGACATTCTGTTCATGACTATATATATATATATATATATATAGTTTATGATGACAGAAAGTTTCTTTACTCTCTTTTTCTCCAGAGCCACTTGCACATTTTTAAGGTATTTGTTATAGCAGTAATTCACTTGACAATACCAGAAATTTATTAGGTTTCTAAGGCTATATTCATTTCTGAGAACTGCTATAACAAAGCACCATAAACTGGATGGCTTAAAACTACAGAAATGTATTGTCTCACAGTTTTGGATGCTGGAAATCCAAAGTCAAGGTACCAACAAGTCTATCCTCCCTCTTAGATCCTTCCTTGCCTCTTCCTGGTGGTAGAAGTTAGTCCTTGGTGGTCTTGCCTTATAGACATATTACTCCAATCTGTGCCTCTGTCTTCATATGGCCTTCTCTCCTGTGTGTCTGTGTCTCTTCTGATATGGATACCAACCCTTTTGGATTAAACCCCATCCTACACCAGTATGACCTTAAGTCATTATTTCTGCATTAACCCTATTTCCATATGGGGTCACATTTGGATATACTTGGGGTGAGCACAGCACCATATCTTTTGAAGGGGGTCACAATTCAACCTGTAATACCCTCGTAATAACCAGAACAGCCACATCAAGTTGCTACTAGACTCGTCTTATTTTAAAGCATTCTTTTCTTAGTTCCTTCCTAGTTATCATTTAGTTGTTAATAAACAGAATGAAAAGCAGAATCATTTCACACATTTTTTCATACCTTCAAAGCCTTCCTTATTAGACATTTGAACATGAAAGTATTTTTTTCATAATTAATTAGCCATCCTGTGTGTCATGAAGAAAATATGTTAAAAGTAATACCTCGGTTTGGGTGTTTTAAGTACTAACTTCTTATTTTATTAGCCATTTATTGTGGTTATGTGAAAATTGCAGCTCTGCAATTGAGACAACTAACTTAGTATTTTCTGTCTTAGAATCTTGCTAATTTTTAAAGCGTTTTCATCTTTAAATTAGATCGATGGTTTTCAGTATCAATAATAGCATGAATCTGACTTCCTGAGAGATAGGAACAAATAATCATGATTCTATATAATAAGTCTTAGGGTAGTAAAATATGGAAGAATTCAATGCATACAGACTCCTGAAAATTCTCTTTAAATTGGGGCTTAGCATTTTTAACCAATATATGTATATTCTTAAAAGGAGCAGCAACAATAGCCATTCTTTTTTTTTTTTAAGATTTTATTTACTTAATTGACAGAGAGAGATCACAAGTAGGCAGAGAGGCAGGTGGAGAGAGAGAGGGAAGCAGGCTCCCTGCTGAGCAGAGAGCCTGATGTGGGGCTTGATCCCAGGACCCTGAGATCATGACCTGAGCTGAAGGCAGAGGCTTTAACCCACTGAGCCACCCAGGCGCCCCAAGAATAGCCATTCTTATTAGTATTTTGACTTGATATCACAAATATGTTTGCTTGAAAAGTATTACCTATTACTTATTTGTATTAATATGTGGTCTGCAAGTTTGTTAATGTCATTCTTTCCTACTAATGAAGTTATGTAGTCCATTCTCTTAAATGATCTCATTTAACTTACTGAAGGGTTTAGATGAGTGTTACTGTTTGTCAATACTAACAAGAATAGATTTCTCTTTAAAAAAAAAGTAGATTTCTCTGTGCTGCTGAATTTTAATATTTTTGACTCTGATGTTGTTCCTTGAATTATTTTGGATATTTTTGATTCTTTATTTCTGAATATTTTAATTTGGAGATAGCACTTAATCCTTTATAGTGAGTCAAGCAGTCAACTGAGTGGTAGATCTTGCTGTATGTTCACAAAATCTAAGACTTCTGGGAGAGGGGAATGGGAAAGTAAGATAGGTAAGACAAAATTCTCCCTCGCCAAAGAAACTAATTGTGTCTATATTGTTCACTCCCTTATTTTTCTTCATGAAGCAGATATTAGTAACACTTTAAGGAAATAGGAAAGTTTCTGCTGATGAATCCAACTTCTGTTTCTTCCTTTAGGGGAAGATTGCATCTTAAACCAAAATATCCTAAAATTTCTCACATTTCCCTTTTCCATATTTATAGGCAAGATAATTATAGTAAGATGTTATAGAACTCTCTCTATACTTAACTAATAATAGAAAGCAGAGCTGTAGATAAACAGTACTGCATTCAGAGGAATAGTTGGTACAATTTACAGTGTTTAGGATGAATTTTTTTTTTTTTTGTAATAATAGAACAGTGAGCAGGAAGGCATTGTGGTAGGAGCAGAAGTCCTGAGTTAAGGAAGCGTCTGGTACATTTGGGTTCTGGTGATTATGTGGTAATGGGAGAGAAACTTGGAAATCTCACTGGCAGAGTCAAATCTTGGATCCCTTGAATGCTAGACTCAGGAGTCTAGATTTTATTCTAAAAGGAGAGCAGCATAGATTACAACTTATTGAACTCAGAAATGAAAGGTTATAAAGTATTTGAGGGGGATTAAAATGACAGCTATAAAGATGAATTGGTGCTAGGAGTGACTGTCAGCAGAGAAATCAGTTTGCTTTATTATGCTAGGGTTCAGTGTCTGAAAGTGAAGATGGAAGGATCCTGGTATAAGGACTTCATGCAGGAGATATTTTAAAGGAAGAACTTATTGTAGATGATGACAGGATTTTTAGGAGTAGATGAGAAGGGAAGGATTGGGAAATGTTGACTATGAATGTATAAGAATGGAAGAATCATGGCATCATAACAGAATGTTTGCAGTTGAAGAAATTATTTTAAGCATGTTGAGTGTAAGGTGTTTTCTGAACTTTGAAAGCATTATACCTGTCAAGATTTGAATTCTAGGGATAGATAATACAGTTTGGAGATTATTATTTTTTAAATTATATGATTTATTTAATTAATTTAAATTTATTATTTATTTAATATTAATTAATTAATAATCGTTAAATTTCCAAATTGAAATTAATTTGGATGGAGATGATAATTTTACCACCAAAATATTGAGAGACTTATTTTTTCAAGGCTGTTGATAAGTCAACCAGCCTGTCGTTAGGTGTGTTAAGGATTGTTTTGAATGATAACTGCCCTGTTACATGGAATGTTGGCCTAGATATGATTTAACCTGTTGAAGTCTTTATAGGAAATTTGTTTTATAAGGTGGAACTGCTGACTATGTATTCATGATAATCAAAGTCCTAGTATATTTAAAATAATCTTTTCTTTGAACTTCTCCGCTTAACACTATTTCTTCTTCTTAGTTATATATTTAAAGTGATGATGGTGGGTGTCTTATGGATAGGACATAGAGGAGAAGTCAGTCATTTGCTCTAGTTGTTGATTAATTTGTAAGTATATTTATCAATAAACACATGCAATTAAAATACATCTTTTTAAAAAGATTTTATTTATTTATTTGACAGAGAGAGAGAGATTACAAGTAGGCAGAGAGGCAGGCAGAGACAGAGGGGGAAGCAGGCTCCCTGCTGAGCAGAGAGCCCGATGTGGGACTCGATCCCAGGACTCTGAGATCATGACCTGAGCCAAAGGCAAGAGACCTAACCCACTGAGCCACCCAGGTGCCCCACAATTAAAATACATCTTGAAGAAAATTTATCTCAATCTATTGGTTGAATTTTTCTAAACAAACATACATTGGCTATTTTTATTCATTACAACCTAGGTTTTCAGTTTTATAGGCCTTCCAGCATTCAGCACGTTGATATATATTCATGATGAGAGAATAATCCCACTTTTACAGACAATCTTACAAAAGTGTGCTTTCCTTTTCATTGTTTTTGATGTAAGTTCTTGATGAACCATACACTGTATTTTGTTATTTGTAAATGTGAATGTATAGGTTGTCACCTCTGTTCAGAAAAAATTGAATTTATTACTCACTGCATATTTGAAAATGTAAAACATTATCCTCAAGTTTGTAGTGAGTATTCATGTATGGTACATTCAAACTATGACTTAATGTGACCTTATGTAGCCAGTACAATGTTTAAAGCTCTCCAACCGTGTTGTTTCAGTGCACCTGCAGGAAAGATATGGTGAAAATCTCAATGGATATCTTTGTGAGGAAATTTCAGCCAGACAGATACCAGCTTTGGAAACAAGGAAAGGATATATACACCATTGATCACACAAAGCCTACTCCAGAATCCACACCTGAAGTAAAAGCATGGCTGCAGAGGAGGAGGAAAGTAAGAAAAGCATCCAGGAGGTAATGATTTCTTCCCCCCATCCCACTTGCACCTACTCAATAAAAATGAGTCATTGAACGTGGTGTTCTCAAAAACTATTCATTTGCTTTCTTCTGTTTATTCATCATAAATTTACTTAATATCTTACTGAAAATTTGAGGCAAAGTATTTATAATTCTTAAGAAGTATAATAAGTAAAATATAGGAAAGGGTGTATAATGTGCTTGAGAATGTTCCTGACATGCTATATATGGCAAAAAGAACAGTCCTGGAACTTCCTAGACCTCTTACACTAATGTACATTAAGGTTGAATTAGTGCCCTCTATTCATCTCCATACTTTTATCAACTTCAAAAACTTGATGTCAAACTTTTTCATTTTGCTACTGATTTTCTGACTTTAGTTGTTTTCTTCATTTCTTCATTCTTCATTTGAGATACTTTATTCATCAGGATACCTATATTTTGCTACATTTTATACACTTGGTTTTATTCTTTTACAAGGTGTAAAGCAGAGCATGTGGTATTTGTTTAACATGGTTGTCCATATGAACTTTATTCTATATTCCATTTTTGTGGCCAGAGCCATTTCAGAAGTTTTTAGGTCATCTGTGGGCATTTTCCTATTTTAAAACCCATTGAATGGAGCATGTGTTATGTTGCTCTCGGGTCCTGAGGCAAAGTTTTTACGCTCTTATATTTTCTAGGTTTATATTACACACTTATTCTCCAATATTACTCATTGTTTTTCTTTCAGATTGTAAAAGTAATATTTGGCTTAGAGAATATTTGTAAAATAAGGAAAAGAATAGTGAAGGAATCCCAAATCACTTATAATGTCACAATCCAGAGATAACTAGAGATAACCAGCGATAACTAATCTACATTTGGTAGATATCCATTACATATGCATACATACATATATTATATTATATAATATACTTTTCCAAAATTGAGGCCATGTTTTGTTAACCCTTTGATGACCAGCTTTGTGATTGTTTTTCATGTAATTAAATGATTTGGTACAACATAATACTGAATGCATGCATTTATTTAATCCCCTGTGTTTGGATCAATAGCTCATGTCTAGTTTTTGTTTTTGGGGTTTTTTTGGCCATTAACTAAGTAACAGTGTAATTTTAAATCTTTGACCATACTTCTGATGCTTCTTTTCTTACTCTGACATTTATATTCTGCTATTTTAGAATGGTAGTGAGTGGAGGAAACTTAAAGAACATGGAGTCATATTTCTACATTTTATAAGAGATATACCTGAGGTGCAGAATTAGTAGCAGAACTAAAACTCAGGTGTTCTTCTTTTATCCTGTAGTTTACAGCAGTGATTTTCAAACTATTAGTTTTCAAATCAATTCAGTAGGCAAGAAAAACATTTTTAAATTAGGATGCAAAATAGAATAAAAAGTATTACAGTTCTTTTCTGTGATAAGGGTAAATATTAATTCCTGATGTGTGAACATGTGTGTATGAGTGTGTTGTGTCACTATCTAAAATATGTAACTTATAATGGGTTGGTTGTATTAAAAAAAATTGGGGAAATATTGATTTAGAGAGTCAATGCCAAAAAGGCGAGGAGGCAGTAGTCAATCTAAGTTCAAAAGAAATACAAATAGAACATCTTGAGAATTGTTCTTTAATGGACAGAAAACACAATACTTTAATTAGGTGCATAATCTGGTCTCCTAGTTACTAACAAATAGTGACCCTTTTGGGTTGACAGAGAACATAGATCTGTGACATTGAACAGATTTGAAATGCTTTTTAGTAGGTTAAATTAATCAATGGACTTTGCTCATCCAGTTAAATAGCCTCATGTTAAGGGGCTCATTGATTATGCCCAGCCTTGTGGCTTGATCATGGCATTTACTGCTCTCCCTTAAGTAATACTCTATCCAGGAAATGTAGTGAAGTGAATGATCCATTGATATCTCAAAGAGAAATCAGCCATGTTATGTTACATGTGCTATGCTATTTATAATGTGAAGATTTCCCACCTGGCCAATGCAATAATGGTGATGATGATATCAGTACTGCCAGTAGCAGCCAAAGCTAATTTACATAGGTTATCTTTGGCTACCATCTTCATCTCAGAACTCTGCCCTCCCTGACTTCCTGTAGTACATAGTGGGGTGTGTGTGTGTGTGTGTGTGTGTGTGTGTTTGGAGATGGAAATACATGTTGTTTAGATTTGAGTTGTAATTCTTAAATGAAAGTGTTGGAAATGTTGTGTCTTATACAAAAGGGATCTATGACAAAGCCATCAAGTGACTTTCTAAAAAAAAGTGAGAAAAAAAATTAAAATAGTGTCCACTCTGAAAACAAGAAGTAGATATACGATGTTAAATACATATAGTTAGCCTGTCTCCTCTTTTAATTCCTTTAGCTAATGATGATTTGGCATTTAATTTTAATGATTTTCATGCATACTTAGAAGTAAATGAAACTCAGGGAAGTATATGGCCACTAGTTCACCTTAAAATGTAAATAACCTACTCAGATTTTAGCAACGGCTTATAGAGATCTCCTCTTTTCCCTTTCTTTATTACCTAAAAAACATTTATGACTTTATTATCCCCATGTCATCATTTTTTACTTTTTTATTTTCAGACTTCTTTTAATATTGATATGAAATTTTAGCAATGACATTTTCCCCAATAATGTTTAATAATTAGTTATTTACAGTTGTTTTAATTTTAATTTTTAATAAATTGTTATTAAAACTGCTGAGATTTCAATTTCAAATTTAATTTACTAATTGTGAAGATTATTTTTACATAATGATTAAAAAGCTATCAGTTTTCTCACTTCTTTCAGTAAGTGAAAATAACATTTGTATTGGTATGTGTTTCATCCTGTCCATTGCAAATATTCTGCTCTGACCACAGCTTCTCTTGTTAATAGTTTCCAGTGCACTGGTTCTCACTCTAAGAGGCTTAAGAATGAGGGGAATGAAGAAGTGTTACCTGCAGTTGATGGGGCAGAGGGCCTTACCCCTGACCCAGACCTAGAAGGTCTCAAGGTCAATGGAAAACCAGAAAAAGCAGTGAAGATGGGGAACACAGAAGTACCTTCAGAAGAAGAGGCTTCTCCTAGCAGGAATCAGCTGGATCAGAATTCATCAGATAATATCAAACTCCCAGGTGAGAAACTGATTGTATTTCACATGTAAGTTGATGACTTAAATCTGTGTTCTAGGACATGTATCTTACCTTTCCACATAACCTAACCAGTAAGGCATCTAAAGCTATGAAGTAACAGTGAGGAAGCCAAGTGAATGTAGTAAAAGAAGCGTCACTGTTATGTGTGATGGAATTAGGAGACAGCCAACAGTGCCTATTTGGTTTAATAAAAAAAAAATTCTAAAAAGGAAAATGTTTTGGGGGGAGTGCAACTCAATTTACAATATACAATACATTTTTGGAAAACTTCTGTTAAATTCACATGGAACAGTAAAAACCAATTATAGATAATTCTTTGCAGATTCTTAGCTTTCAACTTAATTTTAAGAAGAAAATAAAGGTTATGGTTTTAAAAAAGAATAAAAAAATCATTCAGTTTTGTGAAATGGTATGTATTATTCCCTGGCTGTTTCTCTATACTAAAGTCATGACCAGTAAGTCTCAACTAGTTTGCTTTCTTCCCTTTTATAGTATATGTCTCTGAAATTATTGTGATGTTTTACCTCTTTAATATTTGTTGGAGTTTTTGTCCTTTTACTAGTTGAGCTTATTGGTAATTTCTCATACTGCTCATCCTGTCTGTCTTTCAACTGTGGGACTCCCCCATATCTGGCCATCTACCCCTGGTTCCTCCTTTTCAAGGTACTGTTATCTCTTGACTGGACTGTTGCAGAAATTGCTTCTTTTCTGTTTTTCCAGTGTCTGCCCTACTCACCCATGCTAGTCACTTCTCCATATGGCAATCAGAGTGATCCTTTTAAAAGATTTAAGTGAGTTCTTATCCCCACCTTCTTCCTACTCTTATTCCACTTAGAGTAAAAGAAAAAGTCCTTTTCATAGTCCTAATTTGATTCTCTCCTGTGTCTTCATTTTCATTACTTTCGCTCCTGAAATATCTGTGTTTAAATAGAGTTTGAATAATGGACTTTCATTTAGTGACCTCATATTTTATTGGAAAGCTAGACAAACATGCAATTACAATCCAGTGTGGTAAGTACCACAATAGAGGTGCCCTAGGGTATTGCTGCTATACTAGGGAAAGACTCCAAACAGACCAGAGGCTGGCCTGGCAAGGTTTCCTGGACTAGGTGATATCCGAATTAATTTGTGATGAATGGATAGAAAATTACAAAGGTGGAGAAGGTAGAGAAAGGAATAGCAAGCAATGCAGAGAACACAGTTATGCTGTACATAAAAGGGAGTCTGCTGTGGGCCTCGATCTTAGGATCCCAGGATCACAACCTGAGCTGAAGGCAGCACTTAACTGACACAGGCACCCCTGGATTTTTTTTTAATAGTCCCTTACCATAGTTTTTAATTACACTGGATTTATTTAACTACTTGATGGGTTACTGGGTGGTTTAGGCCAATGGCACCCAGTTTTATTAATTCTGTTGATAAATGGTTCCTTGTATTTTGACTTCCAGGGTTTGAGACCCAGCAGAACACTTAGGTACAACACGTGGGTGGGTTTAGCATCAAAGCTAGTATATGATAGGGGAAATGATGCCTATTAATGTTTATAAGGGAGAGATGGGTGAATAGAGATGGCAGAGGAAGAGATGTGCTCATGATAATCTTTTCCCTTTATTTTCCATCAGCGTGCAATACAGGTTTAGTGTACACATACTTTTTATTTGGATCTACACAGCCTTACATGTGTTCCTTCCATACATTCTTGGAGCTGGAATGTTTTATTAGTAGCAGCTCTTAGCATCATGTATTGGAATATAATTCCTATTTTTAGAAATATTTCAAATTGCTATTGCTTTGGGTAATTATTATTGCATTGGCTTTTGACATTGGTCGAAGTGTAATCTCTTTTTAAGCTCTAATTTTGTCGGTAAGTATATTCTTTTGCCAAACTCCAAGATCTCACCCTGATAACTGTGAAGGCTCCCTGATGCTGTGGTGACTGTTCTCACTCATGTCTGTGAGAGTTTAGAGGAAAAGTTGAAAGTTGGAATGGAGTTGAGTAATAATGCAGTGTCAGATTTACTAACAGTCTTTTGTTTCACTCCTCAGGAAACAGTTGCTTAAGCACATCTATAACAGAGGAAATAAAAACTAAGGATGACCAAGCCTATGGTGTAATTCTACCTTCAAATCCCAGTGAACCTGATGATTCCATATCTAGTGGCCATGTGACATCCAAGGAATCAGACCCACCAAAGCTTCCATGGCTAGAGTCACCTGAGTTGTGTTCTTCAGTGGCAGAGAGTAACAGTGTGTTGACAGAGGGAGAAGAGGGTGATGTGGAGAGCCGCAGGAGTGCCCTCGAACCTGGGGAAGTCCCAGAGGTCTCCAGTGGAGAGAGAAATGGCCTCAAAGTCCCTAATGTATGTAGCAATGTCTGTTTTTACTATTTTTATTGTGTGGTGAGAGTACTTTCTGGAAAGAGCATGCTGTGCATTGAAATCTTGCTTTAGGGTAGAAATAACATTTCGCATTAACAGGTCTTAATCATGTTCCCTTCGATGACTGGGAGGTAAGCCTCTTGTGAACTCTGGTTCACATGGTGATAATTCAGAGAGCATGAAATTTTTGGCTACATGCTTAATTTTCTTTTTCTTTAACTTTTTCTAAAATTGAGCTTTGAGATAATTATAGATTCATATGCAGTTGTAAGAAATAATATAGGAAGATTTTGTGTCCCCATTTTCCCCCCAATAGTACCTTCTTGAAAATTATAGTAGGATATCACAATGATACTGATATTGATTACAGAATGGTTCTATTATTTGTAATATTAACCATACTGGAAATGATTGACCTGCAGAGCTCTGATCTCTTCCTGCCATTAGTTAAACCACTGGGTTCCAGGCTTCCCACAACCTCTATTTTAACTCCCCTGGTCATGCTTTCCTTTGTCTCCTCTTGGGCTCTAATTCTAGGACCAGGTTGACCTTTCTGGCCCCACCCAGTCCCAGAAACAGGCCTTTTGCCTTTCACAAAACTCAGGACCTCTCTTGATTGCCAGGTTCCCCATTGTAACTCTTTGTTTTTATAGTTTCTAATATATTCTTGTGCATTTATAGTATATGCTTTCAGTATAAACTGCTGCTTTAATCCTAAGATTATGAATGGACCAGACAAGCTCCTATTATGTATAGTGATTGTCAGAATTCATTACCCGGGGTTGACTTATACAACTTGATGAGATAACTCAAGAAGACAAGTAAGGATGGTATCAGTTGTTGGAACTGATAAATTGAGCTAGCCACTGAACAGACCCACTTCTTACTGCTCTTGCTCATTTCATCTCACCACAGGCGTTTTCACATCTTTGAGTAACAAGGGAGATTAGATAAGGAAATCAGCTTGGAATAAGTTCATAGTAGTTTTAAAATATCAAATAAAATATAGATAATTTGCTAATTTGTCCCAATAAATTTTACCATCTTATGCATGATTGTATATCCCACTGAACTATTAAATATTTATCAAAAATGTAAGAGAAATAGAAAAATATGGTCTAATTTACTTGAAATGGTTGCTAAGGGAAATTTGAAAATAGTATTCACATAATAATAAGCAAAATTTACAACTTAATTTCACATGGGGATTAAACGCAGCTGAGCAGATACTGTGATTCTTTGTGGAATGGTAAGTGAGTCAAGTGCCTGTTTAAGGTTACGTATATTCTTTAGAGTGGAACTGAAAGTAATTTTTCTATTTTCTTGTTTTCAATGGAGGTGATTCTACCTTCCGTGCCTTTAACCTTTATCCTTATTTTACTGAACAAAGACTGCCTGCATTGGAAAGCAAACTCTGCTTTTGAGGCCTGAGTGACTTGGTTTGCCCCTTCTTAGAATCAGCTGTGTGATATTCTTTTCTCACACTGTGGTGTCAGGCAGCCCTTCTAAGCAATACAGACCCATTTCATTCTCACATAGATTTCACCAGTGTTTCTTAGTACTAAGCATAATGCTATGTGTATGCTTGCAGTAGTCAGCTTTAGTCTTCCCAAGAAATATAAGTTATTTTTTGAACAGTGTCAATCTCTCTATAACTGGGCTCCATGCTTTTCCTGGAATACACTGAAATGTGTGAATCACCCCTGACCTGCTGTTCCTGCTGCTTTAAATATTTCTCTGAGCCCAGAGAGCTCCTTCAAGCCACTTAAGATTCCACTCAAGTATCCCCTTGTCAGAAAGGCCTTCTCTGATGACCCCATGTAAAATAGCTCCCTCCCATCTCTTTCCATTCTTTTGTTCTGCCCTTTTTTTCTTTATTGCATATTTCCTTCCTCCCCTGCCAAAACCCCAATTTATTTATTTATTTGAGAAAGAGAGGGAACGCATGCTTGAGTGGGAGGGGTAGAGGAAGGGAAAAAGAGAATTTCAAGCAGACTCCACACTGAGCACACAGCCCAATGCAGGGCTCGATCTCATGATACTGAGATCATGACTTGACCTGAAACCAAGAGTTGAAGGCTTAACTGCGCCACTCAGGTGCACCTACTGCATATTTCTTAATAGTACCTGGTGAACATAACTCTTTAGTTGTTTATTGTCTGTGCCTTCCTCCTCTATAATGCACATTCTTTGAATACTGAGACCTGGTGTAGTTTTCCTGATGTAGCTCAGTTCTTAAAACAACGTGGCACAAAGTGAGGACTTGATAAATATTTCATATTAATTTTTAGTTAGTATAAACCACAGATATATCTCATCCTATATATTTTTTTTTTTTTGAGAGAGAATCTTAAGCAAGCTCCATGCCCAGTATGGAGACTGATACAGGGCTCAACTCACGACCCTGAGATCATGACCTGAGCTGAAATCAAGAATAAGGTACTTAGCTGACCGAGTCACCCAGGTGTGCCCTATATTATTTTGAAATCCTTTCCTTATTCCCAGTTTTGATTAGAATATTGTCACACTTTTTCTCATAATCCTGTTTTGGTGTCAGAAGCCAGTGGAATTTCTCTACTTCCAGCCACTGCTTCAGCTTCAGACTCCTTTCTTTCCTAGTCAATTGTTGATGCAAACCCATTAGTTTCAAACACTTTCTCTGAGCATCTCCCCCCTCACATCCTGGGTTTTTTTTGTTTGTTTGTTTGCCTTTTGAGTGCATGAGCAAGAAAACTTGTAAGTAGGTTCTATCCGAAGATGTCGGCGTGTGTATGGCCTTTTCGTATAACTTTGGAAGGAAAATATAGTTTGGAGAGACCAAGCAAAAAATTTAAGTGGTTTCAAGATGACAGTAATGGGGGCGCCTGGGTGGCTCAGTGGGTTGAACCCTCTGCCTTCGGCTCAGGTCATGATCTCAGGGTCCTGGGATCGAGTCCCGCATCAGGCTCTCAGTTCAGCAGGGAGCCTGCTTCCCCCTCTCTCTCTGCCTGACTTTCTGCCTACTTGTGATCTCTCTCTGTCAAATAAATAAATAAAATCTTTAAAAAAAATGACAGTAATGTACTATATTAAGAAAAATGTTTAAATTTCTTAGTCGATCTTCAGAGAAGTGGGGATTCATTTCTGAATAGAAGTATGCAGGCTCACTTTGGCTCACTGATTAAGGATAGAAAGCAAAATAACCTGCCTGATTTTCACATGTGGCCAGTGTAGAGGTGACCAAATGCCACAATTCTCTACTGTTATGAATATATAATCCTAAATTTAGATTAGTTTGAAAGAACTTTTGAAAACTTGCTAACTGCTGTGTTAGTTGCAAGTTTGATAAACCTACCCTGCACCACAGATAGTGCTTTAATATGCAGTGGAAGGATCGTTAGTTGATCTTTTGGCAAAATAACTAATAGAATGGATTCCCATTTCTTTTGACTTACGGGTTTAAGATTTTTTTTTTTAAGGTCTAATTCCCTAGGAGGTAAATAAGTATAAGAATTCTTTATAATTAAGTTGTCATAAATCATTGTGAACCATGGTTTTTCAATCAAAGCAAATCTTTAACTGTGTTTTCTTCTCCATTTTTGTTCTGTGACCAGAGAATAGAGGGAGAAACCAAAACTGCTAAAAGTTGGCGCCATCCACTGAGTAAGCCTCCAGCAAGATCCCCACTGACTCTGGTGAAGCAGCAGGCAACAAGTGATGAAGGTGAGCTTGTGATGTTTTGCAATGTTTATTCTCTGTATACTGTATGATAATCAGCATTCATTCTGTTTGATACAATAAACTTGTCTAAAAATTGCTGGGTAGAGAAGAAATTTGACTGAGTTGCAAAGACATACACACCGTAAGGAGATCATAAGTAAGAAACAATTTACAGGCAAAAGGAACTTGGATTTTAAGGGTAAATCCTTGTTTCATATAAGCTAGCTGTGTTTCTAGTCAAAGTTTTCCCATTTCATATGGTGGGATAATTGGTCTTTTCTGGCATTTGCCTTAAGATACTCTAGAGGAAGTTGAGAATCACTTCTTTAAAAGTGTCAAATCATGGGGTTACCATGCTGTAGATTTCTGTACATTGTCTTTATTTTCAATTTGAGTCCTTTAAAATTATTCACACCATCTTGAGTAAGAAATTATGTGCCATACCTCCATATCCTGTTATGCCTGGTATGTGGTGAAACAACTTTTCTCCCTAACTAGATTTTACTGGCATGGCTTGATGTGAAGTAGTTTCAGTTACTATTCCTGGATATAATATTTATCTTTTGTTTTACCTGGCTACCCTTTTCACCTCTCTTTCTCTCTTTTTCCAAAAATGTCTTTTTATTGCCTTCAATTAAAAATCAAACCACTGACTAGCTATTTCTTCCTTGCAAGTGTCTCATAGCATCATGGGGGGCTTATTTTTCCTTCTCTAAAAACATCAATTTAAATAAGTTTTCTATAAAAAGTCCTTCTTCAAAGTATTATCCTGTATTGGTGCAAATTGTTAAGGTCATATGCCTATGTAAGATGCTGTCAATGGAGTAATGTGAAGCTTGGGTTCAGGCTTCTTGTTTGGTTTGGATACACAGTCGTTAGAGTAGCTATCTGTAGAAGATGGTTTTCCTTTTTACTCACTGTCTTCTTTTATGGTTAGTTAGGAAAAAAGATCATCAGTATAGGGATGAAATAACAACTGTAGCAATTTCCAGAACACCAACCAAAGGTGGAATTCTGTCTCTAGTAATACAAATAATGAAACATACTCATGTTTATTTCCATATATCATCATGTTCATTTCTTCTTTCTCCTCTTATCATACCCAGTACAAACCATTTTCTCCTTAGTGTCAAAATAAAGGACAATTCTATATAAGGTAACTACTGATTAGTGTATGTTACTTTTGAATTTTAATATGCTTCTCCATCATCGCCTGTGTTTAGTGTAGTTTTTTGGAAGGGAATGGATTATACTAACACATAAGGAAAACTACTT
Source organism: Nasua narica (assembly GCA_028533885.1). Taxonomy (NCBI): domain Eukaryota; kingdom Metazoa; phylum Chordata; class Mammalia; order Carnivora; family Procyonidae; genus Nasua; species Nasua narica. The sequence continues at coordinate 27,230,169 of CM052813.1, forward strand.
TCTCCTGTGTCCTTATTTTCCCAGGCAGTTTATTTTGATGTGGGCATCATAAATTGGCCCACAGTTTCTCCATAGAGAACAGTTCTGATTTCAATCAGTATGGTTTACAAAATTTTTAAGTAATTGGTTTAACAAAGTCATCTCAAGGGTTTAAGGCTAAATGTCTTGCTGAAACAATGGGGGTGATTATAGCTTTTACAGTCATACACTCTGTATTTTAATATGTTAAGGACATAGTAAAAGGGTCCTCTGAGGATTTTTGAATTGAAAAGAAAAAATCAGAGAATTTTAGCAATGACTAAATATTTTTACAAGTTTTCATGCTAGCAAGGGGGCATGTTCTGCATCCTGGAGTAAATTATATTTGACCCTTGAACAACACAGGTTTGAATTGTGTGGGTTCACTTATAAGTGAATTTTTATATATATAAATACAGTATAGTACTGTAAATGTATTTTTTCTTTCCTATGATTTTGTTAATAAAATTTTCTTTTCAGGGAGCCTGGGTGGTTTAGTGAGTTAAGCGTCTTCTGAGGTCATGATCCCAGGGTCCTGGGGTCAAGTCCTGCATCAGGCTCCTTGCTCAGCTTCTTCTTCCCCTCTACATGCTTATTCCTCTACCTGCTGCTCCCTCTGCTTTTGCAATGTTTATTGCAATCTGACAATCAATCAATCAATCAATAAATGTAGTCTTTAAAAAATATATTAAAAAATAAAATTTTCTTTTCTCTAGCTTACTTTATAGTAAGAATACTGTATATAATGCATATAATATGCAAAACATGCGTTGGTTGACTTTATGTTCTTGGTAAGGCTTCTGGTCAATAGGAGGCTATTAGTAGTTAAGTTTTGGTGGAGTTCAAAGTTATATGTGGATTTTCAACTGCATCGGGGTTTGGCCACCCTAACCTCCAAGTTGTTCAAGGGTCAACTGTATTTATATCATGGGGCCCTTGAATGTTACCTCTGCCTTTTGCCTCTGTGTCTGGTATAATTGAAAGTGAATGAACATCATCATTATTGGAAACTGATGAACAGTGGGATTGGTGCTCATTGGGAGCACACAACTCCAAATCTAGCTTCTTTTGGGAATTTTTCTACCCTAACTATTTTGCATTCCTCATTTACAAGTAGGTGTATGTCAGTCAGGAGCATTAACTAGATTAGAGCATCTGAGTAGTTGTGTCTCTAAACAAGTTTAGTCTTCTGCTGATAAATAAGCATTTCTCTGTTGAAACTGGAATTTGACTCCTTAAGAGAAAAATAGCAAAAGGAAAAATTATTGATCCAGCACCTCTGGGAATTTGTGTGCAGCCAGGAGATAAGTGTCACTGGTAAGTTGCTCTTCTCAAAGGACAGTGAAATGGCTCTTTGATATTCAAATGGCCTGAAACTATGGAGACCATTCTGGTTAGTGGCAGATCAAGTAATTATAGAATCTGCAAGGATTTCCTGACTCTCAGCTCAACCAAGCAAAACACTGGTTGTTGGTGGTAGAGCAGAGAGGGGATACATAAGAAGGGAAAGATGTTAGAATATAGTGTCTTTATATATAAAAACTAGTATCTAATACTTCTTTGTTTTTGTTTTTAGTGAAAAAAATCTTAAATGTGTACTAAATATTTTATTATTTATAATTGAAAAGAAATGACTAACCTGCTTCTGATTTTCTTTTAATTGAAATGTTTTTCAGTTACATTTCTCCTTAAGCTAGGCAGCTGTACAAGGTGATTCTGAAACATGGATTAATATTCTGTATTTTTTGTTTATTAAAGTAATTATACAAATGTTAAGTTAAAACATAAACTTGAAAGAGAAGGTTGGGTGGGTCATTTTATTTTTGAAGCATTCCTTATATGTACCTGTCCTCCTCTTGTGATATGTCAACATAATAGCATATTCCCGTTCTCCAATTTCAGTGCTTTGTGGTTGCGTGCCTGTAGGGAAGGAGAGTGTGTATGCAGCATGGGTGAACCAGGCAAGCTCCAGGAACAACACTCTTGCCTGGCCTCAGAAGGTATTGAGAGTGAGGGGATGGACCCACTAAGGTTGGCAGGCTCCGAAATCTGCCACAGTATTTCTTTTTCCTTCATTGGTGAAGATGGGGGCTCAAAGGCTCTCACACATTTCCCCTAATATTCCGGCTTTGATACAGGATAAGTGACGTTAAAGCCATCATGATCCAGTACCAGCTTTCCTCTCGACTACCCTCCACGAATCCTCCTTTTCATCCATTGAGGCAACTTTTTTTCCTTTCTGAATGTAATTTACTGCTTTTTACTTCCATGCACTTCCCGTAGTTACTGCTTTACTTGTGCTACCCTTTTCCTTTTTGAATCATTCTCTACTCACCATTTCTTTCCTACCTCTGCTGTCCTGTTTATATACATACTTACTTAGCTTTAGAATGCCACTTGTCACTTTATATTGTGCTTTATCTCATTTGTTTGTCTGTCTCCCTACTCTCACTCCTTTCATCTTGCCTTCCCTTCCTAGTTCAAGGTTAACCACTGTGGCTTAAATCATCTGTGGATCCAAAAGCAGGAAAGCCCTGATAATCAGTTACTTTGAAATCAGCCATTACTCAAATACTTTAATATGATATATGCTTTCATGTTAAAGGAAAATGTAAGTTCTTGTCCAGGCAATATTCTCTGTATGTGTAAATGTATAGGAAAACATGCAGTTTTAATTAGCTGGAGAAATATATATATATCAACTAACCCAGTTTTGTATTCCGACTGTATTAGAATCTTCTTTACCACTGTGCCAAATCATAGGACATACTCAAAGTTAAAATGAAACTGCCACGTTGCAGACATAGCCAATGCCTTGGAGATCTGAGGGCCCCCAGACTAATGATATCCCAGTGGGATAGTTGCTTGGCTAGCACTGCAGTGTCTATTTATATTTGTTGCCTTGCTTCCTAGTTTGAGGTCATTCAGATTCAAAAATGTTTAATTCCTCATGCTTTTGCTGACTCGGGTTTTCATCAGCAGCACTTTAATCATGCTGACACAGACTCTGGACCTCCTCCTATACTGATATTTTGAACATGAATTTTGTCAAACCCCCTGCCTGACCCCTCATGGTTTATTCTTTGTTCTCTGAAGCTATCATCCTGCATATATGTATGCATTTCTTTTAAATTTACACTTGTTCCAATGTAAATTTTCCAGCTTTTCCCACTGTGGACTTTCAAGATGTTTACTGCTTTTGTACTTACTGTGCACCTAACTCCCTTAGTGAATTGATAAGGTTAATATTTCTCAAGCAAGTGTGCACTAAGGACAGTCCCATAAGCACACAGGAGGCATTGTGAACATGGTAGTGGCTAATGTAGTAAACCTCTACACAGTGATCCCCACCATTGTTGGTGGAAGTTGGAGTTGACATACTAATGCTGTCAAGTGGAGTTTTGCTGGAGACTTTGAAAAGTAAGTTGAGGGGCACCTGGGTGGCTCAGTGGGTTAAAGCCTCTGCCTTTGGCTCAGGTCATGATCTCAGGGGCCTGGGATCGAGCCCCGCATCAGGCTCTCTGCTCAGCCAGGAACCTCCTCCCCCACCCCCCAAAAGAAAGAAAGAAAGAAAGAAAGAAAGAAAGAAAGAAAGAAAGAAAGAAAGAACGAACGAACTTCTGGTCCCTCTCTTAGAAAAAAAAAAAAAAGAAAAGTAAGTTGGAAGTTTGTAAGAGAATATATAAGATTGTTATCAGGTGATCTTAATTTTGCTTTGTATGTTGGTAATTTTTCATATTCAATCACATTTTTAAAAATATGAGCAAAATGTATTTTAAAGACACATGGAGGGCGCCTGGATGTCTCAGTTGGTTAAATGGCTGCCTTCAGGTTGGGTCATGATCCCAAAGTCCTGGAATCGAGTCCCATATCGGGCTTCCCCTGCTCTGCGGGGAGCCTGCTTCTCCCTCTCCTTCTGCCTGCCCCTACTCCTGCTTGTGCTCTCTCTCCCTTTCTCTGTCAAATAAACAAATAAAATCTTCAAAAAAAAAAAAAAAGACAGAGACATGGAATATCAAGGTATGATGGGTTAGATTACCAAATAGTCCTTCAATCATGAGAAAACTAGAAATAATTGATAAAATGAAGCAATCAACTTTTATCCATGCACGGAGGGGCAAAACCACATAAAGTATTCTACCCATCTACAGTCATGGTCCCCTGACTCCAGTTCTCTGTTAGCTATGAGACTTTCCATACTTTGTTAGCTCTGTTTACAAAGTAGGGACTGTAGCAGCATCTGCCTCATGGAGTTGTTTTGAGGGTTAAAAGACTATATGTAAAGTACTCAGAACACTGTTTAGCATGTAACAAATGCTTGTTGTTGTTGTGATATGATTATGAGGAGTAGGTAGAAGGTGATAGCTGAGCTCTCAAGAAATGAGGAAAATCCAGAGGGGATTCAGAGAGAAATGACATCGGATTGGTAGGGGAGAGCTAATGCTGTGTCTGTTTGGGGTAAATATGCTAGGACTAGAGAGGAAGCTTAGAAATCAGAGTTAAGACCTCAAAGGATCCCTCAGCACATGAAGCTGGACTCTTAAAAGTCTATACCTTTTGTTAAGGGTATACTGGGGAAAAACAACCAAAACTGACCATAGGCAGAGGATAAGAGGGCTTGCCACCAGGGTCTGGGCTTGAATGGGGATAGGGGATAAGAGAAAGTTACCCTTATAATTCTTAACCATAGGACAGCCATCAGATGTATCTCAAGTCAGAAATTTAAAGTAAAAGTGGGTCCTGACTGTTAATGTTTCTAGGGCATCTAGCAGAAGCAATTAAAATCTTTTGAACCCCTTCTAAAGTGGAATTTGGTTTATTACTGGAAAATAGACTCTGGAAATTGGTTTATTACTGGAAAACAGACTGAGTTCTGGCCTAGTTGTCCCTTTTCAGGTTTTTGTTGTTGTTGTTGTTTTTAAGATTTTACTTATTTATTGAGAGAGAGAGCATGAGCCTGGGGAGAGGCAGAAGGAGTGGAAGGGATAAACAGACTCCCCGCTGAGCAGGGAGCCCAACATGGGGCTGGATCCCAGGACCCTGGGATCGTGACCTGGGCTGAAATCAAGAGTCAGATGCTTAACCCACTGAGCCACCCAGGTGCATCACCCCCCTCCCTCCTCATCAGGTTTTTGACTGAGATTGGCCTTAGTTTCTTCTTCTTTTTTTTTTTTTTTTTTAAGATTTTATTTATTTATTTGAGACAGAGATAGTGAGAGAGAGCATGAGAGGGGAGAAGGTCAGAGGGAGAAACAGACTCCTCATGTAGCTGGGAGCCTGATGTGGGACTCGATCCCAGGACTCCGGGATCATGATCTGAGCTGAAGGCAGTTGCTTAACCAACTGAGCCACCCAGGCGCCCTGGCCTTAGTTTTTTCTTGAGTGAAATATAGCGACTGGCCAGAAATGATTGGGATTTTTAACTTACAGGCTCAGGAATGGATTTTTGGCATTTTAGATACCTTGAAATGACGTGTGGTGATATGTTGAGCTCATCCCCAGTAGACCAAATTTTTATTTCTAATTCTTCAACTATAATTTTATGATTTCTGAAATAATTATACTGGAAGATTGAAAGACACAGATATTCATCTCTACCATGTTTACCCAACTGCAAAGGTGACCCCAACTACAACTTTGAAAATTGACAAGGTTCAGATTAAAGCCCTGCTATAGTTCTAATTTTCTCTAATCTGAACTGTCTGGATAACTCTTTATAAATCATCAGTTCAGCAAGTGCAGTATGATAATGAGCTGCTAAGCATCTCTTTGAAATTAAAGACACCAGACCCCTATCTCTGTAATGTCTGCATGCCTTGAGGGTTAGATTAGGAGTGTATTTCAGGCAATGTTACAGCAATTTATTTTTTTAGACAATCTGTCTCTATTAATATTATAATTCATTTAGCAATGGATTAAATATTTAAATGTAGAGATGGAAGAGATGGAAATTGCTGCTTTTATTAGAGATTATTCTTGGTGTTTGACCATTATTTAACCTAGGTTTTTAGTTATTTTAAATAATAAAATGTATACATTTAAGTACAATTAAGTAAAGAAAATCTCAAGAATGCAAGTCTGATAAAATTTGATTACTTTCCCAAATGATTTTCTCTGTTTCATACTCCTTTTGTTACAATGCTCATGTTTATAATGTAATCGCATTCTGAATCGGTCCAAAGCACATTTTCCCACGACTGGAACTACCCACTGATTCACTTTATTGGAGATTTTTGTTTTCTTCTGGAATTGCCTGATATTTCCTGTGGTATTTTCTGAAATTTAGCCTGGGTCATTCAGTCATTGTAAGTACTACTAGTGTACAAGCTGGTTCCTGGGCATTTTGCAGTTGTTCCTCTAACAAAAGGACATTATTTAGAATTGGCTGTTTCACTTTACCTTTGGTAGATAGTTATTTTAGGGGAGAATTATGCCCATTAGTCCATGGCATGCTGTAACTCTCTCCTTTCTAACAGAATTCGTGTAGATGTCCCAGTCTTCGTTTTATTTCTTTTATTTTAAGGATTAAGTGGAAATGCTCACCAAATATAATAGTGATGTCTTTTATTGATTCAAACTTTACAGATATTATTTAAGTATTAAATTAGATAAAAATTTTGTTTTAAATATTGAAAGCACCCGTTTGTTTGTTTTGCCAGATTGTAATGAGTTCATGATGTATATGGTGGCCTTGGAGAACAAAGTCATGTAATCTCTCTAAGATTGACTGACTTAGGCTCATCATGTTTCCTCATCTCATAAATAGTCCTAAAGTTTCTTTCAAAACCTAAAGTTTCATTCAAACTTGAATCCTATGAAAATATAATAGGAGAGGTTATTCTGTAGTCCGTTGCCCCATGTTAGCCTTTCATTGAAAAGCAAAATAGTGAAGTATAGAAACATCCCTCATCAACAGTGTTTCTCCTCTGTAAAAAGTTTGCTGCAATTTAGAAAAACGAATGCTGTTTTATGGCTGTTGCATGTCATGCTCCAAATGTTATTAATTTTTACATAATGATCTCTTCTCTTTGTTCCATCAATTCTTATTAGCTGGAGGTAATATTACACTTTCATAATAAGCATGGTTGTATTTTTGTCTGTTTAAGCAATAAAACAGCAAATTCAGCAGATTACTAAGATTGGCTTGGAATGTTTTTTGATAGGTCACAGCCAATGTTTTCCTGCATTATGTAGACATAAAACATTAAATGTTGTTGGCACAATTTAGTGGATATTTTATCTAGCACTCAGCTGTGTAATAATTGTCAGGCATTCTCAGTTTAGCTTGATTATCAGTAAATTCTATCGGAAGCCCCAATGGCATTGACTTTTACTGCAATATGGGGAATAAAAATCAAAAACACCTTGCTCTTGTTATGCTAGTGGCTTCATAAGGGCCTGATTGAATTAGAGGGGAAAATGCTAGCTTTTAACTTACATGGTTGCTTTCTGTACTTTTTAGAATCAGTGTTAGAACTTTTTTGTTTTCTGAGAAAACTCTTAAAGCCTATATATATAACACATATGTACATGTGCTAGAAATATTCTTTTTTTTTCCTCAACAGTGGTTGGCATGAAGTCTTATGATCAAGCATCTGAGTGTGCTAAAAGCATTGGGTTTGTAAAATGATAGTCAAGACTTTGATTCTTCTGAATTCATGTGTGTATTATTATTACTCTTAAGGTCTGGTAGAAATATCTGAGAGATAGCTTTGATACTACAATTATGTCGTTGATTCCATTCTTAGAAAATAAATTACTGTCTTAGGTTGAAATATATGAAATTGCTGATATTTGATTTTTTCTCTACAGAAACTACAATTTCATACAATTTAATGTATTGCTCTACATTTCCTTGCTTTGTACACAACCCCTTTTCCCTGGAGACAAAGATGTCTTAACGTAATAGGCCATTGAATTATTCCATATTTTGTACCATATTTTCTGCATTATTTCCATTTTTTAAAATTAATTTATTTTTTTAGTGTTCCAAGATTCATTGTTCATGTACCACACCCAGTGCTCCATGCAATACATGCCCTCCTCAACACCCACCACCAGGCTCAGCCAACCCCCACCCCTCTTGCCTCCAAAACCCTCAGTTTAGGCCCCTGGGTGGCGCAGTTGGTTGAGCGACTGCCTTTGGCTCAGCTCATGATCCCGGAGTCCCGGGATCGAGTCCCACATCGGGCTCCCAGTTCCATGGCGAGTCTGCTTCTCACTCTGGGGCGCCTGGGTGGCTCAGTGGGTTAAGGCCTCTGCCTTCAGCTCAGGTCATGATCTCAGGGTCCTGGGATCAAGCCCCGCATCGGGCTCTCTGCTCATCAGCGAGCCTGCTTCGCCTTCTCTCTCTGCCTGCTTCTCTGCCTGCTTGTGATCTCTCTCCTCTCTGTCAAATAAATAAATAAAATCTTTAAAAAAAAAAAAAAAAAAAAAAACAAAACCCTCAGTTTGTTGCTCAGAGTCCACAGTCTCTCATGGTTCATCTCCCCCTCTGATTTCCCCCAATTCACCCTTCCTTTCCTTCTCCCAGTGTCCTCCATGTTTTTCCTTATGCTCCACACGTAAGTGAAACCACATTTCCATCTTTTGTTTGGTTGTGAAATTAACTATGAAGATCAAGAATAAGTGTGCAGGGCGCCTGGGTGCCTCAGTTGGTTGAGCAACTGCCTTCGGCTCAGGTCATGATCCCGGAGTCCCGGGATCGAGTCCCATGTCGGACTCCCGGCTCTGCGGGAAGTCTGCTTCTCCCTCTGACCTTCTCCCCTCTCATTCTCAGTCTCTCTCTCTCTAATAAATAAATAAAAATCTTTAAAAAAAATATTTAAAAAAAAAAGAATAAGTGTGCAAAGTTTACATAGAATTTATTTTCTATGTAGAAAATAGAACATAGAACATGTTTGAATATTACTCAAATATTTCTATAGTTGTTAAAGTCTTTTTTTGAGGAAATGTACTTTATAATGCTCATAAGTAAGTTTGACAAAGATCTGGGGTAAGAATCTTCTTGGGAGAGAACAGTGAGTACAAAGGCCCCCACAAGGGACTGAGTGTGGCATGTTTGAAAGGCAGTAAGAAGTGTAGCTGAAGGGACTACCTGATGGCTCTGGATGTGGAATGACAGAATAAACATTTGCCACCATGTCCTCTTCATATTTCTTTGCCTTCTCTCAAGTAGTCAGTGCCCTTGTTTCCCTAGCAGTTGGCATCATGGCCACTCCACATGAAGTTCTTATCTGTCTCCTTTGCAGCTGTTTTGTTTAAATGCCAAGCAATTCCCCTGTCAGTGCTTGGGTCAAAATGTCTCAGGATCCTGCTGTCCTTTACATAGATGATGCAGGCTAACTTTTAGCTAAGGGGAGCTTTTTTTTTTTAACATATAAATTATAACATGCTAGTGGTTCTTTGCTTAGAGATCCTGTTCAGCCAGTTTTTGACTTTGTATTATAGATGCTGTTAATAGTTTGGAAACTGGAGGTTTCTCCTATCGGAAATTTTGAACTCTTTGAAAGCAAGGAACTATTTTTATTTCTAGTTTTCAGCATCTGTCATATTGTCTAGCACACTGTGAGTTTCATATGCTCACTCTTTCACCTGTCCTTGATTTGATGCTCAGAATAAACTCCTTTTGCTACCATATCGTCAGCTAGTTTTCCAAAGATAGGCCAGCTTTCCTTTAGGAGTTTTCTTCTCTCCATTCCTACCACAATGAGAGAATTGGCCATACTGATTTCTTCCTATTTTATACATTATTAGTAATTGTTATTTACTATTCTTGAGGGTAGATGGTATTATCATCATTATTCCTATTGAGGAAACTGAGCTTAGAGACTTTATTTCATTTGTCCAAGGCCACAAGGCTGGTGGTTGGTAGATAATAGGATTTAAATCCTGTCTAGTTTCAAGTTTATACTCTTTTTATCTTATGGTCTTAGGAACCCCTGATAACAGTCCCTGTTCTGATAAAAGAAGCTGAAGTGAACACATTTAAATGTCTAAGAACCGTCCATCTCTGTTGACTCGTCTCTTTTGCTGTCCATGTGTATTGTAAGAATTTGTACATATTTGAAATGTGAGCTAACATTCTTTAACTAGTTAAGTAACATTGGTAATGCCAAAGTTGTCCATGAAACCCACCTCCTCAGACATATTATAACTATCAGGACATTTTTGTGTAATAGGAATTTTGAAGGAATATTCTTTTCTTTTTCTTTCTTTTCTTTCTTTTCTTTCTTTTCTTTTCTTTCTTTCTTTCTTTCTTTCTTTCTTTCTTTCTTTCTTTCTTTCTTTCTTTCTTTCTTTCTTTCTTTCTTTCCTTCTTTCCTTCTTTCCTTCTTTCCTTCTTTCCTTCTTTCCTTCTTTCCTTCCTTCCTTCCTTCCTTCCTTCCTTCCTTCCTTCCTTCCTCTTTCTTCTTTCTTTATTTCAGATTTATTTATTCGAAAGAATTGAGGAGGAAGGATAGAGGGAGAGGCAAAGAAACAATCTTAAGCAGACTCCACACCGAGCACAGAGCCTGATACAGGGCACAATCCCACGACCCTGAGACCATGGCCTGAGCTGAAACCAAGAGTCAGATATGCTCAACTGACTGCTCCACCAGATGTCCCTATATCTGTTGTTTAAAACAGTATATTGAACGAGTTGGAATGCATTCTTTTGAAATGTTTTTGACATCTCTGTTATTGTAATGTTATATATAAAGAGTAAGACTGTGTGTCTCTCCATTTAGAAGTGCTTTAGAGCTGGGGTACCTGAGTGGCTCATTTATTTAAGTGTGTTACTGGTTTCAGCTCAGGTCATGATCTCAAGGTCTTGAGATCAAGTCCTGTGGCAGGCTGTGTGCTCAGCAGGAGTCTGCTTGAGTTTCTCTTCCTCTCCCTCCCCTCCTCTCCCACCCCTGTTCTCTCTCTCTCTCTCTCTAAAATAAAGACATAAATCTTAAAAAATAAAAGTGCATTAGAAATAAAATAGAATTCTCTGTTATCCATTATTATATTAGCATTTTGGGGGATTTCATTTTCCCTTTATAATTTAATTTTTCCTAATGTCAATACTTCTTAAACCATACCTTTAAGTCCTATATTTTTTTCTTTTTTGTACTTTTGAACACACCTTTACAAACCTTTGAAACTCAGCAATTCTTAGAATCATTAAAATTCAGTTTATATACTGATTATTCAGTAGTCTGTATAGGAACAATAAAGTTCCCAAGTTTAAATTTGTTTGTTTGAGTAGGTCATTTATGCCCTTGTTCCTCTCTCCTCAACCTCCTCCCCTACAATTTCTTCCAGGATGTTTGAAACCATAATGCCTCCCAGGACTGAGATTTTGCTCAAGTACCTGAAAGATAACAGATGCTGCTGTGCTCTTCATAGCAGAGAATAATGCTCGAATAATGCTCGACCAAAACACATCAGTGGAACATAGCCCCAGCATCAAAATGCTTGTGGTGATTGGTAAAGGGAAAATCATACTGTAGTAGAGTAGATAACTTTTCCCATCTGTTGGATTCCATCAGTAAGTCCTGGCAACAGCCCTTCAACAATGGCCCAAATGGTTTTCTGTTGAGAAATCTACTTGCACTTAGTAAGCATAATTTGTTTGAAAAAACTATACTGAGGAGTGGATAAATCTGACATACATCTGCTTTTAAACTGTTTTCCCCAATTCATAGGAGCTACCTAATATTATTTCGACTACAAGGGGTTTTTTTTTGTTTTGTTTTTTTAACTTTAAAGGTTGCATATTTTATAACTACAAAAACTTACAAATCCCCTTTCCTTTATTCCACACTTTTAAATATATTTCATAGAATTGACATCATATAGTTTTGTATCTGTATTTTAAATTTATTAATGGAATATTCATTTAATAGTATGTCATATATGTATTCATATTTATTATATTTCAGTAATGCTTTTTAGCCTTTCTAGGAGCAGCTGGGTGGCTCAGTTGGTTAAGGGTCTGACTCTTGCTCTCAGCTCAGGTCTTGATCTCAGGGCTATGAGTTCAAAACTGCATTGGGCCCTATGGTAGGCATGGAGCCTACTTAAAAACAAAAAGCCCTACAAAACATCCTTTCTAATGATGGTATAATATGGCCATGCCGTAATTTATTTATATATTTCTAAATGAACACTTTTGGGGGGTACTTTTGTAAAGCACATTAATTTTTTTATTATCATAAATAATATTTAGTGATATTTTTGAATGAATGGGAGAAGAAAGGCTTTTTTTTTCCTCTGAAAATATGGATCTTTTGATAGAAATGTTTATATAACAAGAGGTAATTGGGTACCTTTGTAGATTGGCCCTTCTTGTTCCAATTTGTCTTGTCATGTTAAAATTTTAATATTTAGGGCATATATTTTTAGATAATTTTCTGGATGATGTTTGCAAAGATTATGCTGCAGACCCACAGGTAAATGCTGGAGACCTAGAAAGGAAGGAACCATCATCTGTTGAAGCCCTAGGTCTTACATAGTAATGGGTAGCAGTAGCATTATGACTGGTATCTCATATAACCTGTTGGAAAACCTTGTAATTTAGAAAATCTTATGCTCATTTTGCAGATGAACAAATAGATCATCAGATGTGCTACTGGCTCTCAGACTTTATAGTTACATACTGACAAGACACATTTCTAGTTATCCCTTTGTGACTAGATTTGATCTTTGAAAAACAACATTGTTTATGGTCCTGAGGAGAGGGCCAGTACTTCAAGTGAGAATACTTCTGACAGCAAATGTGTGGGTTATTTTTCCCAATGTGATGATTTCCTAAACTCCCCAAATACCAATTGGGTATCCTACAATTTAGTTCACTTCTGATACTAACAACTCAGAGTTAACACAGCCCACACAAATTAAGGGCTCAGTGTCACAAGGTGTCTCCACTTTAGACACCAATTTCAAGTCTTTGAAGTCCTGATCAATGTGCTATAAAGTCTGGGGTTCCTACAACTTTCTTCTCAGGTTTGATCATTTGCTGGAATGGCTCACAGAACTTAGGAAAACACTTGACATTTACTGGTTTACAACTTTGGAACAGCCAAAAAGAAGGAGTGTACAGGGCAAGGTATGGGGTGGGGGAATATGGCAGAACAGTCATGCCTTCATGCCCTGAAGCTCTCTGAACCCTGTTGTTTAAGGTTTTTGTTTTTGTTTTTAAATTCAAGTATAGCTAATATACAGTGTTATATTAGTTTCAGGTGTACAATATAGTGATTTGGTAATTCTGTACATTACTCAGTGCTCATCATGAAAAGTACTCTTAATCCCCTTCACCTATTTCACCCATTCCCCCAACTCCCTCCCCTCTGATAAGCATCAGTTTGTTCTCTATAGGTAAGAGTCTGTTTCTTGGTTTGTTTTATTTTCCTTTTATATTTGTTTTGTTTCTTAAACTTCACATATGAGTGAAATCATGTGGTATTTTTCTTTCTCTGACTGACTTATTTCACTTACCATTATATTCTCTACATCCATCCATGTCATTGCAAATGGCAAAATTTCATTCTTTTATATGGCTGAGTAGTATTCCACTGTATGTATGTATGTATGTGTGTGTGTATATATATACACACACACACACGACAACTTCTTTATCCATTCATCTATCCATGGACACTTGTCCTTCTTCCATATTTTGGCTATTGTAAATAATGCTGCAATAAACATAGGGGTGCATATATCTTTTCAAATGAGTGTTTTCGTATCCTTTGGGTAAATACCCAGTAGTAGGATTGCTGGACTATGTGGTAATTCTGTTTTTAATTTTTTGAGAAATCTCTATACTGTTTTCCTAGAGTGGCTGCATCAGTTTGCATTCCCACCAACAGTGCGTGAGGGTTCCTTTTTCCACATCCTCACCAACACTTGTTTCTTGGGTTTTTGATTTTAGCCATTCTGGCAGGTGTGAAGTGATAGCTCATTGTACTTTTTATTTGCATTTCCCTGATTATAAGTGATGTTGAGAATATTTTCATGGGTCTATTGACCATCTGGATGTCTTCCTTGGAGAAATGTCTGTTTATGCGTTCTACCCACTTTTTAATGAGATTATTTGTTATGGATGTTTAATTAATTATATGTTTAATTGGATTATTGTGTTATGGGTTATAGGTGTAAGTTCTTTGTATATTTTGGATACTAACTCTTTATCGGATGTCATTTGCAAATATTTATTTCATTCAGTAAGTTGTCTTTTAGTTTTGTTGATTGTTTCTTTTGCTGTGTAGAAGCTTTTTATTTTGATGTAGTTTTAATAGTTTATTTTTTGCTTTTGTTTCCCTTGCCTCAGCACACCTATCTAGAAAAATGTTGGTATGGCCATTGTCAGAGAAATTACTGCCTGTGCTCTCTTCTAGGATTTTTATGGTTTCAATTCTCACTTTTAGGAACTCAGTCCATTTTGCATGTATGGCTTTTATGGGAGCTTGATTGTCCACATGGTTGAACAAATCATCATCAATTGGCAATTTAACTCAATCTCCAGCCCCTGTCCTCTCCACTAAGGTCAGAGGTGGGGCTGAAATGCCCACCCTCTAATCATGCCTTGGGCTTTCTGGTAACCTGCCCCCATCCTGGAGCTGTCTAGGGGCCCCCAGCTACCAGTCAGTCTTCTTATGAGCATGCAAGACACACTTATCAATTCTAAGATTCCAAGAATTCTTAGAAGCTCTTGGTTCAGGAACTAGGGACTGAGACCAAATATTTCACCCAGTGGTACTCTTCTCACCCATATCATTCAGGAAATTCCTAAGGTTTTAGAAACTCTCTGCCAGAAACTGGATCGAAGACCAAATATGTTTCTTTTTATATCACAATATCATAGCAAGTATGATTTTAATAGCAAACACAGAGGTTTATTTTGGAGATGTATTTAAGATACATTGATGAAGGATGGAGTGAGTTGTAAGCAAGCTGCCTATGAGGGGCTGTGATTTCATTGTGATTTATTATTGTGATAATTATTATTATCACAATTATTGTGATTTTATCTAAGTGGCAGAAGTGTGGTTGCCTCTTAGTGCTGTCACATATGTAAATCAAATACTGTTAGTTTACTTCTTAATTCTTCTTGAGCACTGTTCTTGCGTCCTGTGTGCATATCTGTTTCTACTACCTTTCTCCACAAGCTTTTATTTCTGCCAGAAATATTCAGAATTAGAGGCATAGTTTGGTTTCTTAGGTGTAAGTCAGAGAAATTTTATTTTTTTATTTTTTTGATTTTTAATTTTTAAAAAATATTTTAAGTAATTCTTATACCCAACATGGGGCTTGAACTCATGACCCCATGATCAAGACTTGCATGCTCTACTGACTGAGCCAGCCAGGTTCCTCTAATTTTTAATTTTGTAAGTTTTTATTTTAATTCCAGTTAGTTAGCATACTATTGTTATATTAGTTTCAAGTGTACAGTATAGTGATTCAACAATTCACAATTCAACAATTATGAGTGCTTATCATAACAAGTACACACCTTAATCCCTATCACTCATTTCACCCATCCTCCCTGGGAGCCATCATTTTCTTCTCTATAGTTAAGAGTCTGTTTCTTGGTTTGCCTCTCTCTCTCCTTTTTTTTCCTTTTGCTCCTTTGTTTCTTAAATTCCACATATGAGTGAAACCATATGGTATTTGTCTTTCTCTGACTTATTTTGCTTAGTGTAATATGCTCTAGCTCCATCCACATTGTTTCAAATGGCAAGATTTCATTCCTTTTAATGGCTGCAAAATAGTCTATTGTGTGTATATATACCAAAGCCTCTTTATCCATCCATCAGTTGGTGGACATTTGGGCTATTTCCATAACATTGTTATTGTTGATAATGCTGCTATAAACATCGGGATGCATGTGTCACTTTGAATCAGTATTTTTGTATCCTTTGGGTAAATACCTAGTAGCATCATTGCTGGATCTTGGGGTAATTCTGTTTTTACTTTTTTGAGGAACTCCCTTTTGTTTTCCAGAGTGGCTGGACCAATTTGCATTCTCACCAGTAGTACATGAGGGTTCCTTTTCCTCCACATCCTTGCTGTTTCTTGTGTTTTTGATTTTAACCACTGGCAAGTGTGAGATACCTCATTGTAGTTTTGATTGCATTTCCCTGATGGTGATGATGAACATCCTTTCATGTGTCTGTTGGCCATCTGGATGTCTTCTTTAGAGAAATGTCTGTTCATGTCTTCTTCCTTTTTTTTTCTCCCCAAATATGTTTATTTTAATTTTTCAGTGTTACAAGATTGATTGTTCATGCACACCCAGTGCTCCATACAGTACGTGCCCTTCTCAATACCCACCACCAGGCTCGCCCACCCCCCGACCCCCTCCTCTCCAAAACCCTCAGTTTGTTGCTCAGAGTCCACAGTCTCTCCAAGTTCATCACCCCCTCCGATTTCCCCCCATTTACCCTTCCTTTCCTTCTCACAATGCCCTCCATGATTTTCTCTATGCTCCACACGTAAGTGAGACCATAAGATAATTGCC
>CM052813.1:27247178-27362441 GCA_028533885.1 Nasua narica
TTTTGTTGACTGTTTCCTTTGCTGTGCAGAAGCTTTTTATCTTGCTCATGGATCGGAAGAACAAACATTGTTAAAATGTCTATACTGCCCAGAGCAATCTATACTTTCAGTGCCATCCCAATCAAAATTCCACCAGTTTTTTTCAAAGAGGTGGAACAAACAATCCTAAAATTTGTATGGAACCAGAAAAGACCCCGAATTGCTAAGGAAATGTTAAAAAAGAAAAACAAAGCTGGGGGCATCACATTGCCTGATTTCAAACTTTACTACAAAGCTGTGATTCCAAGACAGCATGGTACTGGCTCAAAAACAGACATATAGACCAGTGGAACAGAATAGAGAGCCC
The DNA here is from genome assembly GCA_028533885.1 of Nasua narica. Taxonomy (NCBI): domain Eukaryota; kingdom Metazoa; phylum Chordata; class Mammalia; order Carnivora; family Procyonidae; genus Nasua; species Nasua narica. The sequence goes on from CM052813.1 coordinate 27,247,525, forward strand.
AGAGATGGACCCGCAACTCTATGGTCAAACCATCTTTGACAAAACAGGCAAAAATATCCAGTGGAAAAAAGACAGTCTCTTCAATAAATCGTGCTGGAGAAATTGGACAGCTATATGTAGAAGAATGAAACTTGACCATTCTCTTACACCATACACGAAGATAAACTCAAAATGGATAAAAGACCTCAACGTGAGGCAGGAATCTATCAAAACCCTAGAGGAGAACATAGGCAGTAACCTCTATGACATTAGCCACAGCAACTTCTTTCAGGACATGTCTCCAAAGGCTAAGGAAACAAAAGTGAAAATGAAATTTTGGGACTTCATCAAGATAAAAACCTTTTTTTTTTTTTTAAGTTGGATTATTTGTGTTTTGGGTGTTGGGTTTTATATTTTCTTTATATATTTTGATTATTAATCCTTTATCAGATATGTCATTTGCATATACCTTTTCCCATTCTATTGGTTACCTTTTAGTTTTGTTGATTATTTGCTTCACTGTGCAGAAGCCTTTTATTTTGTGTAATACCAATAGTTTATTTTTGCTTTCATTTGCCTTTCCTTAGGGGACCTATCTAGAAACAGGTTGCTATGGCTTATGTCAGAGAAATTACTACCTGTGCTCTAGTCTAGGATTTTTATGATATCGGGTCTCACATTTAGGAATTTACTGCATTTTTGATTTATTTTTGTGTATGGCATAAGAAAGTGGCCCAGTTTCATTCTTTTGCATGTTGCTGTCCAGTTTTCCCAGCACCATTTGTTTTGAAGAGATTTTTCCCATTGGATATTCTTTCCTGCTTTGTCCCACATTAATTGACTATATAATTGTGGGTTTATTTGTGGGTTTTCTATTCTGTTCTTTTGATCTCTATATCTATTTTTTGTGCTAGTAGCATACTGTTTTGATTACTACAACTTTGTAATATAACTTGAAGTCTAGAATGGTGATGCCTCCAGCTTTTCTTTTCTTTTTCTTTTCTCCCTCCTTCCCTCCCTCCCTCCCTCCCTCTCCCTCCTTCCCTCCTTTGATCCATCCCTCCCTCCTTTCTTTCTTTATTCCTTCCTTCCTTCCTTCCTTCCTTCCTTCCTTCCTTCCTTCCTTCCTTCCTTCCTTCCTTCCTTTCTTGCCTTTTTCAAAATTGCTTTGGCCATTTGAGGTCTTTTGTGGTTTCATACACATTTTAGGATTGTTTGTTCTAGGTCTGTGAAAAACGCTGTTGGTATTTTGATAAGGATTACATTAAGAGTGTAGAGTGCTTTGGGTAGTGTAGACAATTTAACAATATTTGTTTTCCCAATCCATAAGCATGAAATATCTTTCCATTTCTTTGTGTCATCATTAATTTCTTTCCTCAGTGTTTTATAGTTTTGAGAGTACAGGTGTTTCACCTTTTTGGTTAGGTTATTCCTAGGTACCTAATTATTTTTGCTATAATTATAAATGACATCGTTTTCTTAATTTTTCTTTCTGCTGCTTCATTATTTGTTTATAGAAATGCAACAGATTTCTCTACATTGATTTTGTATCCTCTGACTCTACCGAATTTGTTATATCAGTTCTAAAAGTTTTTTGGTGAAGTTATTTGGGCTTTCCATATAGAGTATCATAGCATCTGCCAATAGTGAAAGTTTGACTTCTTCCTTGCCAATTTGGATGCCTTTTATTTACTAATTTTTTTGTCGTTGTCTGATTGCTGTGACTAGGACTTCCAGTACTATGTTGAACAAAAGGTCTGAGGCTGGACATCCTTGCCTTGTTCCTGACCTTAGGGAAAAGGCTGTCCATTTTTCCCCATTGAGAATGATGTTATTTGTGGGTTTTTTATAGATGGGATTTATTATGTTGAGGTATGGTCCTTCTAAACCTACTTTGTTGAGGGTGTTTAACATGAATGGGTGTTGTACTTTGTCAAATGCTTTTTCAGTGTCAGCTTATTTCAGTGAAATAATCATATGGTTCTTATTTTTTTTCTTATTGATGTGATGTATCACATTGATTGATTTGTGAATATTGAACCACCCTTGCAACCCAGGAATAAATCCCACTTGTTGTGGTGAATGGTTTTTTAAATGTATTGTTGGATCCTCTTTGCTAGTGTTTTGTTGGAGACTTTTGCATCCATGTTCATCAGAGATATTGGCCTATAGTTCTCTCTCTCTCTCTCTGTTTTTTTTTCTTGTTGTCTTTATCTAGTTTGTGTATCAGGGTTAACGGTGACCTCATAAAATGAATTTGGAAGTTTTCCTTCCTCTTGTATCTTTGGAATAGTTTGAGAAGAATAGATATTAACTCTTCTTTATTTTTTTTATTATGTTCAGTTAGCCAACATATGATACATCATTAGTTTTTGATGAACGTTCAGTGATTCATTAGTTGCGTATAACACCCAGTGCTCATCATAACATGTGCCCTCTTTACCGATCTTAACTGTTTTTTAAATGTTTCGTAGAATTTGGCCATGAAGCCACTGGTCCTAGACTTTTGTTGTTGGAAGTTTTTTGACTACTGATTCAATTTCTTTGCTGGTAATCAGTCTTTTCAAATTTTCTATTTCTTCCTGTTTCAGTGTTGGTAGTTTATATGTTTTTAGGAATTTATCCATTTGTTCTAAGTTGTCCAATTTGTTGGCATATAGTTTTTCATAATATTCTCTTCTAATTGTTTGTATTTCTGTGGTGTTGGTTGTTACTTCTCCTCTCTCATTTGTGATTTTCTTTATTTGAGTCTTCTTTTTTTTCTTGGTAAGTCTGGCTAGAGGTTTATCAGTTTTGTTAATTTTTTTTAATGAATCAGTTCCTGGTTTCATTGATCTGTTCTATATTTTTAGTTTCTATATCATTTACTTCCACTCTAATCTTTATTATTTCCTTCCTTCTGCTGGTTTTGGGTTTTGTTTTTCTATTTCTAGGTCTTTTAGGAATAAGGTTAAGTGGTTTATTTGAGATTTTTCTTACTTCTTGAGGTAGGCCTGTATTGCTATAAACATCCCCCTTAGAACTTCTTTTGCTGTATCCCAAATGTTTTGGACTGTTATGTTTTCATTTTAATTTGTTTCCATGTACTGTTTTATTTCTCTTTTTGTTACCTGGTTAACTTAACCTCTATGTATTTGTGGCCTTTCCAGACTTTTTATTGTGGTTGATTTCTTTTATTATAGCATCGTGATCAGAAAAGATGTGTGGTGTGACTTCAGTCTTTTTAAATTTGTTGAGGTTTGTTTGTTATGGCAGTAACATTTGCAACAGGTTACTTCAGTATACTTATCCAGGGTAACATGTCTTTTCCCCATTCCCCCATCATAGTGGTTGTTAGGAAGCCTTCATAGCCTCCATCCTTCATAGGAGGCCATCTAAGCCATTGCTTACATTTCCTTACTCAGCACAAAGTTCCTGAGGACATGGTGTCTAGAGCTGTGTTATAACCTGCTTCTATGAATTCTATATAAGACTTACGTAAATTTGGGGCGCCTGGGTGGCTCAGTGGGTTAGTCTCTGCCTTCGGCTCAGGTCATCATCTCAGGGTCCTCGGATCGAGTCCCGCATCGGGCTCTCTGCTCAGCAGGGAGCCTGCTTCCCCCTCTCTCTGTCTGCCTCTCTGCCTGCTTGTAATCTCTCTCTCTCTGTCAAATAAATAAATTAATTAATTAAAAAAAAAGACTTACATAAATTTGAGGAACTACTGTGTGTTTAGGCTCATGCTTTTCTTAACTGTATTTTACTCACTACAGAGTAACGGGAACATTTTTGTGAGTTTAGATTGCCTCCATGAAGTAAGAGACTCACCAAGAAAAAAGAAAATGAAGTTCTATTGGGATAGAATTTGTTTCCTACTATAGCTAACAAACCTTGCAGACCTTAATGAAAGAACGGAGAGGAAAGTATGCCTTCTTCCAGTATCGACTTATTTTCTTTTTGTTTAAGGATCACAAATTGATTAAGGAAAGCAGTTTACAAAATTCTTGACTGGCTGTGAGAACAGAGTCTGTACTAGTTTTATTAGGGCTGTATTTGTTCAACAGTAACTCTGTGGTACTAATATTTTTGATAAATGTTATATAGCCATGTGTAGGTTAATTATTCTCAACGCTTTTGTTCTCAGGGACCCCATGCTCTTAAATGTTTTGATGACCCCAAAGAGGTTTCATTTAATCTTATCATGTCCTTTCCCTTCCTTTTTTTTTTTCCCCTTCCCTGTCCATGGATTCACCTTATCAATACTTATTTACTGGAAGTTAAAACAGGAAACATTTTAAGAGTATCAATTCATTTAAAAGTAGCAATAATAAATTCATAAATAGTTATATTTGTTTTCATAAAAAATATCGACAAATCATAAAAAATGAAGAGTGGCATTGTTTTAAGTTTTTTTGCAAAAGTATTTAAATTAGATTTAATGAAAATAATTGGATTCTTACAACTGTTTCTACATTCAATATATGCTGTATTATGGTCTGGTTGAAGTATGTGAAGAAAGTCCAGCTTCACATAGACATGTGCTTGGAAGGGATAAAATATTTTAATAACCTTTTTAGATAATTATGGATATTCTTCTTCAACACTACACCAAAGTTGGCATGTTTTAGTTTTTTAAAGATTAGTTGCAATGTGGAATCTGAAATCACTAATGACCTCTTTGTACTCTAGTAAGCTAAAGATTCACTGATTTATCTTACACGTTGAGTGACTTTTCTACACATGCATGATTTTGGAACATCATGCATTGGTAAACATATCTGAGTTGTATAGGTCTCTTTATATAATATTTAAAAATTATATTTGATATTATCACCATCAGTCCCATCATAAACAGCTTTAAATATTGGGAAGCTGTCAAGGTTACAATAGTGGAAACTTATTTTCCAGAATTCTAATTTTAACTGATAAGCTTGATTTGCCATTGTCGACAAATACTCTGAATAGTTTTTTTTTTTTAAATGACGGGCTTTCTCTGTTCACTTTTGTGAAAATTTCTGTCAGACCAAGTCTGACTTACTGTAGTTTGTCTGTTAATCATTCTTTCAAATAAAGATGGTGTTTCATGAAGGAGACAGCTTACTCAACTTGCAGTTCAGCTACTTGCACATGCACTTTTCCCGAAGACAACTATTGAACTTTATTGTGCAGCAGAAGTACTTTATGCATATATCGCATGTTTATCACAGATTTAATAAAATTGTTGCCAGCGTGACATAGGCAAATAATGTCTTCATGTTATTATGAAGGTATTTTTGACTATACAGACTGTGAAATTGTGCTGTATGTCTCTGAGAGTCCACAGACCTTACTTTTGAGATCTGCTGGTACACTATTAGCGCTTCTTTTGTTCTTGTTGGGAATACAGTAACTGCTGGTAATTTTTTCACAGATTTCCCAAACTTTGATGCACTTAAACCAAGGGATTTTTCATTTGCCTCACTCTCTCCTGAATCTATAGCAAACTGGCATTCAGGATGAGACTCAGAACTGTGCACAGTTTTCTGATTATTTGTACGCCAGTATAAAAAAGATAGAATTTTAGTAATAAAAACATTAGTATTCATTAAATGCCTACAGTGTTCATGTCTTTTTATGTTTGATAATATCTACCCTTGCCCTTTTCTTTTATGAGGTTGTTGTTAGAGCTAATTTGATATATTCATTCATTCATTCATTTATGGGAAAAGAAGGGGTGGGAAGGGGCAGAGAGAATCTTAAGTAAGCTCCATGTCCAGTGTGGAGCCTGATGTGGGACTGGATCTCACAACCCTGAGATCATGATCTGAGCTGAAAACAAGAGTTGGACACTTAACTGATTGAGCCACCCAGGCACCCTGAACTAATTTGATGTTTAAGAAATGTAAGAATCTATTTTTATTGCATGACATGTTTTAAGTACTTCATGTTGTGAGATAATTATGTACTAATGAAAGTACAGTGACGCATTTAGAGGTTCATTAGTCAACTCTAGTTGAAGAAAGGGAAGAAGAGGAAATTCCTAGGCAAAGTGATGCCAAATGTCAAAACATTTAAAAGCTGCAATGGAAAAAATATTTTCCTCTTTTGTATATTGGAAGTGGAGGTATTTTTTTTTTTGTAAGTAGATGAAGGTTTACTAAAATGGAGCAGGAATAGATGCTGAAAGGGAGAGTTTTCATTTGAAATAATGAGACGATGAAAGTTTTTAGATATCCCAGAGGGACTTCTCCTCCCCTCAACATTCTTGGTTCCCTGCAGAATTGACATTTATAGTTAAATGAATTTTATAAATCTAGGAAAACAATAGCCAGATTAATCTATCCTTGAATATGCGATGGGTCAATTTGGTAGGCAAGAGTTCTTAGAGATGGAGGGGGTGATGAAAAAATTTCAGGAAGAAAGAATATTTACTTTCAAGAATATGCCAATGTTTTTGGTTTTTAAAGCTAAATTAAAATGTGAATAATCATCATATACTTGTGATTAAATACACTCTCTTCTGCCTCATGAAGTATTGTAGCATTTAATTGATAAACAGATTAAATGAAAGTAAGATGACTGGATGGATTTTACACAATAGTATATGCAGTTATGTGTCACTTTGGACTTTACAAAGAACTCTAGCACTTTAGATTTTTAAAAAGAAGTTTTACATTTACTATTTCATTTTAATATTAAAAAGAAAAAAAAAAGCTCTGAAGTAAATGAGAAAGGAATTCTCACTATGTGAGAATCAGTTTTACCCAAAGTCATAGGCCTTCTGAATTGAAGGGTTTGAATTTAAAGCTAGGTTTCTGGAGTAACAGTTCCCTGTACTTGGTGCTCCACGGTGTTGCTGCCATGCTACTTTTAATTGATGGGCTTACACAGTTACAGTGTTCACTATATATTCTGGGCCAGAGATTATCCAAACAAGATAAATGCTCGTTGGACCAGAGTACAACCTCATCTTTGGGGAAGGACATCTGGAAAGTAGGATTCTCTCCTGGGTCTGTTGAGAAAGTTTGAGAAAAGTTCAGTTTGAATCAGGCTATCGTAGGTCAAGTCTTGCCATGGCTTGCCCACACTCTCTTGCTGTCTAGCTCCTGTGTTAGAATTACCCTCCTTTACTTCTTATTTGTTGTTAGGCTTTTAGGAATTAAATAGTATTTCCTGTATCCCTAAAAATATTTTGAGAACTCCCCACATTAACTTATGACCAACCAAAGAGGTCATCTATCTTGTGTGTTTCAACCTTTTATAATAAAGCAAGTGATCTGATAAATCTATTACTGTCAGGAAGAGGATTTCTTTTTGTTTAGATCCCATTTTTAGTATGTATGTGGGAGATGTTAGCCTGTGAGTTAAGGACTTAATAGTATTTCAAATTCCTGGTCAACTCTTGTACTCCCATCTTTCATTTGTCAAATCTAAGTCTTCATAGGTAGCCTTCTATTCTGTATTGTAGTGAGACTGAGGTGGAAGCAGTGTATGTTTAGTGGCAGATTACTTCACTGCAAATATACGCTAAGGTTCTTACATTTTATTTTCAAACACTTCCTGGCTGAGTACCACGCATTTTCCATTGTTAATGATGATGATGATGATGATGATGATGATGATGATGATGATGATACCACCACCACCAATATGGAAGCAGGAACATTCTCTTTCACTCAGTTGGCATTTGATATCTTTTGAGTTCTTTTCAGCTTCATTTAGCTCTTCTTATTTTTCCATCTCAGCAAATTTATCTTGACTTTTTTAAAATAGGTAAGTCAACAGGGTAAGGACTGGAGCACACTGGTTCCCAGAAGCACCTATGCCTTGGGACTAGAGGACATTGTTCCACAGTATTTATTTGTTAGACTATGACAGCTAGTGGTGAGGAGTTTTAGAATGTGTCACAGCTATAGATGTTAAGTACTAGATGTAGCTGTGATTGCTGTCACCTGTTCTGATATATTGTCCTCTACTATAGGCATTAGGAATTTTTTTTTCTCTTAACCTGTTATGTCTTTATTTTTCTGGCCTTCTATAAAATTTTGTAAAGTGATATTTTTGTGGAGTAGATCTCTGCCTCTTGCATGTTTAAGAGATTTGACCCTCTGGGAGTATTATGTTGAACAAATAAAATTTGAATAAGAATTGTTTTTCATATTGATGTAATGGCCATGTATTGCTTGTCACATGATAGGTGCTCTGTAAATGTTATTTGTCATGAATTCTTGAACCCAAAAGTTAATTAAATGAAGTTCAATTAACACGTTTTTATTAAGCCATATACAATGTTAGGTGAGGAAACTAAAAATATTGGTAAGGCAGTTACTGGGCCAGCAAATTCTTCTGCTAACTGGAAGGAAATTTCACAGATCTAAGCTGTTTTCCCATGGGAGATGTTAATGGTAGCAGTAGAAATATAGAAGTAGTGAAATTGAAGGAGGGAGCAGTTCAGTTATTCCTGGCAGGGATGGGGAGGGTATCAAAAGGAGGCTCATCATCTGGCCATCAGATCTGACCTAGCCCATGAAGATGAGGAGGACGAAAAGGACATTCTTTTTGTTCTGCTTCTCTCAGAATATATTTGAAAGATAAAATAGGTTTCCTGTCTGATATTAATATCAATGATACTTTGGAATGTTTGCTTCTTTTATAACCAGGTTGTTTTTCCCTGGGTCATATGCTCACTGTTCTTACATGCCTTGTTTTGCAAGAATTGCCTGAGGTCTCATCAATTGAGGAGGAAGTGGAAGAAACAGAGTCTTGGGCAAAGCCTTTGGTCCACCTTTGGCAGACAAAGTCCCCAAACTTTGTAGCTGAACAGGAGTATAATGCAGCCATGGCCAAAATGGAGCCACACTGTGCCATCTGTGCTCTCCTCATGCCCTACTACAAGGTAATAAGGGTGGAGGGGTCACCACGTTTCTTTTCACTGTTGCACTTTCTGTAGGACTGTAGAAACACAGGTGAATCATTGTAAGCGTGTACATGGAAAGGGAGACGTCAGTACTTACATAGTGACATGGCCATTATAGAATAGCAAACAGAATTTCTGAGTGCTACTTGAAAGACATTTCTCTGGTAGTGCTTTATCATTTTAAAATAAGTGATTTATTTATTTGTCAGTCTTGGTTCATTTCAGTCAAGTTCCAACCTTTTTCAGCAAGAAACACAGAACTTAAAGCTTAACAATAGTAGATGTTTTGCAAAGAGAGAACTTAGACTTAGTCTCTGTTTTGTGTTTGAAATTATCACTCTCAATAATATGTCAACTCTGGGCCCACATTTAAAATGTCTTTCTTTATTTTCCCATGTGGAACATGCATAAGATACAGCAGGACTCAATACAAACTGGATTGTTCAGCTAGCTGTGCATAGTATTGTTTTCAGCATTATTTGATATGTCATACTGATGGCATTTTAGCTCACTGAGGGCCACATTCTCTAACACTAACCCAGACAGTGTTATCTTCAGGAATCTAGTAAGGGGGGGAACTTCGTGACCTACTTTAAGATACAATATTTTATGAAATGTATTGATGTGAGCATTGTGTTCTGAGTTATAGTCTCAATAATAGAATCAGAAGTATTTTAAGATTGCTTCTCTTTTAAAGTTTATGTAAAGTAAATGCTTTTTTGTTCAGATATTTCTGGGCATGAAATTGTGTGATTTGCCACATTTTCAGATCTTTGAAAATAAAGGAAGTAAACTTAACTCACTTGTCTTTGATGTGGCCCTTGTGACTGACAAACTATTTTGTTTAGTCATTGAATGTCTGTGTTTTCTTGGAAAAACTAAACTTTTTTATTGACTCTTATTTGTATATCATGATCTGCCTGTGTATTTCCCCAATAATTAAAAAAATTCTCACTAAAATTGTAAAATATAGGGAAACTTATTAACATAAGATCTCTGGAGATAAAATAGTTCATTAATTAGAGTTTCAATTAAGCACTAAATGTTTTTCATGTATTTTGGTGAGGGATGACAATTTTGTTTTGCACATTATATTTTCTTATTTAGTGACATTTGCCAGATCTTTCTGTCTTGATATTTTGAAACTTTTGTGATGAGGCAAAACCTTCAAAAATTCTCTAAAAACTGTTGCACAGATTAAAACTGAGGTCTTTGGAAATACTCCTACAAGTGTAACCAGGTAAAATTCTTCAGTAAATGAAACCAAGTCTTCTAACCTAGTGCAAATAAAGAAACAAAAATTTCTCAGAAGAATTGATGCTTTCCCTGAACTATTTATGTAAGAATGTAGTTTTAGCAGGTTATCACTTTTTTGTACAAGCAGGTATACAGAATGTCTTCCTGTTTCTACAGCTTAGCTTCTGGATGGGAGCCTGAAGAGGAACATTGATAAAAAACTAATAGTTATATCGAGGAAAACAACAGGAAGAACAGAAGCTGGGAGTTAGTGCATGGAACAGCTATTAGTGGATTTGAGTGACCAGAACAAATGATGAACTTTTTTGCATATTTTTCACTCATGTGAGAATATTATGTTTTTCAGCCAGATAGCAGCAATGAAGAAAATGATTCTAGATGGGAGACAAAATTAGACGAAGTGGTTACTCTAGGAGGAAAGACTAAGCCTCTCATTCCGGAGATGTGTTTTATTTATAGTGAAGAAAATATAGAATATTCTCCGCCTAATGCCTTTCTGGAAGAGGATGGAACAAGTCTTCTGATTTCCTGTGCAAAGTGCTTCGTACGGGTTCATGCAAGTAAATGAATCTCTCATTCATCAGTCACTGGCTTTTCAGTGCTTCACATAATCTTTGTTTCTCATCCTTTTGTCCCCTGCCAAATCTATTGCATTGAACTATTAGTCTTCTTAATGGTTAGATCATTCTTTCTCATATTTCTTCTGATAAAAGTATAGGTATAATAATCCCTTTTTGTAGTTTTGTGCAGTATCAGTCGAGAGCAGTTTTGTTTTGTTTGTTTGTTGTACAGATGTGGGGTCATTTGGGGCTCCTTTCACATACTTGAATTTTACTTATTTTAAGAGATAGTTTGTAAAAACTCAGTTTTAGCCTCTGATATTGATTCATGATTATTTTTCTTTGTACTTTTTAAAGAGACATGAATATTTCTTTGGTGATTTGGGGAATTACTGTTAAACTTAATTATAGAGGTTAATTTTTATTCTTTGGGAAGGTAAGGAGATCTCTGTTGCCTTCCAAGGGGAGAACAGTCATTACAGTTGTTTTCCCCCCAGGACTGAAATAAGTAGGCTCCATACCTGTTGCAATTTGGTATTTTCACATAAAGGGATAAATGGCAAATACACAATTTTTTATTTGCCTGGCATGTAAATCCTCTAAAATGTGAAAAGGGATCTACTTTTTACTGCAAGTCTATTTTAAAGTATTTTAATATTCCAGATCTTACCAAATCATATGTCACATTAACATAGTTATATATGGTCTCTGTAGCATGAATGGTTATAATATAAGCATTACCTTCTATATTTACCCCAGAGAAACACCAGTCTTACATTAGGGTTGAAATAGTCTTGGTGTCTATCATTTATTGATTGATTAAATACTGTCAGCTTCCCCAAGAGATTTGAACATAATGTGTTTGAAATAGAGCAACCTTCTTGTACTTAAATTAATCTGCAACACACACACATATGTACACATTCACCCTTACATTATTATAAGTATATAACAGTCAATGCATCATTTCACAGAAAAACTGGGATTTAGTTTTTTTTTATATAAAGATTTTTATTTATTTATTAGAGAGCGAGAGACTGAGAATGAGAGGGGAGAAGGTCAGAAGGAGAAGCAGACTTCCCGCAGAGCCGGGAGTCCGATATGGGACTCAATCCCGGGACTCCCGGATCATGACCTGAGCCGAAAGCAGTTGCCCAACCAACTGAGCCACCCAGGCGCCCTGGGATTTAGTTTTGATTCCTGAATGTACAAGCCATACAATTTAGCCATAGTATTTCTTTCTTTTTTTTTTTTTTTAGATTTTATTTATTTATCTGACAGAGAGAGAGAGAGATCACAAGTAGGCAGAGAGGCAGGCAGAGAGAGAGGGAAAGCAGGCTCCCTGCTGAGCAGAGAACCCAATGCGGGGCTCAATTCCAGGACCCTGAGATGATGACCTGAGTCGAAGGCAGAGGCTTTAATCCACTGAGCCACCCAGGCACCCCTAGCTGTAGTATTTCTTAAACATGTTGTTAAACTAAACATTTTATAGTCTTGGCTAACTATGATAGGCTTTTCTTTGATAATTATATTTCTGTTATTTTCTCTTTCACTTAAATGTTATAGAAATTTGATATTAAAAATTACTTCTTTAAATCTTTCAAAGCCCTTTGAAAGGCAGTCAGAGTAACACATGTTTGGTACTATATAATTGCTGTTTATTTTTGCATCATCAGCTATTGCCTTACACAGTTATTTTGAGTCAGGCATGTATTGAATAAACAAATAGAACTGAAGATACCCCTTCATCACTAACTGTGAATTGTGCATCCTCTGTCCCTATCACTGAAATTAAAGCCAATTAAGCATAATTTGTGAAATGTAATTTTAAATTATATTAATTTGCAAAATATGTCAGTTTATGTATTATATTATTTTAAAGCTTCCCTAAATTTTCCTTCATGAATAGCAACTTATTTTGAAATATGGTTTGTATGAGTAAAGGAGTAGACCCAACAAATTAGAAATTTAACTATTTTGCCCATTTAAGAATTATCAGATAACTTTTGTGAGCATTAGTAATGATTGAGACCCATACTTTCATGTTGGGAATGTACACACATACAATCCTGAGACTGATATCCTTTTATAAGGCATGAAAATCAAAAGTATCTTTGAGACAGACTTGCTTATGTTTTGTTCTAAGCAGTGAGAATCAAAAATGCTATTATGGTGGGCAGTTGTTCTGATTTTATTTATTCAGTGCTAATATGTATAATACTACCAAAATGCAAAAGACCTAATTCATGAGTCTATGCTATTATTTTACAGGTTGCTATGGTATCCCTTCTCATGAGATCTGTGATGGATGGCTATGTGCCCGTTGTAAAAGAAATGCATGGACAGCAGTAAGTGGCCTATTTTAATATCTTAAAATTAAATTAAATCTCACTCTCTCCACTGCAAACACATTTAATCTAGCACTAAGGTAAGGTTGTACACATGGTTTTGTGTGCATTTCTACACTTAATATTTTTCTAATCTTCTCTTCAAATTATCCTATCTGGTGGCTCTGTTCATCATAGAAATATTAAATAAATTTCTAGGTGTCACTCCTCTACTCAGGAGCCTACAGAGACTGCCAGTTTATCAGACCAAGTCTAAAATATTCCTTCATTTTCCTGCCTCGGTCTATTTTGTAGTTCTTGAAAATAATATTCTAAGTAACACTCAAGGTGAGGATCCTCCCTGACCCTTGATGAAACCGTGCTCATACATAACTTTTCCACTGGTATGAGGTCTTTCCCCACTTACTCATTCATACATTCATACTTCAACAAACTTTGGGGTCTACTCTTTGCTAAGCATTACTGTGAAACTGAGACAGAATCTTTCAACAACAAGCGATACCCCACTTAGGGTACACAGATTCCTCCTCATCTAACTTGTTTTTCCTTATGAACCCTGTTGAAACTTTAGCTACATCCAAAGCATTAAGTTCTATTCCACGAACCCACCATGTCATCTATTTTTCCATTTAATTATGTGCTACTTTGGGAGTGCCTGGGTGGCTCAGTCATTAAGCATCTGCCTTCGGCTCAGGTCATGATCCCAGAGTCCTGGAATCGAGCCCCGCATCAGGCTTCCTGCTCAGTGGGAAGCCTGCTTCTCTCATTCCCACTCCCCCTGCTTGTGTTCCCTCTTGCTGTGTTTCTCTCTATCAAATAAATAAATAAATAAATAAATAAATCTTTAAAAAAATAATAATTATGTGCTATTTTGATATTTTTTTTACTTTGATATTTCTTAAAAATTCTCTTTCAAGAAGTATCAGAACATTTTTGAAAGTTAGGCCTGTTAGATCTTAACATTGTATCCCTTAATCTTAGAGCAGATGATTTCTATTGTAATAGTAGTATTTGCTTTATTTCTCAATGATCTCTAATGACAATGAATTAAATTTCTTTGCAACCAGTGTGAAAATCCTGAAGGACAATATGAGGAAAATGCCTTGCATGATAAAAATTTATGTCATAATATGTATGTTTAGCTTTCATTGTTGAAAGAGACATATATGGTAACTGTAAATTAAAGATGTCTGAGTCCATCTGAATGATTTTATTGCTGGCATTCACTTTAGGTACTAAGGGAAAAATGAGTATGGACATTCTTTATAGCCCAAATAATCTGATCTGTTTGGTGTTAGAGGTAATATCTCCAATTTAAGAGGTCTTTCATTAGTGGGCCCAGAAAACATTTTTGTATTTCCTTTGATATGATCATTATATTAACAAAAATTATGTAAATACAGAGTATCTTAAAATCAGCCAGGAAGTCCAGCTGTAATAAGTATATTCTATTCTTGTTTACCATGCACGTCTTATATTTGTTGTATGAGCCAAATTAAAGCTTTGTAGAATCAGTCTGGCCAGCTATGTCCTCTCATTCACCCTGAAGTACAGGTTTCGACATTAGAAATATTCTAATCCAGTTCATCAAGGTATGAAGAATTCTTTTTCCATCTACAATTACTGCTTGACTTCTGCGTTTACACACTGAGCAGTCCTGTTACCCAAAGTACCATTGTCCTTTGCATGGCAGAGCCAGGACCAGGTCGAGGCCACCCACCCTGATTCTAAGGCTGCTTATGATAGCTTATGCTGTTTTTCTTTAGCATGTCTTAAGAAGGAAATACTGTTTAAAGCTCCTGTTAATCTTAATCCCTTACACCCTCAGAAAATACAGTATACTTTTCTGTTTTATTATTGATACCACGTGAATCTCTTTCAGTTTGCAAAAGAAATGGAAACTCTTGAATACAATTTTACAATGATTTTTTTAGACCCACATAATACCTAATTTCTAAATTGAAATGATCTGAATTCTAGTGCACCAACTGCTTTTTCAACTTAACCATTTGAGTGAACTTTGTCTATTAAACTCAATTCCTATTTTTTTTCTCCTGAAAAATCAATGAATTGCAATTTAAGTATTGCAGAGAAGTAAGTGATCATATCAATATTTTGGCTTTAATTCCCTTATTCAGTATGGCTGTGAGTGTTACAATATTAATTTTTAGTAGACAAGTATGATTCCTTAGATTTTGTGACTGGAATGATTGCATTTTTTTTTTAAAAAATTTTATTTATTTACTTGACAGAGAGACAGAGAAAGAGGGAACACAATCAGGGAGAGTGAGAGAGGGAGAAGCAGGCTTCCCTCTGATCAGAGAGCCCAATGCCGGGCTAGACGCCAGGACTCTGGGATCACGACCTGAGCTGAAGGCAGACACTTAACGACTGAGGCACCCAGGTGCCCCTGGAATGATTGCATTTTAAAAGTATCCTTAGACTTCTTCAGGAATCAGTCTCACATTGTCAGTTTTAGGTTATAGAGATGCCTTGGAACTCCTTTAAATGGAGGCTGTGAAGGAGCTAATGGAAATCTAACAGTGCAAGGGAGGTCAGATGACATTTTTTTTGTCCCCAAATACTTTTATTTTATTTTTTCAGTGTTACAAGATATCAGATGACATTTGATTGCTGGTTTGTATATCACTAATTCTTTTATTTGTTTTTTTAAGTAATTTTGTAAAGATTTTATTTATTTATTTAACAGAGAGAGAGAGAGATCACAAGTGGGCAGAGGCAGGCAGAGAGAGAGGGGGAAGTAGGCGACCCGCTGAGCAGAGAGCCAGATGTGGGGCTCGATCCCAGGACCCTGAGATCATGACCTGAGCCGAAGGCAGAGGCTTACCCCACTGAACTACCCAGATGCCCCTGTACATTACTAATTCTAATTTCTAATTATTTCCTGGGATTTTCTTTTAAACGTACTTTGTAAATGTATGACTTATTATTCATTGCGAATGTAAAATATTCCAATAGCATATTTTGCTTGGGATATATATTAATACAACAGATGTGATCATTCTAGCTAATTCTGTTTCATTTTATGTTGAGTACTTTGCACACATGGAGGGTAAGAAGAGGGTGGCCTGAAATACTTTATGTTTATCTTTATAAGGTAGATGTGAGAATTGAGTGTAGTGGTTCTGTTTTTTAAAGATCCATTTTAAAGACTTCCCATTGATGGATGAATGGGTTAAAAAAGAAAAATGAATGGGTATAGCTGAATTTCATATTCAGCTATAGAAAAGGAGATCCTGCCATTTGCAACAACATAAATGACCTTGAGAGCACTATGCTAAGTGGAATAAGTCAGACAGAGAAAGACAAATACTGTATACTCTCTTTAATATGTGGAATCTTAAAAGAACACACTGAACTCATGGGAGCAGAAAGTTAATTGTTGATCATTGTGGGTAGGGCATGGGGGAAATAGGTAAAGGTGGTTAAGGGTACAGACTTCCAGTTTTAAAATGAATGCATTTAGGGAATATAATATATAGCATAGTAACAACTATAGTTAGAAATACTCTATTTTATAGTACTGTACTTGAAAGTTGCTAAGATCTTTAAAGTTCTCACCACAAAAAATAGATAAGTAAAAGAAACCATGTGAGGTGATGGATGTGTTACCTAATCTTATTTTGGTAATATTTCTCAATATATATACATAAATTAAATCATGTTATACATTTTATGTTATACATTTTAAATTTAAATTTAAATCAATCATATTTAAGTAAGGCTAGGGGGAAAAAGGAGACTATAATAGTAATTGTATCATGGAGGTAAGCATCAATAATTTAAATTTTGGAAGCAAAGGCATTATAGGTATTAATGCATCTAATGTTAGAAAATAGTTGGTTTTGTCACTGTCAGTCTGGGCAAGGTAACTGAGGATGTATGCAGGCTGGAATCAATGCTCACTGACCAGCTGTCTTTTGATTTACCAGTTCTAACGAGGGACATCATTCTGGCCGCAACTGTTGTAATAGTTTTTAAGTAGCTGGAGGCCAGAGCTTTGTCTCATTTACCTCTATAGCACTTCTAACACCTGCTGCAGTGTTGGATCATTTCTGAAGGGGTGAAACATAAAGTAAGAAGGTTGTGATCGCAGAAATATGGGCCAGACCTTTATTTGTGGCCTTCAGTGCTCTCACTGTTTCCGTAGTCTTGCTCAGTGCTCACTGTGTTTCATTTTGTTATTGTTTCTTTGCTTTCTCCATTTGTGTCAGTTAAAACAAGGAAGAAGAAGCCTCAGTTTCTTTGCAGCTTCAACTGAATGGGTTGGGGAAGAGATTAGTTACAAATTTTGGATTGTACCCTAATTTAGATTCTAGGATCCTGGCTCTATATCCAAATTCAAATGAAATAAAATAAAGAACCCCCCAAATACCTATCTATCCTGAGATTCAGGTTGTACATCCATCATTCTAACTAAATGTCATTGCTTTGTGCCTATTTTCCTATTTCAGTACTGTATTTAGTACAGTATTCTCACTGTAAAAATATAGAATTTGTATTGCTTTCTTTGAGATTTTTTTCCCCCACCATTTTCTTTTTTTATCCCTACATTGGAAGAGTTTTTTCCATTCTGAGTATTTCTGTGAAATACGTGACTATTCCTTTAAGGATTCACTTATGATTATGAAGAAAGATGTTTGTTAGATGTCTGGAATCGGCCAGTAACCTGAATACTTACTACTATTCTAAAAAAAATAAATAATCCGTATGCTTAATATTGTGTAGAGTAAAAATAGAATTTTCTGTATTGTCTTTTGAAGAATTCATAATATAGAATTTATAATATAGAATTCCAGAGGGTAAATAAATATCAGCAGGTTAAAGAAGTTAAAAAGGAATATGGATAAGATTTTCTCTTCTTAAAATTTAAGGATAATGTAGCTGTCTGGTGATTTTTTCTGTCTAGGTAATTTGGATATTTCTTTAAGGACCTTTCAGGGGATAGGGGCTGTGAAGTTTTGTTTTGGTGCCATAAGTGGTGGTGAAAACTGCATGTAAGGATTGGTAACTTATCATGGAAAGTCACATCATACTCAGATTTATGACTTCCACAAATTATAAGTTGCCTGTCTTCTGTCCTTGGCAGCATTAAACCTGTGCTGTAGTTTTCCACTGTCACTGCGAAAATTTTCAAATAAAGTGTGTATCATTTGTGCTATGTCTTACTAGGGAGCTTTTTTATTACCTTAAATAATTCTTGGGCAGGTAAACACAGTAGCTCACATACTTAAAATCTAAACAAAATCTAAATTAAAGAAAGATTTAAAAGCAATGTAATGAGAAGGTTCTATTAGAGATTATATCTAAGATCTCTTCTGACCCTAAAATCCCTTGATTCATTGTTGCTTTGTATTTTCAGTTTGCTTTAATGAGCTTTCCTTAAGAATTGGGGACATTCAAGCATATTGAATTTATTATGTACTTCTTAACCTAGTCAGAGGTGTTGAGTAACAGAAAAGTATAGGAATAGAACAGTGTAGTTTTTATGAGCTAAAGGAAATTTTTAACAACCAGTGACCTCAAGGCCATACTATAACTTTACCTACTTGCTGTTTGCGAATGCATGGCAATATGCATTATCTAAATTCTTTTTTTTTTTTCAGTATATCCTGTTACTCTTAATTTAGGAGAATTTGTTTCAGCATTTTTGCTTGGAAGTAATAGAGTATTTAAAAAATAGCTGTATGTTATATTCTTGGGCAAATATTGCCATTGAATGAAAAAGCAGATTTTATAATGAAAAATTAAGAGAACACTTATAGGTTGGAATTTTCATTTTGTTTAATGAAATGTACAAACTAGGTAATTGTACACATTATCTGTTGAATAGCATTTATTGTACTATGTAGAATAATGAAGTTGTATTGTATATGTGTAACATAACATATCTGTAATAACAACATTTTTTCCCCCAAAATGGTTTCAGGAAATCAAAACCCAAACATGAAATAGATTTTCATATTTATTCACTATGCCCTCTATTTTTCTTGTTTGTCTTTTTAAAATGGAGTAACATAGATATGAGCAAGTTATACCTTGATGATGATTTGGGATTTGCACTTCCTTTCCTCTTATAAAGAATGGAATATGCAATTCCAGTGGTTAAAAGTAAACATTTTGGTGTTTATTTTTTTACTGCTTGACTGTAAGTAAATGATATCTATAGATTGGGTGGTGGTTGCCATTCATGGCCTCCGAAGCTAAACGTATCTGTTTTATTTGACTTCTGAAAGAAAATGAAGTCTTTTTTTCTGCATAAATCATAGTCACAAAGTTAAATTCTAGAAATTCATGAGGTGGTCTTTACAAAACTCACTCCCATGGTGTTGCTAAAGCTTGTAGATTGAAGAATCTAAGTCATTTGTTGGAATGCATTTGTCTGAACTCCTGATCTTTGGAGTGTACCTTAGTCTGTCAGCTTTTAGGTCTCAGGTAAAAATGATCGACCTCTTAGAAGTGGTAGCTTGTCAGATCTTTGAGAACAGTGAAGTACCAACAACCTGTGTAACTTTCTGTTCACTCTGCCTGATGATTGGGAAGGTGGTTTATTAGGTAGTCTTTGGTTCCCACTTTGCATTGAGACTGGGTCCTACAGATGGAGGTGCATCTGTTATGAAGCAACCCTAACTTAGCTCTGTTGAATCTCAAGGTGGTGCTTTCCCTCTCTCTATAATAGGAGTTCTCTTAGGCTGGAGATTATTAAAGAAAATCTGTATGTTTAAGGTTTATGTTACTTTTACCACATTACACAACCTTTATTCCCCCTCTTTAATTCCCCAGATAAAAATAATGGTACTGATAATAGATATTAGAAACTGCCAATTATTATACTCTTTGAAGTCTTTTATTTTAGAAAAGTAAAGTTTTATTTTTACAACTTTTCACCTACAAATTCAGAATAACTATTTATTTAAATATAAACTAATATAAGTAGCATACAGCTTCCATAAAATGTAACACTGACAAGAACTAAAGAATTCTTCATCTCTGTCAGAAATCTCCTTTTACAGATAATGAACCAGGGTTTTAGAGTCCAGTCTTTTATCCTCTGGTTTCCCCCGCAATATGGTAAGAGAGCCTGGATTCATGGCAGTACGCTGGCCTTCAGATTTCCAGGCCCAGACTCATTTATCTCAGTTTCTTGTTTTTAGAGTGGGAAGAAGGCTAAGCAACTGCCCAGTTTTTGAACAAGGTTTTTGAATGATTTTTGTTTCCACTGAAAGTTAATCCAGCACTAACTTCTAGTGTAATTATACTAGAATTTGTTATCTACTTAATGTAGGTTAATTAGCATTACTGAGTGGTTGAGTAGAGCAATTTCTTTATCCTTCCATATTTACTCTAGTTTCTCCCAGAGAACCTTTCCCAGAACTGGGTAATCTTCTGAATCCAATTTCCCAACTAACAATAGCATTGACATTTTTCTTTTACGAAGAGCTCTGAAGTGACTTTGTAGATCAGAGACATTGATTTTTAGATCAGATTGGCTTATGGCCTTGAGAGGTCATGGTGGCGCTGCTGCTCCCTGTGATGTGTTTTATGCTGTTTTTTTTTTTATTCCATAAGACATTGTTAAGACCAGGTGATGGGTGGCTGTCAGCCTGAAAGGCTGACTTTGATCCTCATATACAGTAAAACTAGTAGAAAAAGAAAGGCTCTATTGTTAAAGGCAAGGCATTTACAAGTGCGTGGTGGCTGTTTGTAGTCAAGTGGTTGCTTATGTAATTACTCCTCTCCATTGAGGTGTCCCTGTAAACCACTAGCTGGGACCACACTCTCCCATTTGAGGGAACACATTTGGCTTCACAATTACCTCTTGCCTCCTGAAGAGGCAGAGTATTCTAAACAGCTGCAGCCTTAAACCTTGGCTCACAAAGGCTGGGGTGGTAATAATTATTTTAACTTTAACCAAATAGAACAGCACATTTGAGGATATCAATTATCCTGACAACATAGCTATGATGTGGAGGCCTTCTAGTTAGGGAACTGCTTACAGGCTAAAAAATCCCGAATCATTTCTTTCTCTACTTTCTTCTTCCTTTCAACAAACATCATTTTCCTCCCTCCCTCCACTTGGTATGGAGAGAAAGAAAGAGAAGTCTACACAACTTATTCTAAGTGGAACTATATTCATAAATAGCTTCTTGATTGAGAACAAATGCCTCATTAATCTTAAGTGCTTCAACCAGAGAGCACAAGTAAAGTCAGGAAGAATAATGACTGACATTATGGGGAACATAACATACTGTACTACACACCAGGATGTGCATGCCTGGAGGTCACTGGGCTATAAGACACATCTCTTTAGCAATGAGGAAAGAGAACCCTGGGCGGGGGGTGGGTGGGGATGGGGGGTGGAGTGCAGTGTAGGCATTTCTCACGAATAGCAAAAATTAGTCCAGTGTCAGGATGAAGAAATCAAATACTTTGCTATTTGTTATAGAAGGTCATGCTGGGAAGAAAGAATAAACCAGCTGGGTTTTTATTTGAAAGCCAAATGTTGTACAGTTTTAACAAAGTAAGATATATGTTCAACATGAAGTACTTTGCTCAGGTTCCTGGAAATATGATTATGTAAATGCATTAAGCTTCATGTAGATGATCTCTGACTGGTCTTAAATTATAGAGGTGCTTCTTGCCAGTGATCAGGTGCTTGCCTTGCTACCCTGTATCAGACAGATACTCTGCAAATCTAAAATTAATTTTTATATTGGTGTAAGCAATGCTATTAGGAAGATAAATCCAGGAGAAAATTGAATTTGAAACAGAGTATGTATGACTTTATATTCTTCTGTTATATTCCATTCATACGATTCCATGGTTGTATGATGACATTTAAGTAGCTATAATGTAGTAAGTACACACCACCCTCCCCAAGATGTCCACGTTCCCTGGAACCTATGAGTGTGTTTGTCAGTGGTGCATAAAAAACAGAATTATGGTAGTAGATGAAATTAAGGTTGCTAATCAGCTGATATTATGATATCTGGATTTATCCAGTGCAGGCAAAGAGGTTCTTAGCTGTAGAAAAGGGTGGCAGAAGAGAGGGTCAGAATGAGGTAAAGTGAGAAGTTCTTGACCTGCTGTTGCAGGCTTTGCAGGTGGAGGAGGGCATAAGCCAGGGCATGCTGGCCACCCCTTAAAGGGCACCCCTAGAGGGCAAAGGAAAGCTAGAGAGCCTCCAGAATGAATGACCTCACTAACACCTTGATTTTAGCCCAGTGAGACCCATTTTGGACTTCTGACCTACTGAACTGTTTAAGTTGGTGTTATTTAAGTGATTAAGTTTGAGGTAATTTGTTACTGCAATAATAAAGAACTAATACAGTGTTCAGTAGAAAGCCTTTTGAAAGGGTCATTCATTTGTTTTCACTCTTAATGGCATTCCACTAGATATATTGCATTTCCAGTGTCCTTACCCAGACTAAAGCATGAGGCATCTTTTCTCAGACTGCTTTTTTCTGTCTTACTGGCTCACAGTCTCCAGTTCCTGGAATCCAGCAATCCTTTACCCCACTGTTACCCCACTGGACCCCATTGCTCCAGCTTTTCAGTCTCTCCTTCCCCTCTTGCCCTTACTTTTGTTTTTAGCTACTATGTTTCCTCGCACACATTTCCAGCTCTCATTCCACTTGCTTATTTTGTTATTATCAGTACAACTCAACCCTGGTAAATCTACAACTCAACCTTGGTAAATCCTGTTATCTATCTGCTCGGCACCTGCATCCCTGTGGCTGAATATGGCTGTGGAGAAACACCTACTATGCAGATTGCTCTTGCTTTCAGCTTGTAGCTATTGATGTATCCTCAAGGATGCCAGTAATTCATGCTGCATTCCTATCATGCCATCCCTCTACCACTGTCTGGGTTGACTGTTTTATAGCTCTATCACCTGAAGCTTCCATTCTTCTCCCCCATCCTTATTCTCACTTTGTGAACTTACTTCATATTTCACTGAGCAACAGGAAGCCATCAGTGGAGATCTTCAAGTTTCCTCCTGCATCATATCCACAATATCTCTGCTCCTACCTATGGCTACCCCCTCTCTTATTATACACAGGATCATAGTTCCAATGATTCATCCCTTTCTTTCCCATACCAGCAGGTTTCCCCTCTCTAGGTGATTCTCCTTATCATCCAAACAAGCTGCTATTCCTTCTCTTTTCAAATAAACCAAAAAAACTTCTCTTGATACTTCTTCCTTACTAGCTCCACCCTTTCTCCATGCCTCTATGTATAGTAACTCTCCTTAAAAGACTTGTCTTTATTCATTCATATATCTATTCTTCCCTCCAGTTCTTCTCCCCCTTCCCCCACTTCTCTCTTAAACTTATTCTAGTCACAGGCTTTGCCCATGTTTGTAGAAATTTCTGTTCCTGTCAGTTGACCACTGTCTTCTGTTTGAAGCACTGTCTTCTCTTGGCTCCCAGGACCCTACACACTCCTGATTTTCCTCTTTCTTTACTGCCACTTCTTTTCACTCCCCAGAACTCACACCTGGGGCTCTTCTATTTACTAGCCCACTTGGTAATCTCATCCATGTCATGGCTTTGATGCTTTTAAATAGCAACTAGTCACTGATGGCCTGTATATTATCAGTGTCTAGCTCATCCTCTCCTCTAGGTTGTGGAGCACAATGGCCAACTTCATGAGCAGTGTCTCCTTTCACATGCTTGACTGATAGCTCAAGTTCACCCTGCCCCAGACTGAATTCCAGATCTTCCCTTATAGGTGTCCTGTTTCTGGGCCCGCTAGCTGCTAAAGCCAAAAACTCTAGAGTTAAATTTGATGCTTCTTCTCCTCATACCCACATTTAACGGTAAATTCTATTGGCTACTTTTAAAATGAATCTGGAATTCTGGCCACTTCTGAATTGCCTCTGCTCGTATTACCCAGACTGATCTACTCATTAGCTCTTTCCTGGATTCTGGCAGTAACGTACTTTCTCTTTTTGTTTCTACCTTTTTTTTAAAAAAAAAGTTTTTTATTTCAATTCTAGTATAGTTAACATACAGTGTTCTATTAGTGTCAGGTGTACAATATAGTGATTCAGCAATTCTATATGTTCCTCAGTGCTCATCACAACAAGTGCATCCCCAGCACCTAGTCACACCCCGCCCCACCTCCCCTCTGGTAACCATCAGTTTGTTCTCTATAGTTAAGAGTCTGGTTTTTGGCTTGTCTATCTTTTTTATTCCTTGGTTCATTTGTTTTGTTTCTTAAATTCCACAAATGAGTGAAATTATATGGTATTTATCTTTCTCCAACTGACTTATTTCGCATTTTTTATGTCTCCTCTTGAACCTTTATCATCTGTTGTCAACACAGCCGTTGGAATGATCCAGTTAAAATGTATGTCAGATTATGTTCTTGCTTGTTCAAACCTTATAGTGCCTTACTGTCTCAGTCAGAATAAAGTTGTTGCCTTTTTTCCTGGCCAATGAAGCCTTATTAGTTATTCCTCCTCTTAAATTTCTGATCACTTTTCCTATTAGAAAAGACCAGAATCTGCTGGCATGACTTTCTGTAGATTATTCCATGGCCCATTCCCATAGCCCTTGACATCCTCTACCATTTAAATAATTTACTGGTTTAGTTTGTCTTCTGTCCCAGCAGAAGGTAACTTCATTGAGGACCGGATCTTTGTCATTCATTGCAGTTGCCCAGTGCCTGAAACATGATGATTAACCAATATTTGTTGAGTGATTGTGTATTTTCACTTACAGTACAAAATCGATGTGGGCATTTAAATTGGAGAATTCACTTGCTAGTATGAAATTCGCTGGAGCCTGTGGAATATCCACTCAAAAGATGACTGCAGGAAGCCTGTCATTTAGTTTCCTAATCACTCAGAATTCATGCCAGCCCTGTCCTTATGTGAGATCCTGTTCTCTCCTCAGTACTGATAAATGAGCCACATCTCCAGAAATGATTTCTTCCATGTTTTGTTGATCAGCACTTTGTAAGCTAGCTTTCTGTTAATGTGATTAATTACTCTTTGTTTTTCCAGCTCAGACAGCCTTATTTTATGGTTTTGCATTTCTGTTATGAACATGGCAGATAAGTAAGGGTGTGGGGAAGTACTTCAATTTCATAATTTTTCTATAGCACTGAAAATTGGCTTTAGTGGCACTTACGGATATGTCAGCTAAAATGAGAGCTTCTTATGAGGCAGCTTGAGAATGTGGGTATTGGCATTTCTTTAACTGATGTTTTATAGAAGAGCCATTGGAACATGATTTCCCTCCACCACAAATAACGAACAACTGCAGTAGCTGTATTATAACAATGTACTTCTTACCACTGTTGTTAATGTTGTGTCAGCACTTTGATTATAAACACTCTTTTTCATGGTTTAATAACTAAGCCATAAAGAAATCATTTCATGTTGTAAATTGGTATACTTGCCGTTCATTGCAGTGGTGATTTTTTATGAAACCAAATTTTAAAAATACTTGGTAATGCTAGAAAGGGAGTTTTGTGAATGTTATTAGGTGAGGCAAAGGGACCTCAGCAGAAAAGGTACAGTGTTCAATATATGATCTAATTTATACTTTTTCATTCAGCTTTTAGCTGCCCTGGGGGGTGGGTAAGTACAACAGAATGGCTCCTTTAATGCTGTACGGGGAGACAAGAATAAGACCTATCTTACAGAATAATCATGTTGTGACAGGCATTTAGTATTTGTTTTGTTTTAGGAGACATTGGTTCACTAGTAATATACCTAAATCTTTATAATAGTGAGTCATTTTACACTGGGCTGTTATTGTTCTTGGAAAAGGCATGCTCATTAAATATGACCTAAAACAAGGCTGGCAATGAGCCCTGACCGTTGAATTTTATTTATTTATTTTGTTTTCTTTGGGTGTCTCCAGAGGTTAGATTAGAAAGGAGTTTTGATACACTGAAAGACTAGAAGAAATCATAGTGCTCATTTAAAATTTTCATTTAAGAAAATAGGCTAAACCTCCGCAGTTACATTAATTTTAAATTACAAGTGTTTAATAGAAAAAGATTTAATTTCCTTGTCTGTGGGTTTTCTTTTTTCTTTTTTTAATTCTTCTTATTTTTTATTATGTTAGTCACCATGTTAGTTTATTATGTTGGTCATCATTAGTTTTTGATGTAGTGTTCCATGATTCATTGTTTGCATATAATATCCAGTGCTCCATGTAATCCATGCCCTCCTTAATACCCATCACCCATTGCCCCCACCCCCTCCCTTCTAAAACCCTGGGTTTGTTTCCTGAAGTCCATAGTCTCTCATGGCTCATCTCTCACTCCTGATTTCCCCCCTTTCATTTTCCCCTTCCTTCTCCTAATGTCCTCCATGTTATTCCTTATGTTCCACAAACAAGTGAAACTATATGACAATTGACTTTATCTGCTTGACTTATTTCACTTATCATAATCTCCAGGAGTCCCATCCGTGTTGATGCAAAAGTTGGGTATTCATCCTTTCTGGTGGCTGAGTAATATTCCGTTATGTATATGGACCACATCTTTATCCATTCATCTGTTGAAGGACATCTTGGCTCTTTCCAGAGTACTAAACATTAAGACAGTCTGCCATTCTTAACACTCTTGAATTCTCAATTCTCTTTTACAGAAAACTACTGATACTATTTATTCAGTTGTCCTTGCAGATCCTTTTTATACATACATGAATGTAATGGGGGACCCAAATGGTATCACAGTTTAACAGGCTGTAATGTTTTCACTTAGTAATACAATGTATTATTCTTCATAACTCAGTATTTATGGATTTATTAGATCTTTTTCATTGCCATTTTAAATTTCAATCTTGACTCTATTCTTATTTAAAAAACCAGATGTTACAAATAAATTTCTAAGCAAAAGATAATTCCTGTTGCTCCTAGAGGTAACTGTTTTTTCTGCTATAAACAGAAATGAGAAGATTGTACATTCTTCCTTCTGCACAGATTCTAAGAAATATAATTGCTGGGTCATATTTCATTTGCATTTAAAATTTTGACTGATAATGCCAAATTCCTCTCCAGAGCCACCATAACATCTCATATACCCCAAGACCATATGTTTTTTGATTTAATAATCTGAAAGATGTACCTCATTATTTCATTTTTCACTTTTTTTTCTTGAAGTTGGGTATCTTTCATGTGTTTATTGGCAATGAAGAGTCTTTGAATCAATCTTTTGCCTATCCTTCAAAAGTGTGGGTTTAAAAAAAAACTTTTCTGGATAGCAGTCTTTGTTTTATATTGGAAATATTTTCTTATCTTATCATCTTATGTTAATTTATATAGTATTTTATCCTTTAGAATGTTAAAATGTTGATATAATAAAAATTTATTAGTCCATCCAATATGCCTTTTATCTTTTAAATGTTATATTAAGAAGTTATATTGATCCTAAATTCATCAATATATTTGCCTAAAATTTATTTTAATGCTGTATGGTTCTGTTTTATTTTTGTGTTTAGGTCCATAAATTAATTGGAATTTATTTTTATGATTCAGAGACACGTATACTCTCTCTCTGGCTCTGTCCCACAGAAAAAATTTCAGTGTTCAGTTGAATACATTAATATGTTTGTGGTATTAATTTTTGGTTATTTAGATTTTCTTTTTTTCCTTTAAAGATTTTGTTTACTTATTCGAGAGAGCACACATGAGAGAGCACAAGCAGAAGGGCTGCAGAGGGGGGAGGAGAGAGAGAGAGAGAGAGAGAGATATGTAGGTTCCCTGCTGAGCAAGGGGCCCCATGTGGGGCTTGGTTTCAAGACCCCAGGATCATGACCTGAGCCAAAAGCAGATGCTTAATCAACTAAACCACCCACCCAGGCACCCTCTTTCTTTTTCTTTTTTTTTTTTTTTTCTAATTCTCTCTTCAATTAAGAGTGATCTGTCTGACATATTCTTTAATTTTTCAATTTACTTTTTTTTTGGTTGTAGAACTTTCATATTGTTCTTAAAAATCTTATTTGTCCTTTGTTTATAGTCTCTTACTTATATTTCTAATACCTATATTCAATTATAAAACATATTGTGGGGTGCCAGGGTGGTTCAGTGAGTTAAAGCCTCTGCCTTCGGCTCAGATCATGATTTCAGGGTCCTGGGATCAAGCCCCACATCAGGCTTTCCGCTCAGCAGGGATCCTGCTTCCCCCTCTCTCTCTCCTCTTGCCTCTCTGCCTACTTGTGATCTTTCCCTCTCTCTATAATATATAAATAAAATCTTTTCAAAAACATATTAAAGGACTTATTTTACATCTTGTGCCTAAGATATTATTTGTCTATCTAATTTTACATTATGTTTTTTCTTCTCAGGGAATCATATTTTCTTGCATGTTTTTTGCATTTTGATTGTGAGCTTATATTCCTTTAGAACTTAATATTTGGTAATTTCTTAAAGCCTTTTTGATAGGTGGTGGACCCACTTTGCAGTAATATCATCCTACTTTATGAACAATGGAAGAACCTTACAACAGTGTGATTTCATTAAACTTCTTTCTCTTTATGGTCTTATCTTACATTTACCATTACATACATTATACTCTATGGTAATATTATTTTAGTTTGAAACAGTCAAGACTTTTTAGGAAATTTATAGTCTCTTTCTCTTTGTCTCTTGCTCTCATTCTCTTTGTATGTGTGTGTTTTGAAGATACAAAAAATGTATTTTATATATGCCCATGTATTTACTCTTTTTCACTGTTCTTCATTCTTTTGTGCCAATCCATGGTTCAGGCTGGTATCCTTTTCCTTTATTCTTTTAGATTTTTTGTCTCTATGAGATTGTTTTTATTTTATCTTCATTTTCAAGGGATATTTTCCTTGGAAATGAATTCTAGGTTTCCAGCTTTATTCTCAGTATTTTGATAGATATTGTTCCATTGTCACTTGCTTCTGGTTAGATATCAGATGTAATTTATACAGTTGTTTACTGAATGTGTTTTTTTTCTCTGCTTTTAAGTATGTTCTTTATATTTGGTTTTCACAATTTTGGCTACTAAATATTTAGATGTGTTTCCTTTGTATTTATCTGTTGGGGCTTGGGTATCTTGGTATCTTGGGTCTGTGGTTTGACTGTTTTTGTGTTTTTGTTTTTGTTTTTGTATTTTGAGAGTGGGGAGGGACAGAAGAAGAGAGAAAATAGTTAGCAGGCTCCACGCTTATTGCAGAGTCTGATGTAGGGCTTAATCTTACAACCCTGAGATCATGACCTGAGCTGAAATCAAGAGGTTGATGCTTAGCCGACTATGCTGCCCAGGCACTCTGGGTTGACGTTTTTTTTTTTTTCACTGCTTTTGGAAAGTTCTCTGCCATTTTCTCTTCCAATTATTTTTCTTATCCACTCTCTCCTTCCTCTCCTTCTGAGACTCCCAATTATACAGAAATTGAATAGGTTATTTTCCCTTAGATCTCTCTTCATTCTCATAGCTGCTTTCATTCCTCCTGTTTCCTATTCATGTCTTTAAAGTCATTGAAGTTTTACCCTCGCAGTTCCAGTCTGCTTTGAAATATATTGAATTCAACATTATCGATGTCACATTTTTTTTGTTTCTACCATTTATATTTGTTTTTTAAATAATTTCTGTGACTTCATGCAACTTCCTTTCCTTAGTGTCCCAGGATGTGAAAATGATCTTTGCAATTTTTTAATCCTTTGGTAGTTTTCAAGATTTTCATGTTGCCCTATTTCGCGCTTTTCTCATTTATGTAACAAATTCATCTGGAGGATGTATACTCTATTGGATATCACAATAGAGAAAGAGTAACCTGACAAATATTTCCATAGCACTCACCAAGCTTACAGTTTATTCAGGACAGCAAAAAGAATTAAACAAATAGTTAAAAAGAGTAATTAATGAGAAGTAACTGGGCCAGGGGATTAGGAGAGCCTTCTCTGAGGAGTCAACATTTAGGCTGAGATGTCAAGGATGTTTTCATTATAATAAATTAAGAATGGTGTAAGGTGTGTCTGATGTGTCTGGAGGCACAGGGTGTCTGTGCATGGAGAATAGTATAGTGTGAGTCTGGACAAGGTCCAGGCCTGATGATCCTGGCCTTTTGGGACCACATTAAGTACTGAGAAACATTAAAACCCATTCAGGTGGGTTCTAGGTTGACCTAGGGTGGCTGTTGCAGTAGTTTAGGTCCGCTGAAGGATGCTGGGTTACCAACTAATGTGGTGGCAGTGATCATGGAGAGAAGAGGGCAGATTTGGACATGGGATTGACAGTACTGGATTGGATCTAGTATGACAGGGAAATTATGTCTTCCAGGTCAACCTAGAAAGGATGCTTGATGCCACTGATAGGAAACAGTGGGAGAGTACAGGCTTGAGAAGGAGACATGGTTCATTTTTATAGGTGTGTTAGAGGTGCCTATTGAGTGTCACTCAGACATATCAGGAATTTAATGTTTGAGTCACTCACTGGCCTTTTGAGAGTCAGATGCCCCACAAGCAAGTGTGGATAGAGAAGCGAGTGGGACCTCTTACAAAAACTAGTGTTTAAAGAATGTGAAAGAGATGCCTGTTAAAGGAAGCAGAGGATCAAAAAGAGATGGAGAACAGTGAGGGGCATGATGGGTTATAGAAGCCACAGGTAGAAACTGTCAGGCATGATCAACAATGTTGAGTGCCACTTACAGGTCAGGCGAACCACGGACTTGGAATTCTCCATTAGCTTTTGTGACATGGAGGTCACTGGTAATCCCAGAAAAAAACAGTTTCATATTATGGCAAGTGGAGTCTGCTCAACCTCCCTTAAAATCTTGAGTCTGTGTACTCTATTTGAGAGGATTGTCTCCTCCCATTGTGGTGGTGCTCTGCAGCATGTGTACCTTTTAATGATCCTCCTCAGGTGCTTTCAAGCTGCTTCCATGCTGCTTTGCTGTATTTAACTCTGCTAGCTTGTCCCTTTAGGCTTCTTCTCACTACTAGTTTCATTAATCAGGCATCTAATGCTCTTAGTGTCTGAGCTCCTCACCATCCACGGCTCTCCTTTGCTGCATTCCCACTTCAGTGCTGACATCTTTTTGTAGTCAATGAAAATATTTTACCTCATGTTTTATTTTCATTTTCTCTCTCTGCAGAAATTGTGCTAAATTACTGGGAAAACTCTTAAAATAAGTCATGTTTTGTGAAAATGGTCTTAAATAATTTGGATATTATTGAATAACTTGAATTACTGAATTTCTCATTTTTAATATTTGGACTGAACTTTTACTTTCTTTTTTTTTTTTTTGAACTTTTACTTTCATTGTGTGCTTCATCAAAACTGTTATGTCAAGGACCTCAAGAATCTGGTAGAGAAGATCCATCAAGTTATCTCCTTGAGCTGGGCTTATAATGGATTCAGATGTATATACATACACAGGGCAGCTTTTGTTACTCTTTTAATAACAACCCAGGAAATTTCAAATAGATGTGCAGAGTTTCCAGACACATAAAACCACTGAACAATTCTGGTTGTTTGCTTTTTTTGTTGCCTGTTAGGAGTTACGCTGGTATATTTATTCTTCTCAGTTGTTTTGGTATTGCTCTCCTCAAAAATTAAAGCTATAAACTTTGATACCCCATTATTAACAGTAGATATATTAAAGGGGTTGTCCATAAAGTTAGGCAAAACTTTACTTAGAGAAGATCACCTTGGAGAACAGATAAAGAAATTTTAAATGTATAGCTTGGAGAGGGGGAAAAAAAACTAAAATAATGTATAGTTATTTTTAAAAATTTATTAATGCAATAAATTGGGAGGACATCTATTAACACTGAAAATAAAAGTAAGGTTGAAAATAAAAAAATATTTAGGTATTTAATTTAAAAATTCTAGGTCCCCAAAAGCCATTGCATTGCTCTCTGGTCCTGTTTTCTCATGGACTTTTCATAGGATTGTAGTGAGAAATGATAAATTCTGTATTTGTGGTAAAGTGAGTCAGTTGTCTTGGAGTGAAATAGTCTGTGCCAATCTGAGATATATAAAAGTGCCCAAAATAAAAACTTATGTGGGGAGAAGAAAGGAAAACATTTCATGGTGCTTTTTTCTGGGTGTGGATAGCCTGGGTTTATCAGTACATTATTTCCAACACCATTTGCCTACCCACAGAAAGGCCTAAATGGTATTTTTATGAAAAGAGTATCTTTCAAAAAGAGTTTCCTGCTAATTTTTAGAGCAGAATGAAGCCCACCAATACTCTATTTTGTAGCTATCTGGTATACACGAATGGATTCCCAGAGCACAGGAGAATTTGGTCATATATGTATTCTCTGTTCTAGAATTCTAGTAAATACTCCCCAGTCTACCACGTGCTCTGTGTCACAGCTTTCCCTTGGAGATGGCAGGTGAACATGATACCAGGATAATGATGTTTTCCTCTAGGATATATATATATCTATATAGATATATAGATATCTCAAGAATATTTTTGTGTGTTCTCTCACTTTCCCTCCCCTCTTTTTCTTTTCCTTCCTTGAACTGCTCAGAGATAGGCCTTTGTGAAGTTCCTGATGGCTTTAATTTTAAAATAAAAAATTAGAATTTATGGGAATATTTAGGTAAATAGTAATGATATCTGTTAATGAGTCTGATAATTGTGTGGTATTTTTTTTCTCATAGGAGTGCTGTCTTTGCAATTTGAGAGGGGGTGCTCTTAAAGAAACAAAGAACAATAAGTAAGTAATATGTTAATTGTGTTCAAATTTATTGTTTCCTCCTGCTCTCTAGAGGTTGAACCTTTGGGTGGACAGTTTGATGTATTACCTCTCATTATTAGAGACATTGTTTCAAAGCTTTTGTTGTCCAGATCTGAGATTGGGATTCTGTGCATGTCTTCAGAGCCTGTTACTGACAGCTCATTTACCTCTCCTGGTTGAAGGTGGTCTAATAAGCCTTGCTTCTGTCCATGTCTTTGACACCCATGAAGAATAACCCCTCTTTTACTAATGGTGGTTTGAAAGTGAAGGCAGCCCATATCATCTAGGTGCCACTGGAATCCTAGTGTTTAATGTGATGAATCCTATTAGTCTTATAAAAACAGTGAAAACAGTGAAATTTGTTACCTTCAGATAAATAAAACCAGTCATAGTCATAACATTAAAACAAGACAATTTACTATTAACACCAGAAAATTAACAAGAAAGTGTATGTACTTAAAATAGAAACATAGGGAGGAAAAACATTGATTTTAAGATTTAAAGGGGACAATTGAAGAATATGAAGAGAATCTTGAAAGAGTCAGAAGTGAACATAAAAGAAAGGTAATCTGGTTTTTAATGTGGTTGTTGGAATACGTTTTTGTGTGAATTTTATTTTCATGGCCCAATTTTAGTATTTAAAATAAGACCAAAGCATTTTAAAGATCTCTTTGGAAATAGGAAAATGTAGAAATGATAGAGGCAGAGATGGTAAGTTGGCATTTAAGGGCCAAATCAAGACCCAAGATATGTTTTAGTTGACTGAAACACCATTTTATAAATTCGATGCAAATTTTAAAATTTGAGAGATTTAATACAAAAATCCAGATTTTTATCTATACTTGAAAAATAATTGTGCATCTCTTTTTGGCAAAAACATGTTGGGATGAGGACCTGGCCTAGATGGGACAGATGATCCCCGGGTTACCATGATTTACCAGTATATTTGCTAACCTCCTGGCTTGCCCTGCAGGCACTAGAGTTGGGACCCCTGGTATATAATGTAATGATCAAGTTAACGTAACTGTGTGCATGTGCACATGTTTCAAATTGCTTACAAGGAAAAGTGAAGGCATTTATCATTCCTGTGTTGAAAAAGTTTAGTTTAATAGATTTATTTTTGCTTAACTTTGGGTCTTCCTTTTTCACAGTCTTTGTTAATGTGATTGGCACTTATACTAAAAAATGTTGCTAGGTTTAGGATATTGCACAGGTCATGTAGACTGTGAGCTGCTTTAGGTGGTTGCTGTACAGACAGACGTGGTAAGCACTTCTCTTTCTACCCTTGAGCTAGGAAGAAAAGGAATAGTGTTTACTACAGGGTTATAGTATTTATTAGATTTGAAAGAATGTTCTGATGGGGTTGACACTCTTCCATTCCTCCTTTGTTCTTTGAAGGCAGGATGGAGTCTCATTTTTTGAGTGACATAGTCTTTGATGTAAAAATAGATTGATGGATATGATAATTCCTTCAAGATGTCTTTAAACCATAGGAGTCTTTATATTTACTTGGCATGACATTTATGAGAGACTAGTGTTAATGTCATTTTTCTGGCATCATTCAGAATTCAGCTTTAAGTAGAGATGAGAAAACCAGATAAATTTCATTCCTCCTTATCTCTGGGTTCTTTTGGTTATAGTAGGATTGCAATGAGAAACAATTTAATTAAAGACTTAATCAATATTAATTCTTTTAGAAGACTTTAGTGTTCTAGTTTTTGAGACAATTGTATTATGTAGAAGATTATATGCTATACCCACTTCATACCTTTTATTAATTGAACTAATCTTTTGGTACATATTAATTAGCTTAAGTATATTAAACACCTGTTATATTTTAGTACCAAATGAAGTAGGAAACCTACATTTCAGTATTTTGTAGAGCCAGTGTGGAAAAATACCATATATTGATAGAATCGAGTCTTTGGTCTTCACCCCATTCTTAATGTTGCAGTGGTGGGCAGATGTGGTACTGAATCTTCCCAGGTATCACCCAAGAGGTTTAAAATTCGGAGTCTGTGATGGATTTAGGCTTTTGGCTTTCTTTCTTGTCTGTGTATTTACTCTCTGTGAAGATTGCCACCGCCTAGCCGAAGTATACAGTATCTAAGTTTAGGGAACTTTTTTTTTCATGTTTCATGTCTCCTTTCCTGTAGGTGGGCCCATGTCATGTGTGC
The DNA here is from genome assembly GCA_028533885.1 of Nasua narica. Taxonomy (NCBI): domain Eukaryota; kingdom Metazoa; phylum Chordata; class Mammalia; order Carnivora; family Procyonidae; genus Nasua; species Nasua narica. Next base: position 27,282,424 of record CM052813.1, read on the forward strand.
CGTTGCGGTCCCAGAAGTTCGATTCACTAATGTCCCAGAAAGGACACAAATAGATGTAGGCAGAATACCTTTACAGAGGTTAAAATTGGTGAGTGGCAAAGCTTCTTTTTTTACCTCATAACTTAGTGTTAATTTCAAGTTCTGATATTTCTTTTAATGTCACATTCTCAAGATAATTTTTCTCTTAGCTTCGTTTCATTATTCTACCTTTTTTTTTCCTTTAGTCTAAATGTACTTATCTGTAGATATTCTTTTCCTATTATATTGTAAGTATGATATAACATTCCTGAGTTCTGTTTGAAATGAGGCAAAGGAATACTACTTTTTCTGGATTGGTGTGAATTTTCAAACCATAGGCTGTCTGGTGAGGTTTGTTAGTAATATACCTGAACTGTCTATCTGTATTTAAATTGTTTAGTTTTTCTCTCTGGCCTCTCTTTGGTTGTTCTTGACTTAGAAAATTCACCTAACCTGATTCTACCATTTCTTCACTAAGGGATTTGTAGAGAAATAAGAAAACTTTTATTATTACCAAGGGATTTTTTTTTCATTTACGAATAGATACAAGTCATTTAATTTGCCAAACTCTTTGGCTAATTATCTTCTGACTGGTTTAGAAACTTTCCTAAAAATCTCCCTACTGCTTCTCTTTGTTAAGAATACTTTTCATTCCAAGGATAAGGCCTTTCATTCCTCAACACTGGAGTTCTGTTAAAGTGTGAGCCAAGAAAGCATTAGTTTAGGGCTTTAGATTTCATATTTAATGATAATTTTCTCTAACATTACATTACATGATTTTAGAATACTGGAGTGTGTTTTACATGCGGACTTAATTCCCTAAAATGTCTTCAGTACTTGCCATTTTTTACTTAAAGGTCTTTCCACTATAGAATATTTTGGGCACTGTAGCTATAACTTTCTACCCAACTATTAACTTGTTACCAGTCTCTTCCCCATCAGGGAGCTGGGCATACTGTCTCTGGACCTCTGTCACAGGCACGTAGAATCTACAGTCTTTTATTCTCAGAGAAGGGAAAGTTTGCACTGTTGTTTTCCATTGTAGCTGCATCAAGAATTTCACATTACTAGAAAATATGTGGTCCTTTACGGACCTGATGATTGTCATTGGCAGGTTTGAGTGGTAGCACCAGGGTGCTCAAGATGTGGTAATGGAAGTTTTGTGAATGAAATGGGTCATTTAAATGGCTTTAAAGCTCACAGTGATTCAGAAAATAGTAAAAGTTCTTCAGCTCCTGGACTTCGGTAGGAAAGTTTGAAATCTTGCATCTTGGTCACCAGTTAAAACACAAACGCACACACACACATACACACATGCACACATACCAATGAGAATCAAACAAAAAGTGTTTGCCAGAATTAGGACTATGAAGTAGGATATTTTTAAAATGTTGGGTTCATCACATGTTGAAGAAGTTAATGTTTAGCATGACAAATTTTTTTTCTAATATGCAAGTAGTATGTATTTGCAAAAATTCCAACAGTGCATTTAACAATCATCATTGGTTCTCTATCCTGAAAGATGACTTCTGTTACCAGTTTAATGCTCTTGATGCTTTCCTTTAAGGAGCCATATCCTGGCTAATCTAGTACATGAATGCTGATTTATTGTTATTCACAACAGTCCCGAAGGGCTTTTAAGGAAACAGCAGGAAGGACAACATGGGATCGTTTCCATACCATGCAGAAAGTTATATTTAGAAATTTGACATCTAAAGTGGCAAACCTTACTGTTTTCTTCTCCGTGCTATGCCTCATCTTGATTGTATATATCACATTCTCTTTACAGAATGTTTTACATCCTTAAACAATTGATACCTTGAAAAGCATCTGTTTTGACTATATTTAAGATCACCCAAAATCTACTTCTAATGGCAGTGTAGAGTTGTTTATTGACATATTTGGCTGCAGGATATAGATCAGATTTTTTTCTATTTTTAGTAGTTTTATTTGCATGGGGAGTTTCTTGGTATTTATCAAGTGGTGCTTAGCAAAATGCTCACAGTGGTTAAGTGGGAAAATACAAGGAGAAACTTCATTTTGGGAAAAAGAAATCACTCAAAAATTCTGTTACAGTTTGAAAGTGGGCAACAACCAAAAGTCTAGATGACTTTTTTACCAAGAATTGTCAAGAAAGTACCATCACTTTGGTGAATCTCCCATTGAATAGTGTCTATGCATCAGTCTTTCTCATTTAGTGATCAAATGGGCTGGTTTTGAATAACAAAATTTACACATGATCACTTGTGTGTGGTGTGGAATGCACCCTTCCAGGGAATGGGATGCTCTGCCCTATACATACAGTCAAGAGTATGCTTTCCTGGCATTAGTATTCTTTTAAAGTTTAAGTAATCTATTGGTACATGGCTAACGTTAATGTCAGTATCAATTTATTTCACCAAACCATTATTACCTTACCTTGCCAGGTACTTAGTGTACATTTTTGAATAAGACATTGTTCCTGTCTTTTAGCATATTATAGTCTAGGTAGACTTTCTCACCTTTGGCTCTAATGACCTTTTAGACAATTTTTTGTTCTGGATGACTGTCATGTGCATTGTAGATTGCAGTATCCATGACCAAACAGACAATGCCAGATACCTTTTGGGAGGCAATATCATTTCCATTTGAGGACCCACTTACTAGTCTAGAGGGAAGACAAATATATAAAGAGGAAATTTTAACTTTTGTCATTTTTAGACAGAATATCTTGGTTGAAAGAAATAATTTGGAAACTGTGAGAGAACAGAAATTCTTAATTGTTTTTAAAAACAATCCTGGAAATTTTTTTTAGCAAATTGTTTGAATTTATTTGCGAATAAGAAATTCTGCAACATACGTGTATATTTACTACTGTATAATTATATAACTTGATTAACATTACTTGTTCTTATAAAAATTGAACAACCTTGAATTGTAATCAAGTGGGGTGGGGGGGTGCACGCTTGTGCGCGCGCGCGGGCGCGCACACACGGTAATTTTGAGTAAATATGGAATAAAAGGCAGCAAATTGTTACTTATTATTTCTGCTTATGACTTAAAATTATTGTGGCTGGAGAGTTTGATCACACAATACCAAAGGCTTCTGCCTTTTTATGGTTTCCTCTTTAAAAGTTGTGGTAAACTTATGCACACCTCTTTGTAAGCCACTCCCAAAGCGAGCACTGACCCATGAAGCAGCTTTAAGGGGAACTCTGAGCCTCTCCTCAGTGCCCACTAGGTGGTGCTGCTGTACCAGTTTTTCATCCCATTGCCCTTAAATCACCTCCCTAACAAGTGCCTCTTTAGAGTCCTGCCAACATTTGTAGGCATGTGTGTGGGGGGGTGTGTGGGTTCGCGCGCGCGCACGTGTGTGTGTGTGTGTGTGTGTGTGTGTGTGTGTGTGTGTGTGTGTGTGTGAAAGAGAGAGCGAGAGAGACAGAGAGATGGAGAGATGGCACCAAGGAAGGGAAAGTGCTACTGGCTGCGCATTCAAAGTGCTGAATTCCAGAGGGCAATTTTTTAGTTCAGTCTTATGAAAAGAACAGTTTTCCCTTGGGGCAAGTTAGTGCTTTTCTGGGTAAGTAATAAGCAACACTAGTAACAGCTAGTAACTGCAAGAAGCTTAAAGAACAGCTGATGGCAAACATAAGTTTAAAATGCCTTCTGAAGTACAAAAGCTGTGTATTTTAAAAAATGATCATTATTATTAGTCTTTCTAGAACATGGAATACTGGAATTTATGCAGAGGTATTTGAATGTTTTGGTAATATTCTTGTTAGTCTTTTATTTATTCATTGGTTCAACTTGCAACTTTTGAAATACCTCTCGGTACTATTATTTGTGTAGGAAGATTTTTTTTTTTTGTAGAGGATGTAAGAAGATTTATTTACTTTAGTAGATTTTCACTCTTATTTATAATGACCATTTTTTAAAAAAGAGGCAGCAAATGGAAATTCCAGTGCTCAACAGTGGATTATGTTGATCCTAAAATGCTTTTATGAAGAACTTTTATCTCATCCAGCCACCTTCTTTGGTAACATCACAGGTGTGGTCTCTGCTCGTTACATAATTAAATGGACAACAATGATGACACTAGACTTCCTTTCAGGACAATGCATTTCATTTTGTGTGGTTGATAATTTTAAATACTTTAATAAAATACATTAATTTTTTTTAAAAGCTAAACAAAATTTTCCAATACCTTTTCCACTCTTCAGTGAACATCAGAGCATTGGTGTCTGGTAGGACACAGGATGAGAAGGATGCTGAAGACATTCCTACCTCCCACTTGATTCTATGCTCAGGAATATCAAGGCTAGGAGTTTGTTTGAAGTCACAGGCGATGGGTATGCCTGAAGACGAAAAAGAAAACAACTGATATACAGATTTTATCATATAGATTTTAGAATTTACTCAATCATTTCCTTTTCTTAATCCCTTCCATCTTGTTTTCTCTACTAATATAATTGGTTAGCCCTTGTTATATTTGGATCTCTGGAAGAGGAGCAAAACTGTACAAAGATGAGAATACAAGAAAAGGAAATAGAGATAAAACACACATGAAGTTGATGGAAAAAATACAGGTAAAAATTATCAGGAAGAGGGGTTAAGAGCAGAAATTTAGAGAGGACAAGCAATATATTCTTTTTATAGTAGAATCACACAGAAGACAGCAATATTGTCTGCAGAAATAATCTTCAGTATGAATGTTCTTGTTTGGAAGCAGATCACCAAAAAAACCATTGAATTTGATTATAAAATTTAAGGGAAGAACATTTTAAGAACCTAGCAAAAGGAGCAAACAGCATGAAGTTCTGGTACTTGTTACACACTTACCATGAATGTCTATTACATATATCATTCATTTCTTGAAGATTAAATTAATTAAATATCTGGAATTGATACAAATAAAACAGCAAGGCAGGCTTGTGAATTCTAAGAAATCTTGGAAAATTGGAGCAGACCATCAATGCAGCCATTAGTTTAAAATTTTTTTCTATTTGGAGAGGAAGTTCTCAAATAGAAATGTTGTAAGAATACTTAAATATTAAATTGCATGTGTCAAAGCAAATGATGTTTATCTTGATAGCTGTCATTGCATAAAAACCTTGGTTGTTGACCATCCATCCATCCTTACAGTGGCATAGGACAGTGTCTTTGGTTTCTATGTGTGTGGACATTCCTAAGATTTTTACATTTGAAATCCTATTTTTGCAACCAAATAGAGGGAGAAATGAATTTTAGAATAGCTGAAGTTGCCCCCAGGCTTTCAGTGACCTCTGATGTGTATTTGACGAGTGAACCAAGCACAGGCACAAGTATTCTCTGAGTGAAGAACATTATTTTGAAAAAGAATTTACACTGCAATGATGACTGAGCTACAAGCCTTTCAGTATCTGGCTGAGACCAACTATTCTGCTTAGAAGCCTCTATACACTTTAAAATTTGTACCTGAAGGCAAATAATAGTGAACTTGAAAGCCAGAGATTATAGTTTTGAAAGGTACATCAATTCTGAAAATAGAGTGGTTTTGCTGTAGTATTCCAGCTGAAAAGTTGAATCAAGGGAAAAAAAATATATCCAACCTTCATATTTCTTAGAATATTTCTTAGAATAAAGCACTTGCTAACTGGCTTATGTTATCAGATGTATTGAATACTAAAAAGAGAATTACTGAAAGATACGGATGGGGTCTGCCTCACGTGCTGTAAGATTACCCTCAGCACTATTTAGTTAATATTACAGCAGTGTTAGAGATCAGCTTTGCTTTTTTCTGGGGGAATTATGAGTGTATTTGACAGAGCCTCTGTTAATGCATTTTGGGAAATGTAAAAACATAACAGATTATCTTTCATTACTTTAAAAGAAAAAAATGCATTGTAAAGGCAATCAAGAAATGTCATTATGTTTCACATTAACACATGTACTGTTTTATTCACATCTCGTTATTTTTAAAGACCAAGAGGAATTCTAAGAAAATACTAAACATTGACCATGATGAGTGACTTTATCATTTAATTGCAGTTGAGGAAAAATTTCCCTTAATAAAGTGAACTACTGAAAGAGGCATAAGTTATACTACAAATGAAATAATTGTGTAGTGTGTAGGGTCCTATTATTTAATAAATTCAGTATGAAATTTATAAGATCATTAAGACCGTTCTTCAGAATTTCAACATACATTATATCCTCAACTTTGTAAGATTTTTAACTAAGATTAGTGTAAAAAAATGTATATTAGTATCTGTATAGTCCTTAACTGTCAGAATGATTTGCTACAGGGACTAGATCCTATTGCAAGCTGTCAAATTTGTATATTGCTGTAATACCAAACCATAAAATCTTTTGAGTAAAATGGAAAATGTCAGATAGGCGTGACCTCAAATAATATACTTTCTGAAGGCTGTAGACATCTATAGGAGAAAATGTGTAAATGCACGAAATGTTATCTTGTTACTATGGATTTTCTTTAACTGCTGAAAGAAAACTCTGAAGCAAAAGGAAATTGATTGGAATCTTTAAATTTTTAGTTTGTTTTTTTTTTAGATTTTATTTTTTTGACAGAGAGAGAGAGAGAGACCACAAATAGGCAGAGAGGCAGGCAGAGAGAGAAAGGGGGGAAGCCGGCTCCCTGCCGAGCAGAGAGCCCGATGCGGGGCTCGATCCCAGGACCCTGGAATCACGACCCGAGCCGAAGGCAGAGGCTTACCCCCTGAGCCACCCAGGCGCCCCTAAATTTTTAGTTTTGAACTCATTTTTCCTGGGGACTAATTTTTAAAACATTATTAGATAAGTAAAACTTCATATAAGTCATGATTTTAAGAATATTGTAAGAGAATAATCTTATTTTTTAGCTTGCATTGCTGAATGGTTCATTTTTTTCTGATCTTGTCTGTGTGAGTAGTGGTAACTGACAGATCTTTTAATTGAATTAGTGAGCTGGGGTTGGGGTTCCAGGGATGGGATCACCCCCATCACTCCAACATTGACTGGGCCAATTCCAACAAACACATGCCAAATGGAGGCAACTGCTAGATGGCTCTAAACATTCTATAGAGTTTTGCTTGGTCCACAGTGAATAACAGCAAGGAGGTTATAGTTTTTGATAGATATAGTCATTATTGTAAAACAGTGCATTCATTATTATTTGTTGTTCTAATATTTTAGTATTTATTAGGTTGTTAATTCCCTCAAAAAGACATTCTTAAAAATCCACAAAAATAAGTTATTTAGCATATGACTCTGGTATATTTTAGACGTATTCTCTCAATTTAGTGATGTCATTTTCTTTTTCTTTTTAAAGATTTATTTATTTATTTTGACAGAGAGAGAGAAGGATCAGAGAGGCAGGCAGAGAGAGGGGGAAGCAGGCTCCCCACTGAGCAGAGAGCCCGATGTGGGGCTCCATCCCAGGACCCTGAGATCATGACCTGAGCTGAAGGCAGAGGCTTTAATCCACGGAGCTACACAGGGGTCCCAGTGATACCATTTTCTAACATGAGCTCATACATACAGGTATCAGCACAGTTTTAGCCAGTCATAGTTTGGACTTATTGATTTAAATATGAAAGAGTCTTAGCATTCATCTGTATTACTGGATCATATTACTTTGGATCATGCAATTTTAAGTCTCTGTTACATTGAAAGTAAGACTGTTTGAGTCCAATGTCCTCCATTTAGGCAAGCTTGTCATGCAGATTAATCTCTCTGAACTTCATCTATAAACTGGAGTGGTTGTGAGGATGAAGTAAGAATACTGGAATACTGGAATACAGTTGCCTTCAAAGTAGGTCATTGCTTATGGCTAATGATTCATCAATCTCCATGAGCTGCCTTTTGACCAATCAGGAACAGAGCAGACAAATATTTCTGCTCAAGAGGGAGTAGGTTCCTGGTGCTCACTCATGTTTATTCATTCATTTGTTCAGTAAATATTTATTTAGGATTTGCTATGTGGTTCGGTGATAGATTTTATTTCATTTCAGTTTTTATAGATATTACAGAATAATGGAAGTTATTGAACATTAGGCAAGCAATTGCAAAGCCGTATGTGAAGATATATTGTAGTAAAAATCTGGAATGCAGTAGAGGACCTTACTAGATTTGTGGTATTAGGGTTGGTAATATGGAGGTAGAGAAAAACTTCCTAGAAGAAGCAATGCTTAATAATGCTTAATCTGAGACCTGAAAGATGAGAAGAGCTAGCTGGAAGAGGGGTCAGTATGCTTAGTAGCCTGGAAGTGGGAGGAAATTGTGAAGTCTAGGAAATGAAATTTCAGTAGAACTGGAGCATAAAGTATGAAGAGGGAAAGGTGAATCTTGAAAAGAAGCCTCAAATGAGCTAGAACTGTGCTGTCCAGCATGGCAGCCACTGGCCACTTAATGGCTGTTGAGCACATGGAATGTGGTTAGTATTATCAACGAACTGAATTTAAACAATTTGGGGGCTTCTTTTGTTCTCATTCATATCCACACACCTCCCACTGCCAGTCCAGCTGATCTTCCAAAAGTTTAGACCAGCATAAACAGGCAGCATAAACACATGAAACACAACTGTAGTTTTGGTAGGTACACATTTCAAACACCCTTTAAAATTTAGTATCATAATTGAGATGTGCTATAAGTGCAAATACACAACAGATTTCAAAGACTTAGTATGAAAAAAAGGCAAAATATCTCATTAATTTTTATATTAGTTACATGTCCAAATGATAATATTTTGGATTTCTTGAGTTAAATAAGATATATTCTTAAAATTAATTTCACCTGATCCTCCTTCCTTTCTTCCTCCCTTCCTTCCTTCCTTCCTTCCTTCCTTCCTTCCTTCCTTCCTTATCTTTCTCTCCCCCTTTCTTTTCTCTCTCTTTTTTTCTTTCTTAAAGATTTTATTTATTCACTTGAGAGAGAGAGCAAATACAAGTGGGAGGGAGAGGCAGCGAGAGAAGCAGACGACGCACTGAGCAGGGAGCCTGATGCGGGCCTCAATCCTAGGACCTGGAGATCATAACCTGAGCTAAAGGCAGATGCTTAACCATCTGAACCACCCAGGCGCCTCCTGATTCTTTTTTATTATAAAACATACGTAACATAAACTTTTCATTTTAATCATTTTTAGATGTACAGTTCTATGGCATTAAATGTGTTTACATATCACGCCCCTGTATCTTTAGAACTTTTTCATCTTTCTTAAACTAGGCTTACTCATTGAATAATAATTTCCCATTCTTTCCTCTCTCACCTGTTTTTTAACATTGCTTCTATAATATTAAAAATTGTATGTGTGGCTCATATTGTATTTCTAGCGGACATTGCTATCCTATTGGATTTTGTACTTAATTACAAAGTGGAATAGTAAGATCATATTCATATTTCAGAAAAGCGTTTTTCCTCTGGAGTAGAGAATGTATTCAAGGGAGCAGGACTGGAGTTTCAGTAATCATATGAAAGATGATTTTGACATGAACCTGGGGATGGAGAGAAGTACTCATCAGAGGCAGGGTAAGCTAGGTGTGGAGGAAGCTGGGGTTCTGGCATAAGTAGTTTGGGCAGTGGTCACACTATACATAGGGCTTATCACCACAGAGTTTAGGGGGAAGTACATTTTGCACATATGTAATCTGAGGTCCTTGTAGTTCATCTGGTGTGGCTCAGGAGAGAGATGTGCCAGAATCCCACCTCTTATGGGTTACATGTAGCTATTTAACAGCTTGTTCCTAGATTGTTAGGACTAGAGGCATGTGACAGTCAGTGACTATTACTGGTCAGTCATTCAGGGGCAGTGAGCAACTGGACTCTGGATGTGCATTTGGTTCATGATAATATTGTATCTGCCACTCCAAACTCTTGTTTGAAGTATAACAGTCAAGCAAGATGGTATCAGCACTGCAGGTTTCATTTAGGTTCTCTCTTAGGGCAAAGAGAAGAAATATATTGAAAATGAAAATATAGAAATGAAGTAGTCTGATTTGCAAAAAGATGAGCAAGAAAGTGTTCTCATGGAAAGTAAATGTGTCCTGCAACCAGTAGAAACAGTTTACTCTGGGATGTTGTTGCCAAGATATGTGGCCACCATATGAAAAAGGATTTGCTGTAAAAATCTCATGGCGTTGCTCAAACTCATGAAAAAGTATTTATTTCAGGGTTTTTTTGTTATAATTTCAGTTTAATTTTGGTTTAAAATCATCTTTTCACTAATAGTTTTTGAGATAAAACTGCCTTTAGGATAAAACTTTAAATTGTAATTTTTTCCATTCAGAATATAAAATACATTTCATTTTTCTTTATTAAAACAAAATATTTTACTTTAAATAAATGATAAAAGTAATCAAATAAATTGACCACTTTTCATTATAGGAATAGTGCTTAAGGTTAACCAATACTTAAACATAATTTTCCTAGAGCCATCTCTTGCTCCTAATTGATTTAAAAATTCATTGGTTTTAAAACACTTTTTCTCTATAGACAAAGTAAAAAGAGACTGTGAAATATTTTCACTAAATAGCAGATATTTTTCAGTAAAAAGAATCATGACACTCTGGCAAGAGTATAATTTTATAGACTAATGAGCTTTCTGACCAAAGCCAAGTGAGCCTCGTCTGATTTTTACAGTGATAAATTGACTATGTCAAAATTTGTAATCTAGTCTGGTGAAATATTTTACTATGAAAGTTTAATTCTCATTTTTTATTTATGAAACCAGGGTAGTGTCACACTTGCTTATAATATGCTGGCCATTTGGTGTGATTTATTTCAATGAGTGTCACTTGTTGATGTGTTTAGTGATTGTTGACCTATATTTAATTCTAAAACTCTAAGTGGTGTGAAATGTAATAAGTCAGCTGCTGTAGTTAAAAAAACAAAAACAAACAAAAAAAAACCAAATCATGACCTACAGATCTATTCAGTTGTCTTTTCTTAGTTTTAATGATGTCACAGCTTTATATTTGATAGCTCTTGATCTGGGGGCAGTTGTGGGAATCTACTTAGAATAATTTCTACTACAAAGTGTATCTTGAAATATAATAAAATTGTCTTTTATTCCATAATTTGGGAATTCCAGCCTGTCATTTTCAAGGTTTTGAGGAAAATTGTGGAATAAAGAGTTTTTCTTTCATTCATTTATTAATCTTTTAGTCAATAAATACTTATGGAAGTAATCATACATAGCATTTGGTGCCCGATGACAAGGTCCATGAGATGGATAGAGTCGTTCCTCTTTTGGGGTTTACATTCTGGAAGAATTTATATGTAGAACTTCCAAGGATGTGGTTTGTTCTTTGGGTCATTTTGAAAGGCAGAAGGGAAGGGCTAGCAGAGAGCATTCGTCTAAGGCATTTCTTTACAGAGAGGTTGAAATAGGCTTTTCTGTTTTCTAATGTCAGGGTGTTTATCTCATGTAGATAATTTCTAACAAATAGATAAAAATATTAAAAATGTACATCTTTCAGATATTAAATTAGTTTGAGATCATTTTAGAAATAATAAACATCTTTAAAAACATAATTTTAAAGTAGTGGTTTATTAACATAAAATTTCAAATTAGTCATAGCTCACAACACAATGATATATGAATAATAAGATATTCATAATAATGGAAAATTATTTACAATATGAACTGTTTCAAATACTACCATGTCTTGGAGTTTCTGTTGTTTTTTAAAGAATTGAGGGATTTTGTTATTTCTTTTATACTGCACAGAAAACGCATGAATTCAGCACTGCTGTAGAAATTTGCTTTAAAATTTCTCTGGGAAGAGGCCATTCAGAGAGAATTATCCTTTAATATTACCCCTTTCCAAATAAGAAGTTTAGTTGGCAGGTCAGCTTAGAACTAGGAGGGAGATTAATGACCCAAATGTTTTTAGATACAACAAAAAGATTTTTAATACTTGTAACTCTAAATTACTGTTTCTCTAAGTATCCTTTTTTACGAAGTGAAAATGAAGAAGTCAACAACATGAAAATCATTCTCTTTCCTGGCTGGCCCAACGGTTAATATATGTACATTTTCAGGCTTCTCAATTTGACAGGGGCAATCACCATTTAATTTCAAAATTCCATTTATCTTAGTGATAGCCTTAGAACTTATTGAGTCTTCTTTTCCTGTCTATGACAGCATAACTGCGTCTCTGCTCTTTGCCACACACTGATTTGGGGCTCCCTGCCCCAGAGCTCCAGCATATGACACCACAGCAATGTACATTCTGCATAGATAAGGCATGACAGCCTTTTAACCTCAGCTTGCTGCGCATGCAGAGGGTGACAGCCCACCTGCACTGGGGAAAGCAAACAAGCAAGCATGATGTGTTCATCCTTAATCACATTCTGTTTCTCTCAGAGATATTTCAAGAAAATGACAGGCCAAGCTCAGAGTTCAGGTTATCGGTCTGAGACACACAAGGTGCAGGGCATCTCTGTAGCCAATAAGGCTAAACTGTACCATTTAACTTTGATTTTTTTATTTAATGTTAGAATTTTAATATATGGATCATGTATGGCTCTTGGTCCTTACTTTAAGGACTTACTGTTTTAGTTATAAAAGTAATGTGTTTCTCACTGAGGACTAAAAAAAAAAAAGTAAGTGTATAAAATACACAAATGAAGGTCATCTTCAGCTCCACGGCCCTCCACAGAATTAGGGTGACGTTCCATATATTGAAATAATGATTCTTGACTTTTTTCTACGGAGAAAACAGCCTGGAAGGATCCAACATTTTACTGTGTTATAATTAAGCCTGGAAGGATCCAACATTTACTGTGAGTGTATTTCAATAGCATACTATGTATATGATAGTTATATATGGACAGAGTCCCAAGCAGACTCCACATTGAGCACAGAGCCCCCTGCAGGGCTTGATCCCACCACCCTGAGATCATGACCTGAGCCGAAACCTAGAGTCAGCCGCCCAACTGAGTACGCCACCCAAGTGCCCCAAAATTTTCTTTTAGGTAATTTCCTAGGAATAAGATTGCTGGGCAAGATGGTAAATTGCATGTTTAACTTAATTTGCCAGACTGTTCTCCAGCATATACTTGATAGTCAAACACATGCATGTAAACCTGTTTTATAAAAATGTAGTTGTTGGGGTACCTGGGTGGCTCAGTGGGTTAAAGTCTCTGCCTTCGGCTCAGGTCATGATCTCAGGGCCCTGGGATCAACCCCTGCATGGGGCTCTCTGCTCAGCAGGGAGCCTGCTTCCCCCTCTCTCTCTACCTGCCTGTCTACTTGTGATCTCCCTCTCTCTGTGTCAAATAAATAAGTAAAATCCTTAAAAAAAAAGACTGACATTTTTATGAAACAGCTATTTTTTTAAAAAGATTTTATTTATTTATTTGGCAGAGAAAGAGATCACAAGTAGGTCTGTGAACCTACCAGTATCCCTAACATTTCACATGCCTTTGCTTATCACCCATTTTGAAATTTTTCAGTCTGCATTTTTGAAGGTTTTTTTTTTAATAGAATTCAATTTCCTAAATTGCAGTAAAGGTAGTGCTGACTGGTCCTGGTGGGAATTGGAACACATTTTCTCATACATAAAACATTAAAAATGATTAAGTACCAGTAAAGTTTGCAAATGTTTAACTTTTTAAAAGAAAGTTTTGATTTTTAAATAATTACAGATTCACAGGGAGTTGTAAAGATGGTGTATTCTTCTGCATCCTTCTTGCACTGTCCTTCTTTGGTTGCATCTTATGTAATTATAGTACAGTATCAAAACCAGGAAATTGATATGTGTATATAGTTCTGTGTAAGTTTATCTTGTGTATAGCTATAATTTTATTACAAGAAAATGCAGTTCTCTGATCCTCCTTTTGGAAGATCAAACAAAAATATCAGCAGTGTATTTGACCTATAGTATATGTGAGAGTAACAGTGACTCTTGACACTTGACATAAAACCCTATAAAAATTGTGCAAAAATTTGATGTACGGTTCACTAGAGGACAAATATGGATAGCACCTAAGCACGTGACACGATGTTTAATGTCCTTATTCATTAGGGAAAGCAAGTAAAACCATGATGTGATGCCACTACCTATCTGTGAAATAGTTAAAATCAATTTAACTGACAATACCAAGTGGTGATGCCAATGTGTAGCAATCAGAACTCTCTTACACTGCTGGTGGGAATACAAAATGGTACAGCTGTGCTGGAAAAAAGGCTGGCAAATTAAGCTAAATATGCAATTTACCATGCTGCCCAGCAATCCCACTTCTAGGAGTTTACCTGAAAGAAATGAAGTTTTGGGGCACTTGGGCAGCTGACTCCAGGTTGCGGCTCAGGTCATGATCTCAAGATTGTGGGATCAAGCCCTGCATTGGGATCTGCACTCAGTGCGAAGTCGGCTTGGGACTCTCTCCCTCAGCCCCTCCCCCCTTCCTGTGCTCACTCACTCACTCTCTCAAAAATAAATAAATCTTAAAAGAACAGGAAATGAAATATTATGTGCACACATTTATAGTGGCTTTATTCATAATCACCAAAATCTGGAAACAGCCCAACTGTTTTCAACTTGTGAATGAATTAACAGACTGTGGTATACCCATACAGTGTAATAACACAGTAAAAAGAAACAGACTACTGATACCATCAATGTGGATGAATCTTAAATGCAGCATGCTAAGTGAAAGAAACCTGACTCAAAGGCTCCATACTGTATAATAGCACTTATATTACATTTTGGCAAAAAAACCCAAAACAATCCAAAGCAAAACAAAACCCCCCACCCTCCATCACCCACACAACTATAAGAACAAAAAACAGATTAGTGAAAAAACTGTACAGGGGTAGAGTAGTTGACTACAGAAGGACCCAAGGGAATTTTTTGTACTGGTAGAACTGTTTATACCTTAATTGTGGTGGGTGTTACATGACTGAATTGTCCTGTCAAAAATTTATAGAAGTGTAGACATGAAGTATAAATTTTACTGCAGTAACTACATTGTAATTTAAAAATTATGTATAAAACTTTGCAAGGTCCATGGTGGGTGTTAATACCTTGGGATTTCTGCCCAGCGTTCTGAATGTCAAAATGAAGAAATTCAATGAATATGGCTAAATGGCAGGAGTAAGTATGACTTTTTTAAGGTAGCCAAATGTGTTGTCATTCTTTTAATGATGTACATGAATGAATGAATGAGATTCCCACTCCCCCTACCTACTGTCCAGAGAAGCCACAGCCAAGAATAAAAATTAAGTGTAAAACTTTATCTTTAATATTACTGAATTGAAGGGGTACCTGGCTGGCTCGGTTGGAAGAGCATGCAACTCTTGATATTGGGGCTGTTAAGTTCAAACCTCATGTAGGGTGTAGATATTACTTAAAAAAAATAAAATATTTTTAAAAATATATTACTAGATTGACTACAGAAATGACTAACAAAACTAATGATAACTCAATGGCATAAGGAGAAGTAAAATGTGGTGAAGAAAAATAGGAGAGGAAATGAAAGAATGGAGATGAAAGTAGAAAGGGAAGGGTTTTGGGAAGTAAGAGGTAAAGTCCATGACTGTTCGCATCCCACCCCAAACTCAGTGTTTACTCTCCTTCTTGACAACATTGGACTTTCAGAAGTCTTTTCACATAGATCTCCCTCCATTCAGAAAGTTCTCATCTCAGATAGTTACTTCCATAGCTAAAATCCTACTGGCAAAATCATTCCTAAGAAATATATTAATCTTAGTTTCCACTGCTTCATCAACATAATCATTATCTCATTGAGGAGTAAATGAAATATTTGTTATGTTGGCACAAATTGACTGGCAGTGCATGAGTTTCAATAACTAACCATCATGAAGTGATGGTATCGATTCTTATTTAAAGATGAGAAATCAGAGGTTTAAAGTGGTTATGTTATATAGGTAGTAATCAAAGGGCTGTGCTAAACCTGACCTCTTGACCCAAATCCCATGCTCTCTAGGCTATATTCACCACTGAGTTAGGTAGCTCCTTGATCTTTTCAAAGGCTGAAAACAAGCACTGATGTGTTGAAGTTAACTGTTTCCAGTATTTTCCATAAAAATGATCATCTCAGTTCAGGTATATGACCTGATTTTTGTTTTATTTTGTTTTCCATTTCAGAGGACATTAAATGTATAGTACTATAAAATAATGTCTATGTTATTTAAGTCCTTGGGAGAAATAGGTTGCCAGAGAATCAAAGTATTCTTAAATTAAGTTTAAAAATATTCTTACATAGTGCCTTACAGGGCACGTCAAACTCCAGTTCACTCTTGCCTGGTGTCAGGTCTGTTGGAAAGCTTTGACAAACAGTTGGTATGTCAAAGATAGCTAAAAGCCTCAGAGAGGTGCATAGACACACGTAAATCCATCATCTAAATAAACTCCACTAGTGGCAGGTGTCTCAGAACTCTAACTCACGGTGATGTGGGCACATGGGTTTTGTTAACCAGAAACAGCATTTTAACATTGACAGCTTTTGAAGACAGTTCTGGACAGGGATTTGCTATCTGAAAAACTCCAAATGAATCTTGCCCTCAAATGAAAAGATTATACTGGAGCTCACTTTATACAGAAGAGAGGGATGTCATTATTGGGTTTATTTCCTAACATCTGAATCTTTTATGTATATAAGCAATTTTTATATAAACTGTTCTTGGAACTCAACCAGAATGAAAACTTTGGTTATAGAAAGTTATATACAATTAAGATTTGACCACTTCAGTTATTTTTTTATTTTTAGTTTCATTTTAAGGTAATATTTACTATTTTTAAATTTATTATTTTCATCTTTATCTTTTAAAAATTTTTTTTCCTCACCATAGCACATACCCTCCCCAATGTCCACCACCCAGCTACCTCATCCCTCCCACCACACTCCCCTCCAGCAACTCTCAGTTTGTTTCCTTGGATTAATTTATGCATGTCAAGCCCATATTATTTCCTTTATGTTGAAAAAAAAATGCAGATACTTTTAAAGCATTCCAGGTACTGTATTAAATTGGACACGAACATTTCATCTATCCACCCTTTGCAATTTTTATTATTTGCAAGTAACCCTGAAAGGCCAGATCCTTTTAGTTAGTAGTTTTGCTGAGTCTTTTGTGGCAGCTGTATAAGGCATTAGCCAGTGACCCTAGCTTTGACATGTGTACACAACCAGCATTGACATATGAACATAACCTTGTTGATTCTGTCTGTCAGAATGCATGTTTTATATGGAAAGGTATGTGTTCAGTGGGTTTTCATAAATTTGGGGGTTTACAGAGGTCTTGGGACATCTGACAATATCTTCTTCTGTATATAGTGAATAGATGATTTCCACCCTTGAAAATGAAGGTCTCCTTTCTTTGTCTTTGTGAGGCAATGAGCAGAATACTCTCTTTTCAAGCAAAAGAAGGGATATGAAATAATTTTCTCTCCAAGTGGACCCCAGAAGAAAGCACCCCAGTTGTGATGGTGACATGACAAGCGGTGAGGAGACTGTCAGTGAAACAATTCTGCATTTGGGTGTTTTGCCAAGACTCCCCCAAAACAGATCCCAGAGCTTACTACCTCTTTGAGTGTAATAAATTAGTTGTAATTCTTTCTGTTTATGCTGAGTTTTAAATGCCTTTTTTAAATTAACAAACCCATAACATCAGTTTGATCTTACTCATCAGGAAGGACAAGCCAGCTGGTGGAGAAAAGAGAGATCCCTTCTCTTGGACACCTTATTTAGTTATTTTTAAATATTTTTATTTGGGGGTTAAATTAGATCTTGGGTGTTATGATTTGACTGGTTAGTATTCTTAAAACAAGTCAATTCTCACTTGTCCTCCCTCATGGAAAGGAACAGTAGCAGCTTAGTTTTGGGGGAAAAACTGATAAGGCATGTGTACCCTGCACTGGGTACTTTGCCCAGTGCCATCACATGCATCGCCCTTGTGGTCCTTGACATTTCTGTATCCATTCATTATTTCTGTTCCCCCTTTGGCAGGCCCTGTTGTAGGCATCCTACTGTAATGAAACAATAGTAAAAACAACAAATCCCCCCGAGTTCTTGCTTTCAGACTTTATGCTAGGCTTTATTCCAACTCATTTTTTCTAGAAACAGTTGATTTTAAGGAAATTGAGATATATAATTCTTTTATGATATACATGTAGGAAGTAGTTGAACTGGGATTAAATTCATCTGTATTATTCTAAAGCTCTTGCTAGGTACACAAATATTCATTAATGTGTAGCATATTGGGCTTTTGAAATTTATGATACATTGAATTTTTTAGGGTAGAGTAAGGAGTCTTGACACTGAAAAATAAAAATAATTCTGAGGGCTCTCTATGAAAATGGCACTTCAGTAGGAAGTGGAAAGTTGCATTGGCATGCTCCCCAAATCTTATTTAAGATGCTGTTTCTCATCCTAGATGGGAATAGCCAGCATAATTTCTGGGATGGGGGCACAACAGCCCAAGCTCCTGCTTGAGTCAATCCATGGACTTTTTCTAAGAGAGTATTTCACCTGTCATTTCCCCCTGGAATCTTAGGACTTTGTGCTCAGTTATTTAACTTTTGTTTGTTGACCTACTGTGTGGATAAAGCTACTTCTTTTGCCTTTTGTACGTTCCTATCCTAGAATCTCTCTTTCCTTTGGTAATTGAGTCCAACATATTTCCAATTACAACCTCAAAAATAATTATTGGAATCAAAATTTTTCCAAGGTACATGGAGTTAATGATTTTGGTACATCCTGGGATCACCTCCCATAGCATGGAGGGATTTTAATAGGAATCTCAGAAGTAGAGCTGTTAATCCTACAGCATATCACATA
Source organism: Nasua narica (assembly GCA_028533885.1). Taxonomy (NCBI): domain Eukaryota; kingdom Metazoa; phylum Chordata; class Mammalia; order Carnivora; family Procyonidae; genus Nasua; species Nasua narica. The sequence continues at coordinate 27,301,195 of CM052813.1, forward strand.
CCCAGAGGCTTGTTTCCTGGGGAATGTACTTTGTATCTCTGCCTGAATCCTGCCTTCCTGTAGCACATCAAAGCAACTGAACATATTTTGAGTTTTGGTGAAACTATCACTCATTCATCAAAGTTCTGTCTGGGAGATATATGTTTTTGTTTTGTTTATTTGATTATAGTTGACACACAATGTTATATTAGTTTCAGATGTACAATATATGGACTCAGCATCTCTATACATTATGCCATTATGCTCACCACAAGTGTAGCTACCATCTGTCCCAAAGAATGCTATTATAATATCATTGACTATATATTCCCTATGCTGTCTCTTTTATTCCTATCACGTATTCATTCCATAACTGGTAGCCTGTATTTCCCACTCCTGTTCATCCCCCAGTAAAACATCCTTTTTTTTCTCTGAGTATGTAGGTCTTATTCTGATTTTTGTTTGTTTATTCATTTGTCTTGTTTTTTTGATTCCACATGTAAATGAAATCATATGGTATTTGTCTTTCTCTGCCTGATGTATTTCACTTAGCATAATACCCTCTAAGTCTATCCATGTGATTACAAATGGAAAATGTCATTCTTTCTTATGGCTGAGTGATATCCCATTGCATGTATGTACCACATCTTCTTTATCCATTCATCTACTGATGGACACAGGTTAGCTATTGTAAATAATGCTGCAATAAACATATGGGTGCATATATCTTTTCAAATTTGTGTTTTCATTCTCTTTGGGTAAATACTTACTAGTGGAATTTTGGGTCATAGGTGTATCTATGCTTATTAGTTTTTCGAGGAAATTCCATACTGTTTTCCACAGTGGCTTCACCAATTTACATTTCCACTGGTAGTGCCTGAGAGTCCCTTTTTCTCCACACGCTTGCCAACACTTGTTATTTCCTGTCTTTTTTATTTTAGCCATTCTGACAGGGTGAATTGATGTCTCATTGTGGTTTTGATTTGTATTTCCCTGGTGATTAGTACTTTAGTGCTGTTGAGCATCTTTTCATGCATTTGTTGGCCATCTGTATGTCTTTTTTGGAAAAATATCTATTCAGTTCTTCTGCTCATTTTTTAATTGGGTTGTTTTTTTTTTTTTGGTGTTAAGTTATATACGTTCCTTACATATTTTGGATATCAACCCCTTATCAGATATATCATTTTCAAAAATCTTCTCCCATTCTATAGGTTGCCTTTTAGTTTTGTTGGTGGTTTCCTTCACTGTGCAAAATGTTTTTATTTTGATGTAGTCCCAGTGGTTTAGTTTTGCTTTTGTTTTCCCTGCCTGGGGAGACATATCCAGAAAAAAGTTGCTATGGCTGATGTCAAAGAGTTTACTGCTTGTATTCTCTGTTAGGACTGTTATAGTTTCAGGTCTCACATTTAGGTCCTTCTTCCATTTTGAGTTTATTTTTGTGTATAAACTGCATTTTGATGAGAAAAAAAAGTTTAAGAGACATTAGATATGCAGAATATTCCTAATTTTTTTTTCTTAAATGAATGGTGAAAAGACTATAAATATCATATTGTGGTTGTCTCTGGATGGCAAGATATATTGGGTAATTTTTTTTAAAGATTTTATTTATATATTTGTGAGAGAGAGAGAGAACACGAGTGAGGGCAGAGGGAGCAGAGGGAAAAGGGAAAAGCAGACTCCCCACTGAACGGGGAACCTGACAAGGGCCTCAATCCTAGAACCCTGGGATCATGACCTGAGCCAAAGACAGACACTTAACTAACTGAGCCAACCAGGCACCCTGTATGTTGAGTGATTTTTTAAAAAAAAATAATTTTAGATATACTTTCATGTAATTTGCAGTTTTTCTATAAGAAACTTTATATTGCTTGTAAAATCAGAGGAAAAAAAGTGAAGTTTATAAAATTGGAGAAATTGTTATTTAAATACCTTGGCCTTTTATATGATTTTTTTGCCTTATGACCTCAGTAGGACAAACTGTAGCCATGAGAGTGTCCACAGGTTTCTTCCCTTTGTTTTGAGCACACGCTGAGTAATTTTTTTTTCTTTCAATTCTGGACACATTTTTTTTCTTAGTAATGTTCACAATTCCATATTCATCTTCTTATTAATGGTTCCTTTCAACATACAATGTTCCCTTTTGATGTCTTCGGTAGTAATTTTCAGGGAATCCTTGTTTTATTTGCTAGCTAAGACCAAGATCAATATTTTTTATGATTTTCATTATCGTCTGTCATTTAAAAAGTATGTACCTTAATTAAATTGAATATAAATTGCCTGCAGCATTTTCTAGAGGTTCCATATCCCAAAAAATAATTTGAATTCAAAATATACCGAAATTTCTATCTTTACTTACTGTGTTCTTAATATCCTGGAATTCATCTATTCTTGTTCGTCGAATATAATTTACATGTGTGTTAGGAGTGCCTAAACCACCCCTAAGTTCAGTGATTCACTGGGAGGACTCGAAAGACCCAGCACATCATTGTGCTCAACAGCTGTGATTACAGTGAAAAGAATGAAAGTAAAGTCAGCCAAGCAAAAAGGTATTGGGAATGAGGTCTGGAGGAAACCAGGGGCAAGCTTCCAGAGTCCTCTCTTAGTGGGGTCACACAGCATGCCTTACGGCCCCTGGAACCAATTGTGACAATACATGTGAAATGTTGCCAACCAGGGAAGCTTGTCAGAGAATTGATGCCTACAGTTTTTATGGGGCACTGATCATGTATATGGCACCCTCTCTGCTTAACATGTGCCAAAATTTCATACTCCCGGAAGGGAAGCAGGCATTAACCATACTGTTGGTACTGTACAAACAGTACAGGCAGAGAATGGGCAGAACTCTCCTGAAATTCAAGTTGTCAGACAACTGCCAGGGGTCAACCTTCTAAGCAGGATTTTCAATGAATAGTAGTCCCAGGCCTGCTGTGTGAACTCCTGACTACACAACATGCAATAAAAAGCTAGAAATAGCTATTTACACCAAAGCCAAAATTGAGTTTGCCAGAGTAAAGAATGGTCCCACTATGTGCATTAACCTCTGTGAGAGTAACTTTGGACATCTTCCCTTTAGTTCATTTTTCACCTCTGTAAAGTGCACTGGTACTTTGCACTTTAGAATTCTGTGATCCTTGGGTTACCTGGGTGGCTTAGTCAGTTAAGCATCTGCCTTTGACTGAGGTCATGATCCCAGGCTTGCTTGTGCTCTCGCTCTCGCTTTCTCTCTCCTTCTCCCTCCCCATAAATAAATAAATAAAATCTCAAGAAAAAAAAGAATTCTATCATCCCGCATGTTTTCTAATACTTTGTATGTCAGGGACTGAAACTGGAGTCCACATGCCATAGGGTTATATGAAGACTGTCTTAAAGATCCAATGCAGTGATAGTTCTGAGAGAATTAAGTACCAGACCCTCAACTTTTGTATGCAATCTCTCCTTATATTGATCTGTATGAGAATGAGTGTTGGAAGGGGCTACTGGTTCTTTTTTCCCCCTACTGTTTTTGTTTTATAGAATAATTGTATTACTTTCAAGTAGACAAACAAAGGGACAGTCATCTTAAGAGAGCAAAACAAAGACGGGTTAGGTAATAAATACTGAAGTAAACAGCACATTATTTCACCTAGGCCTTAATTTATTGAGAAAGTCGTGACCTTATCTACTAGCTGCCCATTAAATCCCACGGTCTTCTCTTCTTTGGTCCATAGCTGGTCCACATAATCCAGTCTCCCTTGCAGGTAGGAGCTCAGCCAAAGATATAGGAGCAAAAGTGATGGATATCACTCCCAGGTTTGACTTCCAAATACTTCCACGTATTCTCCTCCTTATGGCTTTCTGGAATGGAGTTCACCCAAATTGGGACCCCAGAACCCAAATGTTGGGATGACAGCACTTTTGTCTCTGAAAAGTGGAAGTGTCTCTGACTGTGGAAGAATTCTGCCCCATTGATCTATTTGCCAGCCCAATACTGTTATGTGGGCCAGAAATGAATTTCTATTAGGTTTAAGGTATTATATAGTTGAGGCCTATATTTTGCCCTGTATACTCTTGATTATCTCTTAGAATTAGAATCTAGAAATGTGATGCTTGATAAGGGAATACATATTAATATATTTATTTTGTTTTAAAAATGAATTTGACTTATTCTGAGAGAAAATAAAACCATTTTGGCCAATTGGTTTGGTAATGAGGCTAACCTTTGTCTATTGGGTTATATATGTATATACATATATATCAGATACTTAAACATAAATTGGATTTAATCTGCAGTCTCAGAAGTTTGACAAAAATATATTTAAAGCACATATATAATTATAACTTGGAATTCTATGCTGGAAAATAATATCCTTTAATTTTTTTAATCCTCAAATAAATGTATAAGGTTTAACTTTAATATATGAAAAATTCTTTTGGGGAATTGTAAGCAAAAACATTTGAAGACTATTATATAAAGACAACTGCTAACAAGTAGTTTAAACGAGTCTTTGTTGATCTTATTAATAAATAGGCAGTTAGTTATTCACTTGTATAAATGAGCTAAATATCCAGGGCAAACCTAAAGCAAACGACAGAGACTAATGCTACAGCTTGAACAACTTCTGCAGTTATAAGTCTTCCAAATTACCCTCTTAAAATATTTGTAGATCTCATCAGGCAGGTGAATGGAAAGGTTGAGTAAGTGATCTTCCTATAAGAAAAGTGTATGCGTAGTGGGATTACTTCACTTAGTGCTGCCAGTAAACCTGAAATTTTATTGTTCCTTCTCCTTTCCTGAATCTCTTTTATGTGCTGAAGAGACACATAGATATGGGATGGACCTCGGGACCTGAGCCAAATGTTTGTGGGGAAGAAATTGAAGAATAACTCGGTGACTAAAGTGCTAAGGGAAGGACTTAGTCTAACAGAATGCAATTTCCTAAATTTATGGTTTGGCAAGGCTGATGCCTATAGGGTTTTAAATAACTTAAGGGAAACATTCCTACTTGTGCCCTATACAACAGACCAAACTCACTGCAGGTAAGGAACAACAGAGGGAAAGCTAAGCATGTGTTCTCCTATGCAGATATGTAAAAGGTCAGAGGAAATCATCAGCTCTCACAGGTGGTACTCTCCCAGGGACCCCAGGGAGTATGTCCCTGGCATTCATCTACTTTGAAGATGTTGACAACCATAAATGCCAGAATCACACCTGACATTTCTGTTGAAAAACATTGAACACACTCCATGGGCCCAGAGCCTGCAGGGGTAATGGGGAAATCTGGGAAGTGGAATAACTGCTTTGCATGAGGAGATATGAAGACAGACCTCTTCATATGGGTGGAAGAAATCCTTTGAGTTTCCAGTGTCTGCAAAACAAGTGTCTAAAGCTCTGGAAATCAGTTCAGAGGGGCAATCAGTAGAAAGTAGGCCAAGTACTAATAAGGAATGGCTTGTGTTACTTCAGAAACTCAAGGGTAAGATGAATATTCCAAATTTCTTGCACTCCTTTAGAGATTGGATAAGGGGCAGGAATGAAAGAGCTAATTACTGGTTAAAGAGACTTTTTAAGAAGGTGTTTGGGTAGGTGATGTTTAGACATCAGGTACCTTCACTTGGCTTGGTCCTTCTGCCTGTGAATGGTATCATGATAGCTCTGAGAATGGAGTCATCAAAGAAATACTCCAGAGACTTCCTTCTCTGGAAATTCTGTCTCTCCTCCAGGGCAGAGACTGTAACCTGTTGATCTTTGCATCACTAGAGCTTCAGGTGGGGTCTGAGTCCATACCCAGAAAAGGTTTAAATGATGAATGGATCAGTTAGAAGATTCCCCTTCACCCTTGCCCGCTAGAATGGCACAGAGGGACTCAGACAAATGTTCCATTGGGAATAGTGTGTGCTCACCTGCGTTTCATTTCAGGATCACTTGGCAGGTAAGATTTAGGAGGAGTTAGGAGGAGACCCAGTCAGGCATGGTCACTGATACTGTGATCAAGGTAAAACACCAGGGGCAAAGGCATCCCATTTAGAGTGACTCCATAAATGCTCACTGGTTCTTTCAGAGCCTTGCAGTTTGGGTCCTTTCTGAGGCTTATGATGGAAGGGGTAATGCTTCTCTTATATCCATTTGCAGAGGCAGAGCTTTGCTTCCTGCCTGTGAGTCCCAGCATGCCTCCAGAGGACTGCAGGCAGTCCTTTTCCTGTGAGAGTCTGCTTTGCTTCTGTAACCAGTATTGTCTGCTGACTTGACACTTCATCTCGAGACTGCTGGGTTGTCACACTCCGCTTCGGATCTCACACTGCTTCAGAGCCACTTCCTTGAGGGCAGGATGATCTATAGGGAATAAAACATGAAACAGGCAATTTTGTCAAGCATTTGCAGTAGCAGGACAGAGAGCTGACAATGGGGGCTTATGTCAGTTGTTCAAGAGAATGAATGATCAAGTTGTATGCAATAAAAGGAAATTGTCAGATTTAAAAGAAGTGACAAAATATAGCACCAAACATTACAGGCATTTCCCTTATTTAATATTTATGTTCTTGCCATTGTTAGGGTTCAGTCTCAAGCAAGGATGAGATCTGCAGTTCCCTATTGTGTATTTTCCTGAAGAGGTGAGGACAGATTAATTACTCTATCAGATAAGTGGAGTTCTGTCAGTTCACCAGTCTGGAATTAATTACTCAACAGTTCAAGAACATTTTCCTTCATTCTGAGTCAGTTTTTGTGTGTATGTTCCTATGTGTATATTTGTATAACACACACACATACATATAAGTTATATGTATTTAGTATGTGTGGATATATGTATATCAGGGGAAATGGGTTGGTGATATTTACTCTGTCTTTACTTTAGCTCAGGATCATTAGAAAGTCTAGATTAACATTTCTGTGCCAAGGGTAGAATACCAGGAGGGATCTTCTTGTCCTAGTTCTGCTGCTGGCTGTGAGACTTAAGGCAAGGTACTTAACCTCTGGGTGTCTATTATTATTTGCTATCTGTAAAATGAGATAATCATATCGAACATCCAAAGACATAAGGAATCACGAATTATCACACGCAAAGTGCAAATGGAAGTTAAGTTACTCATGAGACAAAGTAGTATTGTTTAAATAGTAAGATTGTTAGATTATATTCCTTCCTTATCACCCTTTCTCTCAAAGGAAAGATAGGAGAGGTCTTACCACTGTATCTCTATAGGAATTTGAGTCCAGATCAGTAAGGGGTTTTTCAACTGGGAGAGGGTTGAATGAGTAAAAGCATTATGTAGAGATGGGACTAAAAAGCCTTAAAGAATTATAGGAAAGATTCAATAGGAAGCCCATGGTATAGCTATAGCAAAAAGTTACTCAGATCATCCCTGTTAGGTCCTTGTAATCAAGTGCCTAGGGAACACAAGGCTCTAAGTGACCCAGCATTCAGTGCCATGAACATTTTAGTGAAAATAAGTTTAATGACGTTTGTTGGTTGCTTCTAATGTACTGGGGAATGTAGGGAAAGAAAATAATGAGCATGGGGCTTTTAATTTAATGTCAGTGGTAATGACCTGTGTGCTACTAAACTGAAGCTTTAGGAGCCCCTGCATGATGCCACCATCTGTGAGAATGACATGATTCTGATAGAGCTTGTTCCCTCAGCCTGGGTCGCAGATTAAAGAAGACCCAGAGCAGAGTCACAACCAACATTCAACATGAGCAAGAAACAAACATTTTGTATTGTTAGCCACTGAGGTTTTGGAGATTGTTGCTACTGGAGCATGAAAGATGATAATATAAAGTCTGTTATTACATGCTTTTGGAAAATGCTCCCATAGTGTCCTATAGTAGAGTACAATGGACTTGTTCTTTAATAGTTGTTCCAAGCACTGATTATGTCCTAAGTCAGGTGTCCTTAGCCATTTATGAAGCTGCTACCATAAATGTTACCCAGGACACACTGTGTGTATTTTAAATAACCATTCCACTTACGCATTGTGTGATCTTGGTGGCTTTTCTGAAATGCTCTGTGCCTCACTTTCTTCATCTGTGAAATGGAAATACTTTTGTTGCCCATCTCATGGAGTTCAGAGGATTAAGTGAATATATAACATTTTCAAAGCAATATCTGACATGTAGTAAATATTTAATGAGTGCTTACCATGTTCTAGGTCCTGAGTTACTTATAAGGGGTACTTATAAGGGGTACTTACAAGGGTTACTTATAAGCAGTTACTTATACTTAAGGGCTTATAAACATGAATGAAGACATACTAGTTCCAATGTTCTTGGAGCTCATAGGTCTAGAGAGATATGTGAAAAAATGATAATATGAAGAGTGTGGTACTCAAGAATATCTATCAGGGAGACTAAGCTAATTTGGAGGGTCAAGAACAGATGGGCCTGAAGGAATGACATTTAAGAGCTAGAAGATGTGTAGATATAGCCATGATAAAGGTAGAGATAGAGGGAGTTATGCAGGTAAAGGGAGTGGTGTATTCAAGAGCCCTGAAGCAGGAGAGCGGCTAGGCACATCAGGAACTGAAAGAAGCCAGCGAGGCAGGAGCAGTGGAGGGGCTGGGGCCAAATAGAGTGAGGCAGGAGCCCTGGAACAGTGTGGCAGAGGAGGGCACCAGGGCCTTCATGGGCATCCTGGCCATGGTTGTATGACCCTGGGTAACGACTTCTCTTCTTCAAGCCTCGGTTTCCTCATTTCTAAGGTAAACGATCGTTTCAGTTCCAAAATTAATATTCTAGGATTTTTCTTGCCTTTTCCTTTCCTTGTTTCAAAGAGCTAATGAGGCTGTGCCGAAAGTTGTTTCTAACAAACTCTAATTGTTTCGAGAGAACTAAGAGGAACAACCAAAAGTAAAGGAAGAATAGATTCTTTCTGGTCTGATGCTTAACCTGACTTTTATGCTGTAAAATGTGGAGTCATGCTGGCTGACCCTTGAGCATCTGGGTCCCCAGATGACATTTAATTTTGCTTGAGGATGACATCATAGTGAAAGCTCCTGCTAGATGCAGAAAGGTGGGAGTTAGGATATGGTCCCATGTCCCTCCTCTGCTCATGGTAGTGTGGGATTTTAAAAACTTTTTTTTTTTCTCTTGTGTTTTTCTTCTCAGACTGCATGGTGAGATAATTTTAGTATTTATAGATAACAGTACTCCCCACTGAGTTTATATGTTAACCCCTCCTGAAGTGAATGGAGTATGCAGTGGAAGAACTTCATTTTTTTCTTTCATTATTTTTCATTTTAAAAACTTACTCATCTCTAGTATATTTGAATCCCAGAGCAAGCAGGGAAAGTTTTAAAAATTGGTAGATACTTCTGTATTTTGAAACTCCACTAGCTCTAATTGTGAATTTCTGAATTAGGCCACACAAGATTTCTGCCTCCTATATACATTGATTGCTGCAACAGTAGCACCAGGATAATATTACTCTGTTGAGTAAATAAGCGTTCTGTCACAGAGGGGAATAATTATCCACATTTTGTGCTGTGTTTCTCAATGGAATCTTTCTGGAAATGCGAGGTTGGGGAAAGACCATGGAATTGGGAGAGTCCACCCTGTAATAGGCTGCTTTAAGAGACATACCCACCATCCTCTCAGTTCTAGTGGTCCCCACCCCACCTGCCACACTGTCCTTGTGAAGTCAGCACTGTGCTGGGCACCACGCTATTCAGCCCTCACTCCTGTCTGAGCTGCTGTCAGAGTTCTCTTCACCTTGGGTAACTGTCGGTGCCACCGGGAGACCCCTGGGATTATGGACTTCAGGATCACCTGGCAGGTACCTTCAAACTGGTGCACCTATTCCAAGTACCTTCATAAGGACAGGTACAAGGATAATTCATGCTTTCCCCTAAAGTTCCTCTGCTTACAAGCAGGCCTACAGTCTATGGGATCTCCTGGCCTCCTGCCCTTCAGTCTCCCACTTGACTCATACCCATCTCTAATCTCCTCCTCCTGCCCCTAAGTGGAAGACCTCTGGCATGCCAAGCAGAGGAAGGGTGCAAAATACTGGTCTTAATAAGTAAAGTTGCAAAGGTAATAAATGTAATGACAGGGTAACAAGTAGTAATTTGCTACTCAGATAGTTCCTTTTCTTTACTTCGGACAAAACTAAAGGAGTACCCAAAGGATGCCAGTTACTAGATAGTGCTGGATGTGCATTTGGGCATCTGATGTGGAAGGAGTTCAAAAGCATTGAGGGATATTGCCGCAACAGAACTCCTGCAGTGCTACTTGTTGATGTGAATGCTTTTCTTAAAAAAGAAAAATACAATTAAAATGACACTGGAAACTCGTCTCACTCTAGCAATGTGTGAAATGTACTCATATTTACATAAGCTAATTAAAAAAAAACTTCATTTGTTTATCTGGTTAAGAGAGACATTTCCTGGGGTGCCTGGGTGGCTCAGTGGGTTAAAGCCTCTGCCTTCAGCTCAGGTCATGATCTCAGGGTCCTGGGATCAAGCCCTGCATCGGGCTCTCTGCTCAGCAGAGAGCCTGCTTCCCCCCTCTCTTTGCCTGCCTCTCTGCCTACTTGTGATGTCTCTCTCTGTCAAATAAATAAAATCTTAAAAAAAAAGAGAGAGAGATAGGGGCACCTGGGTGGCTCAGTGGGTTAAAGCCTCTGCCTTCGGCTCAGGTCATGATCTCAGGGTCTTGGGATCGAGCCCCGCATTGGGCTCTCTGCTCGGCGGGGAGCCTGCTTCCCCTCCCCACTCGTCTCTCTGCCTGCCTCTCTGCCTACTTGTGATCTCTCTCTCTCTCTCTCTGTCAAATAAATAAAATCTTTAAAAAAAAGAGAGATACATTTCCAAAGAAATTTACTGTTTTAAATAACTACCAATATTATAATATATATATGTATATCTATATATACCTTTTAGTTACACTTTTTTAAAAGTACAATTATTAAACTCAGAAAGTTTTTCCTTAACTTAGAGCCTTGTCAGAGGAAAATTAAAAACTGAAACTTCAATTAATCTGCATATTTTCGTTATACAGGATTGTGGTAGAGTGGTCAATAAAGGAGGTTTTGAGCACAAAAATATCAGATAAAATTCTGTGAAGAAAGTAGAATATAGGTAATGTTAGTTTAAAGGGAAGAAGGAATGCTCTAAAACTTGTTAAAGAAGCACCTGTTCTTTTATGTTTCTTAAGTGGATGGTGGAGGTACCAAGTCAGTGTGGTATTTAGAGATGTGTTTTATTTTATTTTTTTAATTATTTATTTTTTTAAATATGTTACATTAGTCACCGTACTACCATCATTAGTTTTTGATGTAAGTGTTCCATGATTCATTTTTTTTTGTGAATAACACACAGTGCTCCATGCAATACATGCCCTCTTTAATACCTATCACCAGGCCCACCCTGCTCCCCTCTAAAACCCTCAGTTTGTTTCTCAGAGTCCATAGTCTCTCATGGTTCATCTCCCACTCCAATTCCTCCCCTTCATTTTTCCCTTCCTTCTCCTAATGTCCATCATGCTATTCCTTATGTTCCACAAGTAGGTGAAACCATATGATAATTGGCTTTCTCTACTTGACTTATTTCACTCAGCATAATCTCTTCCAATCCTGTCCATGTTGATGCAAAAGCTGGGTATTCATCCTTTCTGATGGGTGAGTAATATTCCATTGTATATATGGACCACATCTTCTTTATCCATTAGTCCATTGAAGGACATCTCCGCTCTTTCAACAGTTTGGCTATTGTGGACATTGCTGCTATGAACATTGTGGTGCACGTGGCCCATCTTTTCACTACGTCTGTATCTTTGGGGTAAATACCCAGTAGTGCAATTGCTGGGTCATAGGGTAGCAGAGGGAGAGTGAGAGAGAGAGCCCTTGAGCAGAGGGAGGGGCAGAAAGAGAGGGAGACAAACAGACTCCCTCATTGAGCAGGGAGCCCGACATGGGACTCAATCCGAGGACCCTGAGGTTGGGACCTGAGCCACTACCGAGTCAGATGCTTAACCAACTGAGCCACCCAGGTGCCCCATGATATGTGTCTTATCTCTAAATGTCAATTTTTAATACATAAGAACTATGACTTTTATAATTATTTAAAGTTATAAGAAATTTTATGTGTCTACTTAAAATTGTACAAAGGAGCATTTTCAAAGTTCTATGTGATTTTAGTTTGTGAAGGAGGCAGGTTTGGGATGTTAGTGATTTCCAACTCTGGCTTGGGAGCACATATGAACAATACAGGTTTGTGAGCTCCTATTCAGACTTATGAATCAAAAATTACCTTACATGATTCCTTGATTTCCAGTGGATCCTAGGACCCGTCTTTGGCTCCCTTGTGTCCACTTGCTTCTACTTCCAGGCTTGAAGCCCCTGTTTAGTCCTTCTGGGAAGGACTCATGAAGCAGTGGGTAACAGACCACTGTGCAGGTAGTGAGTGCCATGGCACTCAGGTGGGAATAAACCATGAAGCCAAAAGTTCCTGATGTGTCAAGAATGGAATGGGGACCCAGAACAAAGGCTGTTTTGTCCATTCGCTTTAGGGGAGGTTCACATCCTATCCATAAATGATCTTTGCATACATAGCTCATCCTAAATGGCATTTTCTTAAAGATTTTTATTTATTTATTTGATAGAGAGAGACACAGCTAGAGCAGGAACACAAGCAAGGAGAGGGAGAAGAAGGCTTCCCACCGAGCAGGGAGCCTGATGTGGGGCTCAATCCCAGGACCCTGGGATCATGACGTGAGCCGAAGGCAAACATTAACGCCCGAGCCACCCAAGTGCCCCCTAAATGGCATTTTTGAGCTCCCCTTCAAGAACTTCCAGGTCTTTATTGCAGTTTTTTAAACTTATTAGTCAGGATTAATATTAGTCCAAGATCTACATGGGATCAGTCAAATAACATTAATTTGAAAATTATTTGACTTCCAAAATTTGAGTCCATCAGATAATTGTACCCAGTCAGTGATTTCTAGCCATCCTTCTGGATCTTTTGATCATAAAAAATTTCCTCAGGATATGTGAGGCTATTATTAGGCAGTATGAAATAGTCTGAAGGGTTTGACTTAATGGGCTAAATTTGCTACACATTGCTAGGGGTGCATTGTCTTTCTCTGTTCTTTGTTTTATGTGAGAAATTTGTTGCCATTTCCTGTGTCTCAACAAGATAAATGAACTAATTTAAAATATTTTCTATGCCTCATCTGTCCACTCCATAAGCTGTCAATGGGCTTGGATTGGGAGCTTGCGTGCCAGCATTCCTCAGCCAGGAGTATTGTTATTATGAAAAAAGAATGTGATTTCTATAGCAGCTTGGACTGCCTTTGCAAGTGTGCTTTCATATTCTTGCAGGATCCGGTAAGAAAGTCGATATTTGGTCAAGCTTTCTGAAGCATGTTTGCTTGACTTAAATGAAGTCATTACATTTCTTTCCTTTTTTTTTTTAATTGAAGAGGTGGAAGAAAATTTTCAAGAATCGATGAAGGGAGAAATTTTTATGAGTTAAAAACCAAATCAGAAAGGAAGAAGAAAAATATTAGAGTTATTAAAATTTGGAATTATAAAAATTAAAATTGGAAAAAGTCACTATTTGTCTTCAAGATAATGTTTCTAATTTTACATGTTTTACAATTGAATAATTTAAAAAATATCATGGAATTTTCACAGGTTTATTATTTTTTACAATCACTCAAATTTGTCATATATTCCTTCATAGCACATTTAAAGGAAAAATTTTATACAGAACATCACAGTAACACACAACTGTAAGGCATTTTCATCCTCTTTTGCATCAGGATTGAGTTCTTCACCGTATTTACTTATTGGTATTTGTAGAGGAGGCAGAGCAAAGAAGTGATAAGTTGGAGACCATTTTTACTGTTTCTGAGATAGTACAGATGGGTTCCTTTGGATTTTCTGAACTTTTTTCTACTTAATAATACATTTTAATGAGTCTTTGGGGGAAGTCATAACTTTACTACACTGCTTATCGCAGCCGCCTGCTCACATGACAATACTCTTGTGAGGTATAATATTAAAATCATTTCTGGCTAAAAGTGGATTTTGGCTTTTAGCCTAACACTGAGCAAATAACCTTTCCAGTCCAAGTTAAATGTTCCCATAAGCTCCTTAAAACCAAATTTTCCTTGTTAAAAAAAAAGTTACTGAATATAATTCCCAAAGGGAAGGGTATGGAAGCTATTTAAATTAGATTTTAAAAAAAATCCTTCCTGTATCTTGCTGGCTTGGCCTTTTTTTGATATTTGACAGATACTTCTTTGCTAGGTTTGACGTGAGAGGTCAGAATTCTCCCAAGGAAGGTTGATGGTCCGTCAGATGGGTTCAGTTCTGTAGTTTGAACTGTGGCTTAAAGCAGAATGCCAATGCGTGCCACCCAATGCTGGTGCAGAATCTATCTCAAGCCCCATCTTTGTACTTGATTGTGACCCTTTTTGCTGTCCAGAACTCTGAATCTCCAGCTCCCTCATAACATAAGGCCAGGCTTTCTGTGGCTTCTCAGAAGGTCAAACAAGTTAAATGAAAATTTGATAGATGCACTTATAACCTCTTCAGAGCTTTCTGTGGGAACTTTGACAAGTACATTCTTTCTCCTAAATATTTTAACACACAGCCTTTAAAATGACATTTACCTCTTCTAGGACCATTTTTGACAGTGGCATGTAGTAATTTTATTTTTATTTTATTTGAAAACATCATTGGGGTTTTATAGAAAAAAATAAAATATTTATCTCCACAGCTTGTTATCAGCATTTTTGGATGGATGGAAGGTTTATTGGTGGAAAGAGTCAGGAAGCTATTTTGTGATAAAGGATTTCTTTGCATTTTTTCCTCTAGTCAAGAAAATTGCTTGTGGGTTCTTGCTTTAAAAAAAAAAAATAATCCCTCTGGGGCTGCTTTTAATTTGACCAGGTTTAAAATGTTTTCAGAAGGGTTAAGCTTCCTTTGCATTAGTGTTTGGTATGATCAAATGAAGGAATGGCTTTGGAATGGGCTAGATTTTTTTATGATGCTGTTCCATCTTTCTACAGAAGGTGCAGTATAGTGGACCAGTCAAAACAATAACACCATTTTTTACTTGACTTTGAGGTGTGTCGTGTATCTCCTTTCCACTGACAGATTTGACTCACGTAAGAATTTATGTTTCCTATGATATATATTCAGTGTACCCAACTGTTACTTTCAAAAAATAGGCATATACCACAATATCAACCCACTGTCATGATTTCTCATGTATGGCTACTGATAACTACACTTTATCTGCCAGAGGAGGAATTAATTGTATATCCTGTTCTTGTTCATGAGGTGAAAGTTTGCAAGATAAAATATAGTCCTGGTAGGGCATAGAAGCATCTTATGAGCAGGTTGTGAAAAGACCATCATAAAGCCTAAAACCTGGGGGGAGGGAAGCCCAAAAACTTTCACTGCTTGGGGACTCTGTTTTTAAACTGATTCTCTGCTCAGTTCATGAATATTTTAAGTGGACCTGAACAGGTAGCTCTCTGGTTTTCAATGGAAACTTTCAGTCTTTCGCTTTCATGGGAATGGCTCTAACCTAATACAACCTGAATCACCTGAGAGAAATAGGAAAACTCTGTGTGTCACTTTGCCAAACTTCACACAAGTCTAATAATAGAAGAGGATTATTTTTCCATCCTAATAATATAGATGTTTTGTTTAACTGAAAAACTTAAAATCATTTAAAGAAAGAGTTTTTCCCTTCTAGAAAAAGGAGAAACTCCCTTTCCCTCCCTATTTTTGAACAAGGGTCTATGAGGCCAGATATTTAGCCTTCTAAATTTTGATGAGTGATAGATACATACATAAATACATGATTTTAGTAAACCTGCTTTAAAAAATAGTTTACTAAACATGACTCTAGCAGAAAAAAGTGAAAATACTTCAAAGTCCTGGATGCAAACCCTGAATTTGGTAAGGGGTTGCCTTCCCCTCTCTTCCTGGTTCATAAAAATAAATCTGAAAAACATACACTGGTGATGAAGAGTTAACCTGCCATTGAAATGGAAAATGTGGCATCACACCTGCCATTGAAATGGAAAACTATGACTGAAGAATGAACATATCAGCTCACAGCTGGGAAGATATTGGTGGGGGAAAAAAATCACACAGCTCTGAGTGAGGCCAGGCCCAACAAGGGGACTTGGTACAGATTAGTTTGAGAAGAGCTGTTGATTGATGCTTGTTCTGCCATAGGGGCTCCAGCCTCAGGCTCAGCAAGTTCTGCTACACTCTTTGCGAAGATTTGTTTAAAAATCATAGTCTTTTTGTCCCTTGATGGTACACTCCCCTGATAAACAGTGTGATTTGATTTTCTGCCCCATTGGTGTCATATACCCAAGCACTTGTGCCTTTTGCTATGGCCACCTGAAAGGAACTTATGTACTACCACATTCTATTTCTTCCCCCCGCCCATCTTTTTTTTTTTTTAAAGATTTTATTTATTTATTTATTAGGAAAGAGAGAGAGTGAGAGAGAGCATGAGAAGGAAGAAGGCCAGAGCGAGAAGCGGACTCCCCATGGAGCTGGGAGCCTGATGCGGGGCTCGATCCCGGGACCCCGGGACCCTGGGACCAGGGACCCCGGGACCAGGACCCGAGCCAAAGGCAGCCGTTCAACCAACCGCGCCACCCAGGCGCCCCTCCCCCCGCCCATCTTTTAAAGAAAATAATAACAGTGGCCATGATTGTAACCTTTTATGTTTAGAGAGCACTTCTGTGCCCATTATCCTATTAATACCTGCAGAGATCCTGCCAAGTCTAGCTGTAGAAACTGAGGCTTAGAGGCACAGGGGAGACCACTCAGGAACCCTCCTCCTTAATGGGAGAGCTGGAACTCAAACTCCAGCCCCGGCCAGTGCCTCTACTCTGGCAGGTAGAGGTAAGAGGTTTGAATTAGCCTGAAAATTGCTCAAATACAAGCAAACATAATGAGCCCCAAATCTTACTTTATTACAAAAAAACTGGAGGCCTTGAACTCTTCTGTTTCCTCATTATCCATTAATCTGATCAGGGCCCATGAAAAGGATTCCAAAGAAAAATTTTTCTTTTTTTCTTTGTAACTTACCACTGGAAAGTACCACTTTGGCCTCAAAATTGTAGGACTGAAATATAGATGTACATACGTTGAGACAAAGCAGTTTATATATTTTACTACCTGGAAACTTGATGGACTCCTATTGCATGGAGGAGCAAAGGGGCGCTCTTTCCACATAGATGTGCACAGAAGAGAAATGGAAGTGTGTGCATTCCAGGATGAACTGCATTATCTTCATCTTTTAAAAAAGTAATGTAAATGATAGAAGACCACATTTTTAGTTTTACGATTGCCAGTGAACCATAATATAAGCAGTGAATGTCTTTTAGAGTATGAATATGTTCTTTCACACATCTGCTTGGGTAACTCACTGATCTGTTTGAAAGGATCTCACAGAAATGGAATTTTTAAATATTAAGAAATTCATTAAGAAATGGAAGGGGAATGAAATGCTCATTATAAGAGTCATGCCAAGGATAACTAAGAATGGCCTAGCATCTTAAAAATATTTACTTTTAATCAAAATGAACTTTTAACGAAGTTAATGTTCTCACACTTTGGCTGAAGAGTTCATTGCTGGGCTGGTCTAATACCTGTTTGAAGTTGGTCAGCCAATATTTCACAAAAGAAAAACATTGTACACAATGTAAATAAGATGTTGTCATTTTCATGAAGAATATCTGCATGTTTGGAATTGACTTACTCCTCTGTTGCAGCTAGACCTTTTTAATGACCTGTTCATGCCTAGTTGCAAAGACAGGGAAACTGAGGGTAGTACAAGATGTCTTTGTTTCATTGTGGGAGCAAGTCAGCTGGTTCTAGTTCTGAAATGGTAGAAGAGGATAAAACAGCTCTAAAGATATTATGGTTCATACCCTACCCATTATTGGAAAAAGAATAAAACAAAACAACAACCTTAAAAGAGAAAAACCCAGGATTCCACTAACCTAAACATGATATTCTTCATTTTTGCTTATTCATTGAAATTCTGTTCATTTGTGTGAATGGTTGCAATCACTGTGCAATCTAGTGACTGTAGACATTTTTAATTGTTTTGTGTCCGGAGTTCTTAACTCCTTTGTTCCATGGATTCCTTGAGCAGTTTTTGGTAGAACTTTTGGTTCTCTTTTCAGAAAAATTTTTTCAGGTATTTAAAATAAAATACACAGGTTTATATAGGAGAGAATAATATTGGAAGTACACTTACTGAAATAGTTTTAAAATTAAGTCATGGTATGGTAATATGTGCTTTACTACCAATGTATTACATAACAAGATGTGACGAAGTCATAGTTACTTTATTTCTGAGTCATTGTGAGCATAAATATTTTGTAATTGTGGATCTGAAGGTGGAGGGGAAGGCAGGAAAGTTGAGGAATGTCATGCCTGATGGTCCCTATTGTGTGAGTGATGGAAGAGGCTCAGTCGTCTTTAGAATGTGAGGAATTGGGCTGGGGTTGGAGAAGGGTAAGGTTTGGGAACAGATGGGGAAGCATTGCTTAATTCTTACTATGTCTCAGGTACTGTGCAAAACTTTTTATATATATTATTTCCTTTAACCCTGAGAACACCTTCATGAGGAATAGTTGCTTTTGTTGTCTTTATTTGCCCAATGTAGCAACTAAGTTTGGAGAAATTACCCACAAATAGATCATTCACTATCCCTCAAAGGAAATCTACCTAAATAATCCAGAAGCAATATCCCTGACTGGTAACCCAAAGGCAGGGCCACGTTGGGGGCAGCATCAGGATTTAGTCCCAAACCCTTGATGAGAGCCTGTTTAACTGCCTTTTGTCCACTTCCTAAATTGGGAAAGATAGAAAGAATTTCTAAGTGACCCTATGGGCCATTTGAGATTGGAAATCCCAAATTTGTCTATTCTAGAAGACAAATCCTGAAACTCATTGTTAGGTGATTTTTCTCCTGAAGCAACCATTGTGGAAACCTGAACAGAACAAGGCAGTGAATTAGGGGGCTGCAGAAGACAGGATGGGCTCTGTACCGGACAGTCTGTGTTCACACCTTGAATTGGCTCTTTTCAGGACCATAGTTGTCTCTGCTGGAGAGGTTCTTCCTCTGAAAGGTCACCTGGGACATGTCTGCCCTGCATTCATTGACTTTAGAGCTTTTCATCACTGTTTCCTCAGGGTTGTTTGGAGACACGTTGCCCGGGTATTTTAACTTAAGCATAAATTTTCTCACTGTGGTCTAAGACTGGTGTAATTGAAAGACAAGAGGCAAAGAGGTTGGGGGCAGGCCACGGATAGAACACTTCATGGGTGACAGTCTCTAATAAGGGTCAGATGTATTCAGGAGCCTTGGGATAGCTTCTGGTTCTCAGAACAGGAAGCATGTCCCAGCACAGTACCTTGTATAGCCTTCAAAGAAAAGTGATGAGGCTTCTCTGTGTTTCTTTTTCCCAACCACTCGAATAATTACCATTTACCAAGATAAGTATATGCAGCAGGAGTGTATATAAATGTTCACTTAAACTGTTAAAAATCGTATGGGGGAAGTTGGATAAGAAAGAAGTACTTAGAACCTGATTTGTGGGACCCAGTTCCCTCATTGCAGATTAGTGAATGGGAGATGTTTTTTGGTTCCATCCCAGACCCCACCAATGAATGCAATTTCAATAAATACACAGAAAGCAGAGATTTAAGAAACCATACACACCTCTTTTAAAAAAAATTGAACAAAACAACACTGCAACCTTTGATGGGGTTGGATATCTGCTCTGTCTCAAAACAAATGCTACTAAGGATAATTAGTTTCCGTCTTTGTTTTATCTGTTTTTTAGTCAAATATCTTTAGGCCTTCAGGCTCAAGGCCAGAAATAAATAGAAAATGTTTTATAGTCCTTGATTTGATAATGCCAGTACCAAATCATATCTGATATTCATAATAAATAGTTTCTCGGGGTGGGGGAGGGCTGTCCTTAGAGCAGTGGAAAGCTTTGAAAGCCAGCCTTCCAAAATCTTATGAAACAGGAAAATTGTGTTTCTTTTTAAATTCAATACTGAGAATTGAATGATTAAAATACTGTCATTTCAAACATTAATTCAGAGAGATGTAAAAACTATGGAGTTTAGAAATCCACCTAAGTTATAAGTAACTATACAAATCTGTTTTTTTTTCAATAGGGTAGAGAGCACATATCAGTGACTTCAGCAGGGCCTACTTGTACCAAAAAGGACAGAGGGTCTTTTAAAAAAATTTTAAGTAAATAAATCAGTAATTTTGAGTTCAAATAAATGCTTCATTCAGGGAGAGTAAGAATTCCTGTTTGATCTCTAGTAAACAATAATTTCAAATAATGACATTTCCTCCAGGAAACAGGTGGTCTTTCATATTGCAAACATTCTGTATTTGCAATATGCAAATACAGAAGTATTTAGAGAATGTTTATTTTGTGATTTAAGAGGCTTGCTTTTCCTGCCCATCAGCTAAAAGATATTTAGTGACACTTAATAAGTACTCAGAATAAGATTTGTTCTAAAGCTCTCTTTGTGCTGTAATTGTATGCCCCTTTTGCCCTTTAAATTTGAAATAAACTTGAAATGAAGGATGGAACCCAAACAGGCTTTTAGAGAAGTAGAAATGATAAGTGATTTATTTTTCTCAGCATAGATAACATTGCCTATTTTGTGATTCAGCAAATGCTGCTATATACTATCAGTGAAGTGCCTCTTTCAACATGAGATTGTGATGCTGCCTTTAATTTATTTGCAAATGCTGCTTTTATGTCTGGGTTTTCTGCACAGCCCAGGTAGTAAGTGCAGAGGGGACTGTTTTCTGTGGAGGGAGGGAGAAAGGCAGGCAGGAAGCATTCAGAGGCTAGCCTGTTTTCCCCAGGACCTTCTCTTCACTTTTGTTCAGGCCCTCTCCCCTCCTGTGACTTGCCCTTGTGTTGTGCCTGTGCCAAGCTAGCATTCAAAATCAGGTCGGTCTCACTTCCCAGTCTCCATGCTTCCAACTATGATGAAATACATGTAGGGAAGTCAGGAGAAGTGTGGTGTTTGGTCAGGGTACTCCCCAGATACTGTGTACACTGTGCGAGGTACCTTTGATAACAAAATAGGTAGAATTCGTCCAACCCTGGAGGAGCAGAAGATGGACAAGCAAAGAGCCATGCCTGAACAATAAGCGTTCAGGGTTATTTTGATTTTCTGGATAGGCTGCTCTAGAGAATTGCTTGGTTGCCTGAGGTTTAAACCTAAGTCACTCAGAAAATTATAATAAAATAGCGGTTCTGTTTTCCATCTAAAAATTTGTCACTACTACTAAGCCTTTGTCAGTCTCTCATCTTGGCAAGTGAAGGTGAGATTTGTGTCAGGGATCGTCCAAGAGCTTCTGAGATCTCACCTTTCTAGCCTGTCATCCTTAGTTTCGCTCATACTTTTTCACTCAGTTTTGCCTCATGTTTTTCCACCTCTGAGCTTTGTTATATCTACTGTAGGCTGTCCTTTCTCTTTCCTCATGCTACGGCATGTGTACTGGCTAGACCTGCTGGTCCTTCCAAGGCGAGTACAAGGCATCCACCTGCTCTTGCTAGCTTCCCAAGTTCCTGAAACCCTGCCAGCAGCTTCTCTGAACCATGTGACAGAGCCTATATCCCTGCTGTTGCAGGCTCAGCCAGTGTGCCCCATGTGTCCAGCACTCTCCAAGGCAGTGTCTGACCTGGTGCAGAAGCATTGCATGTTGTCTCTAAACTCCAAGAAATAAATTACAGGCAACTTTGGAGTTGGGAGAAACCCCATTTTTACTTTATTACAAGTTCCCTAGAAGCCAGCCTGATGGACCTGACTCAGTGGCACCTGGACTCAGTGACTTGTGCCCACAGTTCAGAGGGGTGCACAGGTCACCTGCCTGAGCTCTGCTGCTACATGACCTGAGCCATCCAAGCAGAATCATATCTGCTTTCTTGTCCCTGTATGAGGTGTCCCTTGAGTAGCTGTCATGAAGTTCATCCTCTCTTGCTCCTCTTTGAGACCTTCTCAGTAGAAGAATGATGGAAGGTGCTGGATTGGAGGAAGGTAACCAGCTGAGGCACACATGTTGGTCTCACCTTGGTTCTCCAGCCCTCTCTCCTTCCAAATCCAGTAGCACTTCATCTTGATTATCGTGATAACCATTGCAAAGCTTTTGTTACAGCTATTCTTATATGCCAGATTAATCTGGTTGAATACACAGATGGTATCTTCTTCATTTTTATATCTCCTTTCACATTTTGAAAAATGCCTATTATATGAAAGATATTTAATAGGTATTGAAATGGCTGAAAGAACGAATTAACACGTGATGTATAATAAGGAAACAATCATTCATTTAGTCAGTAAGTAGTTATTGAGTCCCTGCTGTATGTAGTCAGTGTTCTGGTGCTGGGATTAAAAGATGTCCAGAAGGAATCCTATTTGATGAGCTTCCCGGTGGTGTAGCTTCTGATCCAAAATAAAAAGTGTGACTGGGCCATTGACATAGTACTTTTTAAGAGTGATTTGTTAATTTGTCAGTCTATGTCTGAATGCAGTGGCTTTCCCAGTTCTAGAATTCTTTTGTGCTTCTTATTTAACATTTCTCAGGGCCAACATTGACTATCTAGCCTTGTTTTGAGTAAGTGTAGCCTTTGATCTGATCCCTACCACCTCTGCTCATTTTTCTGGCTCTGTCTTTTGGCCTGGCTGAGCTCATTCCTGTGCCCTTTCCTCTTTATCCTGCTAGTTGACTTTTTCTTAGCTTCTCATTTTTTTGTGAGGTGAATCTCACCAAACAACAAGGAATGAGATAAATGGCTTCTGATATATATCATAAATCAGGATTTAATTCAACACACTTGACACCATAAGCCATATATTTTAATGCTCTGAACTTGAAGTGTAGAAATAACTTTTCATGAGGAGGGTGGGGAAACACAGGACTTATGTTATAAGCTGATGCATGAGTATTCAGAATTGAGTTTTACTGTACCATTTCATAGTGTGAGCTATTTGTACTATTGTTAGATGGCTGAGGTCAGACAATTCTGTGTGGTATGAGTGGTGTGAGTTGGCATATTAATTCCTGCCTCTCACAAGAGCAGCCTAACCCTGTAGTGTCAGTCAATGTTGGATCTCGTTTCCCGTGTTCCCTTTCCCCTCTTTCCCCAGCTGCTCTTGAGCTCTCTGAGCAAACTGATTTCTCTTGGTATCAATCTACTCGTTTCTCTGCTCCTTCTGACTCTTGCTCTCAAATGACAGCAGTTGCACCTGCTTTTCCTACTGGCTAAGATGTTTACATGTCTGTCTCCTCCCCTGCACTGTAAGCTTCCTGCGGAACAACTTAGACTGTATCAGCTCAGTATTCTTCCAGTGCTGGCCAGTATTGGCACCCGAGTGATTGACTTAATGAATACTGATGAACAGAACATAAATTTCACAGGTAGAATTGAAAGAAGGTTCTCTAAAACCTGTGTTTAAGGTCTTAGAGTAAAAATGCAAGTTTCAGCCTCAACAATAGTGTTACCCATTGAGTCTAACATTATTCCTTCTTTCAGTTGAGAATGTTAGTTTGCTGTGTGGTGCTTGAAAAAAGTGTCTTGGGAGAGCAAGAGGAAAAGGGAATTAGCTAATATATCATTATCATTACCTTGTTATTTGTCTGATAGTGAAACACTAATTAAAAAGCATTGTGCCTGTTTTGGAATTACCTGCCTATTTATGGAAGGAAAAAGAATCATAACATTGTCAAAACAATAGTAAAATCATACTATAAATCATATTAAAAGAAAAAAAAAGGGGATCGGATGTGCTTTGAACTTCCAACTCCTTCACAGCTCATCATTTCTTGATGCCCTCTGCCAAGCTGTGTGCTCAAGGAATCTAATGATACACAAAGCCTCATTGCCAGATACTTCATTAATTCCTCAATCCATTAGGAGCCTTAATGGCCTATGCCATTGGAATAAGTATGGAAATCCAGTTCCCCAAGAAAGTACAGTGCTCTATAAATCATACTCGCCCGAGGATTCTCTCAGCCCTTGACACAGAAGAATAGATGAAAAATCATTGTACTTCCTGAATTGCCTTAGCCTACAGGCTCTCAGAATAATCGACATCCTTTAACTTTTTAACCTTCAAACCTTGGTTCTCAAAGTGTGATCCCTAGATTAACAGCATCAGCACCATTGGGAACTTGTTAGAAATGCAAATTCAGTAGCCCTAGCCAGGCACACTGAAACTCTAGGGGTGAGGCCAGCAATCTGTGTTTTGTTTTGTTTGTTTGTTTGTTTGTTTGAGTAATCTGTGTTTTAAGCAGGAATCCCTGTGACTCTGACTTGCTTTAATATTCCTGTGGCATAGTTCTGTAATGAAGGCTCTTTTTTTTTTTTTTTAAACTGTTGAGGAAACATGAGCAGGGCCATAGCTTCACCCTGATCTACTTGTTTGGATTCAGTTTACTTGAGCAAACATTGACTGAGCAGCTGTACATCCCAGGCGCCCTCCCTAGAAAACCACAAAGGTAAAGGACACTTTAAAGTCACTCTAGTGTCATCTGTGCTATTGTTTTGCTGCTGTGCTGCGTTGGCCTCCCTGGATGGCAACCCCACCTTGACTTTGTTTTAAAGCACCCAAAATGATAGTCCTTGAGGATGCCTTGTTTGACTTTTCAAAGCCTTCATTGACCGTCATCCACCAGTTGGCTCCTTTTCCCGGTGGGACACTGGCACCTCTGTGAATTGCAGGAAGAATGAACCTATCTTTCTAAACCTTTTCTGCTTTTAAATGCCTGATAATCTTTCTGTTCACACACTCCCTACTATCCTGTCCCTCTAGAATTGGTATTGCCCCTACCCCCATCCATTTCATAAGGCCACTACTAGAGAGGTTCTTTCCCACAGAAGACAGACTGTCCAACCCTGATCTTAAGTGAGCAGCAGCTCTATTTAGAGAAAGGCATAAAATCTCTATCAGGGTGCCTGGGTGGCACAGTTGGTTGAGCAACTGCCTTCGGCTCAGGTCATGATCCTTGAGTTGCGGGATCGAGTCCCACATCGGGCTCCTAGCTCTGTGGGGAGTCTACTTCTTCCTCTATCCTTCTCTCCTCTCATGCTCTCTCTCACTTTCTCTGTCTCTCAAATAAATAAATAAAATCTTTAAAAAAAAATCTCTATCAAAAAAGGGCAAAAAGGATAAAAAACTCAAAGTTTACTTTCCTTCCAATAGCTATTTGCCTAATCCAAGTCCTCATCATCCCGTGCCTCCCTATTTCTGTGGCTTCCTGACAGTTTGTTTTCCCATCTCGATCCATCTTGCTGATAGAGTGATCATTCTTTTTTTTTGTAATTTAAATTTAGATTTAATTTAAATTTTAAATTTTAATTTAAATTAAGTTAATTTAAATTTAATTTAATTTAACATACAGTGCAATATCGGTTTCTGGAGTAGAAGTTGGCGATTCATCACTTGCATACAACACTCAGTGCTCAACAACATAACAAGTGCCCTCCTTAATACCCATCACCTATCTAGTCCATCCCCCAGCCACATCCCTCCATCAACCCTCAGTTTGTTCTTTATCATTAAGAGTTAGAGTGATCATTCTTAAATACTAATTTTTTCATACTAACTTCAGGTATGTGCCCATAACTTCAAATATGTGCCTATAGCAGGGGTCAGCAAACTAAAGTATGTGCTTGCTGTTACAAATAAAGTTTTATTGGAACACATGCAGATTATCTATGGCTGCTTTTGTGCTACAATGGCAGAGTTGAGTGGTTGCAACTGGGACTCCATACCATACAAGCCTAAAATATTTATTATCTGGTAATTTAAGAAAAAGTTTGCTACCCCTGGTCTGTTTACACATAACATACTGGCATATTTCGGTTTAGTTCTGCCAACTTACACTGTTCTTTCCCTTTGCTCCTGTTTGTTCTGCTTCTATTTCCTTCCCTTTCATGTCTTTGTTTGAATTTATTATTTTTCCTTATTCTGTTTTGTTTTTCACACTCTTAGTTAATTGGTACTTTTACCCCTCTCCCAGACAGTTCAAGAACATTAGAACATTTGAAACGTCTTTTACCACTTCTTCCTTATACGCTTCAGTTGTTATCTGTTCATTTTCTCTATATTTGAAACCCAGAAGACATTACTATTATTGTTTATAAAGTCAATATTCACTTAGACTTATCTACATATTTAGCATATTGGTTGCTCTTCACTTCACACATACTTCTCATCTTTGTATATGAAAAAGAAAAGTCTTTATGTTTGCCCTCACATTTGAATGAT
The DNA here is from genome assembly GCA_028533885.1 of Nasua narica. Taxonomy (NCBI): domain Eukaryota; kingdom Metazoa; phylum Chordata; class Mammalia; order Carnivora; family Procyonidae; genus Nasua; species Nasua narica. The sequence continues at coordinate 27,327,450 of CM052813.1, forward strand.
AATTATGCTGAATATTGACCAAATTTAATTTTTCTCTGGAAACTGAAGACATTGTTTCATTGTCTGTTAGCATTCACTGTTGCAAACTAAAGATCTGATGGTAATCCGATTTTTCTCTTTTTTTCTCTGGAAGATTTTAGGATTTTTCTTTTTTTTATTTTGAGGTCTAAGATGTGTCTAGGTGATTTTTTTTTTTAACTAATCCTACTTGTATTTTTTTTCAGATCTGGAAAATTTCTGTTATTTTCTCTTTTTTTATTCCTGTAAGATGCCTTTTAGAAAGATAATAGAACATCTGGATCTCTTTTCCATACTCCTTAGCATTTGTGTTCTATTTTCTTTTTTGTTTTCTTCTATGTCCTGTACAATCTCTAGGTTCCATCTTCCAGTTGCTAATTTGATCTTTAGTAGGATACAATCCAATATTCAGCACATCTTGATTCTTTTTGACTGACATTTTGAATTTCTTAGCTATGTAATTGTTAGTTTTTCCTAATTGAGGGGATATATTTTGGAATCTCTCATATCATATACTCTACCTCTTTTTAACTCATCTTGTGCTTCCACTTACCTGACTCCTTAGGTCAGATATTCTTCTACTGAGAATAATAGCACCTCTCAATTATTTTTGTTTTCCCTCAAATGTTTATGATTTTTCAAGTATCTGATTGTATTTTAGTTGTGCATTAGGGGTGCACTTTTTCTTTCCTCAGCCCAAATGAGAATCCACTTGCCTTATTGGTGAATGATAAGTCAGATCATAGGATCCGATTCAGATCGGACAGGATTACCTCACCTGCTGATGATGATTGGGGTAGGATAGGCCATGGACTGGCCCAACAGTGGGTAGCTTGTCTTTTAGCTATTTGGTTCCACTCTTGGCATTGGCCTTGCCAGAACTGTCTCCTTAGAGATACCTACTAATAACTGTTTGCTGGGGATCTTCTCCCTGGGGTTAGTTGCACCTTTTCTTGGTAGCCGGTACTATTATAGTTTCACTCTTTTTCCTTTATCTTTACTTAGGGGTTAGAGCTGGGAACGCTGTAGCACAGGCTGAGTCCACCATCTTGATCCAATCAGCCCTGTGTTTCCTGAAAGCTTTCTTCCCTGTCTTGCCTCCAAGCATAACTCATTCCACCAGTAATTCAGGTTCCATATAGCACTTTGTCTGTGGTCTTTTATAGTGCTTATTCCATTGTAACATTCCCAAGAATTGTCTATTTGTCATTGTCTTTGCCCTGTTGAATTAAGTTCTGTAGCCCAGACACGTGTAGGTGTCAGATTGCCACAGATATTTCATCCAGGGTACAGAACAACTGGTTTAGTATCAAGCAAGTGAAAATGGGGCTTGGAAATACAACACAGACTGTACTATAAAGATACAGTATGTGGCTCCCCTATTTGGTTTTATGTATTTCTCCTTCTTCTCAAAAACCTGGTTGATGTTTAAGTCATACTTCCCAATTTTATGAATAAACATCTTCCAACACATCAAATTATAGTAGTCTTCAGTTAGGTTGACTTTGTAAGAATACTGGTTGTATCCTTAGAAATGACTACCTCTCATCTTCCTGGGAAAGGAGAGCCCTTCTCTTACTGGATTCCACGGATTGAATACTCACTGGGCTTAAGTGTATTATCTCTGTTTCTTTTGCCTTTTGTAGAGGGCCTCTGTTTAATGAAGCAGTTAATGGTGGAAGAGGCTGGAGTTACCAATTCATTAACTAGCTGAAGTCATAATACTCCTTCTACTCTTTTTTTTTTTTTTAATTCTACTTAAAACTTTGTTCTGCATAGACTTGTACAAGTACACTAAGGTCTATAAAAAGATGTTCACAACTAACATTGCTTGAAATAGCTCCAAACAGACAGAAAAAAAAAGTCCTGGAAAGACTATATTAACAGAGGATTAGTTTAAGACAAAAGAAATGTTGGGGGGGAATAAAAAAGAAATGCCGATGCACCATTTAGATATAAACACATACAATAAAATACTAGGTAGTCATTGAAAGAAAAAATAGATCTCATGCCATTTAAGGAGAGCTGGACAGTATACACTCTACCCAAATTGTCCTAATTGACAATTGTTTTTCAAGACATTTTTCCTTATAAACAATATTGATATCCATACCAACTGGAAAGATTTGTCTTTTTTTTTTCAAATCAATAAGAGAAGAGAGAAGAACCACATGGTCCTCTCAATTGATGCAGAAAAAGCATTTGACAAAATATAGCATCCTTTCCTGATTAAAACTCTTTAAAGTAGAAGGATAGAGGAAACATTCCTCAACTTCATAAAATCTATCTATGAAAAACCTACAGTGAATATCATTCTTTCCTACTCTTAAGAAAATCCTATATAGTTAGGAAAATGGGAAACCATTTTTCCTCTCATCTCAATATCTCAATGTGGTCAAATGCTGACCTCCAGGTAGTATGATTAGGCTCTTTAAAGATTGTCTGATTATACCTGAGGCACCTAATACAAGTTTTCACTATTATATCTGCCGTCGCATTTCAAAAATTTGGAATTGACAAAAAATATTAGAATGCCAAGAATTACCAAGAATGTATTGAAACTGATAACAAGAATTGTCCAGAGAGTGCTGTCAGTTAAAGGGCTGCCTTCAGCTCAGGTCAGGATTCCAGGGGGATTGAACTCCCCACTCCCACCACAAAGGTCCTCTGGCCTCCCTACTCAGCAGGGAGTCTGCTTCTTTCCCTGCCCCTCCCCCTGCTTGTGCACTCCCTTTCTCTCAAATAAATAAAGTCTTTTAAAAAATTGCCAAGACACCAATATATTAAGTAATACTTTTATTCAAATTATAATGGGTCTTGTTTCAGTTCTGTGGTTGTGTGTTTGTGTGTGTAGTTTCTTAATCAACTAAGCCACATCCTTAACTCCCACTTAAAAATACTTAATTGTACATTGAATCCAGATGTTTAGGGAGAACTGCTAAATGCCTGGAGTGTGGTGCCCTTATGCGGACTAGTGAGAAATAAGATTGCTCAGATGGACTATAAGGTCTATTATAAGCTTTCCACTTCCATCGCATGCTGTCCCTTTTTTTCTGGAATGTTTTGGAGATAAGAAGAAGCCAATGAAGAACATTTAAGCAGGGGGCTGACATTGGATTTATGTTGTAAAGAGAACACGCTGGCAGGCCTGGGGAAGATGAATGGAAATGGAATAAAATAAAAGACCAGTTAGGAGGACATTACTATCCTGGGTACCATGGGCAGAGGCAGTGGCAATTGGTATAGATGGGCAGGGAGAGAGCAGGGCAAGATTAAGGTGCAGAATCTATAAGACTAAAGTTGCTGATCTGATGTGAGGGTGAGGAAGAGTTAGAAGTTAAGTACACATTGATTCTTACAGGTCTGTGATAAAATATGATCCCCAAAAGACATTGAGTTTAAGTACCTTTTCTGTCCCAAGAAGGAAAATGTACCTATAAAAGAAGGGCAGCTGCACCAATTTTTGATCAGATTGCAAGATGTTTTTCATCCTTAGGAACGAAAAGTCAAGCTTTTTATCATTCTGCTTCTTCTGCTTTCTGAACCTACCCTATGTTGTTCTATAACCATTTTTTTCTAACCACCAAGTATTCACTAATTGTACATTTAGTGAAGCTGTTCAATTTTTCCCATCTTTCATAACAAATATACTGATAATGTCTAGAGCTAATTGTATGCAATTTAATTTTTAGATTGTAGTAATCATTATTGCTGTTTTTATTTTCATTCTCTCTTCACCAGGCGTAGTTCAGCTATAGCTACTCATCAAAATTATGCCCTTTGGGGTGATTTTCAATTTTCTCACTTTGGGAAGCATATTTTTGTGTCAGTCATGAAGGGTTCAGATTTGTATTATTAAACACTTAAGCCCATAGTTTCCACATTGGACCATTAACACTTTACAGTGCCTTGTAAATAGAAAACTAAGACCACCTCTGTGCTGTGGTTATTTCTGAAGACCTCATCTAATTTAGGAGAGGAGGTACCTGTCTTCCAAACCCATATTCTATCTCTTGATGTACCAACAGTCCTGCCATGCAGGAGGTAAAAGAGAAGCAACTTAATCATTCGTGGGTGATTTACAGGAGTACCCTTGGGGTCTTTCCTCACTGTGCCTGGAGAAGCATATGTAGAAGGGTTTGGCTTTCCTAACCACAGGAAGTATTTCAACATATGTTTGGTAGTATGTGACCATATCAGTGTGTTTCATTAAAAATACACAACTTATATTGTCACAGTTGCTCTCACCGTTGGGGCCCCTGGAGGGTCAAGACTTGTTGATGTTTCTGCCTCTCTAAAAGCCATTATTCTATGAAGTGTGGAAATCGGCTGAGTTACAGTTTGAATTGATATTCTTCTTTGTTTTAACCTTCCAGAAATGCATCTTCTGCAGACACCGGGTTAAGAAGGTCTCTGGAGCCTGTATCCAGTGTTCCTATGGCCGCTGCCCAGCCTCCTTCCATGTTACGTGTGCTCATGCTGCTGGGGTGCAGATGGAGCCTGATGACTGGCCGTATGTGGTGAACATCACATGCTTCCGACATAAGGTCAACCCAAATGTGGTAAGGCCCTCCCTTCCTTCCAAGACTGCATATGATTTCCCTCCTGTACACTTCCCAGGGCTAGCATGCTCTACTCAGTAATGTTACTCATTGTTGACATGTCCAGACTGGGAGTTCCTTGAGCGCAGGGATTATACATTATTTATTTACTAGTATTTGCCCAGGACCCATCAGTGTCCTGATCCTCATACCTTTACATTCTGGCCTTTGGGTTTTATTTAATCTTTTCTAGAAGAAACAAAGAGCAGTAACACAGTAAAGGGGGGGGGGGCAAGTGGTCACAAATATTTGAGGCCTTGCTGCCCGAGGTAAGATAAGCTAAATGGAGGATGCCCCAGGAGGAGTGAGGACAATTGCAGAAAAGCAGAAATGTAGAAGAGAAGTATAGGGGTCACTTTTTTCTGCCTTTTCTATTTCTTTTCTATTTCAGGACCAAACCTTTTTCTGGGCAAAGAGTGTTTGCAAGTAAATAACATGTGAATTTAACTATAGATTAGTTTACCTATTGTTGGGAAATGGAATCTTTTGTTTGTTTTAAATGCTTGGAAAATTAGGACAGTGTGGATATGGCTGATTCACCTTTGTTACTTTCCAGTTCACTGTTATTATTTTTGGCTGCCAACAAGGGGCAGCTTTGCTAACTTTCTGCCCCTTGTTATCCCTGGGAGGCTTGGCCACAGACTATTTACAGCCTAACATACTTGTCCTATGTCTCTAATAACCTCCTATGAGCAGCCTGCCTGGTTGTCAGTCTGGGCTTGGGGAGCCATGATCCATACACAACAAATCTCTTGGCTTTTTAATGATTCCAGCAACTTCCATTGGTGTCTTGAGAGATACTTGATGTTTGTGGGTTAGGACTTTGTACAGTTCTGTGTGAATGCACAAATGAATGAGATCACATCACCAACTGTCAAATCTATTTTACTTTCCATGTTTTAGGTGACAAGTTGCATATTCATTCATGCTTTTTCCTTAGTTTCTTGAGTTGATGGGCTTTTCCTAAGAATAGTATTATATATTCAGAAAATACATTTTAGCAATTTTTAAAAAAATTACAGTAATAACACATTGCATTACTGTGGTGCTTTTCCGTTTACAATATGCAGTCAATAGCATTACCTCATTAGATGACACATGGGAATGCATTTTGAGATGTGAACCAGATCATGACCTCCTGAGTCAGAGTAGTTTGTGTTCACACTTGGACTTTGCTAGCAACACATGTGCAACCTTGTGCAAGTTCTTATCTTGGAGGCTTAGCTTCCTTGTCTACATACCTGTCTCACTGTCTTGTTTTCGGTCCACAGAATAAGCCCTCAGAAAATGAAAGTTGTATTATTACTCTCTTTTACTACTGCTGCTGCTGCTGCTGGCTTTGCACAATTCTGTGTGAACTGGGCCACATGAGTAGTAGTATCCCTGCTTCAAGGATAAGAAACCTAAGTACTAAAAGGTTCAATTCCTTGCCCAAGTGGATTCAATTAATGAGCAACAGGTGCTGGAATGTAAATACTTTTTCAAAGCCCATTCTCTATTATTTGTTGAATTCCAAACTCCCAGCCTTGAATAGAGCTAGGGGTGTTCATTTGAAGCTTTGCTTGGGATCACACATTCTTATTTTATTATTCCAAAGCTCTGTGGTTACTGGTAATTATATTAAAGTTGTTATTTAAGAGATCCAGATGTTTAATCAGGTTGTCATTCCTAACTTTGATGTGTGGTTCAGTCAAGTTTATGTTACTAATTGTTTTATAAATGATGACCAAAAAGAACATGTACTCACTCTCATCTATGGATCTACTTTAAGTTTGGTACACTTTGTCACACATGGGGAAACATCATATAGTTTATATTAAATGGTAGTTTTTCCTTATGAAGGTAAAATTTTAGTGTTCATAAATTGCCTTTGCCAAGTTCTCTAGCAGGAAGCACTGTGAATACTGGATTTCCAATATATATTCCTGATAGCTGTTACTTATCCATTATTCTTCAGTTGGACTTCCAAGTGTGGCTTCTTCCCCAAAATATTTGACAACTAACCATAAGGAATTCATAAACTCTGATAATGTTGATTAAGAGCATTGTGTATTGCCCCCATTGCATTGAATATGCTTTACTCTTCAAGCATAAAAAAGTTCAAATTAATTCCAGTATTTCTCATTGTGTAGACTGTAAATGCCAGGGGTTATGCTCTCAAGAGCTGGAACTATAGTTTGGCTATATTTTCACTATAACTGATTATTTGGGAGTAGTGGGCAATTGCTGAATCATAGTAGTGAAAACTATAAAATAAAATTCAGACAAACTTGGCAGCCTTACAAGTCATTTTACAGAGTAGAAGATGCCTGTATAATTTGGGTGAAATGAAATTGCTTCAATAAGATCCACATTTTTACTCACTTTAGGGTTTTTGTTTCCTTTATTTTTTTTTATTTCTCCCAATTATTTGTTTTTTTGCACCAAAAGGACTGTTTTAAGGCAACTTCGACTCCTCCTTTAATCCCAAAAGTATTCTAAATATACTAGCTATTTCAATGTTATTTGGCTTTGAGCATAAACTCATTCTGGTAATAGTGTAAAAATCTCATCTGATTTATTGTAATGCATTCTTCCATTAGACAGCACCCTTTTAATTGAAAAGGTGGTATTTAAGGGGCGCTTGGGTGACATAGTCGGTTAAGCATCTGACTCTTAGTTTCAGCTCAGGTTGTGAGATTGAGCCCCACTCAGTGTGGAATCTTCTTGGGATTCTCTCTCTGTCTCTCCCAGTCTCTCCCAGTCTCTCCCAGTCTCTCTCTCTCTCTCTCTCTCTCTCTCTTGCTTTCTCAAAGAAATAAATAGATCTTTAAGAAAAAAAGATATTATTTGAAAAAAAAAATATGTAGCTTCCAAAGTCTTAAAGATACCAATCAATATGTTACAGAAAGTGCACAGCTAATCCCTGTTATTTTAATCTAAATTTTTATATGTATTTTTCAGTGTTTTTGTCAAGCATACTTTTTGACTGGCACCTGCTATCTTTCAAATGTAAGATTTCATTTGTGTGTGCATGTGTATGTGTGCACGTGTGTTTATGTTGTACTGTTGTGGGACTTGACCACCCCCCCCCCTTTGCCATGAGTCAATGTGACCTATTTCCTGGCTCTATTTTGGAAGGTTCTATTGGATGTATTCCTAGCCACTTATGTGGATGTTGCACAGATGTTTGTAAGGAAAAGGAAAAACTAAAGAACACAATAAATAGTAAAAAGGTTTTGAAACTGGGAGCAAATAATGAGCTACTCATAAATTATATACCTCCTGCAAAGTATAGCTAACACAGGGTCTGTCTCTTCACACCTGAGTAAGCTAGGGGGTGTCCAATGGAAGAGACACCTGAATAATGAAGGGCAATGGAGGTGAGAAGATGGCATGCACAGATCTTTTTGGGGGGGTAAATTACTTCAACAAACCTTCATATTGGATTAGAATATTCCACATGCCCAGTGTCAGAACACTGGAATCACTTTCATTTTATACATTAGTTCATTGCAATGAACTTTTTAATAAAGTATCTTATATGAGGTACATCATTTTTATCGCAGTACCCTCCCCTCTCAAAAAAATGTGACATTTGAAAATTTCTTTCATAATTTTCTAAGCTGTGGCTATGAACTTAGAGATAGATACCTGTTCAAAAAAAGAACTTTTATAGAGAAAACACCTTAGTGGACAAATTTTTTCCTACTTTTTTTTGTATTATTTTATTTGATATTATTTTAACTAAATTTTGTAATCTAGGTCATTAGTTTAGTTAGATTTTTAAGCTAGGTTTAACTAATATTTTCTCCCTTTTACTAGCACTTGGCCACCCATAGAAGCTCCTTGGTATAACTTTGTTACAATTATTCTCTAATGCTAATGAATGGGATTAGTGGAAAAGAAAAAGAACTTTATTGAGCATCTGTATGTCAAAGGTATGACAGATTTTTCAAATGTGCACCTTATTTCAAGGTAGTGTTATTGATGTGGATAATGGAAGGTAGTGGTTATGTTGGCTCTGGTGTTAGCACCTCCTACTCTGGAAGGTCCTCTTGTCTTTTGTTGTTCTACTCTTCTAGCCATCCTACCGGTCTTATTCTGGGATTCATCCTTATAATAGAACTTGAGACCTTGTTTGGCACTTACTTTTTTTTCTCTGCCTGTGTCTCTCCAGCTCCCCAGACAAGCTTCAGTACAACTCCTTCAGTGCTATCACTGGAGTGAGCCACAGTCCAGAGCGTGGCTCAGGACTGGGACCCACGTTGTGCAGGATCTGGTGAAGGGCTCAGAGCAAGGTGGCTCTTCTGGATAATCTGTTCCTCTATAACTAACCTTTGGTGGTACTAGGGTGAAAATACCTGTCAAAACTAACCTAATAAAATCTTCCCTTGGTATGTAAAAATAATTCTCACCTCACCTACATGAGGAATAATGGATGACCAAAGCTCCTAAACTGTAAACCCTAGAATAGTTCTTAATCACAGGAGAATATTGTATAGCAAAATATACTTCCAGTATCAGTTTTTGAAAAAACACATAATGACAAAAAACCTTTGAGAAATTGGGAACACATTTATATGAATTCATTAATTATATTGAATCTGCAGTATTTCAGATTGATTGTGGCTTGATAGGGAGAGACCCAACACACTCTCCCGCTGTAAATTTCCATTTAATTAGCCAAGGATATTGAAATGTAGCAGAAATGGTTTGACCAAAGAGGTAGAAGTGTATTCAACCTATCCTAACAAAACTTCCCTGGGCTCTCTCTCCCTAATGTGCATATGCAGTTGCCTGTGTGTAGGGTGCTGCCAGATCTGAAACAAAAGATACATCGCTGTTTATACTTGGAACTCATTCAGGAAAACTGATTATCCATGTCTTTCATTTAATAAAATATTTATAGGCATGAAGGGGTCCTATTTTTAAGCCAGAATCAAGGTCAAGAAGACAACATATTCTACTAGAAGAAGAGGGTCAACTCAGTCCCCAAATGGGTACCTGAGTAATATCGCCCTTCAAAGTTCTACAGTTCTAGAAACCTGTTCTCCTGGAGTCTACCCCTGACTCTGGTTTATGACTTTTAATCCATTTAGTTCCAATAGGAATTTTGGTTTGAAGACCAGAATTACATTTCACCATATGTTGCATTTACAATATGGTGCCCCTCCAGCCCTTGATGGGTGGCCATAGGATTATATTTTTGTACTCAGGCAGCATTTATTTAATTCACATCAATAGGTAGGACTTTGCTTGACTGTGCTTTATTATTATTATTATAATATTATTATTCTTATTATTTGACCTTTTTTTTATTTGACCCTTTTGAGCATCATTTTGGTTTATAGCCTTTGTAGATTTAATGGGTACCAATTGACTGTAATTTTCTTCTTGATGCTTCTGTCACACTTTGACCATTTGGAGCTTCTTCAAGGTGACTTTATTTTCCTAATTTAAAACCACTTCTAGACATCTTTGAAACTGTTGTTGCTTTATTTCAATCAGAAATGGCAAACTCATCTTGATTTCCTTGTTTCAATCATGGAATCAGCAACCCACCAAGGATAGTTCCCCAAACTTGAAAATGTTTTAAACTTTTTTGAAGAAAGGATGGGATTAGGGTAGAAACCTCACGACCCCATTGACCTCTCATGACCCCAAAACTATGACCCCATTCCAAGATTTTTAAATGAACTGAAACCAAGGAAAATAAGCGTACTTTTTAAAGACTTTTGGTATTGGAGATAAACTTTTTGATAAGTTTACACACTGCCTGATAAGCCATGCACACTGCCTGCCTCTCTTTTCTTATCTTAGCACTTATTCAGCCAGCTCATAAAAATTAATCTAGGTACAAAGGTTAGTTATGGAGAACATCAGTGAGATTGCTTTGAAACTATTCAATTCAATATATAGGGATCCATGGAGTGTCCTGGAAATAAAAACATATTTTTTTTTAAACTTAGCCCAACGTTAAACATTCCCCTTGACATGCCCTCATTTACACACCTGTTGTAAGCAGATGTACTTTTTTGAATAAATAATGATACACATTTATTCAACATATAACATGAGTTGTATTCTAAAGGCTTTACACATATTATGTCATTTTATCTTCAAGGTACCTTTTGTGGTAGGTACTATTATTAACCTCTTTTCACAGTTGAGGAAACTGAGGCAAGGGGTATTTAAGTTATAATTTGATATATATTACATAGGTAGTAAAGGGAAGAATGATCAAAACCAGGCAACCTGATTCAGTATCCAGGCTCTTAGCTACTGTGCTCTATTACCTTAATAAGATAGGCTAAATAAAGATAAAGATAAAATGTTCTGGTACATGAACAATGAATCTTAGAACATTGAAAAAATAAAATTAACTGGAAAAAAATGTTCTGGGAACTCAAAGAAGGAAGTTACTAACTCTATTAAAGGCAGTCAGGTCGAATTCACAGAGGAAGTTACAGATATGAGTTTTGTCTGCTCTAAGTGTGGCCTTTTAATGCCAGTCAGCTTGCCTTGGCTCCAGCAGGTTTGACATATCAAACTCAGCAGTGGATTGAATCCATCCTTTCTTTTTCCTTTTTATTTTCCCTCCTTTAGTCTGGAGCTCAGTTCTGTAGCTCAGCTCTGTCCACTTTTAGTTTCTCTCCCAATCTTTTAAGGAAAAGAACCAGAATTTAGCTAACACTCATTTAGCAATGATCTGAATGGTCTCTTCCTATCTCCCAGATCTGGCTATCTTTGTGTTTTGTTGGCAATAGAATAGTTTTGGTGGATGTTGTTTTTCTTATAACAGTTTAGATATTGTTAACTCCCACTCTATTCAGCTACATTTGCTATGACCAACATACTCTTCTCAGACTTGTGCACAATTATCTGGTGTTTGTATATGATTTTTTATTCTACATAAGTTATATTCCACATGCCCTGCTGACTTTGCACTGATATTGAAAAACAGAATTCTAACCCAAGAAAAGATCTGGAGTAAAAAATTGTTAACAAGGGTTAAAAAAAAATACTACAGTGATTCAGGCCTGAGTCTGATCAGTCTTCCTCAATCAAACATATAATAAATAAAAGAAATCCTTTACCTTTTCATCAATAGAAATGTTTAGTTGAGATCTTAATCCATGTATCCCAGGTGATAGAAAATTAACACCAGGTTTGCCTGGGAGGAGAAATATTTAGCACAGACATTTTAGAATATTTACATTTGGAAGGAATTGTCCTCTTGTTCACTTTATCAAGTAAAACTAGTGAAGACATCATTTTTCTTAATTTTGTAAATAAAACAATCTATTTTCTATTTCACTTTTCTGCCCTCTATTTAATACCTCACATTTAGTTTCCTCTTTCTACTAATGTAGCCATTTCCACAGGAATGGTGGGGATCAGTGAGCATAGAGTTTCTCTCTCCCATGCTTTTTGTCAGGAGAGAAAGGGCAGCAGAAAGTAGGACAGCCCGACTATTTAGTCGCTGATCCTGGCTGTGCAGCATAGAGGAGAGGTTCCACTAATACTCTCCCCAAAAGCTCCCCACAGTGATCTCATAGACTCTGGGCCACAGGCTCTTGTGCCTCAAATTGAGCCATGTTCAGCTTACTCATCTGTCCTTCCTCCTTTTCCAGATCTTTTTCCAAGTCTGGCCACTTGGGAAGGGTCTTTGCACCAGTCCCAGTTCAGGCATCATCTGCAGGAGTTTTCGATACTAATGGAAGTGCTTCAAGGGGTTTTTAATCTGTGGGAAGAGAGAACAGATGCCTCCATTGCCCATTCCAGTTTTAATCAGCAGAGATACAGAAACTGATCAGAATGGGGAGACCATGCAGGCAGAGCAGAGGTTGAATGCCAGTGGTGCTTCTTCTATACATTGTTCCCTATGGGTGGCTACAGAGTTGTGGCAGTGTCTGCATGGAGTTGGCTGCTGCTGGTCTGAATAAAAGTCATATTTTGTGACCATACAGTTGCTCTATATTAAGGGTTTACATGTTCATCCAGAAAAAATTTACTTTTGAAAGTCTGGGCCCTTCCATTTAAGGAAATTCTTGCAAGCAATCAGCTCTTGAATCAGATTTAGGGTCAGCAAACCACTCCTCATCTAGGGGTAGAAAGCAGAGTCAGGTCCCAGGGGGTTCAGAAAACTATCTCTTCCTTAGAGTAGCCTTTCTCCAGACTTTTATTTCTGACCCTTTAATCTGGTTGGGTAAAAGAACATTATCTCAAATATATTTCCTGGAAACATCCAAATGCACTAAAAAAATGTTAGAACATATATTTTGTGCGACACCTTATTTATTTTTCAAATAGGTGACACTTACTCCTGAGGGTCTGAGAAGCCCCTGAAATAACTTTGAAGCTGTGGGGGCGGCCTTACGTGTTTTTAACGTGAGTGTTAATATTTACCCTCTGTAGAGTCTTGATTAGTAGATCTCTTATCCTGACAGCCTTGGTTATATTCATCTCTTTCAAAATGTGTAATAATGCATGGCTTCACAGAAAAGAATGTATTGCCAAACTTTTTATTCTGGGCTTGTAAAACTGCAAATGAATCCTGATTTTATAAAAAAAAAAAATCAAGAAAGAGCTGCATCTTGGTGCAGGTGTTTGGTTTTTATCACAAAAGCAGACTCAGCAGAATCCCCAGGAGAAACTTGTCAGTGTTGGTTTCCTCCTTGGCTCTATTATTGCCATCACACAGCACGGAAACTGTGGAGCCAGTCAGCAGACCTAGGCTTGTACTGCATGAAGGAATGTTTACGTGGCACAGTTGATACTTACCAACTTCAAGGACCACACATACTGAGGATATCAAGTCTTTCCAAGGACCACTTACCTGGTTTCATTTTTCAGTATAGGTAAGGTGTGTTTTCATGTAAAATGCTTGCTCACTTTTTCACAGAATTGATGTATCTCAGTACGTAGAAAATGTTAAGCTTTTCAGCAATTTATAATCTTTTTTTAAAAAGAAAATAACTGAAGCATGCATTATTGTCTGATAGCTTGTTAAGAGAATTAAGTGGTAACACTAATCCCGTATTTTAACATCTGCATTAGAATGAAGCACATGGATATGGTGGAGAAATACAAATGGAATGTGTCAACAGACAGACAACAGGAAAGGGTATTTGACATTCCAGCATCTTGTAAAGCAACAAGAGATAGTGTTTCTCAATTCCTTCATGTAGAAAACAGTAATTAGATGCCATAGTCATAATGAAATCCATAGATACTGGCAAAATGTAATGAAAGTGTAACTTTTTAAGACTATTAACTCCAAACAATAGAAATGGCAATTAAAAGAGTTCTAACATTTCTATCTAAAAAACTACTTTCTAGGTCAACATTACATGTCCGCTTTGAACAAACATGATGTATAAAAATCCTGGATTAACAAAAAAGCCCTTGTGAAGTCTCTTGGCAGGAAGCCAGTCAGCCTGGGGATATCTAGCTTCCTTGTCCTTTTCCACAGGATGTTGGTAACCATCTTGGGGTCTGATGATTTCACAGCTGCAAATCAGCTTTTCTTCCTAGGCAAAATTAGGTGGTTTCTTGACCATTTCTTTTTCTTTTTCTTTTTTTTTAAGATTTACTTATTTAGTAGAGAGAGAGAGAGCGTGTGCGAGCAAGTAACTGGGAAGAAGGAGAGAGAGAGAGAGAGGGAGTTACAAGCAGACTCTGCACTGAGCACGGAGCCCAAAGTGGGGCTCGATCCCGACCCTGAGATCCTGACCTGAGCTAAAACCAAGAGTCAGACGCTCAACTCACTGTGCCACCCAGGCACACCCCACCCTTGACCATTCTTTATCTGAAATTGGCTTGTTTCTTTGTGAGATACCATGGATTCTCTCTGTTTATCATGCACCATGTATAGTGGGCCCTTGAAATTATAGAGGACAGTATCTGAAGAAATGTAAGAAATTACTGTTTCTACATTTTTAAATAAAGCATTATTTTAATTTTTCTCTGAGCTGTTACTGAGATGATCTGGCATTCAGGAGCCTTTGGGGCAGGAGGCAAGAAGAAATGAAATGCTCTTTTTTGTGGGCATAAGATATCATAATCAGTCACTTTCCATTTTGTTTGTCCCTCCTTGAGTACTAGATAAGGCTTTTGGTTAAGTTTGCCCCCCCCCCCCCATTTCCTAATACATTTCTCAGGAAGTAGAAGAAAATACAAAATTTCCAAACCCTTATATTCAATATTTTGTAATTGTAACTTCATATCTGTTATTATATATCTCTATCATGTGTTTGGAATAAAGACTGGTGCCCTTACCAGATACTGAGAAGTAGCTTTTGCCAAGGCTGTGGGCACCACAGAGATTAACTTTAGGTGATATTTGAGAGAACGTGGGGGCTGCAGTTATGAAACTGGAAAGGAAAGGTTCCTGCTATGGAACCTCAGTTTCTTCGCGTCCCTTCCTTCCTCTATAGGAACCCCACACTTTTTCAAGCATGGTGTTAGCCACATAGATGCATTTATTTATTTATTTATTTTAAAGCTAAATTGGGACATCGTCATGCTTATTTTTTTTTTTTTTAAGATTTTATCCATTTATTTGAGATAGAGACAGTGAGAGGGAGCATGAGAGGGGAGAATGTCAGAGAGAGAAGCAGACTCCCCGTGGAGCTGGGACCCTGATGTGGGACTCGATTCCCGGACTCCAGGATCATGACCTGAGCCGAAGGCAGTTGCTTAACCAACTGAGCCACCCAGGTGCCCCCACATAGATGCATTTAATTAGCACTAGACAGAGAGGTGAATGGATATTTTCTTGATTAATAATGGGAAGATTTTGTGGGTTTGTCCTCTTTGATTAACATTGGTGAGGTAGCTAGGCAGATTCTGCACTTCTGCTGTTGTGAAGGGCAGTAGAAAGCTTTTAGCCAGCTTTTCTTCCACTGTCCCTATGGCTTTTTCTCCTGCAATTTCAAAAGAAGGCTAGGAAGCTTCACTTTAGATCAGTCTCTCTCTCATTCTCTGTGTCTTTCTCTCCCTTCCCTCCTCCACCCACCTTCTCTCTTTCTTTCTCTATCTCCTTCTCTCTCCTCCTTTCTTCCTCCCCTTCACTCATGCTCTTATAACTACTATATCTTTATAGAACCACGATTGCCTATCCCACCGTAATTTTCTCTTCTATTCAAAGGGAACAACCCTCCTTTGTTGGGAGCAGTGTATCAATGTAGATAAGATGAATAAAATTTAATGTAACAGCTAATATTTGTACAGTGCCTTCTATAGTTTATTGTATCCTTTCATACATAACTGCATTATCTCATTACCTCATTTGGTCCTCACAACCTCCCTAGTATTATGATTGTATATTTTATAGATGATAAAACACACTTCAGGGAGGTTCATCATCAGGGTCAGAGCATATGTGACATTTCATTTAGAAGGCTGTTTTGGTAGTCTCTTTTCCAACTGGAGACTATTGCTTGGGTTAGCTTACATGGTGTCATTATTTACATGGGTTTTCTTCTTGATGGCACAGAAAAATATAAAACCATTTAATTATTCTGATTTACTTTGGATTTCCTTGATAAGAATATTTTTGGCACCTATTTTTAGCTATTTTTAACCCATTCCCCAACTGTAGTTGAGATTCAAAAGTCCTTTTGGAAAGAATACCATTTAGTGATACTTGCTTGCTTCTCTCTGTTGAAAATGCCCCCTCTGAGATAATTTTTAAAAGTTGTATTACCTTATATTTGAGCCAGTGCTTTTCCTTCTCCTTCCCCCCAAGTTATAATTCCTCCAACATTGTTTTTTTTTCAAGATTACTTTTAGTATTTTAGTCTTTGCATTTTCATATAAATTTTAGAATCAGCTTAATTTCTACACACACAAAGCCTGCTGTGTGTGTAGATTGAGAAAGATTGAGATTTTGTTGAACCTGTAGTTCTCTCCACATTTTACTATTGCTACCCAAGAAGCCTGAAGAGCCCCTGAAATGTAAAAGCCCAAGGTAGAGCTTCTGGGGGCAGGCATCCAGGGACTCCCATGTTCACTAGCAACTAATGAGGTGGGATGTGACTTAGGAGGAGCTCTTGTCAAATTCCATCTAGGCAGTGGGAGGCTTCCATACTCCTCCAGCTCCACCAATCTAACTGATATGAACTTTCCTCTCTGCTGTTTTTGAAGTAAATTGTTTACTATTCAGAATAGAAAGCAGGTGAGGCCAACCCGTTGAGAGTTTTCTACATTAACAGAGTGAGCATCTAAAAATGTTTCTCCTGTCCCAGTCCTCTTTACTTACGTACCAAACAAGACCTCTGAAGTGAGCTAATGACTCTGATGGAAAATAATTAGTTTTTTCTCAGTATCTTCTATAGACATTAAAGTGAATAAGACCTTAAATCTGCTGGGAAACTGCTTTCCACCATTTCCCACTGTATTATATGTTTGTACTTAAAAACCCACAAGAAATAAAAGTACACATGAACAAACAGACATGTAGAAAATTAAATACTTGTGGCATTTTTATGAGTCTGCATGTGCATTTCTGCCATTAGAGTAATTATTTCTTCATGAAGCCTGAGGGATTTGGGTTTTTCTGGCTAGAAGATTTTTACTTAGCTCTTGTAATTGTACAAAGTAAGCTTTCATTATACAAGGCAAATTTATATGAGTGACTTCTGCATGAGTTTGGTGAAAGAAGGATAGTATGTATTAGTTTATTTACTCAGATCCCTCTAGGGATTTTTATAAAATAGTATCTTAAAAAATACAATAATAATATCTCATGGGTTATTAAATCATAGGAATTAGGGAGAAATAAGTTGAAAGGGTTACTGGAGAGAAATGGAAATATCTTTTTGGCCTATTCGTTGGAGAAGTTACTTCTTCAGCTTTGCTGGCTCTGCATACACTATTATATTCAGACTTACACTCTTTTTAAACATTATTATATAGATGGAGAACCCAGTCAGGGATTTTCCCAAGATGATATTTCTTGCCCACGATTCATCTCGTCAGATGGTGGGTGACCCTTCTTCAAGGTGTAAATGCAGCTGAGACTTTGCTGGGTCTGATCAGAGAAGATCTATCTTGCCAAAGTATAGGAATCTTCCTTCCTTCTGCCACACAGGACTCATCCCTGAGCCTTTGCTTTTGAGGTCTTATGTAAACTAACTGCTCTCCGCTCTCAAAAACCCAATGGGGAGAAATTATATTAGAGAATGCAGTGCACATTCCAACCTCAGTACTTAAGTTAGGTTCTTGTGTCACTTTAGGTCACCCCAGAATTACCCATAATGCATCCATAATTTCACATTTCACAGGGGATGCCTTTATTGAGTTTCATTTCGCTGTGTCCTTTTATCTTCAGTGTATACAAGTACCACCTATAAATAATATTATAATTTTTTATAAGGTTGTTAGAAGGTTGACTGCTGTGCCTTTAAATATTCCAGGTGATAAAATCTTTTTTATACTTTAGTATCAAGAAAAATTTGTCTGTTAGAGGATGAGAAAAGATTTACAATTGTCTTCCACCAACTCTAGCTAGAATTTAACAAGTCTGTCAGTTTTTAGGCAGTACTTTGGTATTAGCAGTTTCTGAGACTCTGTCCACAGCAGAAATCATATTATCATTTTAACAGAGAGATTTCAAAATATTGCTTATGTTTTTCAGAACTTTGAAAGTAGGATGTAATAGTTATTAGACCTGCCACTAGATATTAGTATTTAATAAATTGTTAAAGAAGCAAAGATATTACATCACAAATTTGTTTTTTCAGTATTATTTCAATTAGTTTCTTTTGTAATCTTCGTTTTTTTTTTTTATGCACTTAAGAACACCATTCTGAATAGGTGCTCACAGGCTCACAAGGTAGACAAGGGTAGGAGTTAATGGCATTAAACGCTCCATTCTGAGACCACCTCCCTGATGTGTGTACAAGAGTGCCTCCTGGCTCCCTCTGACCTGGTTGAGAAGTGAAGTCTATGAAAAATCCCTTCCCCCCCTCACCTGGGCATTCTTCATACTTTGCATTTTGGTCAGCTATGTCTCTCTTTCCTACCAGCCTTTGAGACAAGGGACTCTCTTGTTCTTCTATTTTAATCTTCAGCACCTAGCAAGGTGTCTTACTTATAACAAGCACTCGGTAATTACTTATTTAAGTGCCACTTTTTTCTGCGTCCATCCTTGCATTGCTTTTCCTCTTTGCATCACTTGCTAGCTTGTTCTTGGCTCTTTGGCTTAGAACATATGGCCATAGTATACTCTTCAGGAAATGGTGATTTCTTTCATCATGTTTCATCAACACTGGCTTTAAATTTTTTGGAGTTAGCCTATTGGACATTGGCGTGCCTTTCATGACCCAATCCAGATGTTAGGAACATCTTTTTCTCCTTACTCACGTTGTGATCACTGATGGTTAGTTGTTTTCCCTCCCCACCTCACCCCGGCCCCAAGTGTGGCCATTCATTTCAACATCAGTAGAGTCTTAGGAAAGTTAGAGAGCTATATAATAAGGGCCTGTTTCCTTTCTAAGCCCACACCTGAAAGCAACATAATGGGGAGAAAACTCTTCTACATTTAAACAATTGGATCCTATTTGTGCTACCCCTTACAGGTGGCTTCGTATGATAGGAAGGACAGGTATTGCAATGAGTCCCAGAAAGATTTGTTGAGGGGTTCTGCTTTTGTTTTTCTTTTGTTGTTGTTCTTATTTTCTTAAATAGAAACCCAAACCTGAGAACAAAATATGTTCATTTTACTGAAACAACATATCTTAAATAAAAGTGCCTTTTTTGTTATATCACATTTGGCCTAAATATAAGAAATAGAAGTTAAGTCAGATGAAATTTTTTAACTAAATTTATGTGTCCCTCCACTTTACAAAGTGTACATTTTAGGTCCTTCTTTTATTTATTTAACTCAAAAATATATGAGAATGTTGTCTTTTCTTATTAAATAGTTTGGCTTCAGCTTCTTTTGAGCATATCAGTTAAGAAGACCTGACTGTTATTTAAAGAATTTAGAAACTTGCAAGGATTCTTATATTTTATTACATGTAGTGTTTTCAATAATAATTAAATAAATACATAATAGAAAGTATAGAGAAGTACATGAAAAAGCAAATAAACTGTAGTGGCTTAGAACAATGACAATACTGTAGCTGGTGATTCTGTAGGTCATACATTAGGGTAGGCTCAGCTCAGTGGTTCTTCCCTCCCAGGCTGATTACCTCATTGATCTATGGTCAGCTGCAGAACTGCTAACCTTTTTCTAGCTGGATTCTTGTCAAGGGCCCCACATGTGACCTCAGTCCATGTGATCTCTGTCAGTAGGATAATTGAGTTTGTTCACTTGACAGAGTCTAGGGCCCCTAGAAAGAAACAGCAGAAGGGTGCAAGGCCTCTTGAGCAAAGGCATTGGATTGACATACTTCTGTTGTATTCTTTTGGCCTAGGTAGGCCAAGCTACAAAATGAACCCAGATTTGAAGGGTAAGGAAATAGGATTCAGCTCTTGATAGAAGGAGCTGCAAGGTCTCATGGCAGAGGATGCAAAAACAAGAAGGACTGTGACTATGACTAGTTTTGTAATTTACCACAGTGTGTATATGTGTGTCATGTGTACATATAGAAAAATGGATTGCATGTGCGATTATACATTCTATATTTTTCATATCCAGATAGGCTCCAAATCCAAGTTGCTCATTGAACTCTGAGTATACTGAGATTAAATGATTTCTTACCTGAGAAATATCTCGATGGGTATGTAGAACAAAGGAGGTACTCAGTAAATCAGAAAAGAAAGAAAAAGAAAATGTAACTTCTTTAGGCAAGTATGTGAATTCCAATTGGGCCCACTTCCTGGTAGGTTTTATTTCTCTTCTGATTTTTGTCAACATTTATTCTGATGGTTGATGATACCAAGGCACTCAGGATAGGAGAGTGCCTGCTTCTGGGCCTCAGGTTAGCTTCTCACCATCTCTGAAATCTTGGAAAAGGTCCTTGACTTTTTTTTTTTTTTGTACCTCAGCTACTTTATCTATTTAATGAAAATAACAACTATGTCAGCGTTATTGGGAGAATTTAACTCAGGTATATGGATGTGTGTTGGTAACTCTACATGTGTAATTGTGCCCCAAAAACTCTCTGATGCTTTTGTGAAATGTCTGTAACATTTTCCTACTTAACAGTTTTTCCCCATCCCCAGCATTTCAAACTGGCTCTAGTGTTCTTTAAAAGAAGTTGTGCTTTCCCCTCCTCCCCCAACTTAAACCACTGTTCATTTCTGCTTAGTGCATGTTAAAGGAAATTTAACTTTCACAGCCTTAGCATGTGTACTAATCTTCAAAATACCATTGCCATTTCTATAATCCGATGGAACCTCTTGCATAATGTCTGCCTTCTTTGATCAGAAATGACAATGTTAACATCAATAGATTCTTAGGCTTTTCTGACAGGAAATATTTTTGAGAATGTATAATCAGTTATAGGGTATGCTTGTTAATAAATTTTCCCTGCAAAAATAAATCAGAAATCCTATCAAAATAGCATCATGGAAAAAATCTGTTTTCCTCAGTACTCCCCATGAAATGTCATGCCTGAAGCTCATGGAAATTTTTATTTAGATGAAGGCATTTAATTTGTGTGTTGACCATCAATTTCAGGTCCTGTGTAGGAAAAAGGTGGTTAGAGTCTAGAGTCAACCTTTTCTCTATCAATCTGTATAGGGTTTCTCTTCCCATGACTGACTACTTCCACTTTCTAGACTCTGAATTTTACCATAAATTTTCTTTATTGCCCCCGCAACCACATACATGCCTATGCACCCCAAGAAAGAGGGACATCTTCCTTCAACTCCCCTTTGTTTTTCTTTTCCCTTTTCTGGACCATGAGTGATTAGAATCAGTCCTCTCCCATTTTGAAATTATGTCTGTACACATCCTCACAGTTTGTTGATTCATTTTAAAGAATTTTTTATTCTTTTTTTCATTCACTTTTCATCCAGCAGCAGTGGTGTTGTACTGTGGTGGGTACTGGGAAAAAAAAGACATGTAGGCCTGGCGCTGATGCCTGGATTTTGTTTGCTCTGCTGTAAGAATAGTCAATGAAAATGTAATTTGAGCAGGGCTTGAAGGGAGTTGCAAACACAGGCTTTGGGAGCACTGGGGGTAAGGGAGGAGGCCTTCTTATGCCTTCCTTCCTAAGGACCATACCTTTGTGCCCACGTTTGACAAGAGTTAGAATCAGAAGTGGATGGTGTAAAGAGCAAGACTGGTGGTTTGGGGCTGGATTCAGCCTTGTCATATGGAATCAGGGTGCTGCAGTCATACATGCCAATTATTGTGGGACAGCAGAAAAGAGTTGCTTATTAGCCTGGGGCTAAAGTCCTAGGTATGTTCTCCACTTACAAAAATGAAACCAGTTAACAGTTGCTAAGAACCAGTTGCCCATGAGTCTAGGTAGTTCATGTACTTTATCCTGTTTTTATAGCAAACCTTTAATGTAAGTATTATCCCTTCTACAGATGAACAAATTGAGGCTGATAAAGGTTCAAGATCACAAGATCACACAGCTAGTAAGTAGCAGAGCTTAGAATTCAAATCCAAACCATTGTTTCCTTACAGGGTTAATTCCAATTTTAATAAAATATGCACAGAGGAACTAATACCGTAGTAAAATACAGTACTTACAATCCTGACCATGAGTGTTTTTAAGTCAGTTTGACAGAGAGGGAGGGACAACATCTACAGAAAGTGCTGCTATTGCCACTCAGAGCCACTGCGTATGGTTCCACAGGTTGTAAATTTTGCCTCCTACAGTTAGCTGTAAATGGTACAGTCTTGAGGAACAGTCATGGGCCCAATTTTGGAGTTATATCACGGCAGACTGTGCTTTTATCATATTCATTATTACATTTGAGTCGTTCTCTAACTTTGAAAGGTTAGATATATTTAAAGGGGTTGGGTGGAGAAATGAAATAGGAAACTAGGTAATTATTTCATCACATATAGCATACTATGGCCTCGTTATTAATGATTTCTACTTCACAGGTACCTGGATGGCTTAGTTAGAAGAGTATACCACTCTTGATCTTGGGGTCATGAGTTCAAGCCCCCTGTTAGGTGTAGAGATTACTAAAACAAACAAAAAACAAAAAGAAAACTTAAATAATTTCTACTTCAAACATAGGCACTTAAATCACTACAGTCTTCTTACTGTTGTCTTTTGTCGAGATGTTTATATACCTAACTATACCTAAAGGCAAAGAAAAATTCCCCAACCAATCCAGCAATCACCGGGGAATGATTTTTTTTTTTGTTAGGCATGTGAGAAACTAGATGTCAGAGCTCACTGTACAACTAGGAGACTGTAAGAACATGTTTGTTGGGAGGGAGTCTCCCCTCCATCCAAATCATGAGCATTTGTCCTTAGTTTCTTACTCCAGGCCTTCATCTCCCACCTGGCCCAATGTAGTAAGTTCCCCACTCACCTTCTTCACCTATAGCCATATAAACTTGGATCACTTTTCTTCTATATTTAAACCTCTCAGAGCCTTCCTTAGGCCCACAGGATAATGTCCTGACTCCTTAGGATGGCAAAGGAACTGCCCTCCTCCCTTCTCCACCCTACCCCCATAGCCTGACCTGAGGGCCCCATGCTATTTCTGCAGGCTTCCACCTTGTCTTCTCTCCCACATAAGAGCAGGATGTGTGGCGAGTAGGAAACTCCTGCTTAACAGGTGCCAAGTGCCAGCTAGTAAATGCGGGGGGAGTGCCAGAGCAGCAGAAAGCAGCATATCACCACCGTTGCAGTTAAGATTGGATCAGGCACAACTCATCAATAGATGCTAAACCTAAGCAGATATGTATAGGAACAGGATATTTGCATGGCATTAAAGCCTCTCCCATAGATTGCTTATTAGTTGTAAGGGGAAAAGTAGTGATTATAATGTGGGGAGATTGAACTACAGTTTGTTTAGGATCAAATGAACATCACTTTTGAGAGCAGACAGACATTATGTACCTCAAGATGTTATATCCTGAGAATATGACATTATCTGTGTGGTATTCTGGCCAGGAATGTATAACTTGAATCTAATCATGAGGAAACATCAGGCAAATGCTCAATTAAAAAAGGAGGGAGAGGGACAATTGTATTCTTCAGAAGTATCACTCATAATCACAAAAGATGAAGAATGGCTGTGGAAATGTTCCAGATTAGAAGGGGCTAACGAGAAACGGAAGCAAAGTGCAGTACCTGACTCAACTGGACCTTGCACTTGAGAGCAGGGGTGGCGTGGGGGAGTTGGAGAAACCATGAAGATCATTATTGGCTCAGTTGACAAAATTAGAACGTGCACATCATTGATTAAAGTATCATATCCATGTTAGATTTACTGAAGTTAGTAACTGTACTATGGTTATGTAAAGGGAAATCCTTATTTTTAGAAAATACACAACTGATGTGTTTAGGAGTAAAAGCCCATGAGCTTATTCTTAAATTGTTCTGGGTGGACTGTTTATATATATATATATATATACCCAATTTTTTAATATATAAATATACATGTATATAAAATAGAGACAGAATATACAAAAGAGAAATGGTAAAATGTTAAAAATATTGATAGTTAACAGATGAATCTGGGTAAAGGGTCAAGAGTATGTAGGTATCTTTGTACTACTCATATACTTGTAACCTTTAGGTTTGAAGTTATTCCCCAATAAAAAGTTTAAAAATTAAAATACATATCATGACCATGTGAATTTTTTTCCTAAATAAATATATATTTTATTTTCTGTCCCTACCTTTTCTCTATCTCCTGTTTCTTTTCTCTCCTTTTTCTGTGCCCCTTCTTTTAGAAGGCCAAGGCTGGTGAGAAAGGTATCTCTGTGGGGCAGACAGTCATCACGAAGCATCGGAACACCCGCTATTACAGCTGCAGGGTGATTGCTGTGACATCACAGACCTTCTATGAGGTCGTATTTGACGATGGCTCCTTCAGCAGAGACACATTCCCTGAGGATATAGTGGTGAGTAAATTCCTGGGGTCGCTGTTCCCTAGTTCATTTTTGTATAACTAAACCAGCCATATCTTTCAGCCGTTCTGCTTTTGCTTTTGGAGTAACTCATTCACTTAATATTTGATTCAGGTGTGCTTTTTGGCACTGCGAAGAAATATTGTTTTCTAGGAGGTTCTTAGTGTTCTTCATAGGGGTCATATGAACTTAGACTCATCTTCCTAAGTTCTTTTAATTAAATGAGAAGTATATGTGTCCAGGAAACATAAAATGCAAATTCACCTATTCTTTTCTGTTACAGAGCATGAGCATATTTGAATTCTTTTATTACCTCTTTTTCCTTATGCTTAACTGGAAAATATGGCTTTTATTAATCTGACCCGACAGTGACATCTGTGATCCAACAGAAACATCTGTGCGTGTTTCATATGGGAATAACAAAAGTCACACAGGAAAAAGACCGTGACTTTTACTGATCTTCTTAACTGGTCTGGTCTATATAGGTGGGGTAGGTGTGTGCGTATGCGTGTCTGTCTGTCTACTTCTTCTTCTGTCCCCTCAGTTAACACCTTGGCACTTACTCAAAGAAACTAGTGAATGTGTCTCACAGGCTTGCTTTTTAATAGGATGTTTCACAAGAAGAGCACTTTCCACAAAAGGTTTTTTGAAACTGAGATCAAATCACATACCTGAGACCATGGTTAGTCTAGTGATTATCTTGTTATCTCTTTTGTAGTTAAGGAAAATGTCATTTGGGGGGAGCCAGGCCTCAAAAATGTAGTTGTAACCTCTGCTTTATCCTGGGTCTGTTGATGCTTTGCTCTTATTTATAGTAGGAAGGACATTTCTTAATGATTCTTTAATAATTTTGTATTATGTGCAATTGATAATTAAATGTAACCGTAGGAGATTGCTCATAAATATTTCTAGAATTTTGTTCTCCTGGGGCAAAGTAACATTGATTCAGTCAGCTTTGTTTTGCTTACTTTTCTATGCCATTAAGAGGGACAAGTATGTAAACAAAGTGACCTTATTTGAAAGATTTTTAAAGCAAATGAATTTAGACAAATAAAAAAAATCCCAGGACTTACTTGATTATACAGACAAAGAGTGAATTGTGTTTCATTGCAGAATTCTACCTGGAGCTTCACTTTACTGCGTTGCCGTTGCCATTCATAATCAGCAGCCTAGGTGTCACACTCTCCTTGTTAGAATTAGTGTCTTTTTTTTTTTTTTTGAAGATTTTATATATTTATTTGACACAGAGAGAGAGAGCATAAGCAAGGGGAGTGGTAGGCAGAGGGTGAGGAAGAAGCGGGCTCCCACAGAGGAGGAGGAGTCCGATGTGGGACTCAATTCCAGCTGAAGGTAGTCGCTTAGCCAACTGGATCACCTAGGCGCCCTAGAATTAATGTCTTAAAGCATTCAATCCACAGTTACTGGATGCCTGCTGTGTGCCTCCACTAGGCAGTGGGAAAAGGTAATGGGAACGTTCGTGTGATTCCTGCTCAGTCTAGGGGAAGGCAGGTTGGTAAATGGGTGCTTTCTATACCATGTGAGAAATGCAATAAATGAACCAAAATCAACTTACCACCTGTTGGGTCCAGAAGAATGGACTCCACAAGATTAGCCACGGCTGACATGGACATGTACCATGAGTGGGTACTGCATCAAGAACCTGTTGTGCTTGAATTGATTTTATCCTCGCAACCCCACATGCTAGTTGCTACTATTTTTTACATTTTGCTGGTGAGGAAACTGAGGCATTAGGAGGTAAATAACTTCTCCAAGGTCACACATAGCTAATCAGTATCAGGAAGAGTATTCAGACCCAGAGCCTGGCTCCACAGCCTCTGTTCTTAACCCCTGGGAAGAAAGGAGGAGAAGGGATGTGCAAGGGCAAGAAAAGCACAGAAGGATGCAAGAGACCAGGCCTTGGCTTTCAGCCCTGCCCAGGTCCATGCTCACTTCACAATTAGCCTTCTTTTGGGGCACCTGGGTGGCTCAGTCGGTTAAGCGTCTGCCTTTGGCTCTCAGGTCATGATCCTACGGTCCTGGGATCGAGCCCCGCATCGGGCTCCCTGCCTGGCGGGAAGCCTGCTTCTCCCTCTCCCACTCCCCTAGCTTGTGTTCCCTCTCTTGCTGTGTCTCCCTCTGTCAAATTAATCAATAAATAAAATCTTGGAAAAAAAAAGAATTAACCTTCTTTTGTGCAGGCTGTGACCACTGAGCTGGCAGGGTCGAGGAGTATTTGCTGGGCATTGTGGGGTGGGATGGGATACTTCTGAGCAAATAGTTAGGTCTTTATCCACGATAGTGTTTTCATGAATCCTAAATTCCCTTTCGCTTCACAAGTCTCAACCCTACCCTGCCAGTTTTAAGCTTTCCTAAATTGTCTTTAGCTTATATATTGGAAAAGAATGCCTGTGATCCTGGAAGTTTTTTGAAATTCTAAAAATCTCTCCTTTGACACCTTCTGTTTCCTCTTTCTGTGAACCCCATACAAAGATGATTTTAAGTATGTGTGGGCATTGTGAGAAGAACACAGGTCCTAAAATTCATAGGATCATTTAGGAGCACCTTGGCTTTTAGTCAGTAAGAATGAAGAAGCAAAATTCTTTATAGCTTGATTAGCTATTATGTGGCATATTTGATAAGGATTTGAGATTTAGCAGGAGGTTATATGTGTGTGTGGTCACAGCTCAAGCCTTGGAGAGAGATGCATGTACCTGAATTTGTGAGAATGATCGTTTCTGCAGGGAAAAAGAAATTATAATAATATGTGAGCAGGTCTTCTCTTTTTCGTCTGATCTTGTCTCCCTTGATATTCTGCCATACCCCTCCGATCGCTTGCATTTTTGGTTCCTTATTCCAGGCTTCTTATAGAAGTAGGAATGTTTCAGTTGTGTTTTATTTTCAATGTCACATACTTTATTTCTTTTATTTATTTTTTTAAAGATTTTATTTATTTATTTGACAGAGAGAGATCACAAGTAGGCAGAGAGGCAGGCAGAGAGAGAGGGGGAGGCAGGTTCCCTGCTGAGCAGAGAGCCTGTTGCAGGTCTCGATCCCAGGACCCTGAGATCGTGACCTGAGCTGATGGCAGAGGCTTAACCCACTGAGCCGCCCAGGTGCCCCAAATATCACATACTTTCTAATAGTATCACCATTTGATGGGTGCTGTGGCCTATTCATCTTTGTTATCTTGGTGTGGAATGAGATATCCCCAGCTTTACTACTTTGGTGGTTGGTTCTATAAGGAAGAGTTTTTACATTACATTACATTACATTACAATGTTGTATTAATAAGAGTTCTTCAGAGAAACAGAACAATAGGGTTTGTGTGTTTGTATTTAATATAATAAATATGTTAAAACTATGTAATATGCATCTTAAAAATCTATATATATTAAGATTGTGTGTGCGTATATATTATACATATAAAACATTTTTAAAAATTTTTATTTGGAGTGCCTGGGTGCTCAGTGGGTTCAAGCCTCTGCCTTCAGCTCAGGTCATGATCTCAGGGTCCTGGGATCGAGCCCCACAACAGGCTCTCTGCTCAGCAGGGAGCCTGCTTCCTCCTCTCTCTGCCTGCCTTTCTGCGTACTTGTGATCTCTCTCTCACTCTCTTGTCAAATAAATAAATAAAATCTTAAAAAAAAAATTTTAATTTAAATTCAATTTAGTTAACGTAAAGTCTATTATTAATTTCAGGGGTAGAATTTCATCGGTTATATATAACACTCAGTGTTCATTACATCAAGTGGCCTCCATAAT
This sequence comes from Nasua narica, assembly GCA_028533885.1. Lineage (NCBI taxonomy): Eukaryota > Metazoa > Chordata > Mammalia > Carnivora > Procyonidae > Nasua > Nasua narica. The sequence goes on from CM052813.1 coordinate 27,355,821, forward strand.
GCCCATCACCCAGTTACCCCATCCCCCCACCTACTTCCCCTCCAGCAACCCTATTTGTTCCCTTTGGTTAAGAGTCTCTTATGGTTTGCCTCCCTCTCTGTTTTTATCTTATTTTATTTTTTCTTCCTTTCCCCTGTGTTCATCTGTTTTGTTTCTTAAATTCCACATATTCATGATATGTGACATTTTTTATAAAGAATTGGCTTACGTGATTATGGAGGCTGAGAGATCCCAAGATCTGTAGTTGGCAAGCTTGAGACCCAGGAGGGCTGATGGTTTAGTTTCTAGTCCAAGTCCAAAGGCCTAAGACCCAAGAGAGCTGATGGTGTAGTTTTAGTCTGGGAGCCTGTAGGCTTGAGCTCCATGAAGAGCGGATGTTTCATTTCAAGTGTGAGGGCAGGAACAGCCAAGTTCCAGCTCCAAGCCAGTCAGAGGGGAGGGATTCCCCTTACTTGGGGGGAGGGTCAGTCTTTTGTTCTATTCAGCCTTTAATCGATTTGATGAGGCCTACCCAAACAGGGAAGGTAGTCTGCTTTCTTTACTCAGTCTATCAATTCAAATGTTAAACTGATCCAAAAACACCATTAGAGACACTCACCCAGAATAATGTTTGACCAAAGACTTTTTTCTTCACCTTGTCACATGAGAAGCTCTGATTCTATAGCAGAGTGTGGTTTCCTTTTCCATAAAGCAGCCGCGGTGTTTTGGTTGGCTTATAGCACTCTATAGATCCACTCTATTAGGCATATATTTTGTCCTCCTCATCATCTAGCTTTCTCTGGATTTTATAAGGCAAACTTTTAAAATTTAAAGGATTATCAAGGATTGGTTGGGTTCTGTATTTTTTACTGAAATTGATGAAAGCTGCATGATTAAATACCTTTGTAGTGTAGTATGTCAACTAGACCAGTTTGAGATGGGAATTTGGTGTTATGTGTTAAGATATAATGTAGTATATAATTAAGTATATTATATATCTATTCACATATGAATTATACTTATTCCTGTATATGATATAATGTAAATATACTCAGGGCACCATTTTTCAGGCCCTTAGTTGCTGCAGTCATCCCACTTCCACTTTTTATATCTATCTACACCAGAACTGTCCTCTGGGAGATGGGGATCCTGCCTAGTCCCTAATGGGGAGTTTCATCAGGAGATGAGAAAAAATGTAATCAGGTTCATTGCTGTCTCCACATCTTGCTGATGGTGGCAGAATAATTTGGTGGAAATACTAAATACATTTCACATTGTGCAGAGAAGTTTTGTTTTCATTCACTGATATACCTCTGGTATCTGACAGTGGGCTAGAAAATGATTTTTTCTTCTGTTCTTCTGTAACTCTAATCCACACAGTATGCTTATCAGGTGTGAATGCTTCTGGGAGGGCTCTTTCATCAAATGCAGTATGACATCAGTGTTACTGGCTAGTGGAGAGCTAGCTTCTCTAAGCTGTGGGTATTTGCTACCTAGAACAGTGTAGGGATATGGCACAATTTTAATTTTTTAACTTTGAAAATCAAATTGAGAAAAATCAAGTTCAGTCATCCCAAGCTGTATATTCATGTATGAAATAAATGAAGCCCTTATGCAGCCTGAGGCTTTAGTGAAGAAAGTTGCAGTCCCTTAGTTGTAGATTCATTAAATACAGATCATTTTATAAACACAGCAGAAGAAAAACCTCTAATGCAGGCTGGCCTATCCATGTTTGAAAATAAACTTACCAGACATCAAAATGCCTATGTTAGGATTACATAACTAGAGAGTGTTTGGAGAGAGAAACATTCTTTGGACTATCAGGAAATTTCTTTCCATACCTAGGTACATTCATTATTTCTTTGATAGCTAGAAAAATGTCCAAAATTTTTTCTCTCAACAATATACCTGCAGAATGTGTGTATCAGCCCAGTTAAACTCAGTATGCAATCTGTAGCTGTCAAGGGAAGTAATAAAAGATGTATTGCTACATGCCTCCATCTGTCAGTCTGTGAAATTGCGACACACTTCCTGATGAATTTTTTGTCTCCTCCTATTTTGATGGGAATGAAAATTGCCCATCTGAGAGAATGCAATGAGCTCAGTGATTCCAGGGCCTCCTTTTAGCTGCTCCCAAAACCTGGGATCTTGTAGCATGCCTATGTGGACATGAGAGTGAGGGCTGCTTCCTTTCATCTGAATTTAGAGCTCATTTCAAGGGAGAATGGTGTGGCGAGATCTGGATAGCTCTAGGATGAGCACTTAACATTCACCACTGGGTGTGAGAAGAGAAACAGGATCATTTAGAAATTTGACAAGAGTCCATCACTGAAATTTCCATGAAAACTCACTACATTTTTCAGGCTCTGTTGAAATGTGAAATAAGCACAAGAACTATACTCTTCAGGATTCTAAGAATGAATTGTCATGCCTTTAGTTTCTGTGGGAGGTACCATACAAACTGAGTTCTTAGAGCTAATTATTTTTTTCTCAGTAATAGGCAAATTGCTTCAACTTTCAAACCTCAGTTTTTTCTACCTGCTAGGATTATTGAAAGGACTGAGTGAGCTAAATACCTGACACAGAGTTGGTACAAAATCACATTTTTAGGATATTAACTTCAGTCTGTAGAATTTTTTTTCCATTAGAAAGTATGTTAGTAGGGGGCGCCTAGGTGGCTCAGTTGATTAGGCAACTGCCTTTGGCCCAGGTCATGATTCCAGAGTCCTGGGATCGAGTCCCGCATCAGGCTCCCAGCTCCACGGGGAGTCTGCTTCTCCCTCTGACCTTCTCCCCTCTCATGCTCTCTCACACTTTCTGTCTCTCAAATAAATAAATAAAATCTTAAAAAAATTAAAATGTCTTAAAAAAAAGAAAGTATGTTAATAGGAATAAGATTCTATTCCTACTTGTTAGTTAAATGGATTTCCGTATTTCAGAGTTAGCTTACCATTTCCACTGCTGTAAAGCAGTTCTAGCATCTTGGACATTATAATAAAGAACCTAATTCTCTACATTTATGCTTGTATTTTTCTGGGTGTTTAAGGTGTTATTTCAGTGGCTTTTTATAACAAACCCTATTCAAAGTAAGTTCATGCTCATTTCACAGATGTGATATTTGCCAGGTCATAAAATAAAATAAAATAAAATAAAATAAAATAAAATAAAATAAAATAAAATAAATAGTAAAATATAAAATAAAATAACATAAAATATAAAAATCTTTGACAAAGCTTTGTTCAAGCTTCCCAAGCTATGTGGTGACACAGTTAGGTCCAGAATGCAGGTTGGCCCTCTACATTCCATTGCTTATTGCCTCCATGCTTTTGGGTACCTTTCTAGGAAGTCTGTTGACTGTGACTTAGCAGAGCTTTGGTAGAACACCTTGTACCTCCTTTGATGGATATAGTGTGGGGAGCTGCTCAGTAGTCAGCATTCTACAAGGCCCCACTCGGCGAAAGTAAGTGTAGAGGGGACTCTGAATGTTCCAGAGGCAAAAAAACTTCTTATTTGTTCCCAGAAACATTCTATGCTTTCTCAAATTCTTACTGGCCCCTAGATTTTGAGATTCTCTGGATTTTCAAGTAAGGTAGAAATCTTACCCCATCCCAGACCATCTAGGTTATGTTTGCTCCAAATTGATACCCCTTATCTTCCTCTTTCCTTGACAGTCTTGGTTCTTCTAGAATCAATGGAAATTTGCCAGAGATATCTCTGAGAACTTTTGCTGGTTTAGGATTCCTGCAGGTATGGCCCACAGGGCATTTAACTGCTCAGGAGTGGTGCCCTTGGTTCTCTTTCTGGACTGTGGAGGTGAGGGTCTGTGAAGTGTAGGCTTTGCCAAATTCCCATTAACTTTTACTCCTTTAGGAAGCCTTTTATACATGTAAAAAAATATCTGATATTACTTGGATTTTATTTAATTTTTTAAATTTTTTTTATTATGTTAGTCACCATACAGTACATCATTAGTTTTTGATGTAGTGTTCCATGATTCATTTTTTTGTGTATAACAGTGCTCCATGTACAACTCCTTCATACTGATCACCAGGCTAACCCATCCCCCCACCCTGTCCCCTCTAAACCTCTCAGTTGTTTCCCAGATTTTAAGCCATTTGATTTAAAGTTTACTTTTCAAAGGCTTCAAATTCAACTGACAAATTTATTTATAAATTTAATAATTTTTGCATAAAAAATAAGTGCAAAAGATTGTTCTCTTGTAGTATTTATATATTACATAAATTTAACCAGTCAAATCCTAACCATTTTAGTTTACGTAACCCAATTTCCTTGGAAATCTTAACATGATTATAGATTCAATATATATGATTCTTACAAATGTTGTAATTTTTGTAAGCACTTAATGTCCATAACTAATTAAATTAATCAGGCATTAGCTTAGTAGTTCATATTCTCCTGAGTATTTCAAACATCTTCAAAAAACAACACATAAAGCAGTTCAATGTTTACAAAATACTCCGCCTTTATAAACATGATTTGTAATGGAGAAATTATAGTTCATTAACTGATAGGTAAATAAATAGAATCTACCCAACTGAGGGGGAATATTACTATATTGGCTAGGAGTTTATTTAGAAAAAATAATCAAAGAACTTCAAGACCATTCAGAGGAATAAAATGTGGTTGTGCCTTTGAAGACTAAACCCACAGTTGCTGGGCCAGGGCTCCTAACTAAGGTCATCTTTCATCTGTTGATCAGCTTTCTAAATGGTGTGCCCTTCACTGAGGCCCTAACTGCTCTTTTTTTTTTTTTTTTTTAAAGATTTATTTAACAGAGAGAGAGAGAGATCACAAATAGGCAGAGAGGCAGGCAGAGAAAGAGGGGGAAGCAGGCTCCCCGTCGAGCAGAGAGCCTGATGCAGGGCTCGATCCCAGGACCCTGAGATCATGACCTGAGCTGAAGACAGAGACTTTAACCCACTGAGCCACATAGGCGACCCCCTAACTGCTCTTAAAGGTTTCATGAATAGTTTCACGTTAGTGGGGGTAGTTATTACCAGAACCTGGGATTTTATTCACTTATGTGTAATTCTTATGTGGCTTTTTGCATGAAAGCTTGAGTATGTGAATGGAATGTTGAAGCTCTTGTTTGAGCTGGACTCCCTTTCTCTTTTATAAATTGTGTGTATCTCACTGACTACAATTCTGCAGCCATGATATTGACAGTTTCCATTTAGCACTGATGATCCTCTGAAGAAAAAAAGTGTGTCATCACCCTGATATCTCATGTAGGAGATTAACTAGTTGCCCTGAAGGCACAATGTCAGTTACATTTTTCTTCAAATATATACTTTCCTCACTTGACTGTGTTTCTCTCATTTCTTTTTTGGTAATTATCTCAAGGTGATTGGCTTGGGAACTTACTCTCAGGAGACAGGTTCTTGGTATTTCCTTCCCATCCTTTTTTTTTCCAAGGGGGCTCAAGGTATATAACATCTCATCTTCAGTCTAACAAAATCAAAATAACTACCTTGAACTCGAGGGCAAAGTTATTAATCCAGGACTTCACCATCTCTTCTCAGTGTAGAGCTTAAGCCCAGGAGTGGCAGGTACCATGAACCAAATCTACCCTACATTTGGAGATATCCAATTATATCAGTCATTTTTTTAAAAACAATTATATATTTATTTGTCAGAGAGAGAGAGAGAGAGAGAGAGAGAGAGAGCACAAGCAAGGGGTGCGGCAGACTGAGGGAGAAGCAGGCTCCCTCCTGAACAAGAAGCAGGCTCCCTACTGAGTAAGGAGCCCCATTCAGGACTCGATCCTAGGACCCCTGGGACCATGATCTGAGCCAAAGGCAGATGCTTAACCTACTGAGCCACCCAGGAATCCCTATGTCATTCATTCTTTTGACCTACTTATTCAGCACTGTGGTAGACACTATGGGGGATTTGACAATGTATAAACATAGATGTAGAAGTGATCCTGGGTATTCTGGAGGTAAAGTAAAATACCAAAGTGGGTCTGAAATACTGAGAAAAAAATTGCTCCCAGAAACATTCTATTGTATGGAATTCTGGGAAGCTCCTCAAATTTTAAGTCAGGTGGCTGTGCAAACATTACAGTGGTAGAGACCAGGTTGATGAAGAGACACCGCTTATCAGTAAGGCCACTTCAGCTTTGGGAATTCATGCCCCATCCCTTCCTAGCCCATTTGTGTTAATTTGTTCATCACTGATGCCCCTTACATCCCCTCACCTCCAATCAGGAGCTGTTCTGAAAGATTTTATAAGAAAAATACCCAGTGAAGGTTATTAAGAAGTTCAGAGATGGAAGCAATCATGGTGGGCCAGAGTGTTTAGGAAGGTATAAGGGGAGGAGAGAGATGAGCTGGGTTACTGACTTGGAAGAAGTGTTTGTATATTTTATTTTTTTTTTATTTTATTTTTTTTCTTTTATAAGACATTTATTCCCAGGCTTTGAGAGAAGGTCTGAATACGTGCATTACCCAGTACCATAGTATGTCATTCTTTTTTTTTTTCTCCCCAAATTTGTTTATTTTAATTTTTCAGTGTTACAAGATTGATTGTTCATGCACCACACCCAGTGCTCCATGCAGTACGTGCCCCTCTCGATACCCACCACCAGGCTCACCCCCTCACCCCCTCCCCTCCAAAACC
>CM052813.1:27362941-27436443 GCA_028533885.1 Nasua narica
TAAAAGCCTCCATTTTTGTTTGAACCTCATTAATAGCTTTTTTGATTTCATCTTGGTTAGATTTTATTTCTTTTATTTCTCCCGAAAGGGATTTTATTTCTCCCGAAAGGGATTCTTTAATCTCTTCCATGCTTTTTTCGAGCCCTGCTAGCATCTTGATAACTGTCATTTTGAACTCTATTTCCGACATATTACTGATGTCTGTATTAACTAGGTCTCTAGCCATCAGTACTGTCTCTTGTTCTTTTTTTTGTGGTGAGTTTTTCCACCTTGTCATTTTATCGAGCTAAGAATAGATGAGTGAGACAGAAAAGTACTCTGGAGTTCCACAGTTCTCACTGATTGATGTACTTGGGCTTGGCTGGATATTCTCACTGATCTTCTAGGGAGGAGCCTTTTCAACTTTGTTCTCATATGTCTTTGCCTGAGGTGGAATTGCCCCACCCTTGCCCAGGGAGGGGCCAAGCAATTCCCTCAGGTTCGCTCTCGGGAGTCTTTGTTTCCTTAGCGCTTCCCGTACAGCCCTGGAGGCCAGGAATGCAAATGGCGGCTCCCAGTCTCTGGCCGGAGGAGCTGAGCGCTGGAGTCCCCGCTCCTCAGCGCACCCTCAGAGGAAAGCAGTCAATCACTCCCGACTCCCGGGTCCCCACACAAGCTCCGAGCTTAGCCACCCGTGGCGGCAGAGTGTTTATATCTCTGGCGCGCGGCCCCGTCTGGAGTCTCCAAACCCAGTAGATTCCTGCTGCGTGCTCCCGCGCCACTCCTCCCCAAGGAGGAAGGAGGGGGTCTCTCTGGAATGCCTTGTGGGGTTCCCGCTCGAAGGGCCGCGGCCGCGGTCTAGGGTAAGCCCCAGTTGAAAACGCACTGCATGGCTCTTTCTTTGCCGCCAGCTTCTCCACCCCGATATATAGGAGCTCTGCCGCACTCAGACACCCCTGGTCTCTTTGTGATCTCGCGGGTCCTGAAACCACTCTGTTCCTGCGAGTGCTAAATCTCCGTGTTAGCCTCTGGAGGGATGTCCCTCAGCGGAGCAGACTCTAAAAGTTCTGATTTTGTGCTCCGCGGCTGCAGGGAGCCGGCCCCTCCCCCGCGGTCTCTCTTCCCATCGCTTTGGATTCACTTTTGCAAACGTCCTACCTTTTGGAAAGTGGTCGATTTTCTGCTCCTAGGATTGCTCGTCTTCCTCTCTTCTCTCTCCTGTTGAGTATGCTGGCTTTTAGAATGATTTGATAACTATCTAGATGAACTTCTGGGATCCGACTCTATCTCAACCTCCTAGTTCTCTGCCATCTTGCTCCTCCTCCCGCTAATTGGTTGTTAATGATGGATGTTGAAACCATTTTCTGGAAAGCCATCTCCTTTTCTCTTCCTCTACTTCCATATATACTTTTTCACAGTATCATTTCTGGGGTTTTACCCATACCTATTCCCCTCTTAGTTTAACCTAGAAAGGTAGGCTCAGCTGTTCTGATTCTAGCCCTCTTTTAAATGTCCATATACCCTGTAATCCTCCTCCCTTTGGCATATTTTTGGTTCACAGTTGCCAGTACTTGCAAATCTACATCAATTCAAAACTGTGGCTCTAAGTTTCAAGGAAAGTAATGAGGATGCTAACAAAACTTCATGCGTTTTTGGGGGGGAGATTGAAAAAAGACCTATAATAATTGAAATATTAATTGATGACTCAGTGTTCATTAAAAAGTCAGATGTTTCAAGAATCAGGCTTCAAATAAAGATTAATAACCAAGATGAAAAGAACAAAGAGGTTCCCATTTCAAAGATTTGTTAACTTTCAGAAAAAGGGTGCAATAGAATCCTCAATGTAATGCTGAACCAAGCATTCCAGGCTTGAGTGTGATCAATAAAGCTAAATTCACTGCCCTTTTCTATTGTATTTTTAAGTCTTTGGATTAAAAGTTTTGTTCGGATTAATCTGATGATAATGTATTATCTACATATCATTTTCATTCTTGTCTGGGAACGTAAAAGCAGCAATATGCTCCCTAATTTCACATTAAGATTATTTTGATTTGACAGTCTTTTTGACAACACAAGAATCATTTGGAGAGTTTCTGAAATTTCTGACTTCCCTTTAAGGGTAATAGTGTTGAGTGAATAAATTGATTCATTATTCTCTTCTCAACTATCTTATTTATTTGTCTGCCATTTGTGACAGACTAGTCTCTGCAGAAATAGGTTGGTAGTAATTACACGTGTCCTGTTCTTCATAAGACAATCTGTTATGAACTTGATTGTTTAAGTTTATGCATTTGCATTAAATCTGAAAAGAAGGGCATGTGAAATTAACGGAAGAAGTGGCTTACATGGGAAGTATTTATAGAATCGGGTTGCTCACATTTTATTGCTATGCTCAGGCACATTTGCAACTTTGAGGAAATTCTACATTACTTCATTTGTACATACATATGCTTCAGGACTTGTCTGCTTCTGAATTTAATATAATATGGGCTGACTTTTTTTTGACAAATCCTGTTCTCACAAATCCTTTCATTTGCCTTCACTCCTTCCTATTTCTCCTGTTTAAACCTGTATGTTGAGTCCTCTCCAGATGTACTCATTTGCTCAAAATCTTGCACTGCTAGGCTGTAAAATGTAAAATTAAATTAGATGATAGCCATCTCTTGGTGAGTTGCGACTCTATGCAAATCACTGTTCCATCTTTCTCTTTAAAATGGGGACATCGTCCAAGAGGTATCTCTTAGGCCTCTTCTGACTCTGGCAGGGGAAAAAGCTAATGGGTTATCCTGACTCATTTCTGACTATGAGTATCAGAATGTGCCCCTGGCATAGATGTCCACTCTTTTGCACACACGGTCCCTGCTCCTGATTCCAGGCCTTGATGACCACCTGAGTGGTAATTGTGAAGGAGTACATGCTGGGCCAGCTTGGCGGAGGCCAAGAGCTGGGAAGTGGCTGTTGATTTGTGTGCACAGCCGCATACTGCAATGTGGCATGACATTACAAACTGCAACATCATTTGGAGACTGGAGGACCAAGCTAATCTTAGGTCTCAGCCCAGGAGTAATTAATCCTTGACATATTTTTACATACCATGATGTCTTTTTGCTGTTGTATATTTTACCACAGAAGCTTCATAAAAGCCATTTCCACAGCAGTAGGCTCTCCATACACCTGTCTCTTTCATAGTTTCTAGGCTTTTTACTTCACCCACTGGCAAATTACCCAGTTGGTTAGGTTAAAACAGACCTTCTTGTGTGCCCCTCAGAGAGCGAGGTTGTGCTGTATAAATAGGTTTCCTTGGGGTGTTGATCCAAAAAGATGCTCATTTGCTTTGACCATGGAAGAAGCCGATGTTATAAAGAGCTGAAGGAGCATACCCACCTAGTGACTGAAATTAGATTAAGGAGAAAATAACTGTCCATCTGTGCCTGATTCTTCTTCCCATTCTTTGCATACTCCATTCCCAATACTTTGGTAAAGGAGGATTGGCACATGACAAGAGTTTAGAAACTTAGGAACCTGAATCCTAATCCACTGTAACTTCAGTGAGGCATAGACAGGATGCTCAATGAGAGAATCTTAGCCAGGGGGTCTCTTGTCTAAAAGCTTTTGTAACCATTGGCACAGTTCAGGGCCTCTATATACATAAGATAGGCTAAGCAGTAAGTCCCCTCCTGCCACTGCCTTTAAACTACCCATTCCTTCCTGACTTTCCTCTGTGACTCCCTCAAATTCCCACCCACTGCAAGAAGTCTCCTGTACCATAGCTGTGGTGAGTGATCCTTACGTCCATTGTTGAACACTGCAAGTAATAGGGAGCTCACTACCAATCTGTTGCTGTAATTATTAGGAAGCATTGGCTTCCTAAATGTTGCCTCTGAGCCACCCCAAGGACAAGTCTTATTCTTGACCTCTAGAACAAAACTGAATAAGCCCATTCTCAACTCACAGCTCTTCATGTTTGTGTAGAGCTATCAGGTTCCTCCTGAGTCTTCTCAAGTCCAAAGAAAATTTTCCTCCTGCCTCACCTGTTTGCTGTGGGAAGGAATGAATGATCTAATGAGAAAGTGGTTTTCAGAGTGCTCTTCCTCCAGGACACCCCTCAATATGAAAATTTTTGGACAATGTCCTACTCTCAGATGTGAGAACACTGTGCCTTAAAGCCAATCTGACCATGCAAGTGTGACAACTCCTTGTTCTTTTCATCTAGCCATTGAACACTTACCAATGCAGCTAGGAGGAAGATTAAGTGAATTATTTATGCAGCTATTAAAAATCATGTTTTCATGGAACACTACATCAAAAACTAATGATGTTCTGTATGGTGACTAACATAATAAAAAAGATCATGTTTTCAAAGGATATTTAATGGCACAATATAATAAATGGGAAAACTCAGTATATCCAGTATGATCCCAATTATTTATAAAAGTATAAATGTGCAAAATGAAAAATCCTCAGAGGAAATGCATTGAAACGTTACTGATTATCTCTGGAGAATGTAATCATAGGTGATTATGATTTTCAGTTTTATCACCTTCTTATAGTTTCCATATAAGTGTGTTTTATTTTTATCATAAAAAAGTTATTTTCTAAAAAGATCTGAACCATTCTAAGAACTTCTTATTTTGTGACTCATTTTCCCTGGTTTTCTCTGCCTGGATCCTTTCAGATTTTTATGTCAAATTTTCATTTTAGTTCTCCTGTCTCTTGATGCATCTTGAAGCTCTCTGGAATATGATAACCACGTAGTATGCTAATAATCATTCTGCTAAAGTACTTTGCACTGTAACTCTATGACAGAGGAGTTCTTCTGCTTATCTTTTTTATTTTTATTTTTTATTTTAATGTCTGTATCTTCCACTGAGGAGTTGCTTGAAGTAGAAAGCCACATCTCTTTTTCTTAGAATACAAGAAATGCTTGAAAATTACGTGTTGAGTGAATGAATGACTGCCCCACTTGTCCACTTATTGGCTGAGTTACCTGGGACACATAATTGTGCTTCTGTACCTAGATGGGAGATGACACCTGCTTACCGACCCTTGGATCCTTAGCTAGAATAACCTTGTCTGATCATCTTTGGTAGTAGGTTCTTGGCTTCTCAGTGCATCCTCTCCTCACAACTTTAAATCTTAAGGTTCATCTGCTCGCAAGGTTTTCTGTCCCCTTGCTATCATCCTCCAGATGTTCTTTGTTGATATGAATTAAATCCAGTCACAGTTCACTTCAAACTCACCAGCTGTCAGTCACTGTGCTGTGCTTTTCTGTTCTCTTCTCCTCTCCTTTTAAATATATTTTGGCTCTAATTCTCCCAACGATCCTTTACGGTCATGTTATTATATGTATTTGATTGATAGGGAAACCAGTGCATCAAGAGTAGTGTGGGTCCAGTCACTTCTTTGACCCCAGGCACTGTGACCCCAGACCTTGGAAGCCATGCTTTGTGCCGCGTCAGTTGCTCTGGGAAGTAGAATGGATGCTGGGGAGCAGCATGCGAATCCAAGGAGGCCAGAGCTGGCCAGGCGCTGCTCTTCTGACTACAAAGCCCCTACTATGGCATGTGAGCACAGGAGAGCCTTCCTGTCCCCTAATGCTTACCCCTCTCTTTCCTTTCCTCATCTTTTTTCAGCTTTTGGAACTGATACTTATTTTTAGAAACCACGACCAAGAAATTCACCTCAAGATTGTCTTTCTGTTTTGCGACATAAATTTTTATTGACATAATAAAATATTTTGTTACCCGCCATGCTTGTTAGCCTTTGCCAACAACTATAAAAAGGGGGAAAAGATCTCCCCTATAGATGACAATGTTTTCTCCTTATTTGAGTATGAAGAGTTCCAGTCCTGGGGTGCTTATGCCTTAGTGTCTGCAGGAAAAACAGGAGGAAGATGCAGCCAGTCCAGAATGGTGTTGGCTGTCCCTCCAAGGTGGCAGGAACTCAACGTGTAGCAGACAGCCATGCAAGCCTGGGAAAGGGAGTTGACACCAGTTACCTTAACCCTAAAATGCACATAATACTAAGTACCAGGATTATTGTTGAAATTGTTGAAATATAATGTCTAAAGCAGTTTGTATGGTATCTAGCACATAATAAACACTCAAGTAGTGATGTGACTGTGTTTCTGGTTATGTTGGTGGTGGTGGTGGTGGCCAGTAATCTTCAGTTAGCCCACTGCTTAGAAGTCCCTAAGCATAAGATTCCCAGTAACACTCAGAAATGATATATCCTCCAAAACTTTATAAAAGGAGAGGTTATTGAAAGAAAATCTAAGAAGAAGTACTAAAGGGCACCTGCGTGGCTCAGTTGGTTGGGCGACTGCCTTTAGCTCAGGTCATGATCCCAGAGTCTCAGGATCAACGCATCGGGCTCCCAGCTCCATGGGGAGTCTACTTCACCCTCTGACCTTCTCATCTCTCACTCTCTCTCTCTCAGATAAATAAATAAAATCTTTAATAAAAATTTAAAAAAAGTTTAAAAAAAAAGAAGTACTAAAAAGCTTGAAACATGCAAATTCCCTTTTCCAAGTACTTTTAGAAGATGACTATGAAAGATTTCCTGTTTGGGTTCCTAGTGTGATGGGGCATTGGCTCTGTAATATTGGTGACATCATTCCAGAACAATCTCGAAAGGTAGAGAAAGGGGTCAGGGCTACAGCTCTGTCCTCCTGAGTTGGCCACCCTGATCAGCATATTCACTGGGATCACTTGATCAACTGGGTGCCCCAATAAAATCAAGCTGCTAGTGCCAAAGCCTCCAATGGTGATCCCCACAAAGTGCTGCTGGAGGTACTAGCTTGCTTCTCCCTCTGACATCTGTCTTTAAGGATTACATAGCTGCTCTCACCACAGCTTACAAAGTGTTCACATTTACCTAGCCAAGTGAGTGCAGGAGAGTCCTGAATCGGGGTTCTTTAATTAATTGAGTTTATGTGGAGGGTGACTTAACTTTGAGGGGAAGACATGAGGAATTTTGGTTAATCACTAGGAGAAAATCCTTGATACAATTGATATCACAGAAGGGTGAGTCATGGAGAGTCCCCACCTCCCAGCCACCTACCTATTACTATATATGGTACCTCATATTGTAGATATTCATGGGAATTATTTGAGTCCCCAACTGGACTTGAGTTCCTTGAGAGAAAAGACTTCAAAAGGACTCTTTTTGTCTCTATATTCCCAATGCAGAGCTCAGAACCAGGGACAGAGGAAAGTCTATGCCAGAGGGAAAGAGACAAGGCTGGGAAGGGGGTGGGTCTCTCTCAAAGGTGGGTAGTTGGTAAGTGATGAGCCTTTCAGTTCCATTAGTCCTCTCCACTCCCAAGAATCCTTGTTAGCATTTCAGAGCCACCACCATTAACTGCCTCTGTGTCCCTCTCTCATATGCCATTGCTGTTAGGTCAGCCCCCTACTGTCACCCCTGGTTCTAGTTAATGACTTTTCTTATGCTGTATCACTTAAAAGAACTGGAAAGATAATTTGCAAAACAAAATGCCTAACTTTGTATTTTCTGTGCCTTTTAAAGCCTTTGCTTGCTAGAATTTCACCTATTTCTAGTAGTGTGACTTCTTTTAGAAATATATATTATCTGAGGCTTAATGCTGTGGTAACATTTAGAAACATAAAACAACCTCCATCTCTGGGACCTCAATATCTTTACCTCTGGGACCTTAATGCTGTGTAAATAATAAATAAAATATGTATTTTATTTTTATATATATTTATATATACATTATATATATTTATATATAAAATAAAATAATAAATAAAATATATATTTAAAAAATAAAATAATAAAACAACTTCCATCTCATGGTATCCACTCTTGGCCTTTGACAAAAGGGAAAGTGTGTGCTAAACTTGGCCCTCAGAAATTCACCAAATATGTGTCAGTGTTGTTTTTTTCTCTCTCTCTGGAGAAGACACCATGTTTTAGAAGACAGGTATGGTTAAGTGTCAGAGTATTGGCAAAGGGTGACTGCTAGAAAGGAATCTAGCTGTTTGAGGGAATAATGAGGCATTGCCCCAGCTGAACAGAGACAACCAGAGCATCTTGGGGGTGGAGAAGGGGTGTTTGTGTTTGTTTCCCTTACAAAAGAAAAAACTATTAAAAAGAAAAGCTAGACATCAGAATTGGAGTTTTCCCAGAATGATGCATGTCAGTGTGGAAGCAGGTTGGCTTGAATCCATTATCCCACAGGCTACAGTGACAGTGTTTTATAACTGGCACAGAGCACAGATAAGAAATCTCAGCGCAGAGGTATTCCAAGTTTTCTTTCAGGTGTATTAGATATCTCTCGCTGTAGAAAAGCTACACGCAAGGGAAGCAGCTTCAAATTCGTTTTTTCTTTATACCTAGAAGGTACAGTGTATTCTGGAGATAATCTCGAGCAGTGATTATCAACCTGGCCAAGCATCAGATTGTTTGGGAGTGCATTTAGGTTGAGCTGTACCTTAGATTAACTGAGTCAGAATTTTCTGTGGTTAAAATTTATTGCAGTAGAGAAATGAATCTGATGTTGAATTTTTCAAAGCTTAATGAAATTAACTTTATAAATAGTTTATATACCTTTTTACTGCTCCTGTTCCAGAACTCTACTCTAAAATATAGTCAGTAATTTGGACAAAGATTCATGGAGAAAAATATATAATAGCATTATAGATGATAGGAGAAAATTGTAATGACCTGTATATCTTACAGTGAGAGAGTGGTTTAATTAATTGTGGAATAACCATAAATGTTGCATGTATTCAGCCAGTAAAATGGAGTTTTAAAAAGATAATTAATAACTAAGAAGAGATTCATAATGTAATTATAGGTGATAAATGGCAAGGCACAAAATCATAAATGTACACAAATGGACAAATATTATATTATTTCACTTATATTGTGGTACTTAGAAATAGTCAAGTTCATAGAGACAGAAAGTAGAGTGGAGGTTGCCAGGGACTGTGGGTAGAGGGGAATGGGGAGTTAGTGTTTAATGGATATGGAGTTTTAGTTTGGGATGATGAAACATTTCTGGAGAGGAGGGTGGTGATGGTTGTACTACATTGTGAATATACATAAAGCCACCAAAATGTGTACTTAAAAATGGTCAAAATAGTAAAATTTATGTTATATCTATTTTACCACAATAAAAAGGAAGACCTCTTCCCTCCAAGTCCTGTGGAATGAATGAAGGAACAGGGCATGAGCTGCAATACTAAGTTTTTCACAAAAGGCAGCCTTGTCTGCCTCTTTGGAGAGCTCATGTGAAAGAAAATAAAGTTCGTAGCTGTGAAAGAAAATTATGTTATGTATAGGAATGTCTTTTTAAAAAACACATAGAAGCATAGAGATAAATCCAAATGGTAACAGTATTTACTTTAAATTTTTTTTTCATTCCAGTATAGTTAATATACTATTATTAAATAGTATTAAATTAGTTTTAAATTAGTTTCAGGTGTACAATATAGTGTGCTTGAATTCTATACAGTACTAAGTGCTTATCATGATAAGTATTTTCTTAATCCCCTTCACTTATTTCACCCATTCCCCACCTACCTCCCCTCTGGTCACCATCAGTTTGTTCTCTATAGTTAAGAGTCTGTTTCTTGGTTTATCTTTTTTCCTGTTTTTTTTTTTTCTTAAATTCCACATATGAATGAAATCATATGGTAATGTCTTTCTCTGTTTTGTTTTGTTTTGTTTTTGCTTAGTATTATATTCCCTAGCTCCATCCATGTTATTGCAAATGGCAAGATTTTATTCTTTTATATAGCTGAATAATATTCCATTGTAGGTATATTCTACCTCTTTATCCATTCATCAATCAATGGACACTTGGGCTACTTCCATAATTTGGCTATTATAAATAATGCTGCTATAAACATCAGGGTACATATGTCCTTTTGAATTAGTGTTTACATATTCTTTGGATAAATTCCCAGTAATGCGGTTACTGGATCATATGGGAACAGTTCTATTTTTAACTTTGGCGAAATCTCCATACTGTTTTTCCACTGTAGCTGCACCAGTTTGCACCAGCAGTACATTAGAGTTCCTTTTACTCCACATCCTTGCCAACACTGGTTGTTTCTTGTGTTTTTGATTTTAGCCATTCTGACAGGCTGATAATAGCATTTACTTCTAGGTGATGGAAATATGGGTTGTTTTTATTTTTTCTATCTGTAATTTTCCCTACTGAATTTGTAATAGATGCTCAGAACAAAGAATTATTAAGAAACATAATATTAAAATGTTTTCTATCTTTGTTATCTTCACATGAAGGATGATATTAAATATGATTTCCATTTAACAAATAGTCCAGGATTTAATGGTTCATTCCCTTCAAAAGAGCCCTTGAGAGACTACCATTGATTAAGATACTTGGTGACTTAGCTTTCTGGCTTAGGATATAGTCTTAGAATATATCCCAAGCTCTTTAGAGAGTATATATTCAGATTGTGGTGTTTAGTGAAAACTTGGGGACAGTCACAAATGATTTAGAGCCAAGCCTTGTGGTTTGGAAGGTGGTCTATGAATATATTCTTTTCCTTTTTAGAAGATGGCTTTCCTCGTAAAAACTTTGAATGAAGATTGGGTGGTCCGGGAAGCCCTCCAGTTTTATATTCCACCATTAAATGAAAGGTGTCATCTCTACTTTGTGAGAGGAGGGATCTGCCATCATCCAAACAGCAGTTACTTACCATTTAGGGGGTTGTCGGTCGTAAACAACAAAAAGTAACTGTAATTGATTGAAGCGCTAAAGTTTAGTGGAAAGTTATCAGGAAACCCACAGACTCTCCAGGAATGCAAAAGAACAAGGTCAGAGAACTGACAAAAACAAGGGAGACTGCTCAGTTGGAACATGGGCAGGACCAGGCCACAGACCCAGGACAGGAAGGAAGGACACAGCTACTTCCCCTTGTGTGGTCAGCCTGACCCTGGGCTATGCCTTTGGTGCGTGGGTGCTGCTGTTTACAGCTGCCACCGCTGCCCTCTGAGAGTGTTCTCCCCTCTGCTGCTTCTATGCCTCTCTGATCACAGGGTCTGCATTCTGAGCAGGTGCAGCCAATTGGCCAGGCCGCCATTCATGTCTGCTGCCAGGGAAGCTGGGTAAGGGAGTATCTGGCATTTTCCAGTGTCTGTAATGGCAGGCGAGTTCTGCCTCCCACTGAGACTCTGAAGGGGAGATTGAGGGTTCAGATGCCGGGCAACCAAACAAATGATAGATAGCTAG
Organism: Nasua narica; assembly: GCA_028533885.1. Taxonomy (NCBI): domain Eukaryota; kingdom Metazoa; phylum Chordata; class Mammalia; order Carnivora; family Procyonidae; genus Nasua; species Nasua narica. Next base: position 27,374,148 of record CM052813.1, read on the forward strand.
TACAATTAGTACATGGCTATCAGTCAGTCTTGTTAATCACTGCCAGAGTCCAGTAATGAGCAGGTGATTATCCCTCAAATGCCAGCAGCTGCTGGTAACAGTTTGCTCCCCGTCACTTAAGCATTTTCCCCCAGGGGGACTCTCAGAAGTACCAAACTATATGCCGATTAACCACTGGGAGTTCCAGTACCATGTCTACCTGTACCACAGCTGGACTGAGAGACAGGGTTGCCTGCTCTGTGGTTTTATACTTGTTAGGAGTAGAGGTGGAGGTGGGTCAGGGGGAACATGGCAAAACAAGGAACATTCAAGCACAGTCACTTGTAGAGGTCCTTGCAGAGGCCCCAGTAAGCATTCCAAGAATGCAGTGACTGTGGTGGTCAGGCTTTTCTCTGTAGTTGGTGGAGCAAGTGTGGGAGTCAGCCCTGACTTTTGTCGCAGTGTGATATGACACTGCGCTCTCGCCTGGGTTGATGACCCATCCCAGTCCTTTCATCAGAGCCCTTTAATCATAGCCAGAAGCCTACCCTTGGCTGTGATTATGATTTCTGTCTTTAATTTTCACATCATCTATTTAGGACTCTAGCTACAGGCTTAGCGGCAGCTCCAGACACCAGTGCCCCTGTGGACAGGGCTCTGAGAGGCTTTACGGGAGTTCACACATCCCTAGAGGTGGTACAGCAAATGGTAAACAGCCGTTTATGTCAGATGAAGCCAAACTGCTCCTGAGGATCTAGACAGCAACTGGGAAAAATGCATTAGTCAAGGTTTTAATGCATATAATTTTCCAGTAAAGGTGTTTACTTGCTCCAGCAACCCACTAAGAACTGCATTAGGAAAGACCTCTCTAGCATTTTATATCCTTTACATCCTTTAATAGACCTCAAATACTAGAATGTTTTTAAAAAAAATCAACTGGGGCACACAGAGCTATGGGGGGAGGGAGGCTGGAATCTTCATTTTGAATGTGTGCCTCAGTGGTTGGGACCACACTTTAAGGAGCTATGCTCCTTGTGCACAGCCCAGAGAGATGTGAGCCAGCTAAAGGCCTTTAAGAGAGGGGGTGGACCATTCCCTGGGGCTTTTCACAAACTAAATCCCCTCATGATTTTATTTTTCAGACTTTTTCTTTTTAAGAGAAACTTTTTTTTTTAAAATATGAAATCTTGTTCATATTATTCAGTCAGTAAATCTTATTCAGTCCGTAAGTCAAGTGAAGTTCTTGTCTGGTTGAAGTGATCATGGCGACCAAAGCTCACACTCCACAGGGATCTCCCTTCAAGGACCCTGAGGCGCTCATGCCATTCAGATATGGGGTTCAGTGTGACAGGCCTCCAGGTGTGGACAAGATGCCCTCTGTCCCTAGCTTGGGGAGCTAGACAGTGTTCACTCCTCCAGTGTCTCACACAGATGGTCAGTAAATAGATACTGGATTAATGATGGTGACAATTTGGGAGACTCCTGCTTTGGAGGTACTAGGAAGACCTCAATAGCAAACCTTTCAGCTTCTTTTCATCAGCCCACATGCTTCTACCTGCATTCCTGTTTGAATGCTTTTTACTCCATGTAGTCATAGAAAGTTTCTGGCAAACTCAAAATTTTGAGACAGCTGGTGAGTTGAAATCATCTCTCTATGGAGGAAACAAGATATCTATCACAGAAATACATTTTTTTATGTTTTACTATGAGCTGCCTTAAATCCATTTGGAAAATAGGGTGTAAAGAGCGAATAATACTAAATGAAGTTATATGCACATCAGAATAAAACCACTTCCAGCTAACTGACCTCGCAGAGAATGAGAAGGTAGTCCTCAAAGGATGCTTCCTGGTGGAGGATGAGGAAAGGAGATTCAGAGAACAATTTTGTGTTGTTATGTAGTGGGTTATTTTTTCTTTATTCTTCTTTACTGTGAACAAAGACAAAAAGAGTTCTGAAAGCAAGATTGAGAAAGCAAACTGAAGTGTCCTTTCTAGATATTGACATGAAAGAGTATGAAGTGATTTTTTTTGTGACTGATAGAGGGCAAAGTTGGGTAGAGGCTAAGCTGTAAGTTGCTCTGAGGTTAGGCACTGTCAATGCCAAATTAAGACTTGCAAGTAAAGGGTAAATTGAGTGAGACAGATATAAAACTGCATCTCAGACATTTCATTTTCAAACATCTATTTTTTTAAAGATTTTTATTTTATTTATTTGACACAGAGAGAGAGAGAGAGATCAAACATCTTTTTTTTAAAAAAAGAATTGTTTCTCACTTGGTAAAGTTGCATGTGTTTCAACTTTCATTAATAAAGCTATATTTTAATGATAAATTGCTCAAACATCTTCATACTTTGCTTAGGCCATATTTCCAGGGCCATTGCTACACCTTTGGTGATATGGTACTTAAAATTTCGGGTCCAGGATTTGGTTTGGAGAATTATTTTAAAGGTTAGACAATCTCTGTCAAAGGTTAGATCTCTAAAAGTAAGGACCTAAGTCTCCTACTTGGCAGTTGTTTTTGGTGGGTGAATAAATAGGGAGTGCATCCTCTGTGTTCCCTTAAAGCCTTGAATTCCCTCCCTTGGGATTGAAGGGCCCAGTAAATAGAATTATCTTGCCTGAGGAAAAGCAATATAGAGAGACAGTGGAGTCAGGATTTGGAGATGGAAAAGATCTTCATTATTAATAAAGCGGATGTTGTAATGTGTGGTTATATCTGTGGGCAAATAGGTTCCTAATACTGGACCTGAGGATTAGACAGGCCTCCTAGTGACAAGGGTGCAGGATACCGCCAGCCCCTCTCCAGGGAAGGAGCAGAGCAGAACTTGAGTTCTCTGTCCACAGGGTGGCTCCAAAGAGAAAGGGAACATGAGGCGTGAAGCCACAGTTACCAAACTTGACTGACTCCCAGCTTCTTGGTATCTCAGCATATCTTTTTTTACACAGCTCATCTATTAAGTAACTTGGGTCTAAATAGCTTAAGAGTAGTAGTGGGTAAGCTTGGTGTCTGACAATTGTCACTGTGTTTCCCCTGAAAATATCCCACAGAGCCCCCTGCAAGTTTGCTGGGGTGCCCCAGGGCCCTGTGGTATATAGTTTCGAAAATGCCATCTCCTTCAGAACTCAACAACAAAATTAAGTCATTGTTTATGACTCCTCTCTTGGAGGAGTGGATGAATGAGGGTGGAAAAGAACCCAGGAACATTACCCCAGGGGAGCTCCTCCACATGGAAGAAAACTTTAGGAGAGGGAAGACACACACTCTTGTGCTGCCTCCCCACTCCCTACTCCTATCCCCAAAGTTTCCAGGTTTCAGCTCAGTTATCTGAGAGCTGACATAGCTTCCCAGCCTAGGAGACTGGCTAGTATGTATAGAGAAGCTGCACCCTCCAGCATTCTTGGTACCAGGGACATCTTTGGAAAGGAAATGCCAAGTGAGATGATAACCCCAGGGACATATGTGGAATACACTTCTACAGCTTACCCTTTCGATTCTGCATGTCCAGAGGTCAAATACTAAGAAGGCCAAGGAGAAACTTATTTTTATTTAACTAAGTTAGATGCAGACTGTCAATTCTATAGAGCCTCTGAGCACACAAATTTTTCTTTGCCCATGGCTTTAAATGGAAGGGAGTCTGCAGTGAGAAAAATGAATAGCTGAGCCTCTCATGTATACTCCAAATCCAACAATAAAATGGCCGCTCTTTTATAATGCAGAATTTCTATTAATAATGAAAAGTAATAGATGGTGGATTTGTAGTCATAAACAACTAAATATTTCCTATGTGTGCCTCTCATTTAAATGGTAGAACCATGCCCAGTCTGCATTTATAGCTTGATTGGTCAAGTGTGCATTTCCATCAGTCAGATTGGCCTCATCAGTAAAATACCAGTATTAGCAGAACAGAAATTGCTAAATGTGCAAAAAATTTACCAAAGACTTATTTCATTTATATTAAAATTTTACTATGTCATACCCAGTACATACAAATTTAAGAGTTTGTAAACTGTGTGTGAAAACATTTTATCTGACCTGTTACCACCCTTCCTCACCAAAACACAAAGCACCTTTCAGGATGGACTACAGGGTTTGCTCTGAACTACACTTTTAGGAGGAGGCACTGTTGAGTAGAAGACATGAAATTAAAAGACTGCCTATGGTATGCCACACATGGATGCCAGTGGAAGGAAGAGGGGTGGTCACTTAACGAGCGGCCAGCAGAAGCCTGCCCCTCCAGGGACGTGCGAGGATCCTCTAAAGAGGCCTGCCAAACAGCACACACCCCTCCCAGCCTCACCTGCCAGGCTGCAGGTGCTTCTTGCTTTCCTTTTTCCCTTGCTGTTTTGTCACAGCCTGCTGGCTTGGACCTCACGCTGTTCCTCCCTGGCCCCATTTGCACCTGTGTCCCAACTCTTATTCTCCTATTTAGCTTCACTCCTCCAGAGATTCTGACAACTTAAAGGAGCCCCCTTGGAGGCTCAGTTTCCTTGTCAGTAAAATGGGGATAATTAATAATCTCTGCCTACTTTGTGGAGTGATTATTGAGGATCAAATGAGTTGTATGTTAAAGCAGTTGGTTAACTGCAAAATGCTATGTAAATTTCAGGTGTTATAAATCATGAGCTGGTCTCTTCTTCAGCTAAAGGAGTTTCCACGCATATTTTAGTTACCCTCTGAACGAGTCTTTGTCAAGTAGCAAATGTAAATGCCGCAGTTTTTTTCCTGCTTGGCTTATGGTGGCTCCTTTGCAACTTTATGATGTAGGCTGAATCTTTAAGTACTCCTTTGGCTCATATCTCTTCCCCTGAACACTCATGCAAGATCATAATGCATAAAACACAGAGGCAATAACTCCTTTTAATTGCCAGGAGTTCATCATTTGCTAAGTTCTAAATGCAGTCACTTAGACACTTGCCTTGAAAAACCTGTCTCTATATCTTCCACAGAGCCGAGATTGTGTGAAACTGGGTCCTCCTGTTGAGGGAGAAGTCGTCCAAGTCAAGTGGCCGGATGGCAAACTCTATGGGGCAAAATATCTGGGATCAAATGTTGCCCACATGTACCAGGTGAGTGCTGTCCTATGTGAGATGCTTGCTGAGATGGACAGGAGAGGCCAGAGGGCAGATATATATCCATTGTGCTGCTGATCAATAAGCCACACGAATTTGGAGCACCTCTTATTTTATAAAGGAGGCAAAGATTTGGTGTCTAATGACCCAGATACTAGAGTTTTATTATCAAGTTCCACACTGGGAAGCTAATAGCATTTGATGAATGGTTTAATTGTAAAGAATATAGTTAGGCCACAAAGATAAGCGACTAGATGGTAGGCTGCTTTCTTGTGTGTACATCATATGGAGAGAGACTAACTGGCCACTTTATCTCACTGTAAGCCAAGACCATGATGGCTTTTCATCAGCCAGCAGCCCCTGAATGGGTGGCTTTTGCCTGAGAGACATACCCTCATTGGGTGTGTCCTTAAACCTAAATCAATTGTGCATTGACACAGTTGTGGCCACCTAAGCTTAAATGAGTGCTTAGTTCGTGAAAAGTACAGCAATCAGTTGGATATTCTGTTCACTAGGGAACTCTACATCTTACTAAAGAGTATATATACAATCAAATAATGAAAATATTTTATCCCTATCAGAAATTTTATCCCTATCAGAAATGAGAATGAGTTAAACTCTAACAAGGAAAACAACACGGATGGCAAATGTGCATTTATATTCCTTTAGGCTTTAAAAAGGAACACATTTATTAGAATCAATACAATCGTAGTGCTTCCAGTAACACTGTGGCAGAAATCACTGTTCTCAAGCTAAGCAATAGAGTAAAAACAGGAAGATTGAAGGAAAAGAAGAAAAAAGTAAGAAAGTTCAGGCCTGTTAAGTTAAAAACAGCTTGAGAATGATAAGACTGCCAGTTTCAGCAGAGAAATTATTCAAAGACTGATAAGGGGCAGGGGCTTCAGTGGAAGAGCACATTATACAACATTGCACCAAGAACTAGATAGAGCACAGTATAATTAAAGGGGTTCAAAGAGGTTTAGGAAATTTGAACATTTTTTAAGGTCTAGGAAAGCCCAAGGTGAGTAGAGAGGGGAGAACATTTATATACACGTTGGGTATGTGTGTACTCGCACACACATGTGTGCATGCGTGTGTAAAGCGTATTTTCCCCTTTGTCATAATGGAGCTTCTTTGTATCAGAATGTCTAGAATTAGCCAAAAATCATAAGACAGACTGATTATACCAGAGACTCCCAGAAAAGAAGCATTACTACATCATTCAAAAGGAAATAATTATATTTAATTAAACAATAAATGAAAAAGTGAAGCATCTTACATGTAGCAAAGCTATTAGCTACCTGAAAAGTATCATAATGAGAACATGCTGAAATTCAGGCTAATTAGTAATCAGTGTGTTAACTTCAGTTGAATTTATGATGGCCTATCAACATAGCATATTTTTAGACTCAATGAAAAAGTTAAGGCTAATATTAAAGTTGCCTCTCAAGTACAAGTAGTTTAAAGTTCCTCATTAAAACAAGGGCCGTTTTGAGATCATTTTGTGTTTTGTGTGTAATTATTCAATCTCATCGTTGAATAAGCAAAGACATTTACAAAAATAGATATAACCAAAAAAATTTCTATTTCACAGTGCTAAATATCCTAAGTGTACGCACTTTTTTGACCCTCCCAGTAGCCCTATAAGATAAATGTTTTTGAGTCCATTTTACAAATGAAGATAAAAAGATTACATTAATTTAATAATTTGTTGAAGAGCATATGGCTGGTAAAGGGAAGGGCCGGTGTTTACTCTCAACTCTGTCCCAAATAGTGTGAACAACCATCCCAGCTTGCTAGGGACTGTCCTTGATTTTAGCACTAAAAGTCCTGCATTCCAGGAGACCTGTTGGTCCTGGAATGATTGGTCATCTCACCATACTCCTTTTTAGTTTTATAATTGCCTTTCTCTCTTTTTAGAATTTTTAAATTATGTAAAACAGAAGAAAGGTAGGCACAAGTAGTTCTAGCTATGCTATCAAATTGTACAAATGAGATGACACCTTGGCCTAATTGAATATTAAACCACTCTACTAGAACAAGGCCAGGAAGAGAAACCTTCTCATCTCAGCCTTCTGGGAAGTAACAGGGGAGCTCTCCTGTGACCGAGACCTAATTCCACCCTATTGTTTCAGCTTAGTCAAATGTGAGCAGTACATGGATAAGAAATTTAATTATATATATTATCCTTATTGTATTATTTTTTAAACTCCAGCAGATTTTTTTTTTATTAACGCAGTGTAGCTGCATAGTTTCACTTACCTTTTAACCAGAAGTGCAAGCCTATATTTATAGCTTACATGTAAAGAATTCAGACAGACAACTTGGGGACTTCAAAAATATCATAAATTATTCAGGGTTAGAACATAGTAGATATTCTGCCCTGATTGCATCCCTTTTGTTGTTTGCTCCTGGTAGAGGTCACATGTGGTTAAACCTAAACCAAGAACAATCACTCTGAATTTAGCCAGTGTCACTTACTTTTCTCTGACAAAATCTCCTAAAATGTTGAAAAAATTGGTTATGAAATTATTTGCTGCCATTTGATTAGCTTGAAGAAAAAGTTTTAAATTTTCATTTCAGATGAAAGTTTTCACACATTGTTGTGGTTTACATGTTATGAGGTTGAGAACCTGGGATTTTCCTGGCTGAATGGTTTAATTTGACAAAAGTGAGTTTTGAAAGTTAAAGTTCTCTAAGAACTTGAGAAATTACTTTATCTGGGAGGATTATTATACAAGAGTAAATATATCATCCTTTCTCCCTCATATGGTATCAGAGGCTCTTAAAGAAACAAACCCTATGTACAGGCCCAGCAAGTCTTAATGCTAAATTGGCCACAATCTCATGTTCTGAGAAATCATTTGAGCAGCAGCTATATTTCTTTGTTTTTGCTTTGGGGTGAGGATAAAGTTTTCATATCACATATTCCCAAACTCATTTTCAAGAATTTTGGCCTGTTTGAAAACATATATTGTTCTTATTTTGATAAGGGAAAGAGCTTTCTTTCCTTCCTTAGCTGTTGGCTCTTCTCTTGTTTGTTCTGGTTGAGTCCTTTTTTCACTTTTTTTCTGTAATTGGAACCTTGGGAAAAAATGGTGAACACTTTTTTGTGTATAAATGTGTGTGTGTGTACATATATATCATGATGTCTTATTTCTCATTAGGTTGAATTTGAAGATGGATCCCAAATAGCAATGAAGAGAGAGGATATCTATACTTTAGATGAAGAATTACCCAAGAGAGTGAAAGCCCGTTTTGTAAGTGCTGACAAATACCCCTCAGGGATCTGCCATGGGAATCTCTCATCCTCTGTTTTCTAAGCCCAGCAGGAAACGTACTTCGGCCTTTGGATTGATTTTCAAGAAGGCCAGTGCAACTTTCCCCTTACTTAGGCAAACCTCAAATTGGCCCCAAACCGGAAACCAGTGCAGGTTCCTTGTTTTCCTTTCTAATGAGGTCAAATGATCTAACACTTATTGGCGTACCAGAATAGTTGTTGAACATGTACTCTGTGCAACACACTAGGAACATATAAAGGTACCATCTAGGGATTTATAACCTTGTCAGCAGAAGCAACAGGAAGTTTTCAGTAGTAGATTAAAGGGGACACAGTATAAATGAACGTCTGGTTTTCTATAGCCTTATCATATATTGATTAACATCTCTCCAGAAACTCATTCATGTTTGTGTCAGTTCATAATTAAACGAAGCTCTCACTTTTATGACTAAAGGAATAAAAAAAAATCCCAAAAACTAGGTGTGGGAATACTAAAGCTTTTTTTTAGAAAAAAAGAAAATATTTTTTAGTTTCAAGCTTTATACATGCCATTAAGAGACAAATAAACATGGACAAATAATCAAAACTGAAGTTGTTAAAAAATATAATTCACAATAACTTAGTTTTCATTATTGTATCATAAAATACTTAGTGGACCCTGAAATGAAGTCAATTTTACTCATTAGCATTGCATCTACTACATCTGAAAAATGATAAATCCTGAACAGGGAAATCTGAATGAATGAGATTTTTCTGACTAAAATGAAATTTTTTTTTTTTCAGAATAAATGACACCCTTAGTTTTCAGTGAATGCTTGTGATCATACTTTTCTGCAGTGATAGAGTTACCTTAATTTGGAAAATCCTTGGATTCCTTAATTCTTCAGTTGTATATTTAGCTCCTTTTCTTCCTATCAGGTGGGGTCCTGGGAACAGGGTAACTGCATCAGGTATCAACTGACTTTCTGAGCTGCATCCTTGAGAGGAAGGTCTTTCAAAGTGAAATAATGAAGAGCAGAGTGATAGTAACAACACTGCTACCCACCCAGTGAGAAACATGACATGTAGGGGGCCCACACACCTGAAAATAGATTAACCACAAGATAATCTGCAAGGAAAGAGAAAAATCAAATATCCCTATTATAAAGACATTGGCCAATTTCTAACAAAGATCTAAAAAAATTCTATCCATGCCCTACATCTTAAAAATCTCTTAAGAACTACTTTCTTCTTCAAGATGCCAAAGATGGCAACCTCTCATGCTGTGCTCCTGTCTTCCCGAGATTCTCCCTCCACTTCCTGCCCTCCATTGTTCCCCCTCCTCCATTCATTCATTCATTCATTCATTCACCTAGAGATTGAAGCATGGGGAATGGAGTAAGTAGTCCTCTCTAAGTCTCTCAGGTCTTCGATTTTCTAATGCGTGTATGATTAAGCATCAGCTGTGTCTTGTAGATTTCAAATATCATTTCTTAATCATATTAAAAGAACGCTGTTTACTTTCTGCTCTGATTACAATCTCTTTGTTCCATAACAGATTTGTCTCCAATACCAGGTTGCCTTCTTGCACAGCTTTATTTGAACCCAGCTCCTGAGTTTCCTAAGATCCTTTCTCTGAGCAGTCACGCCAACATCCAACTTTTTTTTTAATTCTCAGAGAAAAATTTTTAATTAAAAATAAGAGTAAAAAAATAAAAATAAGTCAATAAAAATATGTAAATCGCATATATTATCTGAATGTAACCTATTATGTCAAGCAATTGAACCTAATAGAAAATCTCTTCATTAACAAAGGCTCGCAGTCACTAAATCTAGTTCACTACCTCTGTTTTTATTGAATCGAAGACTTATGTGCTCCTGTTATAGCAATTCAGCCTTTCCTTCAGGTCGTATATAACCCTCTGGCCCTTGGTTGGTCTATCTATGACTGCTGTTTTTTTTTCCAGTTGGTCAAACAAATCTAATTGGAAAACTCATTGATGGAAGATATTTTATGATTAGAGAAATCTCTTTTGTTTTTTTAAAGCAGGGATGGGTTAGCAGCCTCACTGCTAAACAGGAGGCCTCATATTTTAATGACTTCTGCTCACCCAGACACCCGCTGACTTGGGAAGAAATTTTTCAAAAGAGTCAGCAGTCCACCTCAGTGATTTTGCGGGGGTTCTTTCCCACTAACTTCAGAAACAGCCCCATTACCTTTTATTGTCTCACAGAATAACCATGGCAACAGTGCATAATTAAGTAGAGCTGCTGGTAAATCGGTTTTATTATTGTATTTGAGCGGCTGACTTTTGCTGTTCTCGCACAGTGGCAACACTTTCATAGATGTTTTATTTTCTCCTATGATAAGTTTTAGCACTTATAAAAGGGAAAGATTGCTCAGAGGAAGTACTTTGCCCAGAATGAATGAAACAAAAATGTTTTCTCCTAATGGCAGAGGGTACCCAGCAAACCCATAATCTTTTAGTTATTTTCTTCCTGAGTGAAACAAGGTAGTGTCTGGGGTTCCATGCAGGTAGCCTGTTACCCTGGATAACCACCTCATGAGCTGGCCGGGAACATGCCTGCTGTGCACTTGGGACCATTTTTTTTTAGTTTTCAGGCTTCTTTGTAACTGGTCCATTGTTTATCTCTTCTTCATGATTGACCATGTGTTTCAAGTCCTTAAAGCTGGACTCTGCCTCTGTAACCAACCAGGGGAGGTGGCTTCAGTGACAGTGAGATGCACTGTGCATTGGCATCATCTGGAGTGATCTGCCTCAGTGAAAACCAGTTGAAAATGCATTTTAGGAGATAAAATAGTAGGGAATTAGGAAGCAAAAATAGTGTCTTAATGTGGCCTTTACCTAACAGAAGAAGCCCACATTCCTTCACCTGGCTAACACTTAACTGAGCAGTGACTGAGTGCTAGACATGTTGCTTGGTGTGGAGAACATGTAAAAATAAGTACTCACTCCCTAATATCCTCACCCTCAAGGGATTCAGGAATATCCAGTGGAGAGAAAGTTAACTGCCCCTCATCTCTGCCACTGGCCTCATTCTGCATTGCTGCATAAAGTCTTACAGGAACCTAAAGAAGGGCCCTCAAGTTTTCCTGTGTCAGAAAAAACAGAATAGTGTCCATGCAAAGGAAAAAGTACATCTAATGACAGAAAGGCATGAACCAGTAAGATATGGCCAGGAACTGCAAATAATTCTATCTGACCAGCACATGGGGTAGGATTTTGCCAAGTTATATAGGTCTAGAGTACTTGGATAACATCTTAAAAGGCAGCAAAGCTATTAAAAGATGATAGGCAGGGATGTCATATAATCAGATAGTTTGTAGAGCACTTTCTTCTAGTGGTTCTGTAGCAAATAGCCTGAGGGTACAGCATTTGCTGCAGGGTTTAGGGGAGGAGATGTGAGGCCTGGTACCATGGGGCCAGCAGGGACAAAGAAAGGATGGATGGCTTTAAGGAACATGTAGGAGGGACCCTGGACATGGTGGTGATGGGGGACATTTACAGTGACTGTTAGGTTTCTGATTACTGTAGCTATGGGGATAGGATAGTTATGCCACATGTGGAGTATCGGAAGGATAGTAACAGGGAGGAAAGACTTTGAGGAAAACTGAGTTCAGTTTAGGGCAGGTTGATTTGAAGTGCCTCCGGGATCAGTACTCTGGATGCCTGCTGGGCAGTTGGAGATGCAGGCCTGTGTGCAGAAAGAGGTCTGAACTGGAGTGAGAGATATGAGCATCCTTGAAGAAAAAGCAGGAATTGAAGCGATGAGTGTAGATGTGAGGGCTCAGGAGCATATGTGGAGAGGAGAAATGCAAAGTATCAGAAGCATCAGAGTTGAACAGATAGTTAAGAAAGGAGAACCCCTGAGGCATCAACAGTAAGCAGCCCAGAGGAAGAAGAGAGACAGGAGGAAGGGCTGATAAAGTGTCAGAGAAGAGAGCAATTCCAGCAATACTTAGGTGACAGAATAGTCAAATGCATTTAGGGTGGAAAAGTGTCATAGGAACTGGACTGGAGCAAGGACAGTTTCAGGGAAGTTGTATGGGCAGAGGCCTAGAGGAAAATAGGAGTGGGGCGAGTTAAAGATGACTGTTGACAGAGTTGTCAGAATCCTGGTTAGGCAAGAGCCAGAGGGGAGATGGTGATTGAGGGAGATTTAAATGAGAAGACTTTAATCCTGCTTCAACAGGGGAAGGCCCCTGGGGGTGGGAGATCCTGAAGAAAGTTGGGGCTACATGGAAGCAGGAGCCTGGATGGAGCAGGTGGGGCAGGCTAGTATCCTGGCCTCTGCAGCCACCCCGAGCTGCTAGATCAGATCTTTGTCCATTCTTGTCATGGGCAAATGCCATGCTTTCCGCAGCGTGACACTGGCTCTTTCTAGTCCACAGCCTCTGATATGCGATTTGAAGACACATTTTATGGAGCAGACATAATCCAGGGGGAGAAAAAGAGACAAAGAGTGCTGAGTTCCAGGTTTAAGAATGAATATGTGGATGATCCTGTGTACCGCACTTTTTTGAAGAGCTCTTTTCAGAAAAAATGTCAGAAGAGACAATAACCTTCATAAGCTGCTGCAGACAACAGAGCAACGTGGACCAGAAAAGGAAAGATGAAGGGACAACCTTGGGGCCGTGCGATGTGTCTCACTGGGGTGGGTGATGGGGTGTGTCTCTGACAGTGGAAAATTAGGCTTTCCAGAGTTTGATCACCTGGACCACAAATTACAAGTGTTATTAATTGCACAATCTGAAGTCCTCCCCTAGTCTTGCTTTCACTTGTGAGCAATTGTCTTCGATGATCCCAAAGACTTTTTCTAAGTGAAAGGAAATAATAGTGAATCATCCACCAAAAAAGCCACTGACAGAGGAAGGAGGTGGGTCTTCACTGTGGCCTAATGAGGCCCTTAGTCAGGAAACACATGGAGACTTCTCAACCCCAGCAAGTGGGATCCTCGATACCCAGGTAAGAAGGTGATAATTTATATATTTTCCACAGTCAGGGAAGGACTCTCACTTATTTGTTTTAAATGGTGGTTTTTATAAAACATTTTTAAAACACAAATGGCCTGTATGGTAATGAGATTTACTCGTGTGCTATCTGTAATTTCCCTTGTACAGAACTTTTACATTTTTTTATATCCCTATTACTTTTGATTGTGTCTGATGAGAACTGAGTTGTTGGCCTTTGTGAAATTTTTGGCTCTTGAGAAAGAATTCTTATGAATTGTATGGGAATTTTATATATTTAAAGAGGGAGATCTGGGGCTGTTATTTTTAAACACTTTTTTTCCATAATATTCTGAGTAGATATTTATAAAATATATTTCTTTCATTATGTGTTTGTAAAATTAGAGTTTAAATAAATATGCTTTGATGCATAGTTTTCAACTAATATGATTTTTCCTTTTTAAAACAGCCTGAAAATGTACTAGTGTTTAAAAATAAAGATTTCCATTTTCTCCAATTCTGTTTTCTGACTTGCTTTTTGGTTTATGTTTAAATCAACAGAAAAACAAGTTTTCTTTAGGAGCTGGCTAAAAAGTTTGTCAGGCCCTTCTTCATTCACAGACCTTTTATATAACCGGACACATTGCCAGACCTTTCAGACATGTCACTGGGCATAAAGCTCCCCTGCCTGCCCACAATGTCAGCTGAAGTGTTTCCCTCAGCCTATTCTAGGCCTTGAAGAACTCCCAGCACCTAGAGTCTGGAGCTTTTCTCATCCCAGTTTTCTTGTCCCCAGTGACCTTAGAAAAGGCTGTATGGATCCATCAGTCCCTCCCCTCACATTATAGATGAGCGGTGGAAGACAGGCAGGGAAGAGAATGCCCGGGGTCACAGAGTCCTTAGTGACTGCTTCAGTTAACTATGGTCACGATCACTCTGCATTGCAAACAACTGCAAAATCTCAGTGGCCAGCCACTGGAAGACCAAGGTGGCTGGTCTAAGCTGGGCTTGGCTCGGCGGCGGTGCTGACCTTGGCTCGGGCTAACTTATATGTCTGCTCCACATGTCTCCGATCATCCCACTGGGCCAAGTGAACTAGCTCAGCTATGTTCTTCTCATGTCAGTGGCCGAGGCTGAAGAGCAAGTGAGCCCAGCCGAGTAAGCACATTTCAGTTTGCTCTGTGGTGCTGGTTAACATCCTTTGGGCCAGAGCCCAGATCCAAGAATTCGAGGGCATTTCAGAGTTTTATGGCAAAGAGTGAAGATGTATCATGTTACTGGGTAGAGAGTAAAGAACTGAAACTGGAATAACAGAACCACAGTTAAATCTCCAGACCGCCTGCTGGCTGAGGACTCATTTTCCAGAGTGCCTCATGCCTGAACTCTGAGCTGGGGAAGAGCTCACCAGTCTTACTTTTACAAGGATTGAGCACTCCACATTCCCTATCAGTATCATCATATATTTCACCAAGTAATCAAGCTTGTGTTTTCTGCCTCCAGGTTTTGAATGGAACTGACCTGCCTTTTCCACAATATGCCAGGGAAGTAAGCCTGTGTAAGGCATTAAGAAGAATTAATCTAAATAGGATCATTCGTTCTATACAAGTTTGCCTGTCAGCAAGATTTCTGATTGGCTGCCACAGGGAGGAAATGTGCAGAGTCCTATGTGATTTCAATACAGCTGTTTTTTACAGGCTCACTTACCCAGTGTCCCTATAACCAAGTACAGCTGTATATGGCCTCCAAAATAGTGCTGGCCACAGATGCACTCTGGCTCTTGAGAAAGATACCTTTGTTTCACTGCATTCTGCATAAAGTCGTTATTAGCTTTATGATCAGACAGATCCTTAAAGCTTTTTCACTTACTGTGTGACACTTCAATTGTAATTTTAATTTTGCATTACACCAACTGCATTTTTAGTGCGTATGTGTAACATGAAATCAGTTGAAGGCTAGCTTCTGGTATTAAAAAATTGCTAGCTGTGACAATTCTAATGTAAATCTAATTGCAAGCCCTTTCTCTGGAGGTGAGAGGATTAATAAATACTGCCTGGCATATTTCACAACATTTTAGTTCCTTTATGTGTGTTTGAAATGAGAACAGTGTGATTCTTGTCAGTTTACTTTTATTAAGGTACTTTTGTTTAGTTCATTTAGAGAGAAGCATCCACTAGAATATCACATGGCTTCTTGGAATACATTAAGTTGCTACTGGCTAATAGTATATGAAAACATGTAGATTCAGAATACAAAAAGATGTAGGAGTAAATGGGCCTACCACTTCTCCCTGTACCAATCCAATGTGAAACAAGGCTGAAATGCATAAGGTATTGTAAATGACTGGGAGGTCTTATGAGCAATCATATTGGAGGAGTATATGCTGCAGAATAACACTATGCATTTTTTTTTTTTGCCTTTAAGTAAAAGGGATCCAAAATGAAACTTTATTTCAGATATTAATCAGCCTCATAAACTTGAAGCTAAGTAGAGGCATTCTCATGAAGTAATTGTAATTGGTTGGTTGCAAAATTCAATTGTACTATAAACTCTTTCTGAGAATTCAGATTTGCAGTCACTGCAAATGTTACTCATTCTTTTGCCCAGTATGTTGTAGAGACATATAGCACTGACTGGTGGGGAGAAGGATTCCTGGCCTCTGGGGAAGGTTGAACTCTCCAGCAAGTGGGCTGACAGCTTAGAAACTTCATGCTCTGTACTCAATAGGTGTAGGACCCTTGAAGAAATTGAACTTCATCAAGAGCCACTGACATTAATGATGTGTTGAGTATCTATTGTGAATACTGAGCCTGGTAAGCTCCTTAGTGGCATTTATTTACCTTGTTTAACCTCCCCAAGAAATAACAAAGTAGCATTACCCGCTTTCATGGAGGGAAACTAAGGCTTAGAAAGGTGAAGTAACTTCTGAATCACTTAACCTTTTTGATACATGAAGAAAAAAGGATTCTAAACCTGACCCAAACAAAAAACATTGGATAGACAACTCTGAAGCTCAAAAGACATATTAGCACTAGAGATATAAACGAGGAAGGCATCATTTGTATTGGTAGATGTTTTAAAAATACATGGAGTCTACCTCCTGGCAAAAGCAAAACTGTAGGGACAGAAAAAAGATCAGTGCTTGCCAAGGATTGGAGGTGGGGGAGGAGTCGGACAGCTAAAGGGGAGGTATGAAGGAACTTTTGGGGGAGTGGAAATATTATTTTTCTTAATTATGCTGGTGGTAACAGGACTATATGTTTGTCAAAATTCATGGAACTGAACACTGAAATAGGTGGATTTTACTAGGTATAAATATCCACCTGACTTAGATAAAATCTAGGTGAACAGTGGGCGATATTGTGAGAGAGAACATGTCCTGTGAGAAGAGATCAGAAGTCTGGGATAGCTAAACAACTAGGTAGAAAAAAAGCCTGGGCATGAGCACTGAAAGGCAGAACCAGCAAGCTCTGATGTCCAGTCCCAGACAGCAAGGGAAGACAGTGCTCCTAAAAAGGTTGACAGAGAAAGTGCTGCAGAGTCCAAGTAAGATCATTTCATTGTTTATGAGGAGGCCAACAGTGACCTTGGTGAGAGCATTTCAAGTGATTTCAGATGAGATATCTATTAACATTCAAATCAGTGTTCCCTAGGGGCTCAGTTGTTAGGTGGACAGTAGGTGTCTGCCTTCCAGCTTAGGTCATGGTCCTGGGATTGAGCCCCCCACTCGGGCATCCTGCTTCTCCCTCTCCCCCTGCTTGTGTTCCCTCTCTTGCTGTCTCTCTCTCTCTCTCTCTGTCTCTCTCTCTTTCTGTCAAGTTAATTAATTAATCTTTAAAAACAAAACAAATTGGAGTTCCCTCTTGGACAGGCATCACTCTCTCGCCCATTTTCCTTCTTCCCTGGATCTTTCCCCCTCCCCTTCTCTCTCCTTCAAGATTTTCTTGTCTTTAGTTTTAGGAGTTTGATAATAATGTGTCTTGGCTTTAATTTCTTTGGGTTTATTTCATTTGGGATTTGGTTAACTTCTTGGCCTTTGACCAAATTTGGGAAATGTTTAGCCATTATTTCTTGGAATATTTTTTTTAATTCCACATTCTTCTCTCCATCTGGACTTGAGTGACAGAAATGTTGGGTCTTTTGTTGTTGTTGTTACATGGGTCCCTGATAATTTTTTTTTAAAGAAATGAAAACTATTTTAAAGTTTTTATTTATTTGAGAGAGAGAGCAAGAGAGAATGAGTAGGGGGAGGGGCCATGTGAGAGAGAGAAGCAGATTCCATACTGAAGCCCACTGCAGGACTTGATCCCACAACCCCGGGATCATGACTTGAGCCAAAGGCAGATGCTTAACCGACTGAACCACCCGGGCACCCCCAATAATGATTTTTTTTTAAGTTTATTTTTTCTCTGTTCAGATTGGGTAAATTCTATTGATCTGTCCTCAAATTTACTGATTCCGTCTTCTGATCTCCAAACTGTTATTGAGCTCACTGAATGAATTTTTTTATTTTGGTTATTGTATTTTTCAGCTCTATAATTCCAATTTGGTTCTCTTTTGAATCTTCCTCTTCTTCACTGAAATTTTCTATTTTTTCATTTGTTCAAGAGCAATCATGATTATGGACATGTTTTTCTGATGCCTACTTTATTTTTTTATTTTTAATTATTTTTACTGGTGGCTACTTTAAATCTTTGTCAGATAACTCCAACATTTGATTCATCTTGGTACTACAGTGTGTTGTGTTGTCTTTTCTCATTCAAGTAATTCTCCTGGTTCTTGTCACAGCAAATGTTGTCTTTTCTCATTCAAGTAATTCTCCTGGTTCTTGTCACAACAGGTACTGGACATTTTGAATATTATGTTAGAAGACTTTGGATTATATTTAAATCTTTTTTTTTTTTTTTTTTTTTTGCCAGTAGTCATGGCAGTCACCCTGTTTTGGTTTAGTGCTTAGGTCCTGGCCTGCTTTTGTGGGCTGTGGTTCCAATGTGGTTCCAATGACAGTTTAGTTTTCAGAGCTCTTCTGATCTGTTTTGTTTGTGTGCTACTCAGAGGCCACTCTGTAAGCCAGGGTACTATTCCACACTTTAGTTCAGTTCTCAAATTTTTGGTGAGTTAATGTAAATCAGTTTCATGTGTGAGTCGGTCAGCAAATTCTTGTGCGTATTTATAGAATTCCTTTCTCTAGATCTCTGCTCTCTAAGGTTGCCTTTCCATTCTCTAGTTGAAAAAGTGAGGAACACTGCCTCCTACTATTGGGAAAGTCCACTCAGTCTCCACTGATAGCATGCGGACAGGGAGGGAAATGCCACCCAGGACATCCAGGCTTCAGGATTAGAGGACAGAGGTAGAAGTCCAGACTCCTCACTCTATCTCCACCAGCACAACACTGAGAGTGAGGGGAGAGTACCATCCCAGCTTTCTTGGCTGCCACCATGTAAGGGACAGAAATCCAAACTCTCCATTTGGTGTCTCCTGAGACTATACAAACAGGGACCATTCATTATGTTTGATTGGGGTACAATATTGTCAAAAAGGATTTTGTCCTGCTATGCTGCTCCTTTCTAGCTCCTTTGACTATAGGGAGCAGATTTTAAGTGGTTTTGTTTTTGTTTGGTTTTTCCCCCTATGCTTGTTGGTCGATCCAGTTTTCAGACTTCTCCATTTCCAAGTCTAGGATATATGGAAGATAAGAAGAAAACTCAGAAAACACATTCCTATGTAGTTCTTAAATCCTGAAGCCCCTAGAAGTCTTATTGCTTCTTTCAGCATTTCTAGCCTTCTTATGGTTGTTCTATTATGTCCATGACTTTTAATTATGCTTAGCCAGGAGGAGTAGGGAGAACTAAGTCTTTCCCCCCTTATCCAGAATGAAGAGTCCTCACTTTTTCTTTAAGATGAGAGAAAATAATTTATTGCTAACGACAGGGGTCTAGAAATTGAAGATCTAAAGAGAACAATTGATGGAAGAATCCTGAAAGAAGGAAAAGAGATTAAGAGCAGAGACAGAATGATTGGTCTTATGCATAGGAAAGGAGATTTCATCCATGGAGACTGAATTCTTGATTTTAAGAACTGCAAAGGAAATGATAGAATTGTTTCAGGAAGGGGCTTTTTAGTAGGTCTGGTGTAGGGAAAACGGTGTGAGAGAATTAAAGATGCTAGAGAAAAATTTCTTCCTTCCCCTTGGTCTGAGTTAAAAAAGAAACATAGTTGATGTCAAGAGGGAATTGACTGGGAGAAAAGAGACGGATGTAGGAAATGGATGGCTATAAAACACTGTTTAATACTCCGCCCCCTGCCAAAGATGTCCACAGTCTAATCCCCCAAACCAGTGAATATGTTACCTCACATGGTAAAAGTGATTTAATAGTTGCTATTAAATTAAGTATTTTGAAATGGAGAGATTATCCTGAATTACCTGGATGTGCCCAGTATAATTAGAAGAGGGAGGCAAGAGGTTCAGAGACTGAAAAGCAGATGGGTTGAAGGAAGAAGGGGTTAAATGATCTGCTTGGAAGACAGAGGCAGGAGCCAGAAGCCAAAAAATGTAGATGGCTACTAGGAGGCGGAAAAGGTGAAATAGATTCTCCCCTAAAGCCTCTGTAAGGAACCAGCCCTGTTGACACCTTGATTTTAAACCAGTGAAACTGATGTCAGACTTCTGGCCTCCAGAAAGTTAAAAAAATACATGGTGTTGTTGTAAGCCTCTAAGTTTTTTTTAGTATGTTGCAGTATCAGTGGGAAACGAAGACAACTGTTAAACTGCAGGGCAGAGGATGAGAGGATGAGAGGAGATTTTCAAGATCAGAAGCAGTGCTCAGAGGAAGAGGGGAGGGATTCATTTACAATTTCTATACTTTAGTGTTGATAAGTCTCAGGGTATGGTCATGAGAATGGAGTGAAGCTGAAAGTCATTTCACTGAATAAACTTTTTTCTTTTAACTAATTTTTTTTAATTGACAGTACATGTAGCATAAAATTCACCTTTTAAAATGTACAATCCAGTGGGTTTTGCAGCCATCACTACTTCCTATATACAGAATTACTTAGTTTTAATTCAGCACTATTCATTCTGTCTTCATATATTATGGCATTTTAAAGAACATTTCTGAAACTGAGAGGCATGAGGAGAATATCTTCATGAGACTATATTTTGAGTATGAAGGGTTCTTCTGGACATAGTATTTAATATACTCACCCATTTGAGAAGACTATACACACTTGGCCAAATGTGAAGACTTGCCAGATTGGTTTGGCCAGCTTTGTGAGTGTGGTGGTGGTCATGGTGGGTCTTCTTAGTGGAATACATATTAGTAACGAAGGGAGAAGGTACATCCCAGCCACAGAGCTGCCCTTGAAGGTGGGGCCTAGAAGAATGTGGGGGAGTGTGACCTTCAGCTCCAACAGGTACTGGGAACACTAGAGCACAGCCCTTTTGCAGCAGGTCTTTGGAGAAAGATGAATCCCTGGTCCTACACTCACTGATGGGACTTTCACATAGTACTAGTCATTTAGTCCCCAGGCCCTCCATAGAGGTCAGTTCTCTCAGTTCACTACAACTTGGCCCCTTGCAGGAATGTTATGGATGATCTCGTTACCCCTTTCCCTCTCAGGGCCATTTCCTCTCCCAGGTGGCTGTTCTTTTGCTCCTGAAGATTTTTTTTTTTCATAACTCCTAAATCATTAGTGGGAAACTTGACCTAGCCTGAACTGATAGGAGGCTGTTTATGTTCTTTATCTCACTTAATATGAATATTTAAACATACCACTATAGGATAGTCATGTTGGGTATTAGATAATATGAGATATTAGGTATAAAATTGCCTTGCTAAATTATTAAAAACTTAGGGTGCCTGGGGGGCTCAGTGGGTTAAAGCCTCTGCCTTCGGCTCAGTCATGATCTCAGGGTCCTGGATTGATCCCCGCATCAGGCTCTCTGCTCAGCAGGGAGCCTGCTTCCTCCTGTCTCTGCCTGCCTCTCTGCCTACTTGTGATCTCTCTCTGTCAAATAAATAAAGTCTTAAAAAAAATAAAATAAAATACTAAAAACTCTGAACTCACACAAAATAAATCTAGCCCTATGGATTTTGGATAAAGATGTGGACCTCTTATTTTACACCCACTATTTGCCCTCTGCTATATAGAGCTCTATTCATCTCCATATTCCCTGAGATCCTATGCACATAACACCCTCACTAAGCGTGGTTGAATGCCACTCACTTATGCTGTCACTGGGCTGAAGACTGATGGCATTTATCTTAGGTTTGAATACTAAGTTAACCTTTCCAGGCTTGAAAGTTTCAGTAGTACTGACCAGGGGCAGATATTCTGCCAACTGAGGTTAACTGTGAATACACCACAGCCCTGAGGAGGGAAATGGTGGCACTGAGCCATTCTGGTGGCTACCAATGGAAAGGGCTAGGTATCACCAGAGGGTGGGAAGTCTCATTCTCAGAGACTGACTCATACTAGACAGGCTGCCAATTGCTTCCTTGACTCTAGAGAGCAGATTCTTTCTTAGGTCAGAAAAAGGCATGGGCTAGGCTACCTAGGTAGGGAGAAATGCTTCTTGTTTGCCTGGAAACAGAGATTCGGACTCTAGCAGAGGGATTTTCCAAGGCCTACAAAAGCTGAAAACTGAAATGTCTCCCTAGTCCACAGAATGACCTGCATCCAGGCTTTGAGACCACCCTCTGCAGGCTCTCACTGTGTGACTCCAGTGTGATATGATTATGAAGCTATTTATTTAATGCCTCCTCCCATCAAAGCCAGATTGAGAGAAAAGACCCCACAATAATTTCTGCATATTTTGATAACAAAGGAAATGGTTGTTGATGATAATGAAAATTGCTGCTCACAAATTTGTACCCTTTGTTGCCGTTTATAAAAGAGACCTTGTAGAATGAGCTCATTAGTAGCTGAAGTTTATTTTGTCAAAGGAAATGGAGTCAAGAGAGATTATGTTTCATCTTTAATATGGCTGTTCAACAATGCCATTATCCTGAATTTCAGATTAATTTAGTTGAACCTTAATGAACAAAATTAGTTGTTTTACACAATTAGAATCCCATTTCAATGGGTTAGAAAATGAATAGAATGGGAAATGTGGTTGACTTGATTTTCCCCAAGACTGATTCTCTAGGCCTCTTTCTGCCTCTATGTTTTCTCCCTCCACTGAATAAGAGACTAATATCTTTAAAATTTAAGAAGACTTTTGAGTTGCCAGTTTTATTTCCCCCAGACAACACAAAATGTCTGGGACCTTCAAAAAGGTAGTGGGGCTGGGGAGACGGGTGGGGGGGGCAGGGGGGGCAGGGAAGCAAAGGGAACTGGCCAGTGGGAACCAGTTACAAAGAACACTCTCCCAGCCCAGTGTGGCCCAGCTCCTTAAACACCTGATCGCCCTCCCTTTCTGAGATGAAAAAGTGGATATTGAGCAGCATCTAACAAAAGGTGAGGAGGGATGGACTTTACAGTCATGCAGATTTGGGTACAAAGCTCCCCCTACCACTAAACTTTGTGACTTGGTGTTTGTCTCCACATTTGAACCTCAGTTTCTCCATCAGTCCAATAGGCATAATAATACCTATTTCTTGACAGTAATGTTAAGCATTCAGTGAGAGAACATACCAAGTAATTGACATATTGCCCCGTTTAACAAGTGGGAGCTGCTAACCGTTATTAGTTTTACTAGTCTTTATCATCACCACCATCGCCATCCTCATGGTCTGCATCTTCATCTTTATTCTTACAACCTCAGGAGTCCTTGCTTCATGTGCTGAAAATTACATAGCCCACCTAACTTAGGTTGGTGTTTCTGGTCAACAATAAGCTTTCCCAAGTATTATCTTACTCAAGTGGAAGAAGGAGGTAAGATGACAAAACCAATTTTCTTAGGTGTTTGGGAGGCTTGGCACTCATCTTGGGAAGAGCAGGAGGACCTGGTAACTTGATGTGGGGGAAGGACATGGTCACATAAAATTCCTGCAGAGAGTCACAAAACACTGCTATCAATTCCCCCATCTATGATGTGATGGAATTAGGCCACTCCTATGGACCTCCAGCTCTTAAAAGCTCATGATTCTACAACTACTGCCCTCTTTCCTGCCTAATGGACTGCATTCCAATGAGCAATGAGTCCAAGAAACTCTTCGGACTTCCATCAGGATTGCTGAAGCTTCCTGCTGAATGTTCCCTACCAGTGTGAGTGTTGACTCAGTGCTCTGGAATGTGGCTTCCTGAGACACAGCAGAAGTGAGAATGAGGTCCAAGGGGATTTGGCACAGTCTTAGTAAATATCACCTTCCCCGTGCAGTGCAGCATTGACCAAGGTGAGGCAACAGAAAATTAAAGAAAAGAATCGTTCTTGTTCACCTTGGTCTCGTTTGCCTGAATTGTTAAATGGGTTCTCAGTGAAAATATAGAAAAGAACATACTTTTGTCTTAAGTATAAGATGCTATTGCAATATTCCAGACTCCTATCAAGTGCTTCCCAATTATTTCTGAGTCTTCAAGGAGCATCTTGATGTGCTCATAAATAAATCCTCTTGGTTTCCAGATGATAACTGCCATTTTCCTGTGTTCTCCAATATGACTTCAAGAAAGTCAACATGCTCAGCTGTCACTGCCCTCCAGGCTGAGGGAGGGGGCCTTTTTTCTGTATCCTATTGCTGATTCTGAAGCTACTCCCACATTATGCCCAGAAACCAGGGTGGATGATACTATTGTTGTAACTTCTGAGATACAGTGAGATTGTCCTGGGACCCCACCCCTGCCTGAGGTTGGGGATTGTAGAGCCTGGATAGCCTCCACCATTCTAAGCTGAGGTTGACACCCAGTGACATCACTCCACTAGCCCTGACACTTCCCTGAAATGGGAAGAGTTGTCGTCCTGTCCTGGTGTCCCCTGTGTCTGTGCTCATCTCATAGTGCAACTTCATATGCTTAACCTGTCAAGGAGACTGAGTTGTGTACACTGCCTTTTTGGGGTCCTTGCTGAATGTTGGGAGCTCTTAAAAATGTGAAGAACAAAAATCCAATCAGATTACTTCAGTTGTGGTGGTTTAATTGCAGGGTTAAGAGGATACAAATACAGCTATGGAGCTGGACACCACAGGACTCTCAGAAGAATCTCGGCTTCATGAATATGAACATGGCTGGGAACAGGAGAGTTCTTGGGACCTGTTTATTCCATTGGGCCCTCACCCTGAGTTCACTGCTCTTTAATTTTTTCTATCATCTGCAACCACTTCCCTCACACTTCCTTCTAAGGCCTCTGCTGCCACATGGCTTTCGCTGCTGGCCTTCACCATTTGATTTTTTTAGCTTCTCTTCCCAGTACCACTGATTCTCCAAATGTCCAGGGCAAAATCATCAGTAGAAATATATCTGATGAGGACATGAATTTTGGTCTCTTTTGTTTATTGATATATTCACAGAACTTAAAAGATTGGCTCTACTATAATAAATGTGTAGTCTAGGGGCAAGTTAGGCTCTCTGCACTGAGGGTATTTTTTTTTTTTGACCTTCAAAAATGGGGATGCTAATAGCAGCTAACTTGCAGAGTTGTTATGAGAATTAAATGAATTAATATTTATAAAATATTAGTGCCTGGCACCGAATACATTCAGTAGAAGCATTTGTTCAATGAAATTTAAAGATAAAATATCAGGGTGCCTCACTGCCTCTGGCAGTAAAGCATGAGACTCTTGATCTCAGGGTTGTAAGTTCAAACCCCACACTGGGTATAGAGATTACTTAAAATCTTTAAAAAAAATAAATAAAATAAAATGTCTATACATAGTTGGTGCTCAAAAAATATTTTTTGCCTTGATTAAATAAATTTCTTGAAGAATCAGACTGGCTTAATTGCTCCTTCCCTATTTGAGAGTTCTTGTACTAGGCTTCCTCACATTCTCCTTTTAGCTTAACTCTTGGGTTAGGTTTCCACTCCAAGCCATTTGCTTGGCTAGGAGTTTGAGGTTTCATGTTACAAGCAAAAATGACTTATGTAGAAGAAGCTCCTTAACAGAGGTCTTGGGAATTTTAGGTTCTTTGGGTCATGCCTGTCTGATCTGGTGAAGACCTGACACAGTACTCAAAGTCATCTCCATCCTCTGCTGGCTGAGTTATTGTTTACAAGCTCATGTATCAACTCCTTCCTTAGGGCAATTCTTTCCTAGAAGACTCTTCTCTCCTGCTAAAATGTGTATGCTGGTCTCTCCCATTGGCCTGCCAAATGGCTCAGTCTTCTTTTACTCTCAGTGGTAAATAAAATGCTGAGGCTCTTGCCATACAGCTCTCTTCTCTTTCTCCCTGTCTATTCTTTGAACTTCTTCAGTTCAGGGACCTTCAGGTTCTAGAAAAGAGGCCTCCTCCACTGTGCACTACTGTGCATTCATATACATATACCTGCATTATGATGCCAAGATGCTCCCTTTTTGTCCTAAAGGTATTTGTAGTTTATATTTTTCTGCTAGAAGGCCACCTGAGAGCCAGGAATAACATTTCTGGGGCCGCCAATCAGATAATGAGTACAACTACTTATTATTCTTTCCCTCTGGCTCCTAGGAGAGCTAAGTTCCACACGAGGTCCCAAGTTATCCGGGAGGAAGTTTTTCAATTTAGTTTTTTTCAGGAAGTTGAGTCCCTGAAGTCCCACAAGCTGAAATGGAGCAGCTGAGGGAAATGGCAAGGGAGTCTCCATGATGTAAGTAGGCAGCCAGGTAATGAGGACAGAAGTGAGCTCTGTCAAGGGCCACAAGGAGGAGCAGAAGGGAAGAAACGATTGGCTTAGACTGTGGCAGGCTGGGATGGCTGCCATCTAGACAGCTAAATTGTTACATTCCGGGAACTGGCATTTGATTATCCCCAACTTGAAGACTGGGGGACCCCTCTAGACCACTTCTGGGCCCTTTAGGGCAGTGGTTTTCAATCAAGCTACATGCCAGTGTCATCTAGGGAGCTATTTAAAAAAAATCCAGATTCTTGGGCCACACTCCAGACTTTATAAATCAGAATCTCTTGGAGTTTGGGTCTAAAAATCTTAAGACTATTCAATCTTCCACAGATGGTACCAATGTAGACCATTATGGCCAATCTGGGCACTATGTGGGAGATGCATGCAATCCTATTGGGTTGCACACCATTCTGGGTCAGTTACAAAACAGAAATATTACCACTCGGAGAAAATATAGACCTAAAGAAAAGCATTAGCTTTGGCATTTTCCTGTGTTTGAGTCTCATCTCTGCCACTAAGCTGGACTCTTCTGGATAAGTCATTCAATATCTCTGAGTTTCACTTTCCTCATTTGGAAAATGGGAACAGTAACACCTGCCTTGTCTACTTCTTAGAGTTGTTTCAGGGACCAAAGAAGATAAATATGTGGAAATGCTTTGAGAACTGGAAAGTAATATTCAAATATATGACATAGAACTCTAGAGTAATGCTATTTGTGCTCTCTTGATAAACTTGTGATAAATCCTATGAAACAAACACCACTGTGTGTTACCTCTTCTCATTCTGCCCCATGTACAAAAAGTGCACATGCAAGACAAGCTTATTTAAACTCTTACATTATGTTTATTTGGCCCTATCAACAAGAAGCAATTACCAAGATACAGAAACAACCTAAATTTCCATCAATAGTTGAATGGAAAAAGAAGATGTACTGTGGAATATTATTTATCCATGAGAAAGAAGGAATGTCAGCCATTTGCAACAACATGGGTGAAACTGGAATAAACTAGGTAGAGAAAGACAAATACTGTATGGTATCACTTATATGTGAAATAAATTTTAAAAAAGAGTCAAACTCATAGAAACAGAATACGAAAGTGGTAGCTTGGATGTGGGGGAAATAGGGAAAGGTTGGTAAAAGGTTAAAAACTTTAGCTACAAGATGAATGAGGTCTGAGAATCTAATATAAAAATATATTTTAATTTATATTAAAATATAAATCATAGTTCTAACAATGTTAAATCATTGAAATTTAAGAGAACAGAATTTAAATGTCCTCGCCAAAAAAATAATAAAAAGATATGTGAGGTGATGGTGAGTTAGTTAAGTAGATGATAAGGATCCACTCACAATATATATGTATATCAAATCACAAGATGGACATTTTAAATATCTTACAATTTTAGTTGTCAGTTATACTGCATTAAAGTTGAGGGCTGGGGTTGGGGGGTAGAGGGTTGGATTGGGGAAACAGTTACTTGATTCCCAGATGAAGATAGGAGAAATTAGTACATGCATTTATTCTCTTCCTTATTCTTAAGCTTACTTAGTAAAGTTACAGTAAAATGATTTTTAATAATATAAAAATACAAAGACATAGAAATGAGAGAGAAGATGGTATTTTTTAAAAAATGAAAGCTTGAAAGCCATAGGATGGAAAAAGATTTGGTAGACTTGAGGAAGTTGAGTCCTAAGCTGGCAGTGGCAGAAAGCCAAGGAATAATGCCACTTAAACTCACAGAATCCTCCTGTCCCTGCAAGGCTCAGGAATTAGTAATTCCGTATAAATCTAAAAATGGGCATGAAGGTAAGGCTGAAAACAGAAAAATTGTCGAAAGATTAAATACAAATGAAGAAACAAAGCAGTGGATACCCCAGAATTCTCCCCAAAGGCTCTGGAATTGGTGATTTCATTTGTCTAGAAGTGGGGTGAAGATAGAACTGGAAATAGGAAAATTGTTCAAAGATTATTTTAGGACACCCTTGGCAATCCCTTCCTTGTATCAGGAAGACTGCCTTTTTCAGCCCCAAGAGAAGACTGAAAGTATGATTTCTGCAAAGTATAAGACAGAGAACTGTGGGCTAGAGAACAGTAGGCACAACTGAGAGCAGAACCATGGTGGAAACAAGAAGATTAAATGAAGTATCACAGACTCACTGAGACTCTGCTTTCTTCACTTAATTAGTTTCCAATGTGCTGGCAACTAAGCTTATAGTCTAAAGATAGGAGAGTAGAATCTAGCCCAAAAGAAAACATTTGAGGATTCTGACAATGGAAAACTCCCTTACAAAATGGCCAAGACATTTACCCAACAGAAAAGTCCAGAGTAGCTAATCCCTTCCCAGGTGCACTGAGCTTCTATCTCACTTGTACCTGTGTGAGGGATCACTAGAGCATCTAATATGAAAGTCATAGACAAAACAAAACGAACAAGAAAACTTGGTTTGAGGAAATTAATTGTACTTAGAGAAACTTAAAAACAAACAAAAACCCCCTTTAAACTTACTTACCATTAATAGCCTCAGGAAAACAAGAACAAGACACTATAAAAAGAAACATTCAGAGAATCTACAAGTACTTGAAAATTGATATAAAGTTAAGTAAATCTCTAAAAACCAAAGCAATATAAAAGCTAAAAGAAAAGGCAAACAAAAAGATAAAGAACTAGTCCTGGAAGTTAAAGATACAAATTATTGAGGTTCCAGAAAGAGGAAACAGTGAAGAGATCACGAAGGAAATAATTCAAGGAATTTCCCCAAACTTAGACATAGAAGTTTTAGAGGGTAAAGATCAACTAAGTTCAGCATTCAGTAATGAAAAAAGAGCCATATGAAAGTCATCATTTTGGAATTTCAGAATTGGAAGTAGAAAAACTAAGAGCTCATGTAAGCTTCCAGATATTTTTAAAATATTTTATATATTTATTTGAGAGAGAGAGAGAGCATGGGCACACAAGTGGCAAAGAGGGGCAGAGTGAGAGAGAGAAGCAGACTCCCTGATGAGCAGGGAGCCCCACATGGGGCTCAATCCCAGGATCCTGGGATCATGAACTGAGCTGGAGGCAGACACTTAATGGACTGAGCTGCCCAGGCACCCTAAAGTTACCAGATTTTATATAAAGAATAAACTCTTAAACTGGCAGGAAACTTCTCAAAAACAGTGATGAAATATAGAGAACAAGAGAGTAAAAAAGCAAAATTATTTTGAAACTTGAATTCTATATCCAGCCAAACTATCAATTTAGCTTGAAAAGAAAAGATATATTCAAGATTTATAAACACCTAAGTAATTTATCTCTCATGTGCCCTTTTTCATAAAGTTACTCGAGAATGGGGTCTACCAAAATAACAGAGTAAAACAAAATAGAAAGACATGGCTTGCTAGTTATTCTTAGTTTCCTTCTTCACTTCTATTCTCCATCTATTCTTGGTGCCCTAGGAAACTTATCTACATTACATTACCTGAGCTCCCTTGCTGGGGGATTTATAAGTGGGTTTGAGCACTAGAGATGCTGGCAAGAGATCAGCAGGAAGAAACTGAGGTGGTAATATTTATTCCCCAGGCTTCCTCTCTGCTGGGCCTCAGTTGGTCAGAAGCTGCCTTCCATCTAATACCATAATTCCCGTTGGCTGACCCTTCCACCATGGCTCTTATCAGGTTCAGACATCAGTTTCTTCCCTTTGCTATTATGGCTTTCTACTGCTACTACATAGATCTTGAGATAAGACAGTCTAGATTTGAGCAATTCAAAAGGCTCTGGGAAAGGTTTCATTAAGAAAATGAAAACAATAGGATCCTTAATGTGCTTGAAGGTATTGAGGAGAGATACACAACTGGAAGGCAGATTTGGGTTGAATTAGTGTCAAGTACATAAAAAGCAAGCAAATGTAAAATAATACATATATTAAATTCAGGAAAAACAAAAAAGTTTTGCTGGAAAGAAAAAGTAATTTTTGTATTCTACGTGGCTCAGCTACATGCTTTTATAATCATAATAACATAACTGAAATTGATCTAATTAAAATCACAGTAGGACTTGGAATAGTGGGGGGCAAGAAATTTTCTGTTGGTTTCTGAGAGCTGGGGTAGTGGTGGTGGCCAGTGAGATTTACATCTTCATCTTCCTCAGTGGCAAGTCAATACCTAGAAATAAAAACCAAAGAAATACCATAATATATATGGTATAAATAATCTATAAGCACATTATCTAAAGAATACCAAAAGAATTCATTAAAAGAGGTAAAAATAATTGCCTTATTGCCTTTGGAGAAAGAATAATAAAGTAGAGAATTGCTGGCTCTATTTTTATTTATTTATTTTTAAACAAGACAGGCAGACCGATTGCCTCTAAACTATGGTTAGGTATACATTTGATAAAAATAAAACTGCTTTTCTTTTAAAAGGAGGAAAAGCAACTAACTTTTCAACTCTCTCTTTTTATTTCTATCTGAAATACTAGAACTCCCTGAACTCTGACACTGCCTTCCAGAGGCACAGAACTTAAGAACAAAAAAGTTCCAGGAGCAAGGAGGTAGAGAGGATGGGAAAACTTTGTGTAGGGTACCATTCTATTGGGATGGCTAAAGACCTGCCAGTGATGGAGAGAACAGATGGAACCTGCACCCAAGGAAGCTCAAAGTAAAAATAATCAAAGAACTCAAACAGAACAGGCTGAACCATTCTAGACATCAAGAGGTAACCCTAGAGGAAGGAGCCCTGGAATTGTACAGAAAGCCAAGTTTGTTCAGCAGGGCCTCAAATCTGTTGCCAAGCTCCTGGTAGCTAAAAACCAAAACTGGGGCATGAACTGTTATATAATCTTTATGATCAGAGAGAATTATGGAAAGTTCCTCAGGGAAGACAGAAGAGCTTTTCTTAGCAGTACATTCTAAAGAAATATCTCATGTGGGCTCTTATAGGAGACATGCAGCGATGTAGGGACAAGGCCCTTAATAATGCCGCCACTGGGGGCGCCTGGGTGGCTCAGTGGGTTAGGCATCTGCCTTCAGCTCAGGTCATGAACTCAGGGTCCTGAGATTGAGTCCCACATCAGGCTCCCTGCTTGGCTGGGAGTCTGCTTCTCCCTCTACCTCTCCCCCCTTCTTGTGCCCTCTCTTTCAAAAAAATGAAATAATTAAAAAATAATAATAATAATGCCGCCACTGGAGCCATTGAGATACATTGCCTGCACTTTGTTCAACAAAAGCCCAAAGCAGAGAGTTTTGCAGGGGTGAATATAGCCTGGATGCAGGTCTTGATCTGAGAGGTGCCCAAGGATGTCTGGTTCTGGGGTTGACTAAGTATCAAAGACAGAAGAATATGTTTAAAAAGTCTGAGAAGTGTGGAGACTGATATGGACAGCAAATGAAGCAGATATTGGGAGCAGCTTTACATCCAGTAAAGTAAAGCAAGAAAGTGAGAGGAGCATCCGGTGGGTGTGACGACAGTCAGGATGTATCTCGGCTGCCAGCAAAGAAAGTGATCTAAGGTTTAGATAGAAGGATCTCTGCTTCCTACAAGGACTGGGAAGGAATAAGAAAAGCCGTAGGTAGCTTGGAACTAGTCACTGAAGGCTTGCACCTGCTGTTGGGAACAAAGCGTGTGGCCCAGGGTCTGATGACTCAGCAGGAGAGGATCAATTGTGTCCTGTTTCCCTTGTCAGTGTATCATTATACTCAAGGGTATTCTAAACTTAGTAGAAAATTTGTTAGGCCTTTGATGTGCTTATTCTTCAAAAGAAGACTTGACAAAATAGGGACACTTCTGGATTCACTAACCTTAAATGTACTATAGAAGCTAAAAGGAAGACAAGTTGTATTCAACTTAGGAAGTTGGAGAGGCTTCCTGGAGGAAGTGGCTTTAGGATTTAGGGCTTGATTGATGTGGAGGACGTTGGAGCTGGTGGCAGCAATGACAGCCAAGAACTCAGGGATAGGATAGATAACAGTGGGGGAGTGGTTAGGGGTGGCCAAGTGTCTGTTATTGGAAGAAAGTTGAGACATGAAGACTGAAGGCAAAATCAGAACTTGTTTTTGAGGGTCTTAAATTTCAGGACAGAAGAGCAGTAGCCATCAGTAGCTGGTGTCAGCTCTCACGGACAATGGTAGGGGTACAGATCCAAAAGTGGGATGGCAGTGGTTGTATATGAGTGTTAAGAATGTTACTTCTCAAAAAAAAAAAAAAAAAAAGAATGTTACTTCTCTCCCCTGTGTCTCTTGCCAAAGTATCATTTTTAATGTCCTGAGAGCCAGACTATAATCTCCTGGGCACTGTATTAGGTGCCTTACATTTCTTATCTTCAGTCAGTGAACTGGGTCCTCTTTTAGGATAATTTTATAGCAAGTGAAGGCTAGTGAAAGTTAGGCATTTTGTTGAAGGTCACATAGCTAGTAATGATGGAATTAGATTTAGAATCCAGCCCCATGCATTCTGTTCATTAGCACATACTGCTCTTCTTGAAGTGAAGAAGCCCTTCTTTTAAAGCCTTCTTGAACCCAAACATCAGTGCACAGCAGGTGCTCAGAAGATTCCTCTTGGACCCTGACTGCTGGAGTGTGATGCTAGGGGAAATCCTAGGCTGGCTCAGGCAAGGGGTACTTCTTCCCTAGAGATAGGCTGGGCCTCAGTTGCTAAGGGTAGCAGCAACTCATGTCTCCGAACTTGTTTTTCCTGCCCCCTCTCAAGCTCAGGAAACTCAACTAGGACCCTTTGACATCCTGCTTCTGGGGACAAGACCCAGAAGGGCAGATAGGTGTCTGTCTGCCCATCTGGTAGGTCTCTGGAAAGGGTCCCTAACTCTGTTCTTGGCTTCTGGATATCTAGTTAAAACAGGGACTGAGCCAAACTAGTGTTCTTTAACTCTCGGGGGTACTACTTTTGGGGGTTGTGACCTCTGCAGCCCTAAGGTGATACCAGCTGAAGTCTGTGGCATGGCCAAAGGTTGTCTATCTGCAGAGACATTAGCTCTGAGATGTTCTGCCCTCATTTCCTGGGTCAAGGTAGAGGTGGGAGGCAGTGATGTGGACTCCTCACGTTAATTCCTACTCCCTCACAGGGAGTCTGGCCACAGGGCCACCCTTACCAGCCAGCAAGCGGGCAATTAGACAGGCTTTCACCCCCACTTCCATCATAGTGTCTAAAATTTCATTACTAGAAACCTATATACTTTCTGCCTTTGGAGTGTCCTATTAAAATTCAGATCCCCCTGGCAAAGACTATATTTTAAGTACCTATTACCTGACTTCTCAGCTAGGAATGTTTGAGTGAGATAATTATGGGAAACCTAGAGTCAGAACGTTAAGAGGATAGGATGAAGGAACAGGGTTGCTAACAGCAGTAGAAATGGAAGAGGGACATTGAATGAAGAATTTCCAGGCACTTAGAGATAGCTCTATATAACCATACCAATAAAGACAGGTTCTAGAGTTTAAGTTAAACAAAATACGTTAATCAAAAAAGTTATCAAGCCAGAAATAGGTAGGGAATTCATTCACCCATTCACCCATTCGTCCATCCTTAAAATCTATGACAAGAACTTATGTTGTGCCTGGTAATGGGCAGGTGTATAAGTGTTACTTCGGTGATTGAGATATGATCCCCTCCTTCTGTGAGTTTCCAGTCTGGTGGGAGAAGAGACAAGATATATGAAAAATGACCACCAAACAAGATAGTAAGTGTTAAGGCTCATAAGACAAGAACAGATATAGTGCTCTGGGAGTTCTGAAGTGGACAAGGCCAATGAACCTGGACAAACCTTCCTGGAGGAGGTAACAAATGAATCAGGCCTTAAAGAGTGTGTAGGATCCCAGCACATGGAACCAAGAAGGACATGAAGAAAGGAAAGGAGACAGGAAACTGGAGAGTATTTTAGGGGGCTAGGAAGTGGCCTCTGTAGCTTCATAGAGCTTATGATGGAAAGAAGGGCTCTGGCCTTGACTTGAAGGAGCCCTGAGGCTTCGGCTCAGAGTGGACTTGGTTCCCAGGAGAGGGCTTGCTTTGCTCTCATGCCTGGGGAAGCTTGGGAAGGACTAGTGATGGGGGCAGGGAGAGGGAGGCTGAGAGACACGTGCAGTGAAAAGGGAGGAAAGGGCATGCTTGGAGTCAGATAGGCCAGAGAGGAATTCCCAGCTTGTCCTTTTGCTTTGCTGAAAAATTCAGAGCAAGCTGTTAGGTTTTCTCTGTCTTCACTTTTTCCATCTCTAAAACTCAGTTTCCTAAAGGAAAATATTTAACATAACTAGGCCTAAAAACATTTTCAAAACTTCCGAGGCTAGACGCTATGGCACTTCCCAAATTTTTTAGCACTTGTGAGTTCCAGAGGGGACTGAAGCAGTGTCTGTTTCAATTTTCCTGTGTCTTACCTGCCACAGAACAGGCACATTCTTCTGGCTGGTGGAAACTGAGGGTGTTGGAAGTGACAAGATTAGTAGGAGACCAAGTAATTCTTGCCATCCATGTGCTGGATCTGGAATGTAGAGCAGAGTTCCAGTCTCAAAGGCAGGACTGTACCTGGGCAGGGATGCTGCCTAGGGTGGTCTGCAGTCAGCATGCAGTCAGGGTATTGGAGCTTAGGAGGCACATCATTGTTTCTAATAGTGAAAAATTGGAAACAACCTAAAATGTCCAAGAAGACGGGATTGATAAAATTATGGAAGAGGCATGCTCTGAAATATAGTAAGTCCATGGTATTGGTCTAAGTTTACTTGTGAAGTGGTATCTAATACAGCCAATTAACCAGTAGATTTTAAGATAGCATGTAGTAGTCTGAGCCTATTACAAATTTTTGTATGTTCCCTTCTATTACAATTAATAAATGTCCATTATCCTAGGAAAGACCCATCACTCTGCTTGTGCACAAAATTCTATTCACTCATTGTCCAGGGCATTGGTCCAATTGTTATGTCCTCTTTCCTTCATTATCATCCCCTTCCCTCTATTGGATTATAACCATCACCTCAAAAACCTGCTATACTATGACTCATCCAAAAGCTAAAATAAAATATACAAACTTTCTTGACTTCTTCATATCCTACCCATTACCTCATCATCTCTCTGCTTCCTTTCATTGCAAAACTTTTTGAAACAGTTATTTATACTTGCCTCTACTTCCTTTCCATTCACTCTTTCTTAAATTCACTCAGATCATGTTGTTTTCCTACTGTTCCACCAAAACTACTCTCACGGGGTCATCAATGCCAAATTTGGCACTGCTTTGTCAATCAAATGATCAGTCCTGTTTAACCTCATCCTATTTAACCTTTTAGCAGCCTGTTACAGCTGATCATGCCTGCTTATAACACTTTTCTTATTTGCCTTCTGGGAATGAGACCCTCTTGGCTTTCCCCTTACTTCTGTGGCCTCTTAGATGATTTTGCAGGTTCCCCTAATTTTCCTTACTTTTCAATGTTCCTTTGCTCCAGGGTCCAGCTCCCAGTCCTCTTTGTTTTTTTCTGTACTCTCTGTAGGGACTCTCATTCAGGTGTATGGTCTATGTATACACTGTAAATTCCAGAATGATATCTCCAGTTTCAACAAATATCTGCTTGCATGCTTAATAGGCATCTGAAACTTAATTCTTCCAAGTGGAACTTGTGGCTTTCCCCACTTCATATGCTCCGCAGTGCCCACAATTCCTAAAGCCCCCCTCTACCCATTTAGGTCAACTTGACTCCTGTGATTCTCCCACATTCCATAGCAATGCATCAGCAAATCTTTATGGTACTATCCAAAATCTGCTTTAACTGCAGCAACATCTTAAAACTTCCTGAATCTGACTCCTTCTCATCACTATGCAGCTTTCCCCTGGTCTCTGCTACCAATATCACTGTCCTTCTAGTTCTACTTGGTCTCACTGCCTGTTTTCTCCACAGAGCAGCCAGACTTGTCCTTTTAAGACATCCATCTCTGCTTACAACTCTCTGTGGCTTCCATCATACAAAATAAAACCCCAAGCCCTAACCATGCCCACAAGGACCTGGGATCCCCAGGTCCTCATTGACCTTTTTTCCCACACTTTTCCTCTTGATCACTACTCTCCACCTATGGCAGCCTCTCTGCTCTTCCTTGATGATGCCCAGAACATTCCTGCTTTTGGTTTTTGCATTTGCTATCCCCTGACTAGAAGTCTCTTCTCTCAGGTTCCTGCTAAACCTGCTCTCTCATTTTCTTTAGGTAACTCTTAAATAGCCCTTAATCTAAGAAGTATTTAATAGTTCTTTGTATTAAAGACCTCTCATTTAATAAAACAATATTCCTCCTTTATGTTGCTTTATGTCTCCTGTTATTATCTATTGTGTATAGTATAAGAGTTGTGCCCAGCTTCTATGAAGGTCATTCATATTAGCTACAGTGTGATTGATTCTCCTGGAAGTCTGCAGTGCACAACCTGCATAGCTGTATATGGCATACATCTAACACACATTATAGCATCAATTAATTAATTAATTAATTAATTTTCTGATTCCCCCACTAGAACGTAAGCTCCTCCAGGAGGGGCTTGGCATACCCCAGCAGGTAGAACAGAACCTACAGCAGGACTTCGTAGATGCTCAAAAATTATTTGATATATGAACTAATATCTGTCTATGTGGATTCATAGGAGGAGAAAAGAAATAGATAGTGATTATAACTGACCAATGAAATTACATGTGATTTTTCACTGTCTTCTTTATCTTTTTCTTAGGACAAAGATATTTTAATAAGAATATATTATTTTACAAACATGCAATTATTTTGGAGTTAGATAAACTTGAGGTTGAATTCTGCCTCTATTCTTTACTTGTTAAGTAGCCTTGGGCAAACTTACTACGATTTTTGTGTCTCTTTAAAATGGAGGTACTATCTAGTTTTTTGGACAATTATGTACGTATTATATAAAATACATACATCAAAGCTTGGCACAGCACCTGCCTTAGTAAATAGTACTCTCTCCTCCTTTTAATTATTATTGTTTTTATTATTTTTCTTGGGGAGATATCATTGAGATGTAAATAAAATTCTCTAAGCCTTGAAGAACAAGCTGGTCTATGTTCAACTGCAGTTGTCTTTCCCTGATGGCCAGTGAAAGGGAATCACTGGGCTGGACTGATGCTCAAGACAGTGCAATGTGGTGAATTAATAAAGGAGAAACCAGGTCAGTGCCATTTACATCTTACTGAAGACCCATCATTAATAAAACTTCAAGTCTTTTAAGGCTTTTCTACCCCTACCTGTGTTTTTGTGGATTATAGCAGGAAAATGGGCTGGAAGGTGGGCAGGAAGAGAACGGAGGGACTCTCTCCTTTATTCTTCACTGGACTGGTAATAGAGGAAATCCACGTGAAAGAACAATGAGGCACTGGGAGCAACAGTGGGAGCACCAGAGTCTGCTGGAGAGAAGAAAAGCTGTAGTGAGCCTGTCAGAAGCCCAACGTGCCCACCTTGGGCCAAGTGCCAGCACCAGGAGCACTCCTTTGCCTTGGCCCAGAGACTTGGGGGGACACAAATTCCAATCTCATCATGCTATCTTTTAGCTCAAACAACAAAGGGTGATTTGCTAGTCATAGATTTATGGTGATATTTATCTTGGTCAAAACTCATGTTCATGTCCACCCCAAGGACATGGATCACCTACTGGCTTTCCAGAGAGCCCACCAGAAAATGTTTCAGTTGTTAACTCTGACAACACTTCTGGCCTGAATCCTGCTACATCCCACCATGGGAAGCTCAGTGAAATTAACTTAGAGTGAAACCTGGAGGTATTGCTCCTTCCCTCTCCTTTAAAATTGGAACAAGCCTTAAGCATGAAGCTCCTTCTCCCTGACCTCTGGCCCATTCTCATACCTATAGGATTTCCAGAGCCATTCTAACTAGAAAACATCCCAAACCCTAAAACTGGAGAGCAGCAACTAGGAGGACAAAGGTCATTGCGCAAAACCTCTGATTAGCCAAATGTTTTCAGGTCCCAAAGATATCTCTTTCTAAGCTTTGAACCCTAAATAAAAGGCATAAGTAAAAGCAGATAAAGAAAGCCTTTGTTTCTGGTTCACCTACAGACACTCCTACAGATCTTATCTTTTAGTCTTATGAATGCTTTTCTTGATGAAAAGAAAGAAGGCAGGCTTTTTTCCTTCTTTGGCCTCCAAGCCATGTGACCAGAAATATCCATCATGGTGTCTATCATATCCTTTCATTTTTCTAAAAGAAACAGCCCTACGTTAGCACCATGCTTTAACTCAGCACCATATTCTCATGCCAGTGACAGCTTACTGAGCCAGGAGTGGAGGCAGATAAAACCTTGGCTATCAACAGTGGCCCATCATTTTATGTGGTGCTAGAGACTCTGCTCTGACAGGAAAGAGCAGGGCAGTGAGATTTTTGCCCTTAGGAAGTTGAAATGGAGATCTGAGACTGAAAGTATGCATCTCACAAGACATGAGGGGTTATTAACCAGCTGAAATTGAGATAAACCAAAATTATGAGAAAACAAAAAGCACTATATAGAGAAGACACACATTAAAGATGCTGAAGCAGTTGCTGGGCCATTGGAGGAGGAGTGGATGTAAGCAGACACACTGTTACTCAGAATCGGTTGCCCTCCATGGAATCGTTCGTGGGTTTGATAGTTTTATTGTCATGACTTTGACCAACTCCATAAACTGCCTTGTAGTAGAGAGACTAAAGCTAGTTTTGCCAGATCTTTTTTTCTGTAGTACATATAAAAGTTGGTATCGGTGTCCCGCTGGGGCCTCTATCTTCCAGCAAACATTATTAGCACATTCTCAGTGTTCAAAATCAGCCTTGATAGCCGTGCTCGTCACTGACTACCTTTGACCCTTCCTAAAGCTATTTTCCATCGAGGTCCCGTGAGGCCTCCATGAAGATGACGTCAGGTGTAGTTCTGGTTTTCCCTCTTTTTGGCTTCATTAGTGCATTTGGTCTATACTGAGTTGCAGCCCAACAATTAGGCACATTTTTCTCCCTTCCTGTGTTCCCACAGTCCTCCAAGGGGAAGTACAGTGGATTCACACCCCTCTAAGTACGTTTTACATATGGTAATAGAGCCCCCAGGGGTTACATGTTAAAGGATGAGACAGAGATCACATGTCCTCAGACACTGCTCTATATTGAATCTTCGTTTTTGCCTTAGCTCCTCTAGTTTTTGCTTTTAATTATGTTCACAGAATAACCCTGGAAGCTGCAACCAATGAGGGGATCAAAAAGATAATTGGAGGTCATTTTACTCCCTAGAAGAGGCTTAGCCCTAATTGTGTGAAGATGAAAAGATTGTAGAATTTCCTCCAGTTCAAAGGATACACATATAAACAATTTAAATCTTTTAAAAGCCAAAGAAATGCAAAATAAAGAAAATATTGCAGCTTGGTAGATATGGCAAATTTTGCCTGAGGAGATGAAAGAATTGAGAAATGATCCCTGCCAGAGACACATGGGAATCTATGTGTCCCATCAGTCCTGTGGCAAAAGGACTGATGATCATCCGACAAGGAACCTCTTCTGTAGTTAATAAATTACAGCCAAAAAAAAAAAAAAAAAGAATGGCAACTCTGAAAGTACTTTGGGAAGATAATACCAAAATTGTTTGGGATTATAAAATGAACATCTTTTAACTTCAGATATATAATTAACAGAATTTTTAAAGAAAACTAAATATAGGGGCACCTGGGTGGCTCAGTGGGTTAAAGCCTCTGCCTTTTGCTCAGGTCATGATCTCAGGGTCCTGGGATCGAGCCCTGCATCGGGCTCTCTGCTCAGCGGGGAGCCTGCTTTCCCCTCTCTCTCTGCCTGTCTCTCTGCCTACTTGTGATCTCTCTCTGTCAAATAAATAAATAAAATCTTAAAAAGAAGAAAGAAAGAAAAATAAATATACATTATTAATATTTTTGCATGAAGGGATCTGTGAATATTTTATCATTTACAAAATTTAAAAATAATTTAGCCTATTACAATAAAGGCCTGTCTGGTAATTCTAATTTAATATGTATACTTCAGTTAATTTATTTAAATTTATGCTTTTATGTTGAAGTTACTTTATATATAAAATTGGAACATGTAAAAATTAAGACTTAATTTGATAGCTTTACGGGGGTTAAGCACTTAGTTTTATAAACTAAATCAGACAGTTGTTATACTTAAAAAGGCTACAGGATGGTAATGATGGTGGGTCTACACCCCATATAACTTCCTCTCTCCTGAAGTCCTAATAAAACTATAGCAAGTTTTGTTTTGTTTTGTTTTTTGTTTTTTGTTTTTTCAACAGAAGCCCATAAGGATGGGGAGAAAAGGCAAGGAACAATGGCAATAAATTTTGGAAGCTGAAAGCAGACAGATGACTGTTAATTTACTTAGCAGAAGCTAGAAATCTGAATCTTAAGCCTGAAATGAAGAAAGCCAAGAATATCCTGATCTAAACCACAAAACCCTCAAAAGACTTAGAGCTGAAACTGGGGACGAAAATGGGGGGTAGTGGCTGAAAAAGAAACATTGGTTGAAAGTAGTCAGGGATCACAAGCCTCTAGGTAAGTGCCTCTCCCTGGCACAATAAACAGTTTCTTCTCTGAGAAGAATCAGAGGGATTCTGGATTGGAGAACACCAAGCCGTAGGTGACAGTGTGAGTGTACTGAAGAAGAGTAAATGTACATAACCCCCACAGCACTCCATACCACCCCACCCCCACCCCAGTCTTCTCCCACTCAACTACAAAAACCACTGAGAGCTAAGCTTCTCCCCATTGGAAGTGTATACTCTGAGAAATCTAATTAATCCCAGGAGAAAGACCTTGGGAAGGTGGCATCAAGGACTTCTCATCAGTGCCCCAGACAGATCCACCAAGGGAAGCTCAGAGTGAACACATCCTAACCCTAACTTCCTAACTGGAAGCTCAGGACTTCCAATACGCTCTTTACTTACTCACTTTTAGACATGAACAAACGGACAGGGTTTGCCAGACATTTGAGAAATGGCTCTAATATGAAAAACAGAGACCGAGACAAACCAACGAACCAGTGGGATGGTGCAGAGACCACACAGGGATAAAAAACTCACAAAAACATAATTGTTATAATAACCAGAAATAAGCACAGATACTGCATCCATGAAAAAAGAACAAGTGGGATAAAAGGAAGATTCAGTGAATAAAAAAAAGAGCTCTTGGAAACAAAAAACTCGATAGCACTAATGAAAGAAATCAAAAGGGTTAAGAAATGAAGCTGATAATGAACAAAATAACAGGGATGGGAAAAAAAAAGATAAAAACAATAGGGGAACAATTTAGGACAACCAACATCCAAATAGCAGAAGTTCTAGAAAGAAAGAAACAAAAAGAAAAAAAACCAGCTGAGTTAATCATCAAAGAGATGATTAAGAAAATTTCCCAGATCTGTAGGATAGGAGTTTCTGGATTAAAAGGGCTCATCAGGTTCCCAGCAGGATCAATGAAAATAATCTACATGGAGTCACAACACTGTACATTATCAGAATTGTACACATACATAGCTGCTAGAAATAAGTAAATAAGGTTTCAAGAAATAATAATAAGCATTAATAACTGAAGTGGAATGAAACTTTGCAACTTCTATAATAGAAACTGGAAGATAACTAAACAATGACTTCAAAATAATTTCCAACTTAGAATTTTCTACCCAGATTAACCAAAATTAAATGTGAAGGAAGAAAGGAGATATTTTCAGACAGAAATATCAACACATTTAGCTCCTAAGCACACATTCTCAGGAAGCTAGTGGAGGATGTGTGTGATCATTGAAATAAGGGAATTAGTCCACCCCATCAGAAAACAAGTGGAAATGTTGAGTTCCTATATTCTGATTTTCGTTTAGGGTAAGAAAGTGGGTCACTCAGCTCTGTTAGACTGTTGGACATTAGATAATTATTAGGATTTAAATAGGAAGAGATAATTCTGAAGTGTTCTATATAATAGATAATTTATATACTAAATCGTACAGGGACAAGAAAACCATGATCTAGCACAAGACACAGTGGAGGGAATCGTCAGGATGGCAGTGAAGGGAGATGCTGGGAAGACCATGCAGGAAGGATAACCCCTGAGACCCAAGCAGTAGACAAATTGACATCAGCACATCACTGGCCAGCATACCCTCTTTCAAAATCTGCTAGACTAGTAGAGCATGTACTCCAGTGAAATAGGGGATGGAGGGAGACATGAGATCCAGGACATGAGATACTGTCCTTTCAAGAAGGAGGAAGACTTGAGTTCCAGGGAACAGGCTTCCTACCCATGAGAAGACAATGGTAATTTCTGGGAAGATAGTAAAGAGAAGTGATGAGTGGGCAGGCCTAAACCAGCCCAGGTTGAAGGAGAATGAAATTCTCTGGGAGAGAGGTCTCCAAGGGTAAAAAAGGCCGTAAGTCTGTGTTAGACCTGACATGATAAAATTTATGAAATACTATATGGAGAGATTTGTAGAAATTGTGGTAGAATTTGGCAAAATGTACAAACAAAAAACTAAGCAAATTTTTTTAAAAGGAAAGCAATTGCAAACTTCAGGGAAAGCAAAAAATAAGAAATAAAAACAATCGTAGTGCCCTACAAAGCTCAGCTTAAAATAATGTTTACGTGGATGAATAATGTGACCACCGAGAATTTCTTCAAACAAAGATCGTGATATCACTGTAGTGAAACAGTGGTCTGGAGAAACAAAGGGGAAGGCGGCATGAGAAAGCATAATCCTCATCAGTTACTGTAGAGCAGGAGAAATGGGTCCAATTGCACTACCAGAAGTTAGCAGTATATGCATATATTTAGATATATGGAGAAGTGTATATTCCAAAAAAACGGCTGAAGGGTCAAGAGTAACTGATCTTAAAAAAAAAAAATAGGGGTGCCTGGGTGGCTCAGTTGGTTAAAACGTCTGCCTTCAGCTCACAGGGTCCTGGAATTGAGTACCGCATCAGGCTCCCTGCTCAGCGGGGAGTCTGCTTCTCCCTCTCCCATTCCCGCTGCTTACACTTTCTTTATCGCTCTCTCTCTCTGTCAAAAAAATAAAATCTTTAAAAAGAAAAAAAGAAAAGTAGCTGATCTCTGGAAAAGCAGGGGGGTTTGGGGGTAGGGGGGCAAGGGAATCTTTTTTTCGTTACAAGTGTTTTTGTACTATTTGTGAATCATGTGCATGAGTTACTTTAACAAAAATAAAGAATAATTTAACAAAATAGAATAGAATATATTAAATACATAAATACTATCTAAAATGATGCTTAATTAAGTTTGTAAATGGGATTGGGTTTAACCAAAGGCTCCTAAAAGTGATTGTCAGATTTCCTGGAATTATATATAAAATAATAAAGTTTATAAGTTGAACATAAAAGCTTAAGGAAAGATTAGGTTCAACTAACTTGAATAAATTTAATATTATTTCAAAAAAGCTTAAGTAACTTCTGAATAACCTTTTGTCTGCATAAAAGTAGTCCATCCTGAGAACATTAAATTCTCTGGTGGTGTCAGATTTAAAAGCCTGTGCTGGACGATAGAGGAGGGAGTGATGGCTGAGGTGCAGAGCTGGCTCTGCCCTGGAAAAAGGAAGGCGTCTTCAGCTGTGGGCTTTTACTCAGCACCCACCATTTATACACTAGGCAGACGGACTGAGGCGGGCACCTCAGGATCTCACCAACCCAGGAAGCTGGCCTCCTCCACGTGGTTCTGCCTCAGAGGATCAGAACGAGCTATTTGATCTTGAAGCTCTGTCTGGTCATCCCTGAGTCACACAATGTATGGAGCAGCCTCCTCCACCACTCTGGGCAATTCGCGGTGGGATAGACAGTAAGGCTGACAAATTGCGTTCTCAGCCCTGTTAGTGACCTTCACTGCCCCATAGTCATTAGACTCTGGGGAAATGAGCAGTAGCTCCTAAAAAGGAAAAGTGTGTGTGTGTGTGGTGGGGGCGCTGGGGGTGGGTGAGCAGGCAGCAG
This sequence comes from Nasua narica, assembly GCA_028533885.1. Classification (NCBI taxonomy): domain Eukaryota; kingdom Metazoa; phylum Chordata; class Mammalia; order Carnivora; family Procyonidae; genus Nasua; species Nasua narica. The sequence goes on from CM052813.1 coordinate 27,418,111, forward strand.
AGGATGAGTGGGGCTCCAGGGACACAGGTCAGAGACTTTTGTCTAAAGAAGTCCAGCCTGAAAGGAAGGACAACTGTCGAATTAGTCCACACGAACAGGCACTGATTTGAAAAGATTATGAGAGATATTTCCACCATCACCCTCAGGAAACATTTCTCCCCCACATTTTATAGTCCTCTCTAGCTCTTCAGAACATGGGACTGGGAAGAGTCAATTTAAATAGGCAGGATGATTCTGACATACTGTATCCAGCAGGACTTCAGAACGACCAGATAGTAAAGATCAGAGACTTTGTGGGTCCTGGGAACTGTGAAAACTGCTCAACTCTGCTATTGTAGTGTGCAAGCAGCCTGCAGCGTGTAAATATGTGTTCCAACGCTGCTGTACCTGCAGAAGTAGATGGGCCAGATGTGGCCCATGAACAGCTGTTTGAAGATCCCTGCCTTAGAATGCTAAGGAATGGTAGAATTTCAGGTTGTTTAATAAGCAGACGAGTGAGACTATCAGTCAGAATATTATCTGTTGCAACTGCTGGAAGACAATCCAAGCTTCCTAAGCCAAAAGGGAAATTTGTTTATATAACTGAAAATCTAGAGGTGGAACTGCTTTAGGAGCAGTTTTAAATGACTGCTTTTTTCTCATTTTTGGGTTCACATTTTCATCTGTTGAGGGCATTCTCAATTAGGTTCTTAAGAGTCATAAAGTAGCTGCCACCAGCCACCAAGCCTAGGCCCTTCCAGATTCACATCCTGTGGACAGAGCACGAAATTCCTGGCAGAAGCCTTGAGAAGCATTCGGATTATACTGGCTTTTTTTTTTTTTTTTTTTAAAGATTTTATTTATCTATTTGTCAGAGAGAGGAGGGAGAGAGAGCACAAGCAGGCAGAGTGGCAGGCAGAGGCAGAGGAGAAGCAGGCTCCCTGCTGAGCAAGAAGCCCAATGTGGGACTCGATCCCAGGACCCTGGGATCATGACCTGAGCCAAAGGCAGCAGCTTAACCAACTGAGCCACCCAGGCGTCCCTATACTGGCTTTAAGTATAATATAAAATATTAAGACCTATTCAGTCTTGATCGATGCTAGGATAAGGCACTTTCTTTGCTTTGCTTTTTCAAAAAGGTTCTGATGACTCTTGGGCCTTATTCTTCCTTATAAACGTTACAATCATCTTATCAAGCTCCATGATAAACATTGGTGGGCTTATCTGGAACTATATTAAATCTATGGACAAATTTAAGAAGAATCAACATCTTGACAATATTGTCTTCATATTTATGAATGCGGTGTACTTCTCTCCATTCACTTAGTTATTCTTTAATATCTTTTAATAATGGTTTTAATTTTCCTTGCGGTGTTCTTAGATATGTTTTGTTAGATTTATTTCTCAAGTCCTGATTTTTTTTGATATGACTACAGGGTTATCTTTATTAGTTTATCTATTGCTGCATGTTACTCTAAAACTTAGTGACTTAAAGTGGGAGTAAACATTTGTTATCCCCACAGTTGCGTGGGCCCGGATTTTGGGGTTATCTTGGTGCTGACTCGCATCTTTCATGACGTTGCGGTCAAGCTGTTAGCCAGGGCAGCTGTCAACTGAAGGTTTGATTGGAACTAGAGGATCACTTCCAAGGTGGCCACTCACGTGGTTAACAAGTTGGAGATGGCTGCGTGTGGGAAGCCTCAGTTTCTCCCTGATGGGGCCTCTCTACAGGCTGTGTGGTGTCCTCACAATGTGGTGGTGGACTTCCTTTGCAGTGAGTGATTCAAGAGAAAGAGAAACCTGGGAAAAAGCTATCTTTTTTGTGATCTAACCTCAAAAATGGAGTAACATTACTGTCTATTTGTTAGAAAGGAGACACTAGTCTGTCTCATTTTAAGAAGGAAAGCAATTTGGTGCCACATTTTGAATCTCAGGAAGGAAACAGGCACAATGCCCAAAGTCAGAGAGTTTTTGTTTTGTTTTATTTATTTATTTATTTATTTATTTATTTATTTATTTATTTACAACAAAACCTCTGTGCTTACACAGAAATGGACATTTACTTTTCCTAGTTTTACAATGTGCTTCCACTAGGTATTTGGGTAAATCCAAAGAAGATCCTGCTTCCTTAACATGGTTCTCACTGTGGCCCCCGATGGCCTCTGCATGACAGCCACATCAAACTGATTTTTGCCTTCTATCAAGGCTCAGTTACTCTTTTGCATGTGCTTTTTCTCTGCCTGGAACACATTTCACCTGGCTTATGCCTACTGAAGCTTTCCTTGACTAAGCCTGGGTAGGATGCCTCTTTACATGTTCCCATCACACTCTATACTTTCATCTGCACAACAGTAGTTACGCTATAAAGCAACGGTTCTCAAAGTCTGGTCCTTGAGCAGCATTAGCAAAACCTGGGCATTTGTCAGAAATGCATACTCACTTGTTAGAAATGCCCTACTCACACCTCCTGAATCAGACATTCTGGAGTTGGCCCCCAAATCTGGACTGTAACAACCCCCAGATGATTTGGGTGCTCACTCAGTTTGGGAACCACGGCTCTGTCTGATGCTTGTTTACTGTTTGGATTGTTTACTGTTTGGTTGTTTGCTTTTGATTGTTTGCTTGTTTACTGTTTGGATCCCACACTGGAGGTAGGACCACAGGGTAAGGCTGCACCTGTCCTATTTACCTCTGTGTCTGCCAAGCCTACAGTAGATGTTCTTTCAATTCTCCTGGGTGGAATCCAAAAGACAAAGGTAAGAGTGAGTGAGAGGATGTGATCAGAGGGAACTGCCAAGTGTCTAACCTGCACTCTGATGCTTTCACCTGCCCGCAACCCCCCAACCCCCCAAAGTCAGCCACACTAGATGCTCCAACCTTTTTGTTTGTTTGTTTGCTTGCTTGTTTGCTTCTTTGCATTGCCTGGGGATTCATTATCTTCCAAATAAAATTGCTTCTCAAGAAGCCAGATGTCCTGGGGCCCTGGGCAGGCACCATTAGCTTAAGGATGTGCTCTGGGACAGGATAGACAGCTGGACTGGGGTGAGTGGAGGCTCTGTGTTAGCCATGGGATTTGGCTGAGCTCCAACTCTATACCCCTCTCTGGGGACTTCTGACAGCTTGTGGCGGGGCAGGTGCATTGTCTTCTCCACAGGAACCCATAACATAGCACAAGAAGTGTAATGAGACAGGACAGAAGCCAGATGACTGTGAGCACCAAGGTACCAGCAGGGGCACGCGAGGGTAACAATCCAGGGACAACTTTGCAGCAGCAAAAGGCATTTTAACTTCGGTCCGGATTCTTCTACCCTTCTTCCCATCCTTATCCATCTCTACTGTTTCTCTTACTCTCTATTTCTTGATGTGGTACCTTTATTATGTGCTCATTTCCAATTAGGACAATGGACCTAAGTAGAAACTTACTTTTTTTTCTTTAAATAAAGCAGAACATTCATGGTGTTTTGGATTGGATTGTGATTTCTGAGGATCAGGCTTCTCCTGTGTGTGCACGGAGGGGCAACTTCCCCCTTTCTTTCCGGACTGGCATTTGTAATGACATCCCTTTCTGTCTCCTACATGGATGTAGAGATTGTCATTTGCATTTTCTAGGCTGACCTGCCGAAGCCTGCGAACTTGAGGACTTCCCTCTATGATTTCTCCTGAAGGGAGTGGAGATTACTGATGATCACTGTGGATGGAGAGTGCTGAGGGAGCTCCTGAGTGGCAGGAGTTACAGGTCAAGCCTGCCACCAGGAGCTAGGCAGGGACACTTCCCTCCAGGGGACCCCAACTGAATGGGAGTAAGCCAGATCCCATACACCCAATTCTCTGGTTCAGGGGTCAGCAAACTACGGCCCTTGGGCCAAATCCAACCTGCTGCCTGTTTTTATAAATGCAGTTACATGGGTTCATTTACATATTGTCTGTGGATGTTCTGCTACTACGATGGCAGAGTTAGGAAGCTGTGACAGAGCCTATTTGGCCCATAAAGGCAAAAGTATTTGCTACCCAGCCGCCTACAAAGTTTTCAGTCTCCTGCTCTGGCAGAACATTTATTTCCTCTGTGCGATCCTCAGCCCACGGCCCTCACATGGTCATATTTAAAGGGTCCAGCCTGACTTCATCTATGCTAGTGGGCTTAAAATATTTACTTTAGACTTTTAACTTAGAAATAACTTCAAACCGGCAGAAAAGTTTCAAGAATAATACAAAGAATATCATATACCCTCTAATAGGTTCAGCTATTAACATTTTACACCATTTGCTTTATTACTTAGGCCCACCCTCTCTATATAACATATTTATATTTTACACATCATATTAATTTTATATACTTTTAATCATCAATATTATGTATAATATTTTAATCAACTAAATATAATCTATTTAATCAATATATATCAAAGCTCTGGGCTTTAGAACAGTTCATGTACAGTCTTCCTAAGAATTAGGATTTTCTCTTTTCATAACCAATTTCAACTTTAGTTCATATCAGGACATCAGTGGATTTCCTTTGTAGCTTTTTTCCCCCCTCCACTATAGCATTCAGGGTCAGGAATTGCATTTACCTGTTATGAACCTCAGGCTTTTGAGGCTTGATTCTGTTAAGAAAGAAAGCACTTCTTTCATAGTTCATCTCCTAGAAAGCTGTAAGGAAAAGTCAACATTTTCTCTGGTCCGTTAGTGCTTATACCTGGCAACCACCCACAAGAGCCTGGAGGACTTTCCTAGGAACAGGGGAGATGTTTGTGGAACGGAGTTTCTAGAAAGGCAGTTTCCTCTGGGTGCCTGCCCATCCTCTGAATGTAGCAATGCCACACATTTGGAGACCATGAGAGTGTCCAAATGACCCCCAGGGAGATGGATTTCCAGGCAAACCTCTTTATTTCTGGCTCCAGTGAGCCTGAGATATCCATCATGGAAAGGGGAAATGTGTTCCAACCCTAAAGAGGAAATGTGTTAGACCCTTCCATCAGCCTGAGAATTTGGAAGTGGGATGAACAGAACCTTAGAACCAAACACACAGATTTGGAAGCTATAGATCTGGGGAGGGTCTGAGCTGGTAAGTTGTTAAGGATTAGTTATGACAAATTAAAATTAATTATATCAGTTAAAGCTACCATTTAAAGTATAATTAGTGGTCCTTTTAAAATAAAGAGGAATTTTTTTTTGTTAGCATAAACACATTAGATAAAGATTAACTCGTACTAGATGTTTGATTTGGTATGTGTGTAGCATATATCTATGTAATCTTATAGATCTGTGTTTGTATAAAACATACCATTCAGGGGCATCTGGGTGGCTCAGTTGTTAAGCGTCTGCCTTCAGCTCAGGTCATGATCCCAGAGTCCTGGAATTGAGCCCCGCATCGGGCTCCCTGCTCAGCGGGAAGCCTGCTTCTCCCTCTCCCACTCCCCCTGCTTATGCTCCCCCTCTCACTGTGTCTCTCTCTGTCAAATAAATAAATAAAATGTTAAAAAAACAAACAAACCATACCATTCATTTAGTTGTTACTCATTTTTTTTAATCAATGATTTATTAAGAGTCTATTGTGTGCTAAGTGCTGGATGGAAAATGAATCACATATTCCTGTGTACACTGCGAGGGGCATTATATTGTATTAAAGAATTTGGATTTATCTTTCAGAGAGTATTATTCTCACTGGCCCTGGCCTGGGCCAAGAGAATGCAGGTTTGAAATTCTGAGCTTTGTGCGGGTGGTTAGCGCTCCTTCGGAAAACATGATGCCTGGCAACTGTCTGTGGCAGGACTGAAAATACTGGTAAAGAGTTTAAGACTCTAACGATTCTTCCAGAACAACCACCCTGACAATGAGTAATATGCAGTTTGATGTGAAAATTAGAAAACTGGCAGACGAACCTGCAAGAGGGAAATTGGATTTCCAGAGAGACGAATGGGAGGCCATGCAGCTGAATAGAGTTCATAAGATGCAAACGCATGCAGGGGAGTTGCAATCCTCCCTTATTCCTAGCACACAGAGCAAGTCCCTATTATTTATTTATTTGCGGGTGAAAAGCGAGAGCTCCGTGGCCCTGGTGTTTATTATCAAAATGGATGGATTCAATATTGAGCAATGATGTATTCAAAATGAAAGCCACATCATTAAATGTCACGGGCATTTATTAACACAGTTTCCTCCTTATTCAAATAAAACAGGCATTATCTTGCCAGGCCACATGACTCCAGCCTTTTCTGGACTGGCTTTGATGGAGGCTCAGATTCTGGAAAGCAGTGTGGTCAAAAGCAAGTCAGGGAAGAGGAGAGATATCCAGGGGAATATGATGAGGAATGGAAGACACCTAGGTGGTGGCTTTAACAGGGAGGGCTCCATCTTCTGAAAGCACAGCCTGGCCTCTCAACTTACTGCTTGTGTTCTTTAGCGCCCCCATCATCTGTCCCAGCAGCTCACCTGTTTGTCCCCCATCTCCTTTCTCTCATTGCTTTCTCTCGCTGTGTATCCCTAATCAAGGAATGACTTCCTTTCTTGTGAACTGTGACTTCTAACTTGGACACAAAAGTTATCAGGGTAGGTGGCAACCTTCATCTTGGGATCTTTTGAACGGCTTCATGCCTAGAGCAAGTCCACGCTAAAAAGACTGCACAGATTTGAATGGCTGTGCTCCAATGGAAAGAAACCAACTTGGGAGAAATGACATAAATTCATTATTACTGAACTGAAACCTCTTTCTGCTCCAGGCAGAGAAGATAAATTACCACTCAAGTGGTATAAAGTTATTTGAATGTTTCATTGGATCAAATGCATCACGATGTCTGGAAATCTCTTCTCTTTTAAGTTGGAATTAAAGAATGGTTATCAGACTAATAATAGACACTATCATTTGCATACATTTCATCTCAAGAGACTTCTGAAGTTATGCAATACTCAAGTGGATAATTGTTCTTCACACTCCTGACAGCTACAGCTACAGCTCCGATTAAGGAAGACACATTGGTGACTGAGATGTTTTGCGGGGCCCACAAGGAAGGCATCTGCAGGAAGTGAAAGAGGGTATGGCTGCCGGGAGTACAACAGGGGCCTTTTAAAGTGCTCCCATGGGTGAGGTGAACTTGACAAGTTTATTCAAAGCAGGTGTTTTCCATGTTTTATGATTCTAAGTAACTGGGTATTTGACGATGACCAAAATGCCAGTGTTTTTTCTTTTTGATTGTCCTTTTTTGTCAAAGACTTAAATTCCTGGAAATAGCCTCTAAAGTTGCCATTAAAGTTGCCATTAATTCCATCCCCTGCCCCCTTCCCGCAAATTCCTATTGAGCAGGCCTCTGGTCTGAGGTTGTGTGAATGGAATTAATTTTCAGTGTTTGCTTAGAATGTGTAACATTCTGATTTTTGAAAGTTCTTCTTGGTTTCCTCATAATCCCATGAGACCTTCAAAGAGGAATAGACCCCATTTTATTTACTCTGAGCCTCCAGTGCCTAGCGCAGAGCCAGAAATGGAAATGATGTACCTTTCTTATTGAGTAAAGAAATGACTAGTCCATTTCCCATGGTGCCATTTTTGTTATGATTCCCAATATTACCAGCACAACTGTAGGGTACTCTGTAGCTGTACAGGTGCTGGACTGACAGGAATCTAGCCTGTTTAGGCAATTTTAGCTTCAAATGAGACATTCCAGATCACCATTTGTAAGGTGGGTTTCCTACAAGAATAGAATACAAGGGTTTGTGAGGTAGCTGGAGACACCATCTTTGGCTTGAGTCACCCTTGTGGCACATAGTGTCATTCTATGTGTAATCCTGCACTTTTAAGCCTCTGTTAGATTAGCGTCACATGACCATGACATGACTCTGTGTGACTGTGAAAGTGACATGTGTCATTTCCCAGCATAGGCAGTTGAGACCCAGTATCCTCAAATCCAACCTTTTCCATCTTTTTCATGGGGACTTTAGAGACCCCAAATTAGATTGTTCTATTCTAACCTGCCCAAGACTTCATCAGCCTAGGCTCCCCAGTGAGTGTGTGGAGCAGTATCCTCACTGGTTGCATTGGAATTATGAAAGAAAAATAAAGTTTTATTGTGTTAAGTCACTGAGATGGGGTAATCTGTTACTGCAGCATAGCAAATTCTGATCCAGCAGATTTCCCCTTACATCTCACTGGCCAAACCTAAGTGATATGATCTCTCATTGTTTCAAGGAAGGCTGAGAAAAATGGGAAGAGGATTGCTAATTTGGCTTAAATGAATCATGGTATACCCCCTGAGGCCATGTCACCCCAGAAAAAGTTGGAGTTTGGTTACAAGGAGGAAGTGAGGATGAAATTGGGTAGGGACTCTCAGTGTCTGCCAAATCACCAGATACTGTTTAGGCTAAACAGAGAAAATGTAAAAGTTGAAGAGGAAGAGGTGGATATTCAGGCATTTCTGTAATTCCATGCCTCAGACTGTGTCCCAGAAACGTCTGATCCCACGTGGCTCCTTCTCCTGTGAGCTGTCAAGATGCCTGGTTAAGTGACTGTTAAACTGCCTTTGCCTCCTACCTCCTGTCTCCTACCGCCCAAAAGGCTGCCCTTGAGGTAGGGAGGGAAGTGATCCCCGCTATCCCTTTGCCAAATCTCTCAGAGGGTTATGAGGCTGAACAGATTTGTGTTTGAAAAGGGCTTTGAAGCTCTGGCGTGAAAGGTACCACAGAAGTGCAAATGCCTGCAATTCATTGCCTGCTGAATGGAACAGAAACTGAATTGCTTTAAACTGGAATTTCAGGGCCTGTGGCTGGTGTCTGGGATTCACACAATGGTTTTCTGAAACTGCTTTCTTTTGTATAGACTGTTATTTGTTCTCTCAGTTCTCAATCTCTCCTCACCCACCTCCTCCAGAGGAAGGCCTCAGGCTGAGGAGGTAAATTGCAATCACTCATTTTGGCTCAGAGATGGTTTATCACTTCATTCCCGACCTTCTTTAGTGTTCACTCATTTAGTTCACTCAGCAGTCCTCCTCAGGCCCTTCCTGTTGGGGGAGGGGTGTGGATAGAACCCCTATCAGCTAGACCCTAAGATTGGCCCGGTGGTGGGGGTGGGGTGGATTCTGAGGATGATGGTCTGACTACAAACTAGCCAGAGGGTTGTTAAAGGTGGGCGATCCCAGGCCCAGCCCAGACCTACTGCTGTGGGATCTTCTGGGCAAGTTTCATGAGTCTGCATTTTTCTAAGCAGAGGAGTGTTTGCCAGAGAGGAAGCTCAAGAAATTCTTTACATGATGTATGAATTCTGCAACACTCACATTGTACCTGGTCCTGTTCTAGGTATCTTCCTTATCACTTCTCATCTAATTTTCCCCAAAGACTAGGATATGGCTATAATTCTCAGCATTCCTCATTTTCCAGAGAAAAAACTTGGCCAAGGAACTTAGCTAGGATTGGGACCCAGGTTCTATACAGGCATCTTAGCATGATTGAGTTGTCTGTTTCCTCTCCCTGAGGATTAACATTTTTAAAAAGATTTCAGGGCAAGAACACAGTGGAATGGATCTCCAATGGTGATGTTTCTGGCAGCAGAACTGGTGGGAGGCTATTACCCAAAGCTGTGGTGTCAGGAAGAGTTAAATCTTTTTGACAGTTCAATGGCCCCCTTTGGGTTTGCCCAAATGTCACCTGTTGTTGAAGTCAATAGAGCTTACAATTTAATTTCATCTGCCCGCAAACAATCTCTCTCATTAGGGGGTAGAGTGATGATGGGATTCTCCCAGCCAGGCAGTTTCACTTTCTACAGGGGTAATGCATAAGTACAGTCACTGTTTTCTGTAGAGTGAGGGAGAGTACCCCTCCACCCCCAGACTGCTCATAATGAGAAAGCAAGCCTGTGGGTAAGGAGAGAGTGGGGGAGCCAATGAGTGTGAGTGAGGAGGGATAAGAAGGGGTCAAGCCTACACACTGGGCTCTAAGAGTGCTTGTCTTTTCCCTAGGTGAGTTATTACCTGTCCACTTGCAAGCTAGTCATTATGTTCAATAGAATCTGAATGCTTCCATTACCCAAATGACAAGGAAGTGGCTTTTCTATCAGAGATGAACCCACAGGATGGGCATGAGGGACTCTTTTTTCAACTCTGTTAAAGATGATGGTGATAAAACATCACCAACAGCAAGGATAGTATCGTTTGCTTGCTACTATACGAGGTGTTCTGCATAAATCTCTTTATTATGTCTCACAACAACTCTTTCAGCTAGGGATCTCTTGCCAATTTTACAGAGGAGGAAACTGAGACTGAGCAGGAAGAGATCTTATGTCATGCAGTCAATAAAGACAAAAGCAAGACTTCAAATATGAAACTTTTCTACCACCCTCATCACATATCCTTCAACCATGTTTCAGTAAAGACACAAAGACTCCATGTCCCAGTTACTCTCTAGGGATCAGAATTATACCCATGACATTGCGCATTGTGTCAAGAGGGTTAAGGGTATTTAAGAATCCTCTCCTTCCCCTCTTCCCAGGGAATTCATTGGGGAAACTGGTGGGAAGGGATACTGTTGGAAATTTCATTCTCTTTTATGAGTTATAGTGACAGAGAGTACGTGTGTCTTTGCATGATCTGGCAATACTGGTGTCTGATGTGTGACCTGTTTTTTATTAAAGTTATAGCTTTTGCAGGGAGTCAGGATTATTACTGGTGTTTTGGGAGAGCAGTTGTCAAAGTTGGACGCATTCTGGCATGTGGAAGGTGATTTCAAATTCTTTGCCCTGGAGATATACATATGTTAATAGGAAAAATGCTCTTCTCTTCAGGCCAAGTTCAGAAAGATTATACTAGCTCTGTGGATTGCAAATAAAAGAACAGACATGGCCTGGGAGGTAGACTAGGAAGGGAAGAAAAAAGGAAGAGAAGGTAACGTCCCTAAAGAATGGCTGACAAAGGGTGGGTAGTAGTGACCCTCCTTAGAGCTCTGGGGAGTACATGTGGTGTGGAACAAACCAAATGAGTGAAAGTTCATTATTGAATGAATGAATTGTGGCATTGAATTCAACAGGTTAGTATAGCAAAATTCAAGTCATACATAGGACTTCCTTTTCTCTAACTTCACATTGAACAAAAAGTTTCCTTTCTTTTTTTTTAAAGATTTTATTTATTTGACACAGAGAGGGAGAGAAAACACAAGAAAGGGGAGTGGCAGGCAGACGTAGAAGGAGAAGCTGACTCCCAACAGAGCAGGGGGGAGCCCAATGTGAGATTCAATCACAGGACCCTGGGATCAGGACCTGAGCCGAAGGCAGATGCTTAACGACTGAGGCACCCAGGCACCCAAAACAAGAGCTTTCTGATGGTATGACAAGATAAACTTATTTTTGGATAATGCTGTGCTGAGGATATTTGTCATAATCATTGCCATCTTACATCTTTTGGACTCCCCCTCTTACATTTTGGTTATTTTTCTCATTGAGATTTGCACCTTCTAACAGTAGAGGCAAGAGAAATTGCATTCCAAGCTGTACTTCTTTTCCAAGCCACATTCAGTCAAGTTCCACCAGGGAAAAGGGGCCACATAAAAGGAAGATCTCATTCAGAATCTACTTTTCTAGGTAGAATGACAGATAGAATGAAGTGATTGGGCTTTTTAGTAGTAGTAGCAGCAGCAAAGCTCCTAACAGTAAAATTCTGTGGTTGGCATGCCATACTCAGTGCTTCCTGCTTGGTGTGTACTGGGTGAGCTGGGCTGTTGCATCCACACCACCAATGGGAGTTACCCTGCTGATTGTGGCTCTCTTCTTTCTTACTCCCTGCTCTCCCTCCCTCATCTGGGCACATGCCATACTGCATTGCGGTGGGCATGTTTACCTGTCCCTGAATGAAACCCTCAGCCCTCTGAGGGCAGACACTCAGTCCTTTGGTACCATTGGTACCCAGCTGGCTACCTGGCACGCAGTAGGTCTTCAGTCACGTTGAATCAGAATTCTTAAGTGATTGCTCTGTGCAAGGTTCTTCTTGTATATATAACTGACATTGAATCTTGGATATGGTAGATGCCAACACAGTAAATGCAAAAATTAATTAGTAAACTGCTCACGATAGATACACTATTTGTCAAAACAGAAAAAAAAGTTCCCTTTAGAGATATATGGGAACTCTGCTAGAGCTTCAAGATTGGGGTGTTCATGTGGACCATCCATAGGACCACAACTCTTCAGTAGTTTAACTTATAACCTAGAGACACATGCACTTATGGTGTTGGAAGAATATCATGTTCAAGGCATGCTCATTGCTAAATTGTGGGTAAGAGAAAAGGTTTGTCCTTCCTTTAACATGTACCCTCACATACCCACTCATTAGGGGGTAAAGGTCCTTTCAGAAGAGTTGGAAGATTAGAGATCTTAAGAGTCTAAAGTCCTGGTTTTTCTCTAGTCTTACTTCTGCTGCAAGTTAAAGGCGTGACCTTGGGTAAGTCATCTATCTTTTCTGGGCCTTAGTTTCTTTGTCTAAAAATTGGATCATGATAATATTTTTGCTTCATTTAATTGCTCAGAGGCCAAATAAGATAGAAGGCAGAAGTCAGTGGGAAAAGAAAAAGGAGAGTAGTAAGAAGGGGAAGTAAATATCGGTGGCAGGGAGATAGAGAATGGAATCAGAAACTGGCCTGGAGGCACTACAGGTGGAGGGAGACCTCTTCCATCTGAAAGACAAGAGGGAGTCTTTCTGAAAGTATTTCTCAGGGTTATAGCAGACTGCTATTTCCATACTGAAATTTCATTCTCACTTCCTTTTCACTAACAGAACCCCTGGATTGTTAGAGGGAGTCACCTTGGAAAGAGCAAGTGTTTTTTCGTGTGTTGCTTTTCTCTCAAGCCTAGGTCTGGGAGTCTAGGGAAGCACTTGCATACTATAGACATTCTACATGCTTTGAAGAATCAGTGCTGTCCAAAGAACAGCTGTGAAGTTTCTCATAAAAAAAATCACAGTTTAAAACAGAGTTTAAATAAATCACATGAGTCTGGGGCCTCTTTATGGCTTAGGGTATGAATAGATCTCTTTTTACCTGTCCTGTCCTGGGGAAAGCTTTTCCTTCCTTCCTCCTTCCTTCCCTTCCTTCCCTGTCTTCCTCTCTTCCTTTACTCCCTCCCTTCCTCCCTTCCTTCCTTCCTTCCTTCCTTCCTTCCTTCCTTCCTTTCTTCCTTCCTTCCTTCCTTCCTTCCGATACAGTCATGTAGTCAGTGTTATTGAGCAGCAGAGAGAATGCTAGGATTTCTAAAGGACCTATCCTAGCAAGAATCTGAGTTTATCCAGTGAGCCCAGGCAAGCACATTGTTATCTACACTCTTAACTATGTTCACTGCTGCGGCAGCCTCCTCTTCATTATGACGATGAATTTTCATCATGCTGCTTCCCAAATGAAGAAAGCTCTTAAAACAACCAGGTACAGTCTCATCCCTGTGGTCCTGCTTTGAACTAGCCGGGCCCAGAACAGGGTAGGACATTTTCTCCTCATTATCACCTCATCACTCTGTTCCCCTTGTCTGAGTAGGGTCAGAGAGGTGGGGCTCAGAGCTGAGTGCAGGAACAGAAGTGCTAATGAAGAGAAAGTGTTCAAGCATGGATCCTGCCCTCTCATTCAGGCCCCAATAAAAATGTTAACAGCATGATATCATCCTTCTTCTTACTGCTAAGTTTGAATGAATTTTAATGCTGCTGTTTTTGGGAGTAAGTAGTATGCCGATGGTTTTAGTTTTAAGCAATAAACTGTCCCATGAAGAGGGAAGTTAATCAAATATTAGGTTGGTACAGAAGATTTTTATCTCTTTATTAAAAGAAAGACATAACTTGTAGTGGAAGAAATGTTTTAAAGAAAAAGGAGTAGCTATTAATTTGGTATTTAAATCAAATTTCTGTTGAACAAACATCACTGGAGCACCTGCTATGTGTTGAGCTTTGGGCTAGGTAGTAAGAATACGAATAAATACTTAACATTTATTAAGTGTTTTCTTTAAGACAGGACCCATGTACTAAGAGCCTCTGTGGTGCTTTTATACTTTGTTGACTTAGCTGAGCTGGATCTGTGGTTCTTGGGTTTCCTTCCTGGCATGGTTATGGGTTGTGGGTTGTGGGTTAGGGCTGAGGACAAGAGAAATTTGCATGAGGTTTGGAAGGCAGAACTGAACAGTAGCAGGTGTGCTCTGGGGGGTTGTGTGTGCTGTCATGATCTCTGCTTGCCTCGCTGGCGTGGGACAGCAGCTGAGCCTACAGATCTGGCACCTGCAGAATCTTGTCTTTTAGTCTCCTGAACCAGATGTATGTGCATCTTTGTGGTGAGGGAACCATGTCTTTGAGGTAGAGGTGATGAAAGACACAGGTGGGTTTAGTTTGTCTTATGGGTTCAGGTTTGTCCTTATGGGTTGCAAGTTTTCCTGTATCTCCCCATTTCATGTCCAGCTTTTCAGCCTGCTGGCCCTGCTGACCTACAGCCAACAGCCCTCTGTTGGCATCTTCACCAGCTTCTTCCTGCAGCCCCTGAGAGTGATTTTCTCTGATCCTCCTATCTACTTCTGGACCTGTACTTCACTGGTTTCTCCCACAGTTGCATAAGGTCTAATCTGTAATATCAAGCTCTTATTCCACATCATTCATGCAACATTGATTTTGGGACTGGCAGAGGCTCAAAGGGTCTCAAGGAGAAAGTTTGAAAGATAAGAAATTGATATTGGGGGATAAAGAAAAGGCAACCCATGGTATGTAGTGGTGAGAAGCTGGCAACATCATTGTCTGTAGTTACTGGAAAACACAAAATATACCTAATGAATGTGTAGATTTGGTTAAGGAGATCCAGGAAGAATACTTAATTCACCAACTGGCTTCTGTTAACAGTGTAGGATAAGGTAGAGAGGAAATTGTTACATTTTTTCAGCAGAGTTTAGAAGAAATAAAGAGGACCCGACCAAAAGCCTGCAGAAGGACCTCAGAGTAAGAAATGGTCTTAGGGAAGGGAACAAACTCAGGGCAGTAAAACACTGTCTCAAGTTAACAATACAGTCAAGGGTGTGACTCTAAAACCTGAGGTTAAGAACTTAGAAGTACTTAAATGTGGGGACATTTGGGTGGCTCACTCGGTTAAGCCTCTGCCTTCCACCCGGGTCATGATCACAGGGTCCTGCATTGGGATCCCTGCTCAAAAGTGAGCCTGCTTCTCCCTCTCCCTCTGCCTGCTGCTCCCCTTGCTTGTGTGCTGTCCCCCCCTCTCTCTCCCTGTCAAATAAATAAATAAATAAATAAATAAATAAAATCTTTTTTTTTTTTTTAAGGAAGCTCTTAAAGTGTGTCCGATAGTCTTATAGATGTTAATGGTATGCCTTTTATGTGTGCTTGGCTGGAGACAGAGCTTCCAAGATTTTTATGAGCTTTATCCTATAGCAGCTGGGCACAAGCTAGAAAAGGGCTTATTATAGAAAGAAATTTGGATGTGGCATTTGTTCAATAGAGTGGAATATAATTTGACACATAAGAAACATATTTTTAAAAATATTTTATTTATTTATTTGACAGAGAGAGAGAGAGACAGTGAGAGAGGGAACACAAGCAGGAAGAGAGGGAGAGGGAGAAGCAGGCTTCCTGCTGAGCAGGGAACCCAATGTGGGGCTGGATCCCAGGACCCTGAGATCATGACCTGAGCCAAAGGCAGACTCTTAACTACTGAGCCACCCAGGCGCCCCCAAGAAACATATTAAAAATATTTTATTTATTTATTTCTGAAGTAGGCTCTATGCCCAGTGAGGGGCTTGAACTCACAACTCTGAGATCAAGAGTTACCCCAAGAAACATATATTTTTAAAAGAATTGTATTAAAAGGCACAGCCAGAAAACCGATGCCCAGAAAAAAAGCATAAAAAAAAAGAATTGTATTAACTTGAAATGAACAGAGATAATTCAAAATGAGAAGAGGCCTCTTTAAACTGGAAGCAAGGAGGAAGGAGGCTGGAAGTAGTATGAGAAAGCTACTCAAGCCATTTCTGGTGGAAAAGAATGCCTCAGAGTGTGGGGCTGAGAGCCCTGAGGACAGAGCCAAGAGCCACCTCAGATGCCTTACTCTTTCTACTTGATGACTTTTTCCAGTAACATGGAGCTTGCTCAGTCCATTCAGGAGAGCCAAGATATGCAAGAGACTTGCTTTCAAAGACACCCCTTAAGCCATGAGGAATAGGAGTCAGTGGATAAATACTCTGGCTTCCATGTTCTTTGGTAAGCATATTCTTCATGGCTCCTCAGAGGTTTCCCCATAAGAATAAGCCACAGTTGTCTATGGTAATAACTTGCTCATTAACCTATGTTACTAGCTTTGCTCATTTTACTATCTCAATCTCACCATTCTTTACTTATGCTGCTTGGGCTCATTCTCCACATAAATCACCAATACAGAATCCTTGTCTCAGGATTGGCATTTGGAGAAATACAAATAAAATACAAATTAAAATCAGGAGGAAATGATTACTTCTGACTGGAATATCTGAAGTCATGTCAGAAGGGCTCTCAAGGATCAAGAATCCAGCCAGCAAGATGGAGTATGGTGGGATGGGGTGGTCATTGTTGGCAGAGTGGTGGTTTTTGTCCATACTTAGAGGTGAGAAATGGGGTGCTGAATTTGGGGAACAGTTAATAGTTTATGTTGTTAGCCAATTCCTTTGTGTAGGACAGAACAATGCATTGTTCTCTGGGCAAATGCAGCTTGTCAGCATACAGAAATAGATGCACAGGGAAAAAGGGATGTCTTTTTCTCCAAGGAGATACAGCCTATCACCAGAGATTAAGGTTAAGAACATGAGTTGGGCTGGATTTCAGGCTTCTCTTGACCTTGAGTGGTGTGGGGAGATGAGCCTGAATAGGTAGCCAGAACAATTGTGGGATGGGTATATGGTTTGTGTTAACTGGGGTATAGTGTAGGTAAAAGGCTCTTTTAAAATGTTGTAAGTGAAGGTCAACATCATTAGACTTGTGTGTGTGTGTGTTTATTTTAATTCCAGTATAGTCAACATATAGTGTTATATTAGTTTCAGGTGTACAATATAATGATTCAACAATTCTATACATTACTTAGTGCTCATCAAGGTAAGTGTACAGAAGTGTACTGCAGAAGGACCTCAAAGTAAGAAATGGTCTTAGGGAAGGGAACAAACTCAGGGCAGTAAAACACTGATTCAAGTTAACAATACAGTCAAGGGTGTGACTCTAAAATCCCCTCCACCTATTTCATCCATCTCCCACACACCTCCCCTCTGGTAACCATTACTTTGTTCTCTATAGTTAAGAGTCTGTCTCTTTTTAGATTTGTGTTTTAAGAATCTTATGTCTGGAAATAGGAGCAAGATGGCAGAAGAGCAGGAGGCTGAGATAGTGTCAGATCCCAGAAGTTCAGCTGGATAGTTATCAAACCATTCTAAACACCTGCAAACTCAACAGGAGATAGAAGAGAAGAAGAACAGCAATTCTAGGAGCAGAAAATCGACCACTTTCCAGAAGCATTTTGCTCTCTCACTCATCTATTCTTATCTTGATAAAATGACAAGGCAGAAAAACTCACCACAAAAAAAAAGAATAACAGGCAGTACTGATGGCTAGGGACCTTGTCAATACGGACATTAGTAATATGTCAGAAATAGAGTTCAAATGACAATTATCAAGGTGCTAGCGGGGCTTAAAAAAGCATAGAAGATATAAGAGAATCCCTCCCTGGAGAAATAAAATCCTTCTGGAGAAATAAAAGAACTAAAATCTAACCTGGGTGAAATAAAAAAATCTATTAACGAGGTACAATAAAAAATGGAGGCTCTTACTGATAGGATAAATGAGGCGGAAGAGAGAAGTAGTGATATAGAAGACCAAATGACAGAGAATAAAGAAGCTGAGAAAAAGAGAGACAAACAACTATTGGACTATGAGGGGAGAATTCGAGAGATAAGCGACACGATAGGATGCAACAATATTAGAATAATTGGAATTCCAGAAGAAGAAAGAGAAAGGCAGAAGGTATATTGGAACAAATTATTGTAGAGAATTTCCCTAATCTGGCGAAGGGAACAAGCATCAAAATCCAGAAAGCACAAGGAACCCCCCTCAAAATCAATAAAAATAGGTCTACACCCCATCATCTAATAGTAAAACTTACAAGTCTTAGTGACAAAGAGAAAATCCTGAAGGCAGCTTGGGACAAGAAGTCTGTAACATACAAACGCAGCAATGTTAGATTGGCAGCAGACCCATCCACAGAGACCTGGCAGGCCAGAAAGGACTGGCATGATATATTCAGAGCACTAAACAAGAAAAATATGCAGCCAAGAATACTATACCCAGCTAGGCTGTCATTGAAAATAGATGGAAAGATAAAAAGCTTCCAGGACAAACAAAA
>CM052813.1:27436943-27475944 GCA_028533885.1 Nasua narica
AGAGGGTATTATGCTAAGCGAAATAAGTCAGTCAGAGAAAGACAATTATCACATGATCGCTCTGATATGAAGAATTTGAGAGGCAGGGTGGGGGGTTGTGGGGGGGTGGGGGGGAGGAACGAAGCAGGATGGGATGGGGAGGGAGACAAACCATAAGAGACTCCTAAACTCACAAAGCAAACTAAGGGTTGCTGGGAGGTGGGGGGGTAGGGATATGGACATTGGGGAGGGTATGTGCTATGGCAAATGCTGTGAAATGTGTAAGCCTGATGATTCACAGACTTGTACCCTGGGGTAAATAATACATTATATGTTAATAAAAAAAAAAAGAATTAAAAAAAAATAATAATAAAGAAAAAAAAATAAATAAAATGTAGATATGGTACAAAAAAAAAAGATCAAAAGCTTTTTGCACAGCAAAGGAAAGAGTCAACAAAACTAAAAGACAATTGACAGAATGGGAGAAGATATTCGCATATGACATATCAGATAAAGGGCTAGTATCCAAATATATAAAGAACTTCTCAAACTCAACACCCAAAGAACAAATAATCCAATCAGAAAATGGGCAGAAGACATGAACAACATTACTGCAAAGAAGACATCCAAATGGCCAACAGACACATGGGAAAGTGCTCAACATCACTTGGCATCAGAGAAATACAAATAAAAACCACAATGAGATACCACCTCACACCAGTCAGAATGTCTAAAATTAACCAGTCAGGAAATGACAAATGTTGCCAAGGATGTGGAAAAAGGGGAACCCTCCTACACTGTTGGTGGTGGGAATGCAAGCTGGTACAGCCACTCTGGAAAATTGTATGGAGGTTCCTTAAAAAGTTGAAAATAGAGCTACTCTACGACCCAGCAATCGCACTACTGGGTATTTACCCTCAAGATACAAATGTAGTGATCCGAAGGTCACATGCACCCAAATGTTTATAGCAGCAATGTCCACAGTAGTAGCCAAACTATGGAAAGAACCTAGATGTCCATCAACAGATGAATGTATAAAGAAGATGTGGTATACACACACACACACACACACACACATATATATGTATACACACACACACAATGGAATACTATGCAGCCATCAAGAGAAACGAAATCTTGCCATTTGCAATGACGTGGATAGAACTAGAGGGTATTATGCTAAGCAAAATAAGTAAGTCAGAGAAAGGCAATTATTATATGATATCCCTGATATGAAGAATTTGAAAGGCAGGGTGGGGGTCATGGGGGGTTGGGGAGTGAAATGAAACAAGATGGGCTCAGGAAGGAGACAAACCATAAGAGATTCTTAAACTCACAAAACAAACTGAGGGTGGCTAGGGGGGTAGGGGGCTTAGGATAGGGTGGCTAGGTTATGGACATTGGGGAAGATATGTGCTATGGTAAGTGCTGTGAAATGTGTAACCCTGATGACTCACCGACATGTTCCCTGGGGTAAATAATACATTATATGTTAATAAAAAATAGCACTAAAAAAAAGAATCTTATGTCTGCTGTGGGCAGAGGAGCTTAGGGCTGGAGTCAACACTGAAAACAATGGTGGTGTCTTGAAATAAGCATTGTTTTGGGGGATGGGAAGGAATGGACATATTTTTAGAAATGGGGAATGGATATGCATTGAGATGAAAGACTGATCAGAGGTGGGAACCTGGGGACATAGAGAAATATTGTAGGTATTTTGAGCAAATGGCGGTCACTCAGAATTCTGTTTTGTTCCTACATTCTCCAGTCTCCTTGAAGTTAGGTGGGGTAATTTTGACTAATTTTGTCTCATGGGCTATACTTAGTATATCAATCCTCTGCTGATCCATGGTTGACATGTAGTATAAATGAAAACTAAATCATTCCAGTTAGGCTATTTTGGTTTGTCACCACAGCATAATCCCAATTATTCTGAATCATCAGGAGACCTCAAGGATGAGGCCTAGTTTCTAAGTGGGATGACTGGGTGGGTGGGTAGGTCACAGAAGTATATTGGAAAAGAGGAGTAGTGTGTCAAGACAGAGAGAATAGATAGTGACTTTTCTGGAAGTAAAAGCATCAGGACAAGAGCAACAGAAACTGGGATTGCACTGAACTCACTGAACACTTTCTCAGTGTCCTGGTCTGTGCTGATACTGGGAGGGAAACAAGAGTGAGGGCACAGCCTTTGCCTCCTGGGAACTCAGTCTGACAGGTGAGATGAGGCATGCACAGAAGACAGTCAAACAAACAAGGCAAGCAAGTAGCCCCCAAAGGAGGAAGAAATGGCCATGGCCATGGATTCAGAGGGGAGGAAATGAGCAGAAGAGCTAGGTTTAAAGTTCCTCTAGTCGGAACAGAGATGAGGGGACCTATGGTCACACACTTTTCCACATGGGAAAACCAAACCTAATGTACATGTGACTAGAGGACTCTAGAAAAGTCACGGATTAATAAAAAGTAGAGCCCCCAAGTCTGATGCATATTTGCCTAGTGAAGACAATAGGAGTAAAAATGAATCCATGTTACTGGTAGGACAGATTTTTCATGGCCAGAGCAGCCAATTTAAAGTTCTTCCACATCATCAGTTCTATATCCCCAAATTCAGGGAGACAGGGTCCCGGATAAATATCTTCATGGGATGCTGAAAGGGGTACTGATGAGTGCTTAGAGAGGAGAGTTACTATTTTTTTAATGCATCTTTTATTACAACTCCCTGTTACCAATTTCCCCCCCAACAGGAGCATATGCATATGTGCATGTGCACGTACACACACACACACACACTCACACACACACTCATCTCCCACACCCTCCAGTTCCCAATCAAAAACACAGAACTCTGACCACCAGGGCACAGAGCAACGTCTTGAATTCCCTCACTAATGTTATGGATCACTTCATAGGAAGGCATGGAAAGGCAGATATTCCGTACAGGGACACGTTTGCTAATTGGATATTAGTGGAAGAACCTCTAGGGTTTGCAATCCATGTGCTTATTTTATTTAACGCCTGGATGTATGGCTGTACCAGTGCTAACTTTCCTCACTTGGGTTGTCTCAGAGCATCCTCCCCACTCCTGTGAACATCTGAACATCCGCTCCCCAGTGCTATGGAGGCTATTAAATTAGCTTAGACAGCAGGTGGGCAACTGAAGAAATTGGAAAACAACAGCTGATCTAAGTCACAGTGCCCTGTGGACCCCTGTGAGAGGGATGTGAGATATATACCCTATCATGAGAGCCCATTCAGCAAGGGACCGGCTCCCCCTCTACCGCCCCAGAAATGCTCCAAACAGCTCCAAACAGTCACTTATGAGCAGAAAAAGGAGGAGTGCTGGGCTTCCCTAGCACCCCCTTCATGATCACCTCTGCTTGGAGTCATCTAACCTCTAAAGGGTGTCCTAGGCAGTGTGTGTGTGTGTGTGTGTGTGTGTGTGTGTGTGTGTGTGTTTGTATGTTGGGGGAGTGGGTATCGAGTGACGATCCTGCCTCCCATTGGCATCAAAATTAAGGAGCTCCCATGCTGCAAGAATGTAGCTGGGACTGAGTGAGGATGGGAGAAGTGAGGAAATAATAGAGCCAACATTTGTTGAGTACTCCCATGTGCCAGGCACTGTGCTTTACCTGCAATGTTTATATGAACTGTTTCATTTAATTTTCCTAACCACCTTATAATGGAGGCAATATTGTGCTACGCATTTTTCAGAGGCAGAGACTGAGGCACAGAGAAGTGGCAACACAATCTGCATTTGAACTTTCGCAATCTCGCTTCTGAGCTTGTATTCTTCACTACCGTGTTGGCAGGCTGCAAAATGGAGAGGGGGTAGCCCCCGATACAGAAGTGCTTTAAGTGGGCAACTGCTAATGGGCAGGGATAAACCATGCCCACACCTCTACGAGAACACCAAAGCAGGACCTAGAAAGTTCAGTGGAAGTGAGTGAAGAGAAATGTTGCTGCCTTTGGGTCTTTGAATCATTCCGCAGTCTGCAAAAATGATGCCACCCCTAAGCTCTCTGCTTACTGAAGATAGATTCCTTGCATCTGGTGGGTGGAGAGAGGAGATCACTTTCCCAGAGCTTTCAGAGTACCTGGCCTGGAATATGATGAATCAGAATCAGCAGCTGCAGCAGCACAGGAAGCAGTGGTTGGGGCCACAGAGAGCCTATTCCTGTTATTGTTCTTGTCATCATCAGGCCTTCCTGTGAGTGTCAAGTTCCTGGTAATAAATACTATAATAGTAGTAAGCTACTATGTGTCTAGTGTTTTATTAGTGCTTGGTCATATTAATCACTTAATCCTGACATAACCCTATGAGGTAAGTATCCTTTCTGCTTTACAGATGAGGAGACTAAGGCATAGGGAGGTTAAATGACTTGCCCAAAGTCACCTAATTAGAGAGAGGCAGAGCCGGGTTTTGATTCAGGTAGTCTAGCACCAGAGTCCAAGGCTTTAATATCTCAAGCCTCCTTCAGGGGCTTGCCATCTGAGAGATGTCAAGCTGCTGAATGTGAAGTCCTTGTACCCAGTAAAGAGTTATGCATGTGAACAGCAGAGAGGAAATGTTTATTCTGCATTTAAGTCAAGGAAGATAATATTGCTGGAGCAGGGCATGACATGTGAACAGGGCAGGGGCGGGGAGCTGTGGCTGGAGATTTCTTTGGTGCCTGGGGGATCCACACGTGTGTGTACTCTCTGCTTTCTGGAATAGTCTGGTTTCCTTCTTTCAAGATTCATTGGTGGCTGCCAGGGGAAATAGCTTCCTTTGGGCCAAAGGGACAGCAGATGTTGCCAATTTGGAGGAGTGGCATGATTAAGTTGTGAATGCACCAGCTTGCCCTCTGCTTCACAGCCTACAAGCTCTGTTCTCTGTCCTGCTGAAGAATTTATTAGCAGAAGGTTGAGAAGCCAAATTTCCAAAAGTTCCACTCCATTTGTGCATGGGAGGTACACAGTTCAACCCTGAGGGTGAAGAGGGTATTGCAAGGTGTCCCAGAGAAGTAAAAAGAAGTATGTCGAGGAAGGCATCCCCTTGTGGGGAAAGAAGCAGAGGGGCAGATTAACCCACCCAGAGTTTAGGGCATCTTTAGGTGGAAAGATATCATTAAGTCAACGTCCATGAAAATGGACGTTGGTATGATATGGACGTTGAAATGATACTACCCAGAGATGCCACTCAAGGCATTCATAACACTTAGCTCATATTACTTAATAAAAAATTATATGCAATAAAAAATCCCAAACAATCCATTTAGAAAATGAGCGAAAGACACGAATAGACATTTCACTGGAGAAAAAGGAGAGCTAATACTTATCCAGCGTCCTGTTTATGCCAGGAATTGTGTATATGTTGTTCCATCTGATCTTCTCAACTTTCTGTGTGAGGATGGTGGCATTTCATTTTTCTCATTTAAATAAGGAAATAAGCCCAGAGAGGTTAAGAAATATGCCTAAAGATGCCCAGCTAGTTGAGGGCAGAACTGGGATTTGAGACCAGCTGGGATTTGACCTTCAAATCCTTTGACCTTCAAATCCCGGGTGACTGTGGATCCTAAGCCAATGCATGCCACAGCCCTGTGCAGGTAAACCAGTGCACCTCACTGCTATCTATCCGAGGTGAGTCAGCATACTCCACTGATTTCTGCAGGTAACCTGAGAGTTACTCAGTATGGTGTTATAACTGGTGGATGGGATTTTACAGAACAGGATATAGCAAAGAGAAAGCAAATGCTTACTTTGCTAAATGAACATTATGGGGAAAGTTAGAAGCACCTTGCAGGGATTTGGTTCGGGAGAGTGAAGCTTAGAGAGCTGCCTCCAAACCAACCTTCAGGACTTGAAAGTGTCCTTGGTGGCACTTTAAAGATACATTTGTCCTGAGAATAGGAGATGAGGGACATCCTGAACATATTTAGGTCAAAGTCTAAAGGGAAAATTCTTTTTTCACTGAAAACGGAATTACACTCTGGAGATTGTAAAATCTCCTTCCCTGAGTCCTTTAAGTAAAAGGAAAAATGTCTGTTATTAGGAAAGGATGGTGGATACTGAAGTTTGCCAAATCCAGCTAAGCTTCCCAGCCCTAGCCTGCAAGCTGGAAGAAATATAGACTTCTGTGCTCCATGTCAGACTTTCTGAGTCAGATATGGAGGCAGGCCTGAGCATCTCAGTAATGAGCAACAACATATTTTCAACTCATAGGAAACTGATGTTCACTGCTGGAAGTTTTAAACCTGGAGCTCTCTAATTTCTAAGTGAGTGTGGAGTTCTTTAGAGTCATTTCCTGTCAACCACTTAGGCAGAATGCTTAATTAGATTTTCTTAACCTGGATTTCATTGCTGGCTTCAATGGCCCCAGAAACCACCATAAAACTGGAGGTAAAATTTTGCACATTTGTGTGTTTTTGTGGAGAGAAGGTCTTTTATATTGATCAGATTCACAGAGAAAGCCATGATTATAACAGGTTCAGCACCTCAGCAGTATGTTTTGGCAACTTCTCTGAGGCCATTTGAGATCTTTACAAGAAAAGGAGGCTCATTAATTTATAGATACATTTTTGGTTGTCTATGTGAGTTTATATGTGAGTATGTATGTACTGGTGTGTTTGGTGCAGCAAAAATGATACTACCCAGAGATGCCGCTCAAGGCATTCATAACACTTAGCTCAAATTACTTAATAAAAAATTATATGCAATAAAAAATCCCAAACAATCCATTTAGAAAATGAGCAAAAGACACAAATAGACATTTCACTGAAGAAGATATACAGATGGCAATAAGCATATGAAGAGATACTCAAGATCATTAGCCATTAGGGAAATGCAAATTAAAACCACAGTGAGATATCACTACACCTATCATAAAGGCTAAAATAAAATGTAGTGACTGGGAGGATGCATGGAAACTGGATCACTAATACATTGTTGATGGGAATGTAAAGTGATACAGCCATTCTGGAAAACCACTTGGCAGTTTTTAATGCAACTAAATATATAACTACCATACAACCTAGCATTTGCACTATTGTGCATTCATCCCAGAGAAATCATAACTTATGTTCTCACAAAAATATGTACATGAATGTTAGTTGCAGTTTTATTCATAATAGCTAATAACTATAAATTACCCAAATGTCCTTCAATAACTGAATGGTTAAAGACACTGTGGTACAACTCTTTAATAGAATATTACTCAACAGTAAAAAGAGTAAGTTGGGTAAATCTCCAGGAGATTTTGCAGAGTGAAGAAGCCAATCTTAAAGGTTACATATTGTATGCCTCCATATATACAATATTCTTGAAATGACAAAATTATATAAATGGATAACCAATGAGTGGTTGTCAGGGGTTAAGAGAGGGTGGGCATAGGAGGGAGTTAGGTTTGGCTATAAAAGGGCCCCATGAGGCATCCTTATGCTGATGGAGATGTTTTGTACTTGGAATGTATCAAATTCAACATCCTGGTTGTGATATTGTCCTATGATTGTTTAAGATGTTACCATTGACAGGAACTGGGTAAAGTGTAGACAGAATATCTCTGCATTATTTCTTATAACCACACACAAATCAACAATCATCTCAAAATAAACAATTGTAAAAGTCGTACTCACCCAAGAAGGATAGAAGTTTATCACCCCTGGGAGTATTCCAAAGGATGAGCTTAATGGTATCAAAGCCATTCTGAAAGAAGAGAAGTAACTGGCATGGGGATGGCAAGACTAGGACAATGTGCAGCCTCCCAGGAACTCTTGGGAATTGCCACTCATCACCTGGGTCAGTTCTATGCTGATTGAATAGTCAGCCTCATCACCTTAGCATGGCTCTGTGTAAGAGGGAAGAATGTGGTTCTGGAGGACCTCATTCACAGTTTCACCTGACTTTCAGCATCTTGGGAATCTGGGACACTATTCCAGGGTGGGCTTGATCAGCTCTGAATGAACCACTTTGAGTCACGTGATCAGATGAACCTGACAGGACATAGTGAGTGAGTGTGAGTGTTGTGTACAATGCATGTTGTGTGTGCATAAAAATTTCCAATGGGCCAACAAGATGTTGGCTAGTTGCTTTTATTTGCACGATTCTATTGAATCCTCATGACAATCCTATGGTTCAGGCTTTATTTTCTTCTTTTTGCAGATGAGGAAATGGAGGCCTAGTAAGGTAAAGCAATTGCCTTCAGTCTCATAAAAAGAGAGTAGCATAGTTAGTATTGAAACCAGGTCTTCCTGAACTTAAAAGGTATGGTGCCTCCAGCTTATCACATGCAGGTCTTCATGAAGAAGCAAGACAGGGAAGCAAACTTAAGGACTTTTTCCTTTCTGAACCCAAGTTTCTTTCTTTCTTTCTTTCTTTCTTTCTTTCTTTCTTTCTTTCTTTCTTTCTTTCGTTATGTTAGTCACCATAAAATACATCATTAGTTTTTGATGTAGTGTTCTAAGATTCATTGTTTATGTACAACACCCAGCGCTCCATGTAATCCATGCCCTCCTTAATATCCACCATCAGGCTCACCTATCCCCCTCCCCCCTCCCCTCTAAAACTCTCAGCTTGTTTCTCGGAACCCACAGTGTCTCATGGTTCATCTCTCCCTCCCATTTCCCCAATTCACTTTTCCTTTACTTCTCCTAATGTCCTCCCTGCTATTCCTTATGAACCCGTGTTTTAAGCTGGTAATTTGAATGACAGTATAATTAAAAAAAAGCTATGTCAGTGAATCCTCTTGAACAAAAATAAAAAGGAATGATTTTTTTCAGAATCTTTCTGAAGGCTAAGTCATACTGATTCCTCTGGCTTTATCAGGACCTTCCTTTGGTTCACCCCAGTGCTGACACCTGTTTGGCACTTGGTTCCAAGTCCGAAGGACAGAGTGTATGAGATATGCTGTTAGTATGTGCTAGTGTCCTGTCACCTTTGTGCTCAGTCTGCTCCCTCTGCTGCGCTGGCCTCTGGGGTCCACAGCAGGAGACCATAGGCATCGCAGTGTTGCTCATCAATATGGGACAGATAGGACAGGGGTGGTACCTTTGGACCAGCGGCCTTCTGAGCCCCTCTATCCCATCTTTTCTGTCTTCCCAGTGGAAAGTGAACTTGGTAGAACAAATGAACAAGGCTAAGATGTAACAACATAGCAAATATTTAAAAGCAATGGCAATAATGGCAATAATGCAGTGATTATACAACGAAAGCATGAAAAAAGTCACACCTTATAGTAATGTGAATGGCATAAGAACAGTGGCAACTGAAAGTCATGTATTTACAATTTCATTTATCAAGTATTATCACTAGTCACTTTGCTGAGCATTTTGCAAGGTTTATGTCTTACTTCACCCAAAACCCATGAGGTGGGTATTATTATTATTTCCACTTTACACACAGGAAATGAAGACAAAGTCACACAGTGAGTATAGAAGAGACCAGATTTCAAATCCAGGTACATTGACTCTTCCTCTTAATCACACTCTGTTACAATTAAAAACAATATCGATGATGCCTGATACTGTTGAAGGCACTTAGGTCCTAACAGTATAGCTGGGGGTCAGCAGAGAGGAAGTCATGGCCAGCTATCTGGAAAGTCAGGGGCCTGTCCTTGGAAGCATTCCACAAGAAGTCAGATCAAATCTGACAGACCCAAAATGGTGGGTTCCATGACAGGAAACCCCTGACCAAATAAAGAAGAAAAGGCGTAAAACCCTGCTCCCAAGAAATCCCTGTTCCGAGCGATGAAATTCTACCTCCTAGTTAAAAATTGCCAATGAAACATAGAAATGCAACCCCTAGGGTGAGAAGCTTTCTCTCAAGTTTACCAGCTCTCACATCTAGAGGCTGTAGTTCCACTTTTATAATTTTTCCTGCTTTTGTCGCTTGTAAGCTGTGTATGTTGTGACTGTCCTTGAATTCTTTCTTATGGTGAGACCAAAAACCTTCAACAGCATCTTTGTGATAGGCTGGGTTGAGGCCTCAGAGCCTGGGGTCTCCCTAGTTCCCTCAGCAACAATACCAAAGCTTGCTCATCACTGAATGAGCAGTAGTCTTTGTGACATTTCCAAGTGTTGCATGGCAATCACACTTCTCAGAATACTGACTTAGTGTGCTTTATAAACTGTGGTGATCTGCTAATTTAAATTTGTGAATACCAAACTTTAGCTAACCTCAGTAATTCAGTGGATTATTTTTTTATTTATTATTTTTTTAAGGTTTATTAATTTGACAGAGAGAGCACAAGCTGGGGGAGTGGCAGATATAGATGCAGAGTGAGAAGCAGACTCCCTGCTGAGCAGGGAGATCACCATGGGTCTTGTTCCCAGGACCCTGAGATCATGACCAGAACTGATAGCAGATGCTTAATGACTGAGCCACCCAGGTGCCCTCAGTGAATTATTGTTAGGAAGCCTTCTGATGCAGGTAAATATTGGAAGTTTCTTAAATTGAGCAGCATTCTGATATCTAAAAAAATGACTTGTATTTTTGTATTTGTTTGCAGCCATTAAGGAAGCCCTAGGAGCCCCATTTTGTACTTTGAAAAAGATTGATGTATAAGACTGAGTCAGACTTCTAGAAAGACCATTTCCCTAGTTCCTGTTCTGAGGAAATCCCTAGGGACAGGGTGGAAGCAATGCTCTAGAAATTTTACTCCCAGTCAGAAGACTGGGAATTTTTCCAGCTTATTAAAAAAAAGGCAGAGCAATTGTGTTGCTGACTGCAGTGGTCAGAGGGTCTAGTCATTCCCTCCAGAGATCCTCCCTCCTGAGGACTAGGTTTTGTAGAATAGTTTGAATAACATTTTGAAGACCAGATGATCCCAAATTTGCATGCCTGGACAAGGAATGGGGGCAATGCCTCACCAAAAACTTAATTATATTTTCCTTGATGCCTGGAGAGACCCTCATGGCTTATAATACTTAAATATAGATGCTTTCAGAATCTTGTTAGGAGAGGGTTTCAGTAATTAAAGAAAACAGAAATTTCATTCAGTTTCAATATTTCCTCTAATTATCCTCTTGAAGTCCCTTTGTAATTATTCTTTTTTAAAAAAAGATCTGCATTAGCATATTCAATCTAAATTGTTTAATTAGATGATAGTTTGCTCAAATTAAAGATGAATAAGTTTCCTATGTAACCCTAAAAAAATATTGTTTTATGCTTTGATACATTGATGGAAAGAACACCAAAAATTAAAGGAGAAAGACAGGATTGTGCAGACATTGCTAGATAATGATGCAAATTTCCTATGCATGCTTTAAGCCCCTCTAGCTTTATGTCACAGACAAACATCAAACTGGGCACTCTGCATCTTGCCAGCTGCCCCTAGCTGGGCTATTCATTGATTTGTTGAGTTCCTACGATGTGCTAGACAACTTACTAGGAGCTGAGTGTGGTGGAACAAAAGTAGCAAGTGTCAACAACTTTCACGAGCTTACAGTTTTGTGGAGAGACACATATTCATCAAAAAATCACTATGGTTTTACTTTCAAACAGAAATTAATATTAAAAGAAACAAAGTAATATGGTTTCAGAAGAGAGTGTGCAAAAGAGTGTTGGGAGATCATTCTTCATGGGTTCTTCATGTTTCTCCATGTCTTCTGACAGCTGTTGTGCTGGACTACGTTTTCAAGAATATTTGTATAGCAAACAGCCTCAGAAGATATAGTATCTCCCTCTGGGGCAGAGGATAGCATTGTTTCCTGATCAGTGTAAGAAAAATGTCTTCCCTCTGGGCAAAGGTTGGGCAGGTTTGCTATTAGCCCTGTTATAAGACTGGGGTTTTTCTGAGATTAGGGTTCCTTAGCTATGATGCAAACCCACTGCAGGCACAGTAGCCATCTGGGCTATTCTGCATCTCATGGGATTTGCTGTGCCTTGGAGGCTAAGAGGAGTCAATGCAAACATGGAGCTAATGCTGCTTGCATTGAGTAATAAAATCCTTTGTCTCTGACCTACAAATCTTTTGTCTTCTGTCAGCATCAATGAAATGGTGGCAGCCTAACTGGTTAGTCTGCAAGTAGGGTCAATTTCCAGATCTTCTACAACCCCTGGCACAGATGGGAGTACGACTTTTCCTTTCCCTCTTCCTGCTCCTCTTCTTCTCTCACTCCTCCTTTCTCCTCTTTCTCCTTCCCCTTCTCTTTCTTTTCCTCCTACTTTTTAACATATATGTCTTCAACAGATTTTTTTTTTTAAATTAATGAATTTAGGGGAGAGGAAGTCATGGGTTCGGGGGAGAGGAAGTCATGGGTTCAGGGGAGAAGATAGAATAGAAAAGAAACACAAATGTAAGTTGTTTTGATGATTGTTTTATAATTACAACAAACAAGTAGAGAGAATGCCTTGTACAAAACAACACAATAAAGGTTTAAAGGTGGAGGTATTCCCTTAGTAAAGCTGAAGATTTTAGTATCTGGGATTTTGGACCATAGGCTGCAGTTCTTGTTTTTGGATGGATCAGTGGGTGTGTAGTACTCAATTTGTTGTTGCTGTGGCTTTTGTTAAGAACAAGTGAAAGGCCCTAAGGGCCCTGTCAATGGGACAGTTACATACTCTAGTGATGACATCTCTTCTTTTTTCTTCTGAGGAGACTGCTCAGACTTCCCATTTTTTCTGATGTGGATGGAGAAGGTCTGCCCTGGTTTCTGAAGCTTACCCATATAACTTTATGGCCATAACACTGGTTCCTGGCTTCTCACCTCTTGGTGGTACAGTTTATAAGTTCCTTTCTCATAGGGTAGAACAGATATTTGATGTTTACTGGGAAGCACCTGTGTGTGGTGGTAAGACTCCTCTAGAGGAAACTCAGGGCATGGTGAGAGAGAAAAACTAAACCAAAGCTGATCCATGGTATTCTGCAGCAGAAAGCTAGCTCTAGGACTTTTCAATAAAGTCCTTCTGATGTAGAAGCATTGAAAAATCAGGGATTGGTTTTAGGTCACTGATAGGACATAAGACTTTGGGTAAATCTCTTAAAACTCTCTGAGACTCAGTTTCCAAATCTATGAAGTGGTCATCTCAACAGGGGCAGACGCAGTTAGACTAAATGTTTGATAATAGACACCCAATAATAGGCAGTCCCAAGTTGTCATGGTAATGGGACTGTCTTCAGGGACTTGGGCCCCTTACCTTTCTGCCTTATCTTGTTAGCACGTGGTTGCCATTCCCAATGTCATCTCATAGTCTAAGAAAGTTTTCAGAACTCCAGTCCTCTTCTCTGACTTTCAGGAGGTAGGATAGAGGGAAGAGCAAAAGGACCATACCCACCATGGAGCCAGCTACAAGGGAGGCTGGGAAATGTAATCTTTTAGTTAGACCACACATATTCTGTTACTAAGTAAGGGCAGCATGGCAGGAGGAAAGGGATATTGGATCAACTCCCAGCAGTTTTTGCCACAGGCAACAATCCAGATCTGAATGGGTATAGGGAGTACTGGTCAAGGTGTCAGAAGGGGGGAATATTGTCCAAAAGAAGGTAGGTATTTTTCCTATAGCAACTTGGCATTTTTTTTTATTCTGTCAGTTAGTGGACATAAACATATTTTGCCCCACAGAAGGGACTTTTTTGAGGCTCTGTTTGGTCCAGTGTGGGAGATAGGAGGTTTATACAGAAGATAAACAACCCAGCTGGCAGCTGGGCACACATGATAAATTACTGCCAGGCTGTGGGTAACAGCAAAGAAGCTCTGAGAAGCAATTCTCATCTCTTCTTCTCTTTTATGAACACAAGGCCACACAAAGCCCTTCACAAAGACAGTTGTTTTAGCACCAAGGTTCAGGGTGGTTGACTTCTGGAGAATTTAAGAATAGAATGTTATTTATCATTTCTCTTATTTGGAAGATGCAACTGGGACAAGATACTGACATTCTGATGGGAAATACTATATATAAGGGCTCAAGATCTTTCCCATTGTCTTCTCTTTTATCCTTCTTACCCAGTCAATCAATAATATTGTTATTTTTTTCTTTTTCTTTCAAATATCTCCTGCCTTCATCTTTTCCTCTCTGGTTGCATTGCTAATGGGTTTGGATCCCCCCCCCCCCAACCCCAACTAACATTCTATAAGTATCCACTCATCTTAACTAACCTACCCACTGGGAAGAGCAGATAGATTTTCATTAAATACAGTTTTTGTTGTGTTCCCCACCAGGTTAGAACCCTTCTACTACTTCTTCTTTTTTTCATGAAGTTATCCATTTATTCATAGGCATAACAATGAAAATGGTTGGATGATGAAGGTACAGATTACTCAGACAGAGGAGTGTCAGATTTCTCTGTAAGATGGCAAACCTCAGCTTTATTTTTTTATGTTGTGGAAAAAAATTGTTTATTTTAACTTTTGCCCTTCCCCAGTAGAATAAAGGCCTATTTTGTCTTTTACATGGATTATTTTGTATATTTTGTATAGCCCTATCAGCTTTCTTATTTTATTTCATTTTTCTTTTTCTTTTTTTTAAAGATTTTATTTATTTGAGACAGAGAGAAAGAACATGAGCAGGGGAAGAAGGGCATAGGGAGAGGAAGAGTAAGAAGTGGACTCCTCACTGAGCAGAGAGCATGACATGGGGCTCAATTCCAGGACCCTGGGATCATGACCTGAGTGGAAGGCAGACACTTCACTGACTGAGACACCCAGGTGCCCCTATTAGCTTTCTGATGTGTGTATGTGTATGTCTTTCTTCTTGGCGGTTGGGTAGGCATGTACTCCTTCCCCAATGCTACACTCATTCCTTTATTCATTCACTTATTAATTATTTTAACAAGCTTTTCCACCCTGGGTTTTTTTTTTAATTTATTTTTAAGATTTTATTTATTTATTTAGTTGTCAGAGTAAAAGAAATTTGAGAGAGCGATGCAAGCTCCCTGCTGAGCAAGGAGCCCAATGTGGGACTCAAGTCCAGGTCCCTGGGATCATGACCTGAGCTGAAGGCAGATGCTTAACTGACTGAGCCACCCAAGCCTCCCTCTCCCCTGAATTTTCTATTCACCAGGCATTGTGGTAGCTGCTGAATTATTTTTATTACTGTCAAGGTGGCATTGTTCCAGTTAATGTAGATTGCTCCTGCCCCAATTTACTTACCTAAATTCTATCATCTCTCAAGGCCCAATTCTACATTAAATGTTACCAAGAATTAATCCTCCTGCCTCTGCAGTATTCATAGATTGATTCTGAATGTCCATAGGAGTGTGATGCAATTAGTCAGAGTTCTTTTGAGTGTAAATGACAGAAACCCAACTCAAC
This sequence comes from Nasua narica, assembly GCA_028533885.1. Lineage (NCBI taxonomy): Eukaryota > Metazoa > Chordata > Mammalia > Carnivora > Procyonidae > Nasua > Nasua narica. The sequence goes on from CM052813.1 coordinate 27,452,144, forward strand.
TTAATTAAGGCAAAAGGGGTTGTATAGACTCTCATAGCCATATTGTGGGAAGGGCAGGAGCTGACCCTTGGGTTACTTGGAGTAAGGAAGTTCAAAGTTGTCTGGGCTGTTTCTGTTTTCCTGTCTTTATTTCTGACTTTGCCTCTCTCTGTCAAGCTTGTTGTTTTTCTTCACTTCTGGAGCACACTAATGAGCCATTGGGTAGAGTTGGAATATCACCTACATAAGCTTTGGACTTATAACCTTATGGCTTTGTAATCAGAGAAGGAAAAGATCTCAAGGAAGGATTTTGATTGGTTCATTCTGATGATCCCAAGACCGTCCCTGTGACCAGTTACTCCAAGAAAGGTGCATGACATGTGGGTTAAAAAGAAATAGTAACCACTAAAAAGATTATCCTAAAAATAATTGACCTAGTCTTATTTTGGGAAGGATAAGAAAGACTCTTGTGTTGGTTAGTTATTCTTGTTCCTTCTGTGTTAATTATCACCTGCAGCTCAATGTGCAATCCCTGAGGGAAGCAATCACACCTTGTATTCTCCTGTTAGACAGGTCTGGCCTTAATTAATTAATGTGAGGAAAAACTAGAATAAGACTCATTAGACCCACCCACTCCCAGGGAAGAGACAGATTGCAAAAGGCCACTGGGGTCTTTATTTGAGGACCCCAGAGTTCTTGGGAGGCAAAGTCACGTGGGTTAGCCTGGTGATGGGTATTAAGGAGGGCATGTATTGCAATGAGCACTGGGTGTTATATGCAAACAATGAATCAGAAAACTATACCAAAAACTAATGAAGTACTGCATTATGATTAAAATTAAAAAAAAAAAAAAAGATAAACACTGTCAACAGCAGTATGTACCCTAGGCATCTGGAAGTTGATGCAGATCCATTCAGGGTTAAGTTGGAATCAGCAGGCATGTATTCCAGCCTTCCTTGGTCAAAGAGAAGCCTGAGGGGGCCTCAATGCACCCAGACTCGTACCAGCATTTCTGCCCAATGGCTTCCTGAGGGCAGGCTGTTTACTTAGCACCTCTTGTGGGCATTTCTTCTACTTAGAGTCCTCTGAAAGCCAATCTGTTTTAGGACTGTCCATGGAACTGGCCACCAAGGCCAATCAAGGTAAGTAGGGAAGGTAGTTTGGGGGAGCCTCTCAATTGTGATTGAGGCCATGAGGTATGGTAGCCAAGTCTGAGGTCAGACTATTGAGTTCAAATCTTTTTTCTACAGCTTCTAAACTTTGAAAGCTCTCATAATTTATCTTTGTGGGTCCCAATTTCTTGAGCTATAAGGATAATCTGGGGATAATCAAGTTACTGTTAAACTTTACTAATCTTTACAGGTACTGAACAATTAGATCAATCACAGTAGACACTGGCCATGGCTCTGGAACAAGGATCTGGGGCCCTCTGCTCTACTAATATTTTAGTTACTGAACATTGGAAATCAAGAGGGTCCTAAGCAATGGGTCCACAGGATCAGAGTGGCTGCAGATATATGGTTGGTCTCAAGTTTTAAGTTTTTACCACCAGTAAATATTTTAGTATTTTAAGCAACCTGTACTGGTATATTTGTAGCATTGGCTAAATACTAACCCTGGGGATAGGAATTGTACTTCACAGGGTTCTTTTCAGGGCTGCCAATTACTACTGTGTAAGCTGCTATGCATTGCTGAACACCAGGGACATCATTCGGCTTGGAGCCACTGTAGATGTGTAGATGTGTGGAGTTATAATGACAATTTTCTGGCAGACAGCAGTAAAGTATCTCAAGGAAAGAATGCTGCTTTCTAATTTGCAATATGTTGCCATATGGGTTAGTGGTGGAGCTAGTTGTTGTGAAGATTAAATGAGGTAACCCATCCCATGTGCTTAGAATAATGCAGGTGTGCAGAGAAAACTCAGTAAGTTAGTTATTACTGTCTATAAATGAAGTGATACTGACATAGCACACAAAGAAATAGTTATGTAAAGAAATACTTATTATATAATGAAGTTATCATTAACTTCAAACTTGTGTTACACTGTCTGAACTGCAAAATGATTTCATATTAAAAAAAATTTGTGATGTGATAAGCACTGGGTGTTATCCATAAATGATAAATTACTGAATGCTACATCTGAAACTAATGATGTACTATATGTTGGCTAGTTGAATTTAAATAAAAAATGAAAAAAAATGTTCAAGATAAAAAAAAATTCTGCCTTAATCTTTTTTCTCCCCTCAGTGAACATTTTCAAACATTCAGAAAAATTGAAAGAATTATACATTGGACATTCATGTCCCCACAATCTTGATTTAAAAATGAACTTTTTTTTGGTATTTGTTTTGTCACATATCTATTTACCTACCCCCATCTATCAATTCATTTCAAAATGCATTTCAAAGTAGATTAAATGTATCAGTATATTTCATTCTTAAACTTTAGCGTGAATATCATTAACTAGAGTGCACTATTTATGGTTCTTTTTTAAAAAATTTTATTAACATATAATGTATTATTTGCTTCAAGGATACAGGTCTGTGAATCATCAATCTTACACAATTCACAGCACTCACCATAGCACATACCCTCCCCAATGTTCATAACCCAGCCACCCTATCCCTCCCCCACTACCCCCCAGGAACCCTCAGTTTGTTTCCTGAGATTAAGAGTCTCTTATGGTTTGTCTCCCTCCCCAGTCCCATCTTGTTCCATTTATTTCCCTCCCTTCTCCCCATGACCCCCTTGCCTCTCAAATTCCTCATATCAGAGAGATCATATGATAATTGTCTTTCTCTGATTGACTTATTTGGCTTAGCATAATAACCTCTAGTTTCATCTACATTATTGCAAATGTCAAGATTTTGGGTTTTTTGGTGGCTGTATAATATTCCATTGTGTGTGTGTGTGTGTGTGTGTGTGTGTGTGTGTGTATATCACATCTTCTTTATACATTCTTCTGTTGATGGACATCTAGGTTATTTCCATAGTTTGATTATTGTGGACATTGTGGACATTGCTGCTATAAACATTCGGGTGCATGTGACCCTTTGGATCACTACATTTGTATCTTGAGGGTAAATACCCAGTACAATTGCTGGGTCATAGGGTAGCTCTCTTTTCAACTTTTTGAGGAACCTCCATACTGTTTTCCAGAGTGTCTTCACCAGTTTGCATTCCCATCAGCAGTGTAGGAGGGTTCCCCTTTCTCCGCATCCTCGCCAACATCTGTGGTTTCTGATTTGTTAATCAGATCAGAATCTGATTTGTTAACCTGATTTGTTAATTTTAGCCATTCTGACTGGTGTGGTTCTTTTTTTTTTTTTTTAAGTGAAGTATAGAAAGTTTAAGTGTATCATTCGGTAAGTTTTGACAAATTGAGGGAGGAGGTCATTGAGAGAACAGGATCTCTGATTGACCTGCCAGATGGACCTGGGAAATTAAAGACTCCTTACCCTCTTTAATGTACATTCCACCCTCTTTTTCCCTAGTGGGAGCCATGAGAGAGTAAGGTGTTGCTGAGGCCACCCATACAGTGATCATGACTGAACCCAGTTAAGGCCTAGACATGAATTTTTAAGATTCTAGCAAGTGCGTAAAGAGATCTACTTCTCTTGTGACAGCCCAAGACAAGACTCTTAAGTATGTTTCCTTGCTTGTTACCCCTGCCACCTACCAATCTGGACTCGTTTGCCTCTTTCATTGGTCTCTCCTTGCCCTCCATGTCTGGGGACCAGTTGTGAACCAACACAAATGCATACCATGTGATAACCCAAAACCCCCATCAAGAATAGAACATTACCACCACCCAGAAAATTTCTCATGCCCCTCCCTCATCAATGACCATTGCCACAAACCCCAGAGGCAACCACTGTTCTGATTTTGTTTTTTCTATAGATCAATTTTTCCTGCTTTAAAACTTAATGTAAATATGTTGATGTCGTTTTTATTCTCTTGTACAAGACTTTTTTCACTCAGCATAATGTTTTTGAGATTCAGCCACACTGTTAAATGTATTAATAGGTTTGTTCCTTTTCATTTATGAGTAGTCTTAGAGTATATGACTATTGCACTGTGTCTAGCTCTTCTCCTGTTGGTGGACACCTGAAATGTGTCCAGTCTGGAACTACTGCAAATGAAATTGCTGTGAACATTCCAGGGCAGATCTTTTTGTGGCCATATGCTTTCATTTGGGTCAATGAATATGTAGGAGTAAAATTACTGGGTGATAGGGTAGGTATATGTTTTGTTTTATAAAAGTTGTAGACCTTTCCCTAAGTGATTGGACCTTTTTATGCTTTCACCAACACATGTGAGTATTGTGTATGGAAATGCTCTGCATCTTTGCACTGCTGAGTGTTATCAATCTTTTTCATTTTAGTTACTCTCTTGGTTGTGAGCTGGAATTGTGGTTTTAATTTGCCTTTTTCTAACTGGTAGTTACTTGAGCACTTTTTCATGTGCTATTGGCCATTCATGTATCTTCTTTTGGAAAGTGTTCAAATCACTTACCCATTAAAAAAATATTTTGAACTAATTTTACACTTACAGGAAAGTTGTAAAAATAGTACAGAGTTCATCTTTATGTTTCATCTACTGGTTAACATCACATGAAATCACTGCATAATTATCACAACTAGGAAATGAATGGCACAGTACAGCTAACTAAACTATAGACTTGATTCAAATAGATCAGTTTCTCTATTCTTGTCCTTTTTATGTTCCAGATTCTATCTAGGATCCCATATTAAATTTAATCTTTATTTCTTATGCTTCCTCCACCTTGAAAAATTGCGTTGTCTTATTAAGGTCTAGGTGTACTTAATGAATTCTGGATGTAAGTCCTTTGTTAGACATATGCTCTGAAATGATTTTTTCCCAGTCTGTGGCTTACCTATTCATTTTTGTAATGTTGACTTTGATGAGCAGACATTTTTAATTTGGATGAAGTCTATCTTACCATTTTTCCTTTATGGCTATTGCTTTCTTTCCTGTTTAAGAAATCTTTGCCTATTCATGATTTGTGAAGATACTCTCCTATTTTCTTATAGAAAATTTATAGTTTTAGCATTTGTGTTTAGATTTATCATCTATTTCAAATTAACTTTTATGGATGGTGTGTAGAAGGGGGAAGGCTACTATATTTTTCTCCCATATGGATATCCAATTGTTCCAGGGCCATTTGTCAAAAAAACTTTCTTTTCCTATTGATTGTTTGGTTCTTTGGTTCAAAAATCAAATTATTTTATAAGTGTCTGGCATTGATCTATTTTTTATTTATATGCCAGTACTATACTGTCTTGATTATGATAGCTTTGGAATAAATCTTGAAGATGGCTAGTGTAAACACTATAAAGTTGTTCCTCTTTGCAAGATTGTCTTGGCTAGTCTAGGTCCTTTGCATTTCTATATATAATTTAGAACCAGTGTGTTAATTTCTACAGAAAAGATTGGAATTTTTACTGGGATTTTGGAAGAAATGGCACCATAACAATGTAGTTTTCTAATTAATGAACATGATATATTTTTAACATGATTTTTTAGATATTATAAAACTTTCTACATTATCAGTGTCTTTCTCTTTAGTTTCTTTCAGCAGTAGTTTGAAGTTTTTATGTCTTACACATTTTTTGATACATTTATTCCTCAATTATCTTATGACTTTTGAAGCTAACTTAGATAGAGTGTTAAAACTGTTTATTTTCCATTTGTTTGCTACCAATATACAAAAATACAATTGATTTTTGTATGTTGACCCTGAAAAATTCTCTTAGTAGTTCCGATGTTGATTTGTAGATTCCATAGAGTTTTCTAAATGAAGAATGATGTCATCTGTGATTAGAGATAGTTCTGATTTCTTTCTGATTCTTTCTGATTATGCCTTTCTGCTTTCTTGCCTACTGCACTAGCTAGGACCTCTAGTGCAATACTTGAAAGAAGTAATAAAAATGACCTTTTCCCGATCTTATGGGTATTCAATATTTTATCATTCAATATAATGATAGAGGTGTTTTCTTCTTAGATGCCCTTTATTAGTTAGAGCTAGTTCCCTTCTTTACTTAATTTGCTGAGAGATTCTAGCATAATGAGCACTGAATTTTATCAAATGCTTTTTGTGTGTCTGTTGAAAGGATCAAAGAGTTTTTCTCCCTTAATCTGTTAATATGATGAATTACATTGATTTTCCAATGTTAGACCATTCTTGCATATATGGGATAAACTCTGATTAATCATGATATATATTACCATTTTTAAATATTGTTGTATTTTATTTGTTAATATTTCATTGGAGATTTTTTGTCTATGTCTGTGAGAGATATTATTTTGTAATTTTTTTTGGAATTTCTTTGCCAAACTTTATATCAAGGTTACATAAACCTCATACATGCATTGGGAAGCAATCTATTACTTTCTATTTTCTTAAAGAATTTGTGTTAACATTTATATTAGTTCTTCTATGAATCTTTAATAGAACTCATCAGTAAAATCATTTGGGCCTGGAGGTTTCTTTGTGGGAAAGTTTTTGATAATAGGTTCAATTTTAATTTCTTTAATGGATACGTGGCAGACTGTTCATATTTCCTATTTTGCATCATTTAAGTAAGATGTATTTCTCAAGGAATTTGTACTTTCAACTAAGTAGTAGAAAATATTTTAACTTGTTCATAATTTGCCTTTTTGTCCTTTTAATGTCTGTAGAATCAGTAATGATATCCCCTCTTTCACCTTCATTCTTGAAACTAGTAATTTCTGTTTTCTCTTCTTTTCTCCTAATTGGCTATGTTGGAGATTTATCAATTTTATAATTGTTTTCCAAACAGCTAAGTTTTGGCTTTTTGATTTTTCTGGTTTTTTATTTCATTTCATTTATAACTACTCATCTTTATTGTTTTCTCCTTTCTACTTCCTTTGGGTTTATTTTGCTTTTCCTTTTTGACTTCTTATGGTGGAATCTTAGGTCATTGATTTTTTTGTGACAGACTGTATTTTTCCAAAATGGTCATAGGGTACCTTTTTTTTTAGAAATTTACCACATTCCATCAAGCGTGAAGTCTAATTTCCCTCCCCTTGAATTTTGGGGGTTTGTGATTCACTTGTAACCAATATAATGCAACAGATGAGATGCTATGGAGTTTGAGTCAGGTTATGAAAAACAATGCAGCTTCTGTTTTTTAGCTTTAAGTTTTTGCTTGGAATCCAAATCTTCATGTAAGAAGTCCGATAGCCTTGAATCCTCAATGCTTTGATAAAGCCAAGCCATGTAGAGAGGTCATGTGGAGGTTTTCCAGTGAGGAATCTTAGCTTTTGAGTCCTCCCAGCCCTGGAACCAGAGCAGTGAGTGAAGGAGCATTAAGATGATCCAGCCATTGCATCCTCCCTAGACTTCTTGTTTTCCTGTCTGCCTCTTTATTTTTCAAATGTTGTAGCCCCAAATTTAGCCCCCCAAGTGGTGGTTATGAGTAAGGGACAGTTGAGGCTAGGTAGGGAGAGACAAGTAGGGGGCTACATGACTAGGCTCACACATGAGGCTATTAAATCAGGCTCACGGAAAGATGAAGAAATAGATGAGATATTAACTAGAGATAAGGGAATATCTTGTTTATTCTCATAATTTTACAAGAACACTTTGTTCATCCTAAATAGAGACAAGATATTCTCATAATACTTACAAATCCCTCATGTTATTGACATGAAATTTACCAAGTTCCCTGGTCAGATTTCCACATAAGACCCACCATAAAAGACCAACCATAAGAGCATACAGTGGCAACTTTCACTTGAGAGCTTTTTTTCCTTTCCTTTCTGTTCTCAACTTTCCTTAATAAACTTTCACTTTACTTCACCTTTTTGTCCAGGAGATTCATTCTTTGACTCTGTGAGATTAGAATCCTGCCACCCTGCAACACTTATTGAGGACTGCTTTCTAGCAAAAGATTAGAAAAAAAAAATCTTACCCAGGGTCAGTCCATTTTTCCCAGTGTTAACACCCCTCTAATTTCTGTCAGATTTTGGTTGATTCTGACACTTTTGGGTGGTTGTTTTGATGGGTGATCCTCAGCCATTCATTACCAGAAGTCGAAAATCAGCAACTATCTTTTTAATTTGTGAAAATCTATTGTCTATCTTAAAAGAGAATTAATCTTATTTAATACAAATATTAATACAAATGTATCTATCATAATTTTAGTAAACTTGTTTAAGAATTTTTTTCAAGAAATTTTTTTCACAGTCCAGGGGTTTTATTTTTTTATGCTCATCATGAATTCATAGGAAAGGATTCCAGCAGCTCAGACCTCTCTTTATCAGTTCTCACAAAGCATAGAGTAGGCCCATGCTTCACTTGAACCCAAGCACCTTTCTCTTTGTCCTCCTTCATTTTCTGGTCATTTTTCTTCACGTGCTGCAGGAAGCTATCTGGGCTCTTAGAGGGCTGAATGTGCTCAATACATTCACTAATTCTCTTGGCAAGAATCTTGCCCTTAGTTTTTTACAACATGTCAGCAGCATGCTGGGCAACATTGTAAGATCTTCCAGTTTTGCTGTGGTAACACTTGTGGGAACATTCGTTTTTGAACAGAGCCTATTCCCTTGATGTGTACAGGATCACATTTCCTATAGGTTCACATATGTGTGGCAGAAAGAGCAAAGCCATGGTTTCTAAAAGGCCTAGAGAACACTCTGTGGGTGCCTCTCTTCTTTCACTTTGTGTTGGTCATTTCGGTGAATTACTGGAAGATGGTGGTTCTGGCCAAAAGGTGAAGTTTCTCCTGTGGAGAACTGGACCTCAACTTCAGCTGCTTTCATTTCTGAGTTTGTGTCAGAAGTTCACATGTTCTGTCCTAGATATGGCCTGGAAACCTTAGCAAAATTACCTTGCCCCATGGGCAGAATTTTAGGAGAGTGGATATAGCTCAACAAACCCAATAAACAAAGAAGGAAGAAAAAAAGTGAAGACTTCTAGGACTCAAGTGCTTTCACAGACTCACAGAACTCACAGACTCACCTTTAATAAGAGATCCTTAAAACCACAGTCTAGAGGGGCTGGGAACAGTAGAGAAAGACCTCGAATCTGGCTCCAGCTCCTACATCAGGATAGCATTAACCTCCTTATTCTCATCCCCCTCCAGGCTGCCTGGGCTTGTTTCAGCAACACTGAGTGCTGTCTGCTTTTCTGTGATGTTTTTGCTTGAATTATTTTTGGCTGGGGTAGAACACTGTGTCCATCTCTCTTCCAGGAGGTGGGAACAAAGATGGTTTTGTGGGAACAAAAAGTGAGGCCTATCCTCAAACTTAATTAGAGCTGATTGTTATAATTTATTAAAAGTGCAATTCTGTTCAGAACATGAAATGGGGATAATGACTTAAGAGGCACAGAAATGAGTGTTAAATCATGCAAAGCTTGAAAAGAGACCCAAGAAAAAAGTGGAGAAGGGCTAACAATGAAGAGAGAGGACCAGAGTTTCTGGTTAGAGTTGTACCAAGTCAACTGTGGAAGTGAGCACCAAGAATTCAGGAAACAGCCTTCTCTGAGGGAGAGCTGCAGTGTTAAGTGTTTGTTTATGTATGTGTGTGTGTTTGGGGAAGAATGGGTGTAGAGCTGTGTAATATGAGAGAACAGGCAAAGTATAGAAATTGGGGAGAAAACCAGAAGTCTTCCCACTCTGTGACTTTCTTTTCAGTCTCTATACCATGCCTCCTCCTCTTAAACTAAAAGCTCAGATCTAACTTACAGCAGATTGCAAAAAAGTTTTGCAATTTTGGATTTTGAATCCAAAATTTTGGATTTTTGAATCCAAAATCCAAGTTTTGGATTCAAGCAGCCTCACCCCTTACTATCTATCTGGCATCAATTTTCTAATCCACATAATGGAAAAAGTGATGAGCTAAGCTGAAGGATTTTTGTGATAATGGGTTAAGATAAGCTACCCCAAAACACTTATTGCAGTACCTGGGAACAGTAGCTACTAAAGCTGATTGTTTGCTCCCCACTCACCTTTACCTCCTCACAAGGCCAATTTCCTTGATCCTTCATTCGAGTGTTTGCTTGTTCCAGTTGTTGTATTTCTATGTTGCACAGAATTACAGAATCATAATTTTTGATATGGAAAGGATTATCAAGTTTAAGGGAATTACTCAACATCTTTCAACTTGTTATTGAGTCAACAAGTATTTATTTAACACTTTCTGTGTGCTAATCACTGTGCTAAGAATTGGCTATAGCAGTGAACAATGACTCAGTCTTTGCTATTTGCACAACTTACAACCTACAAGGGGAAGGAGGCTTCCTTTAAGCAAGATACTTCATTGATAACTAATTAGTCAGGATTGTGCTAAGTGGCAAGAAGGAGACTGGAGAACTCTGCAGGTGAGTGCAGGGGAGCTGAAGTAGACGCGAGTGTTGGGGAAGGCAGCCCAGAGAAGTGGCTTTGGGTTGAGACCTGAGAATGAGCTAGAATTAGCTTGATGAAGGACCTAAAAGGCATCAGCGTAGCTGGATAAGGGGTGGGATGTGTGAAGAGGGGGTGAGGGAATTGGGTTAGGTGGGTGGTTGAGAGCTATGGAGAAGTGAGGCTCAAGGGAAGCAGAAAAGGTGAGGTAGGCAGAGACTAGATTATGCCATGCAGGCATGGCTAAGGAATTGACAGCTCAACACAAAAATAAAACAATGTGAAACACTGATCTTCTTCTCCGTAGCTCTTCTGGATGGTTCTTTTCTGCTCTCCGTGGCAATCCAGTGCAGATTGAGCATTTGCAGCTAACACTTCAAAGGAGTCAAGATCATGAAGTCATTTCTTTCCAAATGAATTAGTGAAATGCCAAACATGAATCTAAGTGGTCTTGAGATGTCTTTCTACTTGGGAACTGTCCAGAGTGGATGTTGACAGCAAATTGTACAGCTTTTTATTTTCTTTAGAAATAATGTACTTAACCTGCTTTAGAGAATGGTCTCAAAGAATGTTTCTTTAGAATCTCTCTACCCAGTTCACACTTAACTGCCGGGAATCCCTCACAGAAAACTGTAAATAAGCAACTCTGGAATTAAATTAGCTCCCAGCTATCTTAAACAAATATCCTACAAGGGAAATTGTGTTATCTAACTGGCCAGTTGATTCCTGGCTTTTTTCAGCTTCAAGAAAGAATTTAAATGGGATTCCTGTGTGTTACTCTCATTTCAAATCCTCTGGAGCAGATAAACATTATCATGAAACTGGCCAAGGATGAAATTTAAATAAGTAGTGATTGGAAAGGATGACAGTAAGAGTTTCCAACTCACAAAAACAGACAAATTAGTTTAATTAACTGAAAAATTTGGAGGACAAAGATATGGGGGGAATTATTTATGTCAATGTGTGATGCATGCTCAATATTTTTGTAAATAAACTTAGTAGGGGAAAGGAAACACATCAATATAATTATCCCTCAAAAATGCACCACCAAAGAGTAATTTGGAGCCAAGAACATGTTTTTCTCCTTGTAAGTTACTGTCCCTTTATATGGAAGATGACAGACCTCTCTTCACCAAAGTAGGTTTTCCTCTTTTGTGCCATTATACTGCCAGTCTGACTGTGATTCATCCATCGTGTGTATTGGTATTGAGATCACAATGGCTGCTCATATGTTGAATAATTATCGGAATAGAGGAAATAGAAGCGGCCTTTATGCTAGAAGCAGCCATCTTTTCCTGATGGCTGAGAGGAAAGGACTTTGATAGACAGTAGAACATACTATGGAATGGTGGAAAGACATTGGCCAATGGTTAGCCAGAGATGCTTCCAAAGCAAAGTGAATAGCCAAAGTCTACTGTCTCTCCTCTCCCAACATGAAGCCATATATGCACATAAAGGCTCTTTAGTTACTCTGGTTGTGTAGACAAGGACTCACTCTGATATAGTAAATTAAATCAGTGTGTTTTAAATAAGGAGATCTTTTAAATCCCTAATTTTAGTCCCTGAAGCTATGGTACTTATAGCCTGCCTGGCTCCACAGACCTACCTACCTTCCTTGCTTCCTTCCTTCCTCTCTCTAGCTCCTTCCCTCCTTTCTTTTTCTTTTTCCTTTCATTCCTTCCTTTCATTCATTCAATGAATGAAATCATACTATTGAGAATTGATGATGTTAGAGACACTTTTCTAAGGGTGGGTAAAATTATGGGGAATAAGACAAAGTCCTTCTTTTGGTTCTTATGTACTAGGGAGAGGGAATAAAAACAGATTAGTAAGCAAATAAATAATCACAGTAACTGCAAATAGTAAAAGTGCTATGAAGAAATGATGTTGAAGGTGATGTGATAAAGCCTGACTTAAGGTATGGGAGAAAGCTAATTTTGCCTGAATGTTCGGGGAGAACTTCCCTGAGGGTTGATGCTTGAGTTGATGTCTGAAGGACAAGAAAGAAGTAACCATGCAGCGATCTGGAAAGCAAGAAACCCAGCAGAAGAAACAGCCAGAACAAAATCCCTGATGAGAAAAAGCTTAGGGTGTTAAAAGCAGAAAAAAAAGTGAAGGTAGAAACAAGGGAAGTAGGAGGCAGAAAGTGGAGTAAGATGAGATTGGAGACTATGTAAGGCTTACAATCCTTGGTCTCGGGATGAGATTTTATCTAGGTGCTCAGGAAAGACTTTGGAGAGTTCCAAGCATCTGAATGGCATTATTAAACTTGAATTTAGGGATGCCTGGGATGCTCAGTCAGATAAGCATGTGCTTTTAGCTCAGGTCATGTTCTTAGGGTCTTGGGATCCAGCCTGGTGTCAGGCTCCCTGCTCAGTGAGAAGTCTACTTCTCCTTTCTCTGCTCCTCACCCCCCACTTGTGCTCTCTCTCTCTAAAACAAACAAATAAATAAAATCTTAAAAAATTTGAATTTAAAAAACACTAGTTTGGCCACTATACAGAGAATAATTATAAGCAGGAAAGAGTAAAAGTCAGGGAGCCAGTTCGGTGTTTTGCTCTTATATTAACTGAGATGATAGTAATGATAGCAAAGCCAATAAGAATATGATTGTATTATTACTATTATTAAAACAGAAGGGCACTTGAGTGGCTTAGTTAAGCATCCAACTCTTGGTTTCAGCTCAGGTCATGATCTCAGGGTTGTGAGATCAAGCCCCATGTTGGGCTCTGTGCTGGGCATGGAACCTGCTTAAGATTCTCTCTCTCCCTCTTTCTCAGCCCCTACCCCCTCACCCCTCTCCCTCTCATAAACAAACAAACAAACAAACAAACAAACAAACAAAACAGAACAGCTCCAGAATGATTCTCCACCTCACAAATATCAGTCAGGATCCAGGTGGAAAGGTAGAATTTTTGCATGTTATGTTTAGCATATAAACTTGGTATTTAGGCCACTATTCTCTTGTTTACCAGATGGCTGCCTCAGTTCCAGGCATCTAATATAGCTACTAGTGTTTAGACAATGAAGGGACTGTCCCCTAATGGTCTTTTTACTAGAAGGGAGAACTCTTTCCAAACCCCTTCCCATCCCAGAAACCAGGATTGGATTACATATCAAGGGGGAATAAAATTATCATAATTGTATTAAACCTATAAACCCATTGTGGATCACTCCTTTCCCTGATCACAGGAAAGGGTAAATGTCTGAACAAAATCTGGACTCACCACTGAGTATTATATGCAACTAATGAATTGTTGAACACTACATAAAAAACTAATGATGTAGTATATGTTGGCTAAGTGAACATAATAAAACATAAATAAATAAAACCTTCCTTTAAAAGATTAGAGCCAAAAAAAAAAATCTGCACTCACCAACAAGGAAGAAGGGATGCCATTTATAGTGTTATGCATGATTTATTCGATTACTCTGAATAACTCTGATTACTTAAATTCCCCACCCCAACCCCAATCTTTGTCCATGTTACTCTGTCTTTTGATAGATGAAACCTTGTGCTGTGATGTTATTCCAAAGACTTTGATCACAGTTTGAATTGAGCTTTGAAAATCACTAGGAACTATAATTCATATTAGGTTTTCTTGAATTTGTCATTTATCAGCTCTTTTTGACTAATGAACTCTCTTTTAGTATTATTTGGTCTATCGGGGCCATAGATGGTGACTAGCAAATCCAGGTAACATTGTTGCTGTTTGTGGGTTGGTTCTTCTGAGACTTCTAGGAGATGGATTCATATCATCACCCTCCTGGTCCATGTCTTTATCCTTTTTGCCATTTTCATCTTGCTCATCAATGTGCCCATCTCTGTTTTTATATAATGGTGACTTGATAGTTCCTCTTCTGAAATCAGTGGGCATTACTTTTCATCTGATTGCCCTTGCTCTGGATGACTTTGGTCAAGGTTCTGGCCCTGCAACTTCTTCATGAAGTACTGTACATCCTCTGTTGTCCACATTGCTGCTGCTGACCCTATCCACTACAGTGTTTCTCCTTCTTAGCTGGAAGACGGAGATTTCTTCAGATGTCCCCAGACAGCACCTCTAGATTCCTTTCCAAAGTCAGATTGCTACTTCTATCCTGTGGGGTATCTCAGTGTTCTCATAACAGAGTCAATATAGTCATTTCTTACTAAGGTTAGTCTACATTTGATTTTTGTCATTTGTTACCAGTGTTCCTGGCTAAATATACTTTCCTCATATAAATTGCATTCTAGATGGGAAGAGGAAGATAAGTATAGATAAGTAAGGCTTAAAAAGGAAGACTGCCTTGTCCTATTTAATCAGCTGAGTCAGGGACAGTGCTGGGCAGAATTTTCTTGGCTGTCAGTTTAGTGTTCTTCTCACTTTTCTTTCTTGAAGCCTGTGAAATTTCTTTCCCTATCCAGCTCAGTCATTATTTAAAATCATTCAAGTCAATGTCACCAGATTCTCCCAGGAGAGGTAGGCAATGGCAAAGTCCACTCTTGTACATAACTCCTGCAACTCTAGTGTCATGCTTTATTGAGTCTCCACCAGAAATGCCTTTCAGTTGGACACTGACTTCATGTACAAATCAGGTAGGTAGCTACCCAGATGGAGTGATTTGAGAAGAAACAATAAGACTGCTTGCTTTTCATCTCTCTGTAAGCAGCTGAAGTTACAACATCCCTAAAGGTAGCAAAATCCAATTGTCATCAGGAGAAGGGATGAAGGATCCTCCCTCCCCATCTCCATACCTTTCCCTCTAAGAAAACAGCCAGTTTAGTACCAGCTTCTCAAAGGAATAAGCTGACCTCTGAAGTATGTGAAGGGGGATGGGAGGCTCTAAGATAAACACAGACCGTCTTCCCAGAGTGATACTTTCACTAGTAAATTTGGACAGAAACTTATTTTAGTATTTAAGAAAAACCCTCATATAAAATAGTAGAGTAAGCATGTGAAATTTACACAAATTTGTAAGCTAAAACATGAGATTTACACTCAGCAGCTTCTTTGGGAGCCCTCAGCAGCCCATTCATCCTGATGCATGATTTCCCTTGTCCTAAGAGACATTAGGGGTACTTTGATAGAAAAGTTAGTTGCAGGGCATCAGTATATTAAAAAGTGTATGGATTGTGGAGTGGGAAAGCCTGGATTCAAACTTACTTCCACCTCTTATTAGATCCATGTCCTTGGGAAAACTATTAAAGCTCCTAGAGTCATCATTTCCTTAGCTACAGAATCAGGACAATAATCCCCCCTCACAGAGTTGTGGGCTTCAACAAAATGAGGTCTCAGGGGTGCCTGGCTCACAGTAGGCCTATTCTAAATGGTACTTTTCCACTCTACTTGCATTATGAGCTGAAATCCGCCTCCAGAAAACCATCTTATTGCTCTCGGTTTTGTGTTCTGAGGCCTCAGGAGTAAGGAAATCCATCTTTTTTCTTCCTCCATTACAATCCTTCAGTCATATTTTAAAAATTGTAGTAAAATTGCATAACATAAACTTACATTCTAACCATTTTAAAGTGCAAAATTTGGTGGCGTTTAGTACCTTCCCAATGATGTGCAACTATCACTGCTATTTTAGTTCCAGAACTTTCTCATTACCTCAGATGGAAACTTGGCACCCATTTAGTAGTCCATCCCCATTCACCTTCCCCCCCCAGGTCCTGACAATCTATAACTTGGTCACTATGGTTTTATATATTATGGATGATTCATATAAATGAAATCACACAATAGCTGGTTTTTCGTGTCTGGCTTCTGTTTTCCTGGAGCTCAGGGCAATGAAGAGGCCAAAGGGAGCTCAGGTGAAGGGAAGGCAGGCCGTGCACTTAGGGATTGGGAAGGGCAGGAGAAGCATATTTTGCCTCACCCTGCAGCCCCAGTCCCCACTCTGACACCTGGTAGTCAGAGTCCTGCCATGTTGCTGCGGACCATAGGCCTGGCATGGGCATCTGCCCCAGTCATCTGAATGTTGAGTCTGAGGCCAGGCACACTGTCAGATCCAAGGTCGGCTTGGGCAGCAGGTGCTTGGGAAGCAATCTTTCGAGCTTGCCGAATCCAGCTGGATGCCATGCGTTGTTTATCCTTGTATGGCACAACTGAGGCTCGTTATAGGAGCAGCACTCAGCCAAGCATTCACAGGAAAGGCAAATCAGACTGGCCCAGCCATGGCCTTTGGAAAGGCAGAAAGGCCACTCATGTGTGCAGCCAGCGAGCTGCATGGGCAATTAAATCACTCCCAAGGAAAATCTTGTTTGAGCACTAAAGGTCATGGCCATGATTTGTCTGTGATTCTTTGTCAATACGTTTTTCTAACCAAGTACCACATAAAGAGTCCATTATATGGGCTTCGGCGTTGCCTGCACACCCACAGATGGGAACGGAAAAATCTGTGGGCAGGCCCTGTTAAACGCACCATTTAACACCACACAATTGCTCTCCGTTCTCAAGTCTGCCTTTTGTTTACTCAAGTTCTAATTCACGTGGGGGGGAAATTAGTGTAACTAGAAGTTTAGGGTCTCATAAAAGGTTTTAACTAGTTTCACAAAGATATTCACAGATGGCTGCGCAGTAAACATTGAAAAGGCCCAGCCCTGGGTGATAAGCTGGGGGAATGGAGCCCTGAAACGTGTTTGTGTTTTGCTTTAATGGTTCCAGGTTGGTTACAGTAAATCACTGCATTAGACACAGAGATTTCTGCTTCTCCCTTGGATTCTTCCCTGTACTTTCTCACAAAGGGGACCCAGAGAAATCACTGCATCAGGCTTAGACTTAGGCTTGGACTTAGAACTTGAGAGCTGTGAGCATTTCCAGTCTCTTTTAGGAAGATGGTGTTAGAATATAGCTCAAGCAATCTGGGCGTCTGTGGGAGTGGGAATGCCTCTGAATTACACAGGCTTGACCATGGCAACCTCAGCCCCACATGGCAACCTCAACCCCACAGAAAGAAAGGGGAATTACCAGTTGCTCAGGAAGCAGCTCAAGTAGAGAGGCATCTCCCCCTATGGAAACTCTAGCTCAAATCCCACCTACTCCATGAAGCCCTAAATAACTTAGAAGCTTTATTTTTCTCCAAGTAAAGTAAGACCAGAGCAGGTATGTGGCAGCTTAATGTTAGCATTAGAGACCTAAGCCCCTTTGTTCTTTCTGTTCTTCCATTCCTTAGTATGTTGTTCCTGTTTTAGCTGGGGCTACAGTTGTTGCTTTTATTTTATTATTTTATTTTATTTATTTTTAAAAGATTTATTTATATTTGAGAGAGACAAGCATGCACAAGCAGGGGAAAGGGAAGAAGGAGAGGGAGAGAGAATCCTCAAGCAGATTTCCCACTGTGGAGCCTAAAACGGGGCTCAATACCAAGCCCAGGAGATCATGACCTGAGCCGAAATCAAGCTGGGTGACTGAGCCACCCAGGTGCCCCTACATTTGTTGCATTTGGTGTAAGAAATGAAAATACATACTTAATTTTCTCTTTTACATGAGTGAAGTCTGGAAGCAGTGAAGTACAGTTTGGTAATTCCTTGGTGTCTTCAGAGACCAGGCTTCTTCTAGGTTTTCACTCTGCTGTGTCCAGGGTGGGGCCCTCATACACAGGGTCTAAGATGTCTGTCCTAGCCATCAGATTTGAGTTCTAGGCAACATAATGGGAGAAAGAAGGGGGGTATATCCTTAACAAGGTTAGAAAAAAAAAAAGGGTCCAGAATTTGAAGGCTGGGGAGATGAGCATGAATGAAGCCTAGTGGTGGAGATCAAGCTAGGATGAAGTGGCAATTTTATTGATTTATTCTAAAACATATGTAAAAGAATGAGCTCATGATTTGGAGCCAGGGTTCATATCTTCCTTGGTCATGAATGTGACTTTGGTCTCAATTTCCTCATTTATGCAGCAAAACGGTTAGACTTTTGAGAAAGCAGACCCATGGGCTCCCTTGGTTCAAGGATAGGGATAAGATAAACCAAAGTGGCTAACTGGCAGGTTAGGAGTGCACTGAAAGGATTTGTTCAGAAGGAAAATGCTGAGTGGAAGCTAAGACATGGAACAGAGAAGCTGAGGGCCAAAAAGTCAAGACAAATAGCACGTGGAGCTGGAGATGGTAGGCTGCAGAGGAGATGGCAGAAATATATTTGGAATTGAGGAAGCTCGCAGTCAAAATAACCAAGGGGTGAATGAGCTATGTAGGAAGTAATTCACTGCAGTTGGCCTACTCGCCCAACATCCCACTTTTGTTTAAACTTTGTGGGTCTGGGAGAAGTCCTTGAAGGGGTGGAGCCTCTCAAGATAGGGCTAACTGGTGTTCACATCTCTTACAGTTCTTAAACTCTGCAATTCTAAGTTGAATGAAGAGGTGATAGAAATCCCGAGGAAACATAAGTTATCCTGGGAACTGCCGGTTCCTATCTGTCTAGTCCTACCTGATCTTGGGTTGGGGCACAGACTTCACTGACTCTGGAGTAGGAGTGAACTGATTTCAAGATACACAATGAAAAAAAATTCTCTGTTAGGGGACTTTGTTGTGCTCTTCTGTGTTTTAAGAGCATGAGGCTTGTGTGGTGTTTCTCTCTGGGTTTAAGGAAAGGAGATTGTGAGGGAATAAGCAATGGAAAAGACACCTTGCAGAACAGTTTAAGTATTGGATTTAGACTTCCATGCAGGCAAATATCTTTGTTGGGAAAGACAGATGATTTTTTATACTTCCTGAGGATACCAAGAATTTTTCAGATACTCTCAGGTAAGTGGCAGAAGTCAAGTGCATCCTTCCAGATAGTTTCTTCAGCTGTCCCTAAGTTAGGATTTCAAAACTCTCCAGAAATCACTGTGCTCTTTATCCAAATTCTCAGTAACTACTCTGCGTGGAATATACACTAATTCTTGATACTCTTGCCTTTGATTTGATTGATGGCATGTGCAATAGAGAGGGAGGAGCAGATAATACTGAGCGCTGTATTTCCTGCAAGAAACAAGCCCAACCTCTTGGGTAATGGGGGGAAGATGGGAAGAGAAGGCTTCTGAAGGGAACACAGGTCAGTACAGCCTGCTGAGCTGAACTGCAGTCAGCTTGGCCGAAGGGAATTTTCTGGTATGCTGAGAAAAACTGAGTGTAGTGTTGTGTTTCAGACAAAATGAAAGGACATTTTTATTTGTTTCTCTTTTGTATGTTTTTTGACTATAAAAAATGGAATCAGGATGTGCTTTGGCAGTTAGACATTTCTATTTTTCCAGGTGAACTCAAATAATTTATTAGAATCTATTTAAAGAAGGTAGAGCCCCATTTTTTTTCATGTTAGGAGAAGCTCCCTTGTTGATAAGGTAAATAGTAAATGAGTCAAAGGACCCTGAAAAATAATATTTTTGAAGGGTTGCAATAATATCTCGAAGGTTAAATCATTAAATGTTCACGATTTAAGGAATACTAATCTCACCCAAATTATAGTTTAAAATGTAGGGAAGCAATAACATAGATTTCCCATAATCTGCACAGCTTAAAATAGAGTTTGAGAAAAACATAGCAACCTACAATTTTGATAACGTTCTCTTTAATGAAGAAAAACCAAAGAACAGTTTGAGGGATATCTTCCATGGCACATTCCCAGGTATTACAGTGTATACTGGTTATTTTCTTTAAGGTTTTAAGGAAAACACATGAATAAATGAGTGAATCAAAGGTGATATTTGTTTTCAAGAAGGCAGGATATATAAAGAAAAATAGAACACATGGCTGCCTAAGATAAATGCTAAATGACAAGCCTTGGTTCTGTTCAGAGCTTCACCATCTGCCTGATAACCCTGGAATGGAAACTTAAGGTCATTTTTAACCTCCCCTTTCCCCTTGCCCCTCCACATGTGTTCCCAATTCTTGACCTTTTTATCGTGCTGACTCCTCTCCCTGGAATTCCATTTGTCTTGTCCTTCCAATCCCTTAAAGCCAAGGTAAATGCCAACTCCAGCATGGAGGCCTGCTGATGTCCTCAGTATAAAAGTAACTTCTGGAGCTTAAACCTACTTGCAAATTCTGGTGCTCTAGGGTAGACTACATGGTGGCTCTCTTTTGTCTGGGCTAGAGGAAGGAAGAAGCCAGAATGGTTTTACTTTTTGTGTATAAGATCAAGAGCTGAACTAACTCAGTTGACCTTCCAGAAGAGGCATTTTCAGGCCAGTTGTTGATACCTTCATACCTCAGCTGCTTGGTAGGAAGAGTAAGTGGTGAACATGCATTTCCTCAGAAGAGTCCTGGGCCTCTGGGAGGCTGGAGGGAGAGACACAGAGAAAGACAGAGAGACAGAAAGACTGGGATGAGCTCTGTCCTGGCAGGAACATGCCCAAACATCCCACTTCTCCATCTTCCTGATAGTAACAAATATGGCTGGATTCATTTAACTCTTGTGACCTTTGGGTCTCTCCCACTCAGTCATTGGCTAAGCTTGCCTTAGAGCTGCAGCAGATAAGAACCTCAAAAAGAGCAAAAAATCAGTACTTGGTTTTTTAAAACTCATGACAAAGGTAAGAGCCACGAGAGGTGGAAGCGAGAGAAAGTTTTAGAGTTTAGGGTGCCAGAAATGAGAAGTGGGGGAGATGGGCCAGCTTCATCCACCCATCGAGACTGAAGAAGCATCCTGGGCATGAGATACAGAGTTGTAAGGAGTAGTTGGGTTTTGTAGTAGTTGGAGTTGGGTTTTGGGCAATGACCAAGACAACTACACTTTAGTGGAGGTCCTAGGACAGAGAGGATCTGTGTCTCTCATTTTAGGAAAGCCCAGGAAGATGTTAAGCCTTGCAGTTCTCTTGCAAGTGTGTCTCTCTGCAGAGAGAAACTAAAATGGCCCACTGCCTTTTCCACAGCCACAGGGTGGCATGGGAGAACATCTGGAAGCCCCTCCCTGCAGTGTTGCCTTAAGAAGGCCTCTCACCTATCTGAGCAGAGACCAGTGGGCCAGAAGAGGACTCAGATGTGGTGACCACACAGGGAGCTTTGATATCTCCAGGAATGCTAGGGAAGATAGACACAGGCAACCAGGAGTGGAGCTAATGTACAATCATCCTAGGGGATGTGAGGTGCAAAGGTGATGGTGACTACAGATAAATCCTCCTTATTAAAGAAGCACTATAAGACTCAGTGTGATATAGATAAAGCTCTCTGGACAAAGCCATAGAAAGAAGTTCTGGTTTGCCTGAGCTTACCCTGTCTAAGTGAAGCTTCTGTTACCAACAGGAAGGAGGGTTGGAAATGAAAACATAAAAATAAAGATCCATTTGCTCATCTCAGTTCGTGGCCAAAGTAATTCTTATATGCTATACAAAGTCTAGTAAGAGACACCATCTCCTTGAGTGTTGTAAGTGTCTCATTAATTGGCAGAATAAAGTGTCCCACATGTTAATTCAACTGCTAATAAAGTACCCTTAAGTCTGATTTGCTGTTAGTTCTCTTTGGAGGTGAGCTGGGCGGCGGGGTGGGAAGGAGACTTGAGCTTCCACTAGGGGCCACCAGACACCACAAAGCAGTAGACCCTGCTGTCCAGTGCAACATTAGCCACTTCTGTAGAGCTCCTATAGGCCACCAAGCAGAAAAAAAGTGTTATACTGAATTCCAGTCTAAACTTGCCCCCTGCTTATACTTACATTGAAATTTTGGTGTGAGATTAAGAGGACTTTTGTTTTTAGAGAGCTTTGGTGAAAGATTCTCCTTGTAAGGAGCAAATGCTTCGTTTTAAAAAGCTGTTTTTGTTTGTTTGTTTGTTTGTTTTACAAATTGTTCTTTCCTTACAGAGAAGCTAACAATTTAAATATTGTCACAGTTTCCAATTTCTTCAGAGATAGGGGATGGCTGGGTTCTCCATAGGTGATCAGCAGGAGTACCTTTTCATTGGACTCCTAATTGATTGCACTGAACTCTGATCTATCACAAATTCTAGGATTAGGGAACTGCCAGGAAAATGCTTTACCTTTGCATGTTTCAGAGACATGGAAATACTTTAAAAGCTGTCTCTTCAGCACTTGGGGATCTAATCAATTGGCTATCTCAGTTTTGCTTTTTAGTTATGGGCTCCAAGTTGTAGATGTTAGATGCAATGGAAGTAATGAACAGCTTGGAAATACTCTCTTGTTCTATTGAAGCTACCAGTCAGCATCCTTTTTGTGGCAGTCGCAGGCCTGACACCCTGCTCAACACTTATCTAATCTTAAAACTAGGTTAAAATCCTTCAGATTTAGTAGATCCCCACTGAGTCCTAAATCCTCGGCATGGCA
The DNA here is from genome assembly GCA_028533885.1 of Nasua narica. Classification (NCBI taxonomy): domain Eukaryota; kingdom Metazoa; phylum Chordata; class Mammalia; order Carnivora; family Procyonidae; genus Nasua; species Nasua narica. Next base: position 27,474,742 of record CM052813.1, read on the forward strand.
TTTGAGGACTGTCTTTGTCTGACTTTTCCTTGATGTCAGCTCTTACCTTGAATCCCCTCCTCATGGTTCATGGAACACACCAGCATTTTTTCACACTTTTGTATGTCTGTGTGTAGTGGTGCCCAGAATATCCTCTCTCTTTGAACATCTGGTGAATAACCACTTGTATTTCAACACTTATCCTTCTCTAAATCCCTTCCTGAACTTCCAAGATATCTTAACTCTATATCCCTCATGCCTCTGCTGTATTTGTTTTATAGCCTCTTTAGTGCCTTTTTTGGAGGAATTTAATCATGTGGCTGTCACCCTTAGATTGTAAGGACTTTGAAGGCAAGGACTGTGTCCCATTTAGCTCTGTTCCTAATGTCTGGTGTCTAGTAGACCCTCAGGAAATCTTTATAAGTAAATGAAATCTGCTTTGATTTCTTGCAAAAATCTTGTTTAACAGTGGGAACTGGAAGCTCTTTTCCAGTTGGCTGGATGTAGTTGTGTTGAGAAGAAAAATTTCAGCTCAGGATTGGGAAGAATAGGGTGCTATCCAATCCTGACTTCAGGTCTGAGGGACCACTAGGATCACAGAAGTATTTCATAAAGCAAAGAATTCACCAACCAAAACTGGGTAAAGGATTACATTGCAATTTATTATGTATGTTCTCTTTTATGAGAGTTTATTGCATTAGGGATTTAGTAGACCAAGACCATACTCTCATCTGAGAAGCTCCAAAGAAGCTCTTGAAATTTACTCTTAGAAAAGCCTTGCTTAAAGGGCAGGTTCTTTTTATTTTTATTTATTTATTTATTTTCTCCCCAAATATGTTTATTTTAATTTTTCAGTGTTACAAGATTGATCGTTATGCACCACACCCAGTGCTCCATGCAATACTTGCCCTTCTCAATACCCACCACCAGGCTCGCCCACCTCCCCACGCGCCCCCGTCCAAAGCTCCCAGTTTGTTGCTCAGAGTCCACAGCCTCTCTTGGTTCATCACCCCCGCCGATTTCCACCCATTCACCCTTCCCTTCCTTCTCACAATGCCCTCCATGATTTTCTTTATACTCCACACGTAAGTGAGACCATGAGATAATTGACTCTTTCCGCTTGACTTATTTCACACTGCATAATCTCTTCTAGTCCTGTCCATATTGATACAAAAGTTGGATATTCATCCTTTCTGATGGAGGCATAATATTCCATTGTAGAGA
>CM052813.1:27476444-27533796 GCA_028533885.1 Nasua narica
TCTCTACAATGGAATATTATGCCTCCATCAGAAAGGATGAATATCCAACTTTTGTATCAATATGGACAGGACTAGAAGAGATTATGCAGTGTGAAATAAGTCAAGCGGAAAGAGTCAATTATCTCATGGTCTCACTTACGTGTGGAGTATAAAGAAAATCATGGAGGGCATTGTGAGAAGGAAGGGAAGGGTGAATGGGGGGAAATCGGCGGGGGTGATGAACCAAGAGAGGCTGTGGACTCTGAGCAACAAACTGGGAGCTTTGGACGGGAGCGCGTGGGGAGGTGGGCGAGCCTGGTGGTGGGTATTGAGAAGGGCAAGTATTGCATGGAGCACTGGGTGTGGTGCATGAACGATCAGTCTTGTAACACTGAAAAATTAAAATAAACATATTTGGGGAGGAAAAAAATCTAAAATATATATAATTCTAAGAGAGATGGTGTACATATTGTTGACTGGTTCTCAGCCTTAAAGCTGGTATTAAAGACATCATATGTAGTGTCAGTTGGCTAGAACCTTGGAGGGAGAGGAGGGATGAGCACCTGCATCTAACCTAACCTTAGCTCCAGGGCTTAGGTAGCTCTTAGAGAACTGATAGAGAAGCTGGATTAGAGCTGTAGCTTTTTAAACGGGTGTCCCTCAGTTGCCAAAGACACGGTAATGCCAGGCCAGGAAATACAGAAGGGAACTATGGCCTCTTCTGGAATGTGAACAGTGGCTCCCACCTGTGGGTAAGCTGGCATTGCTGAGCAGGCTCTAACTGCTCAGGACAATGGCTGTAGGCAGGAGCAAAGCCTGCCTCACAAAGCCTGGGACTCACACAATGGAGGGCAGCGTGTGGACGGGAAGGCAGTGAAGGTCTTCTGTGTACTTAACATTTCTGGAATACTAGAAATTCTTACCTCTGCATGCAGGAGGCCATATGAAAGAGGTGGTGGAGGTGGTTTTCCCCTCTTATTTCCTCCTCACACCAGCATGTGATTTGATGGGTTGGGCTCTGCAATGGACAAATACCTTCTCATGTAGAGAGGGGTGGATGAAGGGAGGATATAGGAACCATGGCAGTTTGTTTGAATATTACTGTCTGTCATGGAAAAGGGTATATAAATTGGCTCCTATGGCGACCTAGAGATGATGGAACAGAAGTCTCTACCAAAAAGAAGGTGGGATATTTTTCCTCTCCAATGGACAGAAAATCATATGTAAAAAGAATATTATGACCAATCCTTGATAGGAGAGGTGGGAAGAGAAGCCTCTGGGGATTGTCACCCCAATAATCTGAGTGAGGAGGCCACCTCTTGATCTCTTTAATAAGGCAGGTAACATCAACCATGTCACATCAGTGTTAAGATAAACTACCAGAGTCAGGTACTAGCAAGGGTTCCTAGAGAGTCATGGATTCTAAAGATTTTAGTCAGAAAAACCTATTTCAACTCCCCTCAACTTTAAATAGTTTCATGACTGTGAGGAAGTCTATAGCACTATAGGCCTTATTTCCCCAGGTGTAAATTGTTAACTTGGAATTGTTGCAAGAATTAAATGGGAATTCATTCACCCCATTCATTCGACAAGTCTTATTTAAGCTTCAGATTTTTGGCATCTACCATGTGTCAGGTGCTATGCTATGGATGTAATTAAAGAACTTGGCACCATGAAGAAGTTAACAAATGTTAGCTTCTCCTTTCAGATTGTTTCAGCTCTTTTGGTATTCAGTAGTACCAGTCAGGGCTTCATGAATTCAGAGCTTTGGTGTAGAGGGGAGTAGGGCTGGCTCTTTGGAAAGCAGGAAAAAGTCATTGTAGATCATCATTTATGCTCTGGCTAGGCTCGCATTAAGAATGTTTTGGCATTATTTCCATATATCAGAGTTGTCTGCATTGGTTTAACTGTTCTGAATTCTGAAGCCTTCCACCATGCAACAACCATTTCCTCTGGGCCTGCCCAGCTCAGGCACCACTAATCAGGGCTCAGCTCCATCTTGGGGACACTGTTTATGGTGGCAAGAGGCCCTTTCATGTCTGTGGCTTTTGAACTGTGGACAGCTGGAGCTGAGGTCACCTCCTTTTCTCAGAAAAGGAAATGGTCTGATGAGGTACTCTGGGTCATGGGGTATGCTGCTGTCTGCTTAGAACTTGACAGAAAGCCGCTGAGTAAGGATGACTAGCCACTTAATGGACATTAATTACTGCTCGCAGCATCCCTGTGGGTCAGAGGACAGGAGGATTCTGATGTCAGGGCTGACATGCTATGGCTGGCGGCAGGTCAGCACTTATATTTGATTAGGGCTGTGGCTAGTTTAGCACAGCCAGAGGGACTCTGATGGAAAGTCTGAGACTTGTCTAACTTCCAGAGGGACAGTTCACAGTGACTTTCTTCTTTGTTGACATTTCCATAATGAGCTTCAGTCTTTGTTTCCTCTATCCCACACCTGCATATCTCCTATCGATTTAACCTGGGGTCCCCAAGGTGCAGAGTCTATTTTCTGTGCTCTATCTTCCTTGCCTGAACTGGAACCAGTATTTCTAGAGGGTGTGGGTTTATTCCAAGTCTTCATTTAGGTAATCACTACATTGTAGATTTGCAATGCTTCTGTTTTAGAGGCAGATTAAAAAAACACATGAGTAATTAATGGTGTTACAAATTGGAGAAGCAAATGGCAGTCCTCTTAATGCTAACCTCTGGTTCCTGCAATAAAGCAGAGATTTGTATAGGTTTCTGTGCAGTGCATCATTTAAAACATCATCTCCTAAGCGCTCATTAGTCCCGTTTTAGCCGAGGTGGCATATGGAAGGTGTCAGTTGCGAATATTTATTGGGATTGAAATGGACTCTTAAGAGGTGAATGCTGAGGGGAAGCATCTTGTGATATTAATAGAGCCCATATAAGTCACCCAGAGGATGACTGATGGGCTGGCCCTTCCCTTCTCTGTGGCTGGAAAACAGTTCCTTCTGGAGGTGGTGCAGAACAATGTGGGTTATAAGGGCCCTGGATCATCTGCAGCTGTTTGGACTACAGATACTTGAATTCAAGTGCAGGTTGGGGAAAATTTACCTGGCAGAAAAAAAGAGGCAGGTTTCCCCTGTCACTTATGTGAAGAGTTTAACATGGCAAAGAGAGACTTCAGCTTTGGGAGGGCCCATGGGATATGCTTGGCCTCTTTCCATTTCTGTGGTAAATCCATCAAGACAAAAAGGGCTCTTGTCTCAGAAAGAGTGCTCTGGAGGTGAACACAGTTAAGCTGAAGGAAGAACTTCCGCTTTGATTTCACAAATGCGCAGAAGCAGCCAAAGACACTGAAGGTGCATGGAACTTGTTACAAGGTTTAAAAATATTGTTCAGTGAGAATCTCTAAAGTGGACATGAGTGCAGTTAAAGAGGAATTAATACATACTACACTATATTGATAAATATGTATTTTTCCTTTTTAATTAAGGTATAACTTGCATAAAGTAAATCACTGTTTTGAAGTGTGGAGTTCTGTAAGTTTTGATAAATGCATATAGTCATGTAACCCCCACTCAAACCAAATACACACTAGTCCTATCACTCCCCCAAATTGTGTGACCCTTGGTAGTTAATCCCTCAGCCTCATTTATTTTCTCTCTGTGCTTTTGCCTTCTGGCACGCCTTTAAAATGGAATTATATAATATGTAGCCTTATTAGTCTGATTTCTTTCACTTAACATCAGAACATTCTTTCACTTAATATTGCATACAAGATCCATCCATATTGTTGTATGTAACAATAATTTCTTTCTTTTTTATTGCTAGGTATTCTATTCTATTTAGATGTACCATAGTTTATCCATCTCCTGATAGGAGGTTGTTTAGATTATTTCCAGTTTTTGGTAGTTATGCAAAAAACTACCTGTGTACATATTTTCAAGTGAACTGTAAGTTTTTATTTCACTTAGGTCAATACTTAGCAGTGGAATAGCTGAGCTGTAGGTAAGTTAATGTTTTACTTTATAGGAAAGTGCCACATGATTTTCCAAAGTGGGTGCACATTTTGTATTTGCAGTGCTTCACATCCTTGACATCACTTAATATTATCAATTTTTTAAATTTAACTGTTCTAATAGGCATTTAGTGGTGTCCCATCATGGTTTTAATTTGCATTTCTGTTATGACTAATGATGTTGAGAACTTTTTACATTATTATTTGCAATCTGTATATATTCTTTGGTAAAGTGTTTATCTTTTACCTGTCTGAAAGCAAATTGTATTTTGTTAGAAAAAAAACATTTGGTTTTGTTTAAAAAATTTTTTTTTGCTTAGGTTGACATTTTCAAATAGTCTGACTAGATAACTCACCCCCTTCCTCCCAGCTGTTAGCCACCAAAAAGACACTGAGACGAATGGTTAGTGTAGATAGAACCACATTTTCTTTAAGTGAGACAGCAGAAAACTATATATGGAACATTTTCCTGGATGGCTTTTGAAATAAAAAAATAACAGCTTCCATTTTCTCTAGAGGAGCCCACCCCAACCAGTGACATGGGGTCATTAAGCCAAGTTTCCCTCATAGAAGAAGAAACAACCATAGGCAGTTCTTTTAAGAGGGTAACTTGTTTTTCCTAGAGCTATAAGACACCAGAGGATTATAGGATTCTGGTTTTTAAAATAGCCCTAAGATTTCCTCCGGGCAAATATTGATTATTTGTGACTTGAAATCTTAAATTGAGAAAGACAACATGCTTCAGATGTCACTTTAAAAAAATAAAAAGTTGATGCATCTGTAAGATTGACATAGTTCTTTCAGAGGTAAGATACAAACAGAAGCTACAGCAACCTGTACTACTTACCTAATCAAAGAAAGCATAATCATGGAATATTTTATTGTTTTGGTGAAATCTATTTTTAGTGGACTTCTTTTAGGATTTTTTCCAGCTCCCTTCTTGGGAACTACCTTCCTTCTCATGTTGTTTCTCATCTTCCACAGGCGTGGGACCTCAGCAGCCACATTTGTAGTCCCTAACCCCACACACCTCCGTGGTTAGACTTAATGTGATCAGAAGTAGTTACCTGATTAATCTGGGGCGACCAGGTCTTCTCTACTGTCACTGAATCTGAATGGCATTTCTTGCCCATGTGGACTTGGAATTAGGGAAACCTATTCTATAAAAAAAAAAAAAAACAACCAAAAGATGAGACCGATTCTTGGAAAGGTCAAGATTAAAGACAGAGAAAAGGCACTGCTGAGATTCCTGATGGTCCAGACTTTAGTTTCTGTCCCTTCCCTAAGCCTCTCTACACTTGAAAACTGTGAGATATTTCAATATGCTTCCATTAAATTCCCTCTTAGACTGATAGTAGTTTGAGTTGGCTTCTGGTATTAGGATCAAGAGAGTCTGAAGTAGCATTGGATGATCTTGGCTAGGAAACCCTTCTATCCAAACTAGCATCCTGCAAAGAATTCTGAGTCACAAGGACACAAATGGTAGACTTAATAATGCTAGATAAATAACCACGATTGAGAGTGGACAGTCAAATTGAAGGCAGGTTTCAGTGAAGAGTTCAAAGTTCTTCTTTATTATAAACTCCAGTCAGATTCTTTGGATTTTAACTTAGGAATGGATCTTAGAGGTTATTAGTTCATTTGTCCAACCTTTCACATAGAGCAGAAGGCCTCTCTTTTGAATTCCACAGATGGCCATGTGACCTCTAATTATATCAGTTGGCTAAATTCAGGTCTATGTAGACCTAGAAAGATAAGTATTATTTTGTTGTAAAATTCATATTTCTTTCCCCAGACCCTCTTCCGAATATTTTAAGATAGTTGTTGCTCTTAATACTCTCATGGGATTCCTCTTCTCATTCACTCCTAAGGCCATCAGTAGATAATGAAAAATTTTGGCCAGCAGGCTTTTCAATTTGGATTCAGAAATGCTGATCAAACCTGCTTTTTGCTTCTTGGTTGTTTGTTGATGACTCACACTTCCAATGCCTTAGCTCATACCTTGTGTACCGTAGACCACTCAGAAAACTCTGTGTGCTTAGGGTGAGGACATTTTCAACAGTATGAAAAAGATGCACCTTTGCTTATATTAAAGGAGTCAGCCCCACTACTTGGGTGCTCATATAGACCAATGGTGGGGAAGAGAAAAAGAAGGCACCCATGATGGTGCCTCTACATAATAGATGCTCAACCTATTTAGTGAGCCAAGTGAATTACTGGAGACCTAGTCAAAGCTGTTCCATGCACAGAGGATTTGTTTACACCCTTTTACTCCAATTTGGAAGGAAAGTAACCTTGAAGATTGTGATTAGATTTCTCTCCTCTCACTTCAGAGCAATAGCTAATGTAGTGCCTACAAGAATAGCACCCTTTTGTGTTTTGTAGCTAGTTTTAAAGTGTCACAGACCAGCTGGGATTGGAAGTTCTCAGGACTCCAGAGATGTTGGGTTGTGTCAAACTGATGAATTATGTAAAACCTGTATTCCCTGAGTATTATTAATCATCCTCAAGCAAATGAAGACATGCTAATTAATTTGTGGTGGTTTTTACCTGAAAATGCCAAAGGAACTAAACCAAATTAAATCTATTCTCTTCAAGACCAGCACCCTGTTAAATACTCTATGACTTATCCAATTCAATTTGGAAGATGTGGTTCTTTCGAAACTTAGTTTGCTTGTGGTTTCAGAATCCTAAAGGCTCCTTCTTGAAAGTGTAGCCCACAGTTTTATGCATATGACTTGAAAAATGAATGAATGGAATTCACTGCTGTGATTTACAGAGGACTCAGCATACACCAGACTGTATGAGATGGTTTACTTGTGTTATCTCATGGATAGGGATTACCAAAGTCCAGAGGTAGGTATTATCATTCTAATTGTACAAATAAGGAAACAGACTTGGAGACTTTATATAAAATTTCAAAGTCATACACGTAATATAGAGCTAAAATGCCAACTCAGGTCTGTCTGACTCCATAGTCCATGCTTTTTGGACTGTATCATCCTTCTCTCAAGGAGACAATCCATTGTGCATGTGAACTTTTCATCAGCGAGATGCCTGTGTACTGTACATTTTACACTTAGTATTGTATTTGAAGAGTTAGGCCTTCACATTTTATTTCCCCTATTGGAGAAAAGTCTTAAGGAAAATAATTTTAGGGTCTTTAAATGATTTTTGTTAGAACAGCATCACATGTAATACCACTTCATTCTTTTTCTCAACTCCATGTGTTCTCTGATGCTCCCCAATAGCTCATTTCCTTTTGGTAACAACGTAAATATTATTGCTCAAATAAGAGATACTTTTCAATCCATGGCCATAAGTTTGCCATGTTAGCCATGTTTAATGTGCTCTGAACATTCCAGTAGGATTCTAGGATGGCCAAGAGAAAGTGACTAAAGTCAAAGACCCTGCACCAACCACATATGGTTTGTAAGGGATGGCACTGGGAGCCATAAGCTCTTGTCTAGTTCAGTGTTCTTGGTTCCAGGAAATAGGATCCTGGCCCATGTGTCTTGGGTCTTTTGGGGTACTTGGGGCTTCCTTTCTTTCATGCATATTTGGGTGGTTCCTTACCCTCTTTCAAGGACTCAAGCACACTAGAAGTTCAGTTAAGAGGAGAAGTCTTTGGAGTACTTTTCTGAAGATGAAGAGATTGTGTAAACTCATGTGCATTCTGCTGCTTCTCAGGATGATATGTAAACCACCTTAACTCTTAGTTATTTCACTTGTTTTGTCCTCCCCAAACTATAGAAATGCTAGTGCTTTCAATAAAGATTTCAGATGTGGCCACTTCTCCTCTTTACAATTTCAAGCAACAGATATCCCTATTTTATCAAAGAGCTAGTGAGACATATAAGAGCATGTATTCCTGAATCTGCCACTGTGTTATGTAAGGTACATTCTTTCTGGGGCACTTTTTTTTTTCTCCTGTGAAATGGGATGATTTTGCCTACCTTAGAGGGTTGTTCTGAATGAAGATTAAATGTGAATGAAATTAGCTCAAAGTCTGGCATACAGAATATGCTAAAAATGTTTATTTTCTTTTGCTAAAATGAAGACCATTGCTTCTTTTATTTCTAAAAGTCTCTAGAGCCCTCTTTTATCATTCTTACATATCATACATACATGCACACAACTTTCATGTGTTTTCCAGGCATTTTCCAGGCATTTCCAAACATTTCAACATTATATGGTAGTGTTTGTAAATTGCAGCTGGCATTAATAAGTTAAAATTTTCCTCCACAGTGAAGTACAAGAGAACAGGAATTAAAATTGCATTCGTTTTTTTCTCTGACTCCTATTTAGAACCTGCTTGCATGCCCATATGCACATTCACATACTGCCCCCTTACATTCTATGCTCCTCCTTCTTTTTCAGATGTCCTCAATGCACATGCTTTCACTGTTGGATGTACTTCTGCTGGAACCAGAAATAGTGACAGTGTCCACTCTGCAGTGGCACAGGAATGCATGTGTTGTGTTGTCATTGTCAAACACTCATTGAAAAGAATGAGAAAAAAGCTTCCACTGTCTCATGGGCTAGCCAAATGGGAACATGACATGGTTGGTTGGAGAGGAGTGATAAAGGAAAAAAAATATTATTGCTTTTTCCAGAAGAAAGGAGATGGGTAGCAATAGGTGATTCTTTCTTTTCCTAGAGACTGGATTGAGTATGTCATCTGTCTTGGAAATAAAATGAAAACAAATCCCTCTGAATTTCACTGCTCTTCATGGGGAAAGGGTACTAAATTCCATCACTTTTTGCTAGAACCTTTCCAGAGGTTTCTCTTCTTGCTGAAATAATCTCTTCTAAAATACAGATCTTTGTTCTATCTCATTTTTCCTAGCCATTATTTCATCAGTTCTACATGCCCCTGCTTGAAAGCATCTGGTAATGCTAGTCAGATTCTGTGTGTGAGTGAGGGGCTCACCTGACAACAGAAAACAGCGCAAATGATCCCTGTCTCTTGGCATTCACACCCTCATGCAGTTGTCTCTCATTGTGTGCTGTGGTTGAACTTTGTATCCAACAGAATATGGTTGAGTGATGGTATATCATTTCTGACATTAGATTTTAAGAGATGCTGTGGTTTCCATTTGGCCACACTCATTCTCTCCTGGATCATTTGCTCTGGGGGGAAACCAGCTGCCATGTTTTGAGGATGAAGAAGCTCTGTGGAGATGCCAGTGTGGTAAGGAACTGAGGCCTCCAGCCAACAACCATATGAGTCAGCCTTCTTGATACTGTATCTGTCAGCCCTGATCAAGCCTTCAGATGACTTCAGCAGCCCCTGCTGGTAGCTTCATAATAATCTCATGAGAGACCCTCAACCAGAATCACCCAGGTAAGTCAATTTCAGATTCCTACTCTCAGAAACTATGAGAAAATAAATGTTTGTAGTTTGAAATCACTGTCAAAACCCAAGAAAGATCTGAGATCTTACCCTATTTGTAATCTAACAAGTCATTGGACTTCTGAGTCAGAGACAAAGGACTTGTACATTCATAGCAAAGCAGTCAGTGTGAGTACATGTTTGCATTGGTTCCTCTAGCTCCCTAAGTCCTACTGGGGGTGAGAACGCAGTGGGCAGGTAGATACTGCACACACAGTGGGTTTGCCTCACAGCTGAGGGACCCTCAGCTTAGAAAACCCCAACCTTTTATAAGAGGGCTTCAAGAAAATCTGCTGAAACTTTACCCTGAAGAGCTATGTTATTTTTATTATATTGGACAGCAGATACTTCTGGCCTCTGGCCCAGGAGGATACACTGTTTCCATCTTCCAAGGTTGTTTGCTATACAAATATCCTGGAAAAGAGAATCTGGACCAAAAACTGTCAGTGCTTCTGCTCACAAGAAACAGAAGGGGCCTAATGGAGACTTGTCTGCCAACAGCCACAGATTTTTGGAGTAATTTTCTGTGCAGCAGTAGATAGCTAATGCAGTGGGGACACCTGTGTCTGAGCCTCACCTGTCAGAGCCACTGCAATGATGGCATGTGTGATGGAGGTGTGTCCATTGACAGACAATGGGTGCAGGGTCTTTGACTTTAGTGATAGGTGAAGGTGCAAGGAAGGTACAAAGCGCTGGTTTGAAAGGTGACAAAGAGTGAGGAGAGGAAAGAAAGAGGTAGGGAAGTGGTCAACAGATGGAACTGACTGGATCTGACATGCTAAGCTTCCTCTAGAAACAAAGGTTTGTCTAGAGAATAGTCAGATTTATTAAAGGAGAGAATTCATTACTTAGCATCTTGCTCTGTTAAAACACCTCTTTTCGTCTTTACTAGTAAGCTGCCCTTTTGCAAAGCATAGGAAGGTTTTTTGTGTGGTTATTTTTCACACTTTTTCTTCTCTAGCGAAGGAAAATGAGGGGCAGTTAATGTTGAGCTAATCCATAGAGAATCAAACTTAGATAATTCTCTTTGAAAGATACAATAAGGGAATTACTTAAAAGATCTTTTTTGTTTGAAAATGAGGGATCAAATAAGATATCTTGGGTTTTCTTCCATTAGGCAATATCTTCATTTTCCTCATAAAATCACAGGAGATGAAGAATTATGAATGGTTTTAATTTGAAATGATATTTAGTCTCATGTTTCATTCAGTTTTAGGAATATAAGGTTTTAGGAATATTAAATGACATTCTTCATGGAGTATCCAAATGTGTGAATGACCTTCCACTGGCCTATAAGCAAGAGGACCTAATCTACTCAATAGATATTATTACTCCAGGCTTCTCCCAGCTACCCACTGGTTGGACAGAACCCAGGGATGTTTTATTAGTTCTGCAATACATAATTCTATAGTTGTGCAGATTTTCATCAGGATCTCTCTATACAGGTACTCAGAGCAAGTTATACACTTGATTACCACTTGGAAATTTAAAAGTGTAGGTTAAATGCCGGTTCTTTAACTGAAATCTTAGTTTCTTCATCTTTTTATACAAGAACTGCAATACTTTTCTTTCATTGCTGTTGTGAAGTTTAAAAGTGCTAAAGGAGAAAAAGGGTTTATCACTGTGTTTGGCTTATAGTAAATGCTCAGTAAAAAGGTTTTATTTATTTATTTGTCAGAGAGAGAGAGAGTGAGTTCACACACAAGCAGGAGGAGCAGCAGGCAGAACGAGAAGCAGACTCCTCACTCAACAGGAGGGACTTGATCCCAGGACCCTGGGATCATGACCTGAGCCAAAGGCAGATACTTAACTGACTGAGCCACCCAGGCACCCCTTAATCTTAAGAGATATTAAAAATGCTCCACCATGGATTACATTATGTCATTTCAAATGTGGTACAGTCCTCTTAGATGACAGCTGTCTCTGTCATGTCCTATTTGATTACATTACAGGTCAGTTCATAGTTCTCATTTGTATAGAATTCTCATCTATATGATGTTAGCTATGTGCTTCCCTTCCTTGGCAGATGGTAAATCTCTTAATAAATGTTGGCTTTTGATATTAGCAAAATAATAAATCCCACCCACTGACCAAACTTAGCAAAGCCTGGCTATCCTCAAAGCATATTGGTTTTAACTTTTTCTTAAACAAGAAGCCTGTTTACAGAAAATTTCCCTAGAGACTAGAATTCCTAATAAGTTCAACCTGTTTTGTGTCTAAAACCCACGAACTTGGTCCAAGAGAAGGCCAGAACCGCGAGTTATCTTCCAGGTGTGAGGAGGAATGTAGTGCCCACAGTCTCTGCCCTTTTGCTAAATCTTCCCAGAGGGCCTCTAGTAGTGTGGCCAGGGGCCTCATCACTCACACACAGTATTCCCAGGTGTTGACACAGTCTGGTGAAAATTGTGTTGCAGTTCTGGCAATGAGAGCAGAACTTCATATCCCCGGGACTTCGAAGTGTTGGGTCTGAGCCTAAGGGTGTGGCAGATGCTGTGCCCCAGCCACATTCTCTTGGCACCTACCATTTCTAAGCATGTCGAGTCTATGGCTTCTGCTGCTGGGACCTGCAAATCTTTGCTTAGGGCTCTCTCTGGCCATGAGAGCCCTGTCAGTCGAAGTCTGAGGCAAACTGGAAGTATGGGGGAGTTAGCCCTTGGGACTAAGGACTTGATGAATAAATGCCAAGCTCCTTTGCCTATCAGGTGGAAAAACTCGAAGATGTCTCCTGCATTGTTTTCCAAAGTTTCCCGATGTGACAGAGGTCCTACTTGCCCATAGTGGTGCCGTGCTTGGTAATATTCTCTTTATCTGCTTCCATCTCTCTCTTCTTTCACTGCTCTGTTCTCTTTACAGGTTTTCTAGGATCAACTCTCAGAAAAACTCAAATCCTTGTCTCAGAGGAACCCAGCAAAGCATCCACTCACATTGCTTCACATTCTCCATTAGCAATTATAACTTGTCCTGTAGGTGCTCATTCTCCAGAATCCCCCATCTCTGTATCTTATAGGAAGGAAGGCAAGAAAGAGAGGACTTGACATCCTAACCATCCACTATATGGGTAGTTTTAAATCCTCCATCTTATTAAATCTCATTTCAGTGCTATGATGTAGTATTCCATTTTACATGTAATGAAACTGAGGCCAGAGGATTAAGTATTATGTCTAAGGTAATACAGTTTCTAGATGGAAGAGATAGGACTTGATTCCAGGTTTTCTGACTTTTTGTCTAAAATGTTCTTGTTTCTAAAGCCAAGAACTGGTCAGGGAAGAATAATGTACATTTCTGCGTTTCACATTATACATTTTTTAAAAGAAGCATAAATCATCATATCAGATCACTCCAAAGGTTTCATATAACGAGTAGAATAAAATCTAACTCCATCCTGTGCAGTCCTGCATATTCTGGCTTCTACTTATTTTTCTAATTTCAACTTGTACCACTTGTCTTTCCCCATGCTGCTCTAGCCAAACTGACCTTCCCCGGGTGCCATGCATGCACCAAGCTCAGCCTATATGTGGTCTTTGTCCTTGTTGTTTCCTCAGCCTGGAATGTTCTTTAGATCCCCGTAGAGCTACCTCCTTGTCAGCATCCTAATATTTTGTGAATGTGACTTCCTCAGAGAAGTCCCTGATCATCGTAGCCACCTGCTTCCTGCTCCCCTATCCTGGCCCTGCCCCAGGAGTTCTTTATTCATTTTTTAAAAAATTATATTTAATGCACTTTTTCTTCTCGCTTGTTTCCTAACTCTACTGGCATGTAAGCTGATCAAGGACAGGGACCTCTTGTCTTGTTCATTATCATTTCTCCAGGGCCTAGGACAGTGCCTGGCATAGTTTTGTCCACTGAATACATAAATAAATGAAGGTAAGGCAGTAAAGAAGGAAAATTCTGAGTATATATGAGAAAGGACCTTAAAACAAATTTTGTGAAAAACTAAGATTTATTTACCCAGCTCTTTGTAATCAGCAGAATTAATATAACTTGAAAGCAAATGCATCTTGCTGACATTTTGGAACCTGTATGCATGCATTAATACCAATCAATTTAAGTGTGTGTTTCACAGCATGCCATTTGGGTGAGAAATGCTGGAAAGGGAGAAGGTGGACAGCTTCTTAGCTTCCTTTTTTCTGGCACATTTAACATCATTTCAGTAAACTGGGCTCTGGGTTTAATTAAAGATTGTTCAGGGTGTGGAGTAGAGGTATGGAGAAAGTCTTAACAATCTTTTACATGTGGACTTTACTTAAAAAACAAAGGCATTATTGTGGTTAGAAGGCCCACAGTTTGAGTTGTCCAAAATGCAGTGTTTTTTTTTTTTTTTGGCCTTCATATTTCTTTTATTTTAATATTTGTAGCTTTGATCAATGAGCTTTTTAAGGGAATTAAGAGGTAGAAGATGATATACCTGTGCTCATGTATTTGTTTTAATAATATCGCTTACTTTTCCTGATTATGAGATTTATCTATATTTATTAGAAAATTTGGAAGTAAAGAAAACGTAAAGAATGTAAAAATTATCTGTAAGCCTGTTCAGCAATTACTGCTAACATTTTGATGCCCTTCATTCCAGTTTTTTTTTTTCCAGTTTTTTTTTTTAAGATTATGGATATCTATATGTACTATAGTTCTTTAATTCTAAGATACACTATTTGTTATAAAATGCAATTTGGTTCAGTTACTGTATTTCAAGACAAATAATGATACATTTCTTCTTTACTTAAAAATTGGCAATTACATACCATTTTCTTCTCACAAAATTGAGACCAAGTTTCTTTCTCATTCTGAGTTTAAAGTTAATTTAAAATCACTTTTGGTCAACCAGAGTTATACAGATCTTCCCTATTATGTGCTGCTTCCCATTATATGTGCTTCAAATGTTGACCCCTATGACATCTTTATCTATAGTCTAATGTCAAAATATATTAAAAAATAATAGGATTTTATCTGCATTTCCTATTTGGTTAAACTCATAATTTTTTCTTTATTGAATTACACATCACAAGTTTCTTTTGAAATTCAGCCAGAAGCTTTTACTCATGTATTTTCAGTGCCCAAATAATAGTCCTTCATAATGCATGAATCAGTCACACCAAATTCTCCCAGCTTTAAAGATTGCATGATATATTTGGAGAGACCGGGCACTGTTCCCATATGCATTGCAAGAAATGACAAGTATGTCACAATTTAATCCACGTGGCAGCTTATAAGTTCTTTTTGATATAAATTATTAAATGCATCCTAATTTTAAAAAATATCAAGATGTGAAAAACATGCACCATAGAATCAAAGATGTATGGTATATGTGTAACAATATGAGTGTCTTTATTTCAGCATGGTGGTTTCCAACTCTGCTGCATTAGAATCATATGGATATTAAAAATAAATCTGCCAAAATAAATATGCCAAAATCATAACCTCAGACTTTCCAGAGAGGCCTGGGAGTAAGATTTATTTAAAAAGTCACACACACAAAATGACACTTCCTAGAAATTCCAAGGAGTAGCTAGGATTGAGAACCACTATTTTAATAGCTGATAGATCAAAATTGTTCTTAGGGTAGGACCTGTCTTTATTTGGGAAGTACCTTGATTAGCAGCCTGGGATAAGGAGGAAGGACACAGAGAGGACTGTTGTGCAGCACCTCAGCTACAAAGTAGACAGTTAAGTGGCTTGCATGGAAAATGATAGAATTTATTTTATTGTTCTTGAAGGAGGAGAGGTAGACAGAAGGGAAGGTGAGGAAAGATGGGCCCACAAAATGTGCAGCTCGGTGATTTAACAAGCAAATAGCCAGCGGGCTGGCTAAAAGTAATTTTTTAAAAACGGTAATATTTTATGTTCAACTTGAAATGGTTTGCATATTGTTAAATAAACTTCTTCTCCATCTTCCAAATGCTTGATTCTATTATACTCTTGAATGCTTTGTGTGATTTTCCCCCTAACCCACGGTTGATGGAAATTTAAGAAGGAGCTAAGCTAAAAACTTAAACTCTGGGTTGATGCAGGACAGAACAGAGTAGGATTCTGGAATTGAGGTGACTGAATATATCACTTTTCAGGAAATCTTAGAAGGGATTTTACTTTTCCATAGGGCATGGAATTAGTTGTTTAAACCAATTTAGTTCGATATGTAAATCCAGGGAATCTTCACTTGGCATGCAATTCAGTGCACACAAACATGCCTCTTTATCTCTATTCATATTTTAAAATAAATTGGATCATACTGCATACCCAGGTTTGTATCCTGATTTCTTCATGTAATATAATGCCATAAACATTTGCCATATCATTAATTATAATTAATATAATACTATTAATTATATTAATATAATTAATATATTAATATAATATATAACAATTATACAATTATATAATAATTATATAATATAATTAATATAATAATTAATTATTATTGAATTTTAATTAATATTCCATCTTATAATCATGCTACGATTTATTTAAACATTATCTTAAATGTTATTTAAACTATCTCTTAAGACATAGTGTAGGGTAGTGTAAGAAAATCAAGATGATATTTTCTAAGTGCTTTGAAAGGTCCTTTATAGAGAAAGTTTGCTGATCCCTGGCCATCCCAAGATAGCTGTATTCATGTCAGGCTGCAGAATATTCCTGTGGCTCTCTTCTATCTCTCTGTCCATGAGGTACCTGTTCACCCACGTCATGTCTGCAGAGATGTCCTGATGAGAAAGGGTCACGTTTGGTGCATCTGTGAGCCTGAGAATGAGAAAAGGTTGAGAGGAAAACAGGGGAGTTGACAGCTTCATTTAGGTGAAAGGGAGCAATGGAGGAGGGCAATTGGAGGGTGGGGAGTTTATGAGATGTTAGAAGAAGAATCCTCTCAGACTTAGCTGGCCAGGCAGGCAGCCAGGGCTGTGAGCTAAAGAAGGAAAAGATGGTGAGTGGACTTTCAATTAAAAAAGGAGGGGTGAGGCAGAATGGGAAGCTTTTTAAAGAGGAGGTAGATGGTCCCAGAGAGACTTAGATACCATTTTACTCTGTTAAACATACTTGGAGAATATAGATTTTTATTTAAAAATAGTCAAGCTGTATGGGTCAGGCTTCAGCTCAGGGGAGAGGAAAGAGAAGGGCCATGGCAGAGATCAACAGCCTTGGAAACAAATGCTTTCCTGCCAACCAAAAGGCATGATCAGAGAATAAGAAACAAGGAGCTTCGAAGGGGGAAACTTCTGAAAGAAAAGAACTGGAGGAATAAGGGGGATGGATTAGCAAAGTCGCAGTATTCAGCAAGAAGTCTGGAGATTGGGGTTGCAGCTGTGCGTTATTGGAGTTTAACAAAAATAATTTATTTTTACTTTTATATCTTTCAAATGCACAGGAAAGACCCCTTCCTTTTTGTTTATACACTCTCATTTTTGACAAAGCATCAGAAAGAAGGTTGCAGCCATTACAAGTCACCCCTAAACATATAGTACATACCACCAAGCAAAGGACCAGTTTCTATGAAACCACAGCCCTCTCACTGTACCTGACGAAAAAACATTAATTCAATACCGTTATCAAGAGTCCAAGCTCAAATTTCCCCAACTGGCCTTAAAAGTCTTTTGTAGCCCTTTCTTCCCATCCCCCCAAATCCAGGATCCAATCAAGTTTCACCATAGCATTTGGCAGTAGTGTCTTTTTTAGTCTCTCCCAGTCTAAGAGGGTTTATTACCTTCTTCTGGTTTGTTGTTGTTGTTGCTTTCCTTGTTTTTTAAAGTCAGGCTTGTTGAAGTATCATTTACATAATTATCAAAATATTTTACAAGTTCACTGCTTGTGGTGTACAGCTCTATGAGTTTTGACAAACATGTACAATTATGTTACTACCACCACGGACTAGATAAAGAATGGTTTCATTTCCCTCCAAAATTCCATCCTGTCCTTTTGCTATCAGACCCTGTCCTCCCTGAGTCTCTGACAACCATTCATCTGTTTTTTTGTTCCTATCATTTTGCCTTTGCCAGAATTGTGACTATCTTAGCTCTCCTTAGTAAAGATTCATTTTTTTTCCTTTGTAATGAATAAGTGAATTTGGATAGGAGGTTACTTTGAGTTCATGTGAGTATTTTGTTCTCCAAGAAACTTTGATTCTTTTCACTTTAACATTTACTGATGATTTTGCCTGAATCAGTTCTTATATTGTGTTCCAGCATGGGGATTTTACATTTTATCATTCATTCCTCATTTTTTAGCTGGTATTCTTTCCTAGAGAGGAGTTTCTCTCTCTTTTTTCTCCTCCCCTTTATTTTTATTTATTTATTTATTTATTTATTTGTTTGTTTGTTTGTTTGTTTATTTAATTTTTTATTTTTTTCCTCCACTTTATTTTGAATCTCATGATGGACTTACATTCTTCCATGTATTTTAATTCATTATTATCATTGTTCTTTTTTTTGACTATCAATTATGACCAGTGGCTGTCCCCTTGGGACATCATCTGGGCTCACTAATTTTTAAGTACTTCATTACTTTTTAATAAGAGATGTTCCAGAATCATCTTGTATTTTACCTGTCTCAGACCTGGAATCAGCCACTTCTCCTAGGAGTACTGGTGACTTTTCCCTAGAGGATAATACAAGTGCTAAGCACTAACTGTGCCTCATCACTATTGAGATTTATTTCTCCTAGTGTCTTTTCAGTGTACCATTAGGATTTTTTGTTGATATCTCAAATTCAAAATCAATAAACCCTCACCAGCTCCTATATTTTCTTCTCTTTCCCTTTTTTTAAGCAAATACCCTGGTTCTCAACATAATAAATATATTTTTAATTTTTTTCTATCATAGAAAACAAAATGGTTTCAGAATTAAAATATCATTCCACTGTCAAGAATAACTCTACTAAGTAAAATTTAAGACTTTATTACATTTTCCTTGTCTTTAGGAAATATCCAGGGTAAGGACTCTTTTTCTAGGGGGCTCAGGTGAACCTCAGTGCAGGTTCTGGATTATACTGAGTTTATAAGCAGGCTAGAACTTTGGAGGACCTCTAGTCTTCTCAGATAGGTAGAAAAGGATCTGTAACTGATCTCATAAATTATCTGTAAATGACTCATTGATATATATAAAGATATATATATATAAAAATATATATATTTAATATTCTAATCAAGTTTTATCCTCCAATAAACTGAGACATTATTTGTCTATGAATGTTTCTTGTTTTAGGGATTACTTTGATATTAGTATAGCAACACCAGGTTTTACTTTTGCATCCTTTTACTATTAAACTTTCTATCTCCAGCTTTTTAATGTGTTTCCTATACGTGATGGATATATCTATTCTTCGGTGGTGGTGATGGTTTCATGGGTGTATACTTATCTCCAAATTCATCAAGTTGTATACATTAAATATGTCGGGCTTTTTACATGTCAATAATACCTCAGTTAAGTGGTTTAGAAAATTTATCTCCTATATTCTATCATTTGACTATTTCCTATCTGTTCAACTGGCCTTAATATTTTGTTGTGGCTGTTTCTAATTTTTCGATTGATGTAGGTCATTTGAATAAAAATTGTAGAGGTAATTTGACACGCTCACTGATGTTATATTTGTCCAGAGAATTACTTTTGTTTCTGGTAGCAGTTAAAATAGAGGACAAATCACCTTACTATAACTAGGAAATGAGCTGATCCAAAGCCGGGCTTTGATCATATAAGTGCTGCTCTGTATTTGGTTCACCTTTACAGCAAAGAAATATACTTCAGGGACCCCAAATTAAAACTTAGGGTTTACCAGAATCTCTCTCTTTTTGGTGGATCCTGAACTCCATTTTTTTTGTGTTCTTAGCTCTTTGAAATGGTTCCACTTCTCAGCCTCTGAAATGCAGCATTCAAATCAACAAATGACTTAGGAGGAAACTGGTGTCAAGTGCTGGACTCACCCTCCTGCCAAACCTTTGTCTCTGCACTTCTCTTTTACTGAAATAATTCTGTAGTTCTCTGATGACTTACACTGTTAATAGCAACATGCCCAGATTTTTCAGTTAGGGAGGGAGGGGGGAGAGAGGAGAGAGAGAGGTGGAGTATTTATCTGTAACAAGCTATTTGTTTTACTACTAATTATCCAATTTCAGGGATGGAGTGAGAAGTGAATTTTTTCTTCCATGTAAGTAGTTTGTCATACTTTTGGATGTTTGGCCTGAGAGTATTTGCTTAGCTTTAGGCTCTCTTCATCCTATGCGACAATGTTCACTTTTTTAAAGTTAGAATTTTGGCTTGTGAGCCGAGGTGATAGAGGCAGAACTGGAGGTCACTATGTAAGTATCTAGAGGAACTACTAACTCTTTTAGCTAGACCCTAAGGTCAAATCAATGGTACCAGCAAAGCAAACTGGTATCAGTGCCCAGCAGTGGTCATGGTGTTCTTTATTTTGTTTTGTTTTGTTTTTGAGAGCAGCCTTAGAATATACTATTGAGGTGTTATATCTGGTTGCAGAGGCTCCAAATCTAATTTTCAGCCTTGTTGGTAATGAATGATATAAATTGTTCAAACAAATTCCTTTTATATGTAAAGTAGGTAGGATTGGTCGTTTGCAACTAAGAATCTTTAGACAGAGAGATAGACTCAAAGGATATAAACCTAAGGAGCTTTACTGACACTTGTTATCCTCTGAGAACTAGAGGCAAAGGAAAGGCAGGCTCCCTAGCAAGACGGTGGTTTAGGTTAATAGTTTTTCATCTCGCTAGATAGGAAGTGATGTATGCCGACATTAAAGAAGTAATGGAGTAATATTAACATCCCATGGGATTTCAGGAAAACCCAGGTTTTTTCTTATGTGGTAAGGAAGGAAGATAAATTCCACTGATGAATCTTAGTAGATACAGCAGTGTTACTTTCGGTCCTCCAGGAAGCAGATGGCAAGAAAGAATTAGAAATACATGAAATTTGTTGGAGGAAGTGTCTGTGAAGGATAAGTGGGAAAAGTAGGCAAGGAGAGCCTCAGAATATGATGCACATCTGACACCTGTCAAAGGAAAGAAGGAAGTTCAATTGGCTAGGAAGTCAGACTGTAGTGCAGTTCTGAGGAAGTCTCAACTAGATTTATTAGGAACTCTAGTGCAAAGACTGTCCATAAATGGAGTCCTCCAATTTATGGAGTGACCAAATGGAGTTGGTCAAGAATCACTGCCTTTTATAACCCATTGTGTGGAATGATTGGCTAGGAACAACTTAGGGAGAGCATGAGCTTGGCATGAACCTTGTAATGGATCCTGATGGTGTGATAGCTGGAGGTTGTCAGCCTACTACTCTTGTAAGAGTAGGTTCTCTCTTGAAGGGAGATCTGGGTCGTTCAGTCCCATATGTGTGGCTGTCACACATTACTACCAAGTTTTGGGGGAGTGTGTTCAATTGCCTTAGGTGATCCAGGGGATGTACTGTTCAGACACAAGTAATTCACCAATCCTTTGAAATATGTATTGAAAGGCAATCAAAGTCTGGCATTTCAAATATAATTAAGTTCAGACTGCTATATCAAATTTCTTTTTTTTTACTTTTATTTTTTTTTATTTTTTATTTTTTTTTATTAGAGAGCGAGAGACTGAGAATGAGAAGGGAGAAGGTCAGAGGGAGAAGCAGACTTCCCGCAGAGCCGGGAGTCCGATATGGGACTCGATCCCGGGACTCCGGGATCATGACCTGAGCCGAAGGCAGTTGCTCAACCAACTGAGCCACTCAGGCGCCCCCTGCTATATCAAATTTCTAACCTTCAATTTAGGGCATAAAGCTTCAACTTCATTAGGGGACTATTCAGTAATGAAAAAAAGAAGGGCTATTACAGAATGACTTTACTCATAATTAGGGTAGAAAGGATGAACATGTTCCAAACTCCAGGGAAATGGGGATTAAAATTTTATTATATGCATTTGATGAATTTTGATGAATCCATATACCTATGTTTATTTCTTCTCCAGCACTTGGAATTGTCAGCGTTTTTAATTTTAGTCATTCAAATGAGTAGGCAGTGATGTTTCTTTGTAGGTTTGATTTGCATTTCCCTGATGAATAATATTGATGAGCATCTTTTTATGGGTTTATTGCTCTTCATATATCTTCTCTGGTGAAGTGTCTTTTCATATCTTTTGCCTATCTTTTATTAGATTGTCTCTTTATCTAGTTGTAAGAATTATTAATATTCCAGATACAAATCTTTTGTCAGATATATGTTTGGTGAATAATTTGTCCCATAGTGTGATTTCCTTTTTTATTATTTTATCAACTGTGTCTTTGTCTTCCAAGAAACAAAATTTTTTAGTTATGATACAGTCTAATTTATCAATATTTTATGGCTCAGGTGTTTTATATCCAATCTAAGGAATCTTTGTGCTTGCCCCTAATCAAAAAGATTTATGTCCTATGTTTTCTTTTGGAAGTATTATATTTTTGGCTTTTACATTTAAGTCTAAGATACATCTTGAGTTAATTTTTATCCATGTTATAAAATGAGGGTTGATCCTTATTTTTTCTCAAGTGGATATCTATTGTTCCAGTATTAGTTTTTGAGTAAACTTTCCTTTCCTCATTGAATTGCCTTAGAATCTTTGTAAAAAATCAATTGACCATGTCTTTTTTTCTTAAAAGATTTTATTTATTTATTTGACAGAGAGAAAGACAGAGAGACAGGGAACACAAACAGAGGAGTGGGAGAAGCAGGCTTCCTGCTGAGCAGGGAACCCAATGTGGGGTTCAATCCTAAGACCCTGGAATCAGGACCTGAGCCAAAGGCAGAGGCTTAACGACTAAGCCATCTAGGCATCCCATAAGGGTTGTTTTTTATCCCCTTCCCTTCATCTGTCTGTATGTCCCTACACCAATACCATCCATGTGGGTTCCTGTTACTTAAAAACAGCAACTGGCAGTCCTCTTTGTTCTTCTCTTTTAAAATTGCTTACTTTTAGAATCAGTTTTTCAATTTCATTAAAAAAAATTCTGGATTTTTGATTGGGATGACACTTGATTTTGTGATGTAAATTATTTCAAGAATTCATTTAATGATTATTTGCTGCTATACATAAAATATAATTTATTTTTATTTTATTTTTAAAGATTTTATTTATTTTTTGACAGAGAGAGAGCACAAGAGAAGGAACACAAGCACAGGGAGTGGGAAAGGGAGAAGTAGGCATCCTGCTGGGCAGAAAGTCTGATGTGTGGCTTGATCCCAGGACCCTGGGATCATGATCTGAGCTGAAGGCAGATGCTTAACAACTGAGCCACCCAGGCGCCCCTAAAATATAATTTATTTTTAAATATTAATTTTTTATGCTACATCTTACTTAGTTACTATAGTGGGTTTGTATAGATTTCTTAAGATTTTCAATATGGGCAGTTATGTCACTTGCAAATGGAGACAGTCATTCTCCCTTAATAATCTTTATTGCTCTTATTTCTTTTTGTTGTTTTACTGCTGCCTAGGAAATGGTGAGAGCAGGTATCCTTGCATTTTTCCCAATATTAAAAGAAAAGTATTCAATATTTTGTACTAACTGTACTGTTAGCTGTGCTTTTTGTAGATGTCTTTTGTTAGATTGAGGAAATTCCCTTATATTCTAAAGTTGTGAGAGTTTTAAAAAAAATCATAATTGGATATTGAACATTGTCATATGCTTTTACTGAATATTTTTAAATGATCATATGATTTTTGTGCTTTTTTCTTTTAGTATGATAAATTTTTTTTTAAGATTTTATTTATTTATTTGACAGAGAGAGAAAGATCACAATTATGCAGAGAGGCAGGCAGAGAGAGAAGGGGAAGCAGGCTTCCCGTGGAGCAGAGAGCCCAAGGTGGGGCTCAATGTGGGGCTTGATCCCACGATCCTGAGATCATGACCTCAGCGAAGGCAGAGGCTTAACGCACTGAGCCACCCAGGTGCTCCTGTTTTTTAAATGTTGTATCAACTTTGCATTTTGGGGAGAAACTACTTGGATTATATAGTCTGTTAATTGTATGTGAGAGATAATGATCTGTAATTTTTTTATGGTGTCTTCAGAGTTTCATGTTGGGGTTATGCTTGAGTTAAAAAATGAGTTTAGAAGTGCATCTTCCTTTTCTGTGTTATGGAAGATTTTATGTAAAAGTATTATTTCTTCTTTGAATATTGTATGAAATTTGCCAGTGAAATTATCTGAATTTTCTTGATGGGAAGATTTTTTAATGAAGAAGTAAAATTCCTTAATAAAGTGCTTGCGATGTTTTTGCTTCACTTTACATAATTTTGTTAACTTGTATTTTTCAAGGATTTTTTCCATTTCCAGGTTGTTGAATTTATTGGCATAAAATTGATCATAATATTTCTTATATCTTTTTAATATCTGTAGGGTTTGTACTGATAACTCATTCCTTTCCTGATGTTTATGATTTATGTTCTTTCTTATTTTCTTTATCAGTCTAGTGATGACTTTATCAATTTTATTGATATTTTCAAAAAACAGCTTTTGGGCTTGTAAATTTTCTTTATTGTTTATTTGAGTTCTACTTAATTATTTCCGTAGTTATCTTTATTACATTGTGTTTATTTGGCTCTTCTGCTTTTTGGCTTCTTGAGTTGGAGCCTAGGTAATTGATTTTAGGCCTTCTTTATTTTTATTATGTGTTTAAATCTGTAACTCTCCCTATCATAGTTCATCAGCTGCATTTCACATCTTTATGTTATATTTTCATTACTATAGAGGTTGAATTGTGCTTATGATTTTTTCTTTGATGTATGGATTATATAGAAATGTGTTGTTTGATTTACAATTAGTTGGGCTTTTCCTAGATATCTCATTGTAATTGATTTCTAATTTCCATTTTGTTCAGAGAATATATTTTGTAAATTCTCTTAAATTTAGTGAGATTTGTTTTATAATCTAGCAAGTGGTCGAATTAATTTATTCCTTCATCAACAAACACTTTTGAGCATTTACTATGTGCATTCACTGTGTTGGGTGCTGAGACAATAGAGATAACTTCCTCAAGGGCACTCAGTCCTTGGCACAGCTGAAACTAGGACTCATAGCTTCTATTTTCTAGTTTATTGGTTTTTTTTATACTATTGAGGAGAATGAGAGAAGGAGAGGAAAAGCCCCAGGGTATAGACTGTGGTTACCAAACTGACCAAATTTTGACAGCTTGAACCAGATACTGTGCTACAATAGCCTGAAGTTCTTACAAACTTTTTTTCTGTCAGAATCTTGGGGTCTCAAACTGTGTATATAGAAAAGTTTTCTCTATGCTCATTTTTGCTGGAATGAACATGTGAGAAGTATCCCTAAACTATAAGTCTATCCTTCACTTAGCATAGTGTCCTCCAGGTTCATCCATATTCTTGCATATGGAAGGATTTCCTCCTTCTTTTGTTTTTAAGATTTTATTTATTTATTTGACAGAGAGAGACAAAATGAGAGAGGGAACACAAGCAGCAGGAGTGGGAGAGGGAGAAGCAGGCTTCTCACTGAGCGGGGAGCCTGATGTGGGGCTTAATCCAAAGGTCCTGGGAACATGACCTGAGTCTAAAGTCTGCTTAATGAGAGCCACCCAGGCACTCCTTTTTTATTTTTAAAGCTGAATGACATTCCATTACATTTATATACACCACATTTGCTTTTTCCATTCATCCATGGATGGACATGCTAAGCGAAATAAGGTAGTTACAGAAACATAAGAACAAATACTGCATGATTCACTTGTATCAGGTGTCTAAAATAGTTAAAATCATAGAAACAGAGGATTGAATGGTGGTTGCCAGAAGAGCTAAGGGGAGGGAGAAATGAGGAGTTGCTTTTCAACAAGTATAAAGTTTCAGTTATGCAAGATGAATACATTCTAGAGATCTTTTGTACAATATTATGCCTAGAGTTAACAATACTGTATTGTATTCTTAATTGTATACTTAACAGTTTGTTAAAAGGGTATATCTCATGTGTTTTACCATAGTAATAAAATGTACGTTTGGAACAAATAACGGCAACGACAAAAGTGTGCATTAAAGCTCACCTTAGGAAAACTATCTGATACCCCTTGAAGAACAGCAGGTTTGAGGTTTTGAGAGTAATGAAATTATTATAATTTGCAAAAGGAAAGAATTGCTTAGTTTTACACATGTATATCTTCAGCCTTGGATCTTGGCTAATGGGTCACTGCTAGGCTCGCATTGCCTTAGGCTTGTGGATTACTCTAGGCATCCTGGAGCTTCTGCCTTCTTCCTGAGCTCTTACTGCCACGTGGCTGGCTGTGGCTCCCCACTGTAGGCAATAAATAAACCCTCCTAGTCATTGGGATGGTTGACTTCGATGGGTGTGATTGCTTCCCATGTGGAGAGTTAGGAATTAGGCTTTATAAAAAATGCAAAGAAGTAGAGGGGCAGAGACAAGAGAGTTTAAACCTCTTTGTTGGATCTTTTCAATTATTCATGGAAAATCAATATTCTCTGTTATCGGCTTTAAGTAAAGCAACTTTGTTGTTTCTATTGATCATGCAATTTATTATCTTTATTTAAACTCTTCAGGCAATAAATAAATAAAAATCAGGAGGGAAAGAAGCTTTTTCAGAGAAAGCAATTTCCTAGGCAAGTAGTTTAATCCTTTTAAAATAAGGCTTATACACTTAAAGATGGTATCTGATTATTCTATTTGATTTCCTTTTAAAAAGGACTCTGGTCTTGGTTTCTCTGTTTTAGCTGAGTTCTTTCAGTTTTCACTTCTCTTTTCATCAAACTCTCTTTCCATTATACTCATAAATTAATCTACAAAGAAAAAAATAGCAAGTGTATTGCAGCTGGAAATAAGAAAGCTTCTATCTGAGTAATAGTCTCATTTCTCTATCACTTGCTGGTGAATACAGTTTACTTAACCTCTTTAAGCCTTATTACTATCATTGGCAAAATTGGGACACTAACATTTGCCCTTTCTTCTTTATGGTCAAATGAAGATTGACAAGATAATCACGGTGATAAAAAAATTTTTTTGTATAGTAATTCACTGTTTATTAAATTATTTAACATTTTTATTTTCTCTAGGTCTTCTGATACCAAATATAGTGTTTTTTTTTACAATATAGAATTTATACTATTATAAGATTAGACGGTTGTATGAGATGTTCTTGAAGTTCTTTTTTTGATTTAAAATTCTGTTTATTTTATTACAGCTTTTCATATAGAATTTCTTTTAAGCCAGAGATTCTCCATAAATTCTGTTGCACTTTCTCCTTGAATCCTGGGTAGAATTGTCATTGGTTGAGTATACTTTTTGGGCAAGTGAGCATTTTATCATCTTCACATGTTCTCGTCTTCCTTCTGCAAGTCTCCTTCCTCTGCCTTTAGGTCCCTGACTGTGTTTATTGGGGAAGTACTTCCTTTTCTTCTCTGACTCAGTCCTGGCAAGATGACCGCCTTTCCTGTGCTCTGTGTTTTATTACTGTGCCTCTTTTGGAGCCATGTTGATAGTTTCCTTGTTCATTTCATCTGTGCTTCCTGGCCTCACTGTTCATGACTATACTATAGTGGAATTCCTTAGATTTACTCTGTCTTTTGGATAAACACAAACTCTTGCTGGATAAGTGTCTCCAAGTTATCTTTATCAGTGAGAAATTCTTATTTTCTGGATTAAATCTCTTTTACTTAAAAGCAAAAACAACCAAAATGTGTCTCTTCTTGTAGACAAACATTGGTTTACTCTGTATAGTAATTTACAGGAACTTTAATAGGCTCTATGTGGGCTTGAAAAATCAACAGGTTCTTTTCTCGGGGTGTGTTTGTAATTATAATTATGTTCTTTACTCTTAGGGACATAACACAATATCCCCCATGGTAGGTTTAATATCCTCTAGAAAACTCCTGCTTATTATTCCAAAGCAGCACAGGTACTTTTGAATTTAAATGCATCTTAAACCAAAATCCTCTGAAGATTATTATAAATGATACTACTAAACCACAAACAGGCCATAGTTCTGTCTCATGCAACAGCAGCATGGTACTGGTGAATGATTACAGGTTTTGGAGTTAGATAGGCTTAGGTTTGCATCTTGTCTCAGCAACTTACTAGTTTTATGAGCTTGGAAATGTTATTTGGCCTCTCTGTGCTTTAATCCCCTTATCTCTAAAATTGGGTGATGATAATAAGAACAACCTCTTCGGTTTGTTGTGATGGTCAAGAGACTGTACCTATGAGTAAGCTATCACAACTACACTCACGGAGAAGGAGAATTATGATCAATTATGATCAATTATAGCTGCCTGAGTAGATTACAAACAAGAGGAAGAGAGGAAAGGGGTGGGGAGATGAATGACAAAAACACTGAAAAAATTACCAAACCTTACAGAATTTAGCAAAGAAAGAGTAACAGCAGGGACAGCTCAGGAAAAGTAGATTATGGTGGCTTTTTACTCTGAGCATTGGGCCAGCTAATTGGAAGAGAACTTCTAAGATGAAAGAGAGGGACAAGTTGAAAAGGACAAAATGAGGAGAAAAAGGAAGAAAACAATGAAAACAGGTGAGGAGAGAGGAAATGGAGCCAAGAAATTCTCTGAGGCTTTTTGGGTCCAGAAGAGGGAGCAGGAAGCAGATTAAAGTGAGATATTTATTGAAATCGAGAAGTTGTTTTACAGTTTTCCAAGAAGAGATTGTGGTGAATCCAAGGAATCTCAATGCATAAATCAAATATTCAAGAAATCAGTAGTTTAAGAGAATGTCAGTATAGCAGAACAACAGCTTATTTTTAGAATATTTCAATTAGAAAGATTGACTGTTGAGGGGACATTATGAAAATGTGACTTGTGCTAATGGCCTAAACAACCTGTATAGTATCTTTAGGGACGTCTCAACAACCTGCTTATTTATCTATCATCTATCATCTATCTATCTATTTATTTTTAAGAATAGTGGGTGGGTGTAAGAGATGATGTGACCTGATTACTGTTGTAATAAATACAGTGCATAGGTTTAGCATTCCCTCTAAGAAGTGTAAAAAAGGATTTTGATAAGTGAAAGGTGAGAATGATCATATGCTAAGTGTCTGTCATTTATGAATAGCACAGAGTTTTTTTTTTTAAAGATTTTTATTTATTTATTACAGAGCGAGAGACTGAGAATGAGAAGGGAGAAGGTCAGAGGGAGAAGCAGACTTCCCGCAGAGCCGGGAGTCTGATATGGGACTCGATCCCAGGACTCCAGGATCATGACCTGAGCCGAAAGCAGTTGCTCAACCAACTGAGCCACCCAGGCGCCCAATAGCACAGAGTTTTAACCAGTACAAGGAACAGCCAAAAACATCTCACTCATATGGATTATGTTATTTCCTATACATGGTGTGTAGCTTGAGAGAATTCTTGTGCAAAGCGAACTAGAATGCCTGCTTAGGGGTCTCTGGTGGGTAAGGGTCTCAAATTACTAATGTGAATATTCTTTTGGCATCAAGCAAGATAATAAGATACCCCATTGTTGTATGTACATATTTTTTCCTTCAGCCACAAGAAAGAATATAGAGCTACCTTATGATCTTGTAATTGCCCTACTGGATTTTTATCCCAAAGATACAGATGTAGTGAAAAGAAGGGCCACATATACCCCAGTGTTCATAGCAGCAATGTCCACAATCGCCAAACTGTGGAAAGAGCCAAGATGCCCTTCAACAGATGAATGGATAAAGAAGATATGGTCTATATATACGGTGGAATATTATGCCTCCATCAGAAAGGATGAATACCCAACTTTTGTATCAACATGGATAGGACTGGAAGAGATTA
Organism: Nasua narica; assembly: GCA_028533885.1. Lineage (NCBI taxonomy): Eukaryota > Metazoa > Chordata > Mammalia > Carnivora > Procyonidae > Nasua > Nasua narica. The sequence continues at coordinate 27,505,539 of CM052813.1, forward strand.
TGTTGAGTAAAATAAGTTAAGCAGAGAGAATCTATTATCATATGGTTTCACTTACGTGTGGAGTATAAGGAAAAATATGGAGGACATTGGGAGAAGGAAAGGAAGGGTGAATTGGGAGAAATTGGAGGGGGAGATGAAACATGAGACTGTGGATTCTGAGAAACTGAGGGTTTTGGAGGAGAGGGAGGTGGGGAGTTTATTGAGCCTGGTGGTAGGTATTAAGGAGGGAACGTATTGCATGGAGCACTGGGTGTGGTGCATGAACAATGAATCTTGGAACACTGAAAAAATAAAATAAAATTAAAAAAAAGAAAAAATATAGAGTACAAAATAAGATTTCTTTAAAATTAGTATGTATAGTTATATTAGGCATTCTACTAATTCTGTCTTTGGAAGAAATTTCTTCTGAAGACCTGAACCTATTCTAATTTGGAATGTATTCTCTGCTGACATTTATCTTCATTATCATACTGTGGATTTCCTTCATGTTTCTCTTGGCTGATCCTAGATTTTGTAATGGCATTTCCTTTTTCTTTTCTAACTTATGTTCTGTTTTTGGTGGTGCACATGCCCCAGTAGTGTCCTGAAAAATGGTATTTAGAAGGAAAATTTTTTGAGCCCCTACTTGTCCCCAAATGTCTTTCTCCTGGTAGCTTAATTGATAGTTGGCTAAGTATAGACTTCTGATCTGAAAGTAATTTTCCCTCAGATTTTTGAATGTGTTGCTTCTTTGTCAGTTGGCTGTTGATTTACACTAAAGTCAGCAAACTATGTCCCAGTGGCTTGTTTTGTATGTCCCATGAACTGAGAATAGGTTTTATGTTTACAAAGTGTTGTAAAAATCAACCAACCAACCATGTTTTGGGATAGTCAGATTCTTCAGAGAAAATTCTCTCATGGTATTGTCTAGAGAGTAATAGACTTATTACCACTGTTCTGGGAACAGTGAGGGAAAAGAAATCGGTTTCAAAATTCAACATATAAAAATTCCCTTAGCCCTGTTTTCAATATGATTTCTCCTATGCTGGATGTCTCCTAGTGGAAGGACTCTCTGTTTTACCTTTTTCAGGGAATTAACTTACAGTTCTCAAGTGAGGAGAGAAGGGCATTCACTAAGCTGCTCAGAGAGGGACAGGAATCTGAGTCTCTCCCTGCCTTTAAAACAGACTTTCAGCCCATCAACCTACTTTAGCTCCACTCTGACCAACACTTCCAGTACTTTCTATTGTCAGTGTCTGAACTTTTAGAGGGTTTTCAGTGAAAATCAAATTGTTTTTCTGCTTCCCCACTGTCAGCCTAGGATTCCCCTTTCTCAGTTCTTTGAAGTCAGACATCCCACCTGCTTTCCAGCTTGCAAAATTTGTTTCTATTGTCTTCTTATTATCTTTATCCTTTTAGATTTATGCCTCAAAAATACATTTATTACCATTTTAGTGAACTTTAGGAGGGAAAGAAAGTAAACATGTGTTCTTAATCTGCCATCACCCAGTTTAAACAAATCGTAACACTTTGCCATAGTTGCCCAAGATTTCTCTTTCTTAAAAGACAAAACATCACACAATCAGTTCAAATCCTTTGGCCTCTTTCCAGTCTCATTTCTCCCTCCACCAAGAAAACTACCATGTTGAAGTCAGCTTATACCTCCTCTTCCTTCCAACTACCTAAAGGTAGTTGTCTACCTTTATTGCACATGGGTGTTTCCATTAAAATGCAGGCTGTTGTTTCAATGTCTTAAAGGTTGGATAATTGGTTTTTTATTGTGCGTAACTTTATGTAATTTTCTTCACTCGACCTTAACTATCTGAGATATAAGCATCATGATAGATTTAGTTCTAGTTCATTCATTTTTAGTGTTTAAGGATATTCATTGGATAAATACTGTCAAATTGCACTCCTGTGTTTCTACTAACTTATATTCCCACTAGCTATATATAGGAGTTCCCATTTCTCCACATGTCCCAATACCTGATATTATAATGTGTTCTTCAAATGTTAGGTAATGATAACATGGGTTGTGTTACCTATGAAAACATAACATTAGAACTCTGTCTTTTAAGAGACACACAGTAGAGCAAAAAATAATATAAGGTCTGGGGACACCTGAATTCTATTTGACCGGACTTCTTTGTGCCTTAATTTCCTACAATTCTCTTTGATCATGACTGCTGCTATTCATGAGAATACTATGCTTTTACTTAAGCAAACTGAGTTTGAGATGTGATAATTTTGGGATTTGGGTACATAATGTAAGGGAAGTGTAAAAGTAGTCTTCAGACAGATGGTGATGCTGGTTCTAACAGTTTTACTGTCGCTTATTATCTTTCAACTTTCAGATTCTGATGCCAAGGTACTCATTAATCAGTGAGACAGGGCTAGGAGACTAGCTCTCTTAAGAGGCTCTCTGTTTGACTTGTGTTCTTCCTGGTGTGAGCACGTCTCCAGAGAGACAGTGCAATCTGGCTGCTGTGATAGCAAAGTCAGTGTATAACCTTTATTAACACAATCAACTCACCATTGCTAAGGGGGAAATACTTCCCTCACAGAGATTTTCCTTCACTTTCCTTATTTTAGGCAGTGCTCTGCCGGCAGAATGTAGCAGAAAGTTTGACATGACTCACCCATCCTTCATCCCTTTCCTTGCTAATAGAAATGAAGTCTCAAGGCCTTGGTATTTTTCTAATTTGTTTTTTCTTTCCCAGAGATCACTGAAAAGTATCTTTTAAATTTAGTGTATACCTGAAAACATGTAAGAAAGTGAAATATACGGAATTTAAATGACAGGCATACCCTGTAAGGGAATCACAGCCATACAGCAAAAAATACTTTCAACCTTTCTAATTACATTTTTCCTTTTTAATATGACCTTCAGTATCACATTTCCAGCATTATTTATTTATATATTTTTTCTTTTTTGTTATTTTCCTTTGCAACTGAACACACAATCAGCTGGCTCATGCCCAGCAAGAGTCCAATTCAGATAAGTGATTTTCTGCCATTGACATGCCTTATGAGTTCCCTCTTTGTCTCAACTGAATTAAGCTTATGAGACCTATTCATTTTACAGCTAGTGTCAGCTATTTAATTTTTTTATTTATGCTTATTTATAAAATAATATGGAAAAATACAAAAATTAAAAAAATTATTCATTTATTTGAAAGAGAGAGAGAGTGTGCACAGAGAAAGAAGAGGAAGTAGACTCCCCACTGAGCAGACAGCCTGAGGACCTGGGGTTGGATCCCAGGATCCTAAGATCATGACTGGAGCTGAAGGCAGACACTAAACCAATTGAGCCATCCAGGCACCCCCACAAATTTTTGAATAATTGCATAAATAGTGTGTACACAAATATTACAAGGGTTCTGAAATGGAACTGTTAGCTGTGAGGTGACTTGAAGAAGTTATTTGTCACCTGAGTTGTGAACACCTAAGTTTGGCATAAGATTACAATATATGTACACACACACACACACACACACACACACACACACACATGAGGTTTTTGAAAACTGAATGCATGAATGTAGAGGCCATCGGGACTACCTCTCTCTTACCCTTTTGTTCCCTTTTGATCTTCTTAAGCCATAAGCCTTTACCTTTCCAATCATTGATATCCACTTTCATCCATTTTACTTCCTTGAAAAAATGTATTCTTGTCTCTGCTTTTCCAGATGTCTTTTACACAGAACCCCATTTGACTGTCCCATATTGGTCATTCCAAATGGTTGTCCCCCTTGTGAACTTGAGGAAAAAGTGAGACACTAAAAAATACGCATGTGAAATCATCAGAGTACATTGCGTCCCAAAGGCTTGGGACAGGCTGGTGATCTTAATTTTCTTTGACTCTTGGCTGCAGAACATCAAGCATAGGAAGCCTGAAGGATGACACCAAGGTTCTTAAATGCCCAAACCAACACAAACAGATGGCATTTTAAGTTCCTGTATGTATAATAAGTCATCCTCCAAGAATCTAGAAATAAATAAGATTGCTGTCTGAGGGTTAAACATGTAAGACAAACAGGTAACGAATTTTTCTAAAAGAAAGAGAACGTCTCTTTGTCTATAAGACCAGACAAAAAATTTACTGAAACTAACATATCAAAAGAAAGTCTATACCAAGGTGTGAAGATGACTAAAGCTATTTTGGAAGAGAGAGGGAGAGAGAGAGAGGAAGTGCATGCTTACACAGGTGAGGGGGAGGGAGAGGGGAAGAGGATGGGAGAGAAGGAGAGAGAGAATCTGCCCAGTGATATCATGTATCTCGTCTAATGATCTTCCTATTATAGAGATAAAAATATGTCATTTCAAGCTGATGCTGTTAAGTATCCAACGCACAAAACTCTCCTTGTTTTGATTTTATTCACCAAGTTACTTTGTTACTACTATTTAGTTCCCTTGGTGGTTAGTGTATCTATAGGAAGGAATACGTGGCCAGTGGACTGAGTGTATGAGCCTTTTGGCATTTCGTTTCACTATAAATAAACAAATAAATTGGTATTCTGGTTTCAAATATTAGACCTAGATTTCAGTCAATGTAAGCCCAGCTCTGAGTAGTGGATTTTAGAAAACTTATTAGGATAATGCCACTCTGTGAGGTCACTTTTGAAATAGTTGGCTGATGACACACCCCTCAGATCATAGTTATAGTTGAGAAAGTGTACCTAGTTAGGACAATACCTTCAACCCTGAAGGAACAAAATATAGCAAGGGAAACAAATTGCCTTTCTGAGAGGTTAGACAAATGAAGATTTAGCTCTTTTTTCACGGGACCAAGATGTGCTGCATACATATAGTCTCATTGTCACATCTCCACTCTTCATTCTTCTTCCATGTTTTCCCTGCTCTCATTTTGGTCATTGTAGTCATTTCCATGTGACAGGCTCTCTTAATCCTGTCTCCTTTTCCTTCCCTGAAAGCAGGTGTTAACGTAACCACCAATTTCCATGAAGGACCTCTATTCAAAGGAGAAATATCAACTCCAGGGATTTCTGGCTTTCCCTTTCATAGGAATTAAGGCTTCATGGGATTCAAGAAGCCCAATTCCTGTTCTGAGTCAGAGTGTAAAGGTCTGAGTATGTAGCAAAATCCTGCCATGAAGGGGCTTTTCTGGAGCAAAAGTGAAAGCTGGAGGCAATGAGAACCTCTGGGTAGCCTAAGGCAACAGCTGCTCCCTTCCAGTCAGCTTTTTGGGAGAACCATGCATGTGGGGCCAGATCAGTGAGAAGGATTCTTTCAAGACAAATGAATAACTACTGATTTCTTCCTACCTTGATTCTAGCATTATTAGTATCCCTACAGATATTTTTAACAACCTAAACAAAAGGATAAAAAAAATAAAAGTAAGAAAAAGTTCCCAGGATAATAACAATAATCATTCAAGCAGATCAGAAAACACATTCTTCCCCAAATAATAAAAGAAAACAAATTACATGTCAAAAATATGCCAGACTTGGGGCACCTGAGTGGCTCAGTGGGTTAAGCTTCTGCCTTTGGCTCAGGTCATGATCTCAGGGTCCTGGGATTGAGCCCCACATCTGGCTCTCTGCTCAGCAGGGAGCCTGCTTCCCACCTCCCCCTGCCTACCTCTCTGCCTACCATGATCTCTTTCTCTCTGTCAAATAAATAAATAAAATCTTTAAAAAATATATGCCAGACATTAAAATTGGGTAATTTTTACCCCGAACGTTGAAAATAGCCAATCTTCCTAGACTCTACGTCTATTAGAGTTTTTGTGTGTTTATCTGTGGTCTTTTAGGGAAGATCACGAAAGTAGAAAGCCCAAACTGAAAGCCCAGGTATCAGACCTGGGTAATGAATCTCAAGTGCAGTTGTTATGCTGGTTCTGGGGCAAAGTGCTGACCACTGAGTTTGGGGGGGGCTGTAATTTCATATTCTCATCATATGAGGTGCTCTAGCCTTCACTGGCAAAACCTCAGAATCTTTTAATAATAAAGAAAATGCTTCTGTGTCTTGGTTTATTAGAAATTTAAATAGCAAAACTGTATGGATGCTGCTCTTACAAATGCCACCATTCATTCAAAGGATGTGTTCTTAGATGGGTGGTATAACATCCATGTTTGATATCTGAAAGTTAGTGCCACTGTGAACAACTGCCTATCCTCAGGAGGTCATCTAAACATACAGTCATTTGCTTGTGTCTCAAGCTCTGCATCTGGGTTGTGTGAGCTGCCGGGCAGAGAAAGCGGCTTTGAACTTAGAAAGGGTTCTGGACATGAGCTTGAGGGACAGATTGCCCAGCTTGTGAGCCGCTATCTCCTTCCTGAGATATGTTCCTTTTCCTCACTGCATTTGCATGATAGGTCCCTGGAACCATATCTTTATATGTGATTCAACTTCCCCTACTTCCCTTCCTTCATATCCAAGACATAGGGGACATTTAACTTAAGTTAGACAACAAAATCTCTTTGTTCAAGTGGGGGCATTTGAACCTATAGAAGTAAACTTAATAGTGGTGGTCTAATACTGACATATGGATGAGAAAGAAAAAAGCTTGTCTCCAGAGAAAGGAAAGAGTAAAGAAGTTCTGCAGAAAACGGTAGACACAAGAAATGCAGAGAGGGTACATCTTCAGATTCTCCAATTTTCCAGTTGCTAGCTTCTGTCTCATTAAGATCTGGCTATGTTTTTGCCTTTGGATTTAATGAGACACCTCTATATATTCTTATAATAAAATCCTCCTTTGGTTTAATGCTTGAATTAGTTACTTGTATCCCAGAGTCTTAATTAATAAAAAAGAATAAACAGAAAATGACAGACTATCAATGTTTTAGCCTTTCTCAGTAAAAGTCATTTGTCTTGACTCTAAGAGAAGCTTTTTTTTTAAATGTTTTATCTTCAGGAAATTGGGGTCCATCTTAAAAGCAACATGTTCATTTGAAATGTTTCTTTTGTGTGTTTCTCTGAGAAGCTGTTAATAACTCCAAGAGTCATATAAGAATCAATAATATCTCAGAATCAAGGAAAGCCTGCATATTACTGCAACATACTTTGTGTCCCTCCTTTTTATATTAACATTCCTGGATTTCCAGATTCTTAGACTTTAGGAAATGGCTGACCTACTTTGAGGACTCCTGTCAAAATGATTGTGCTTGTGGAATGGTTTGTTTTATTTCCCCAAGATATCTTATTTGACCTGGACAAAGTTTTCTTGTTGTATTATTTTCTTCTCATAAAGTGAAGGCAATAAAAACGAAGACACTTGGCTTAGGAATCTTCACCCATCGCTGGAGTCACAGCCACTGAGAGAGAGCCAGTTGCCTTCCTGGACCTATGGTAAGGTTCCCTACTTAGTGACTCCCTTCTTACTTAGTACACTTGCATTCTCATTTTTGCCTAGCCCATAGATGGTAACAAAAATACTTATGACTTTTCAGTGTCACTTTCCTTAAAATAAAAAAAATCAGGAAACTTCAAATATGATATTGTTTAACAAATACAATGACAATTCTTTGAAATCTGACTGCTTCTGACCTTAAATAGATACCACTTACCTTTCATTACTTAGAACTGCCTCTGAAGATGGTTTGCAATTTAAATACATAAAACCACTAGAATGAGTAATAGGAAAATCAATCTTTATTCTTTCAGATTAAATAAACTTGCCTATGAAAAATATCTTATGTGGACACCAAAATGTATCAAGAGCTATTTTTTTGGAGGTCATTAAACATCAGTGTGTAAATCTTTTAAAGTGGTTGGTTCCTTTTTGTAGGAATGATTATGAGGAGCCTGGAAATTCTTGGGTCCAAGTCCACATTCCATTTCAAAATGTTACAGTGGGGAGATGGTGAGGTTGGGAACCAGAGAGGTGTTTTATGAAGCTTGGCTTCTCCATTAATGGGCTGTATGTTTTTATACAATTCACTTAACCTTGGAACTTCAGATTTCTCAGTTGCGGAATGGTGGTAATATTGCTTATTTTTCAGGGTGCTCACAGAGAATAGAGAAAATGAAAAAAACTGACCAGAGTACCACCTGTCCTGTGATATATCTCTTCAGATCAGTCTCCTATGTGTAAGTCTCTGTGGTAGGGCCTAAACCACAAGTCTGTTCTCTGATAGCAAAGGATATTAGGGCTAGAATTTTTGAAATTCTATGTTGAGAAGGTAGGATTCATAATGCAAAGAATTATCAAGATTTTGGCAGCCACAGATAGATGTCCATTATTTTAGGTACATTAGAAATATCCTACTCCTATCTCATCAAGTTGGCAGGGCACGAAGGCCCTACTCATAATAACAGTAATGGCCACTGTCATCAAGACTTCCAGGGTCTATTTTCATGAAGTTGCCACCCAAATTACCAAGACATAAATTGAAAATATAACTCATGTTTTACATGTTTTATGATTTATGAAAGTCCTTTCACATTATTGCACTCTTTTCCCCTTCACAAAACCCTGGAAAATAGTCATTATTATTAGTTCCACTTACATATAAGGAAGTTGATCATCAATGAAAGTATATTTTGCCAAAGGTCATCCAGCTAATAATTGCTAGATCTAAGGGTGCTATAGAGGTTTTATCTAAACTTGTTTCTAACTCAAAATTTACAAATGGTTAAGAAAACAGACTTTTGGATCTGACACATGTGGGGTTAAGATCCTAACCCTACTATTTATAAGTGTGCCATTTAACTTTCTTGAGCTCAAGTTTTCTCATCTGTGAAATAGTGTCTACCTTGTAATGTTATTGTGATGATTAGATAAGATACCATAACTGGAGCATCTGTACAGTGTCATGGTAGGAAGTGAGTGCCTCCTGTGTGATATCATTTTTGTAATCAGGATAAGCATCAACCTCAAGAGACTTATACATGTTATGGACATTGGGAAGGGTATGTGCTATGGTGAGTGTTGTGAAATGTGTAAGCCTGATGATTCACAGATGTATATGCCTGGGGCAAATAATACATTATATGTTAATAAAAAATAAAAATTAAAAAAAGAGAGTTGTATGTGTGTATCTCTCATTTCCTCATGAATGTGTGCTCTAAACAATCCTAGATAGAGGGAGAAAGCTTGTTCATAAAGTGTCCTGGCATACAGGACTGTAGCTCTAATTACTGACTATATATAACTGTCATTTTAGAGTTGTAAACAGTTTTTTTTTCTCCAGGAGGGAAAATTTTTTCACTCTTGGGCAGACTCACTTGGTTCTGGGATGGGCCGCCAAGTGACTCCTTTAAAGTATTTAGATATCTGGCAAAACCCCACTCTATTTATGTGTGTCCACAAATTTACAATGTTTCCCAGGAAACTTTGAAGTTCTGATGGACTGGGGCAAGGCTCTTCTAGGCTAGAGCTCCAGAAATGTTGGCAGAAACTCTAAGAAGAAATTGCCCTAAGGGAGGGAGAAATATGAATGCACGGTCCCAAGTCAGCAGGAGGGCTGTGACTATTGGTGAGTGAACTCCTGGGTACAGTTCCTGGTTCATGCTAGACACTCTGCTCCAGGATACAGTCTGTACTGGGGAAAAATGAGATGAGAGAACTAGGAATACAATAATTGGAACCCCAGGTTGAGTTTGGGTGGGGACATCTATGGTTGAACCTGGTAGTGGGGTCTAAGGAGACACTATAGGGGATGGCACTGCAGCCATCAGCTTTAAGAACCTCTCTGATTTGGGTGATGATATAGTATTCCAGTAACAACGTTGACAGTGGAAGGAAATGGGCATTGCTTCTAATTCCCAAATTTTCCTAGTGCAGTTCAAATGAACAAAGCTTTCGTTTCCTGGTAGTGCCTTCCTGGTTTGGTAATAGTGTCAACATTAGCAGTGAACAAGGCAATTCTTGTTTGATTAGACCATCACTTTCACTCTTACAACAAGAGAATCCAGACTGAATCTAAAGACTGAGTAAGCTTATTTGGGAATTCTGATCTCACGCAGGAGGGAGCTTCTTTGTATGAGTATAGAAAACAGATTTTCTGCTAATCTGGGTATGTGGAGAGTCAGTGGCACCGTACATAATTTGTATATGAAAGAAAAAGGTAATTTTTTTTTTGAGCTCACTCTGGTAAGGTCTGGGTTACATATATGAATAGTGATTGTGACTATGCTTGGGAAACAATTAAGTGCTATTAATATTGAAGATAGTGGTGTATCAAAAACCAAGGGAAGTTTGCAAACTCACACTAAACAGTGAAAGTGATTTTCAGCACACACAGACTAAGTGACACTTGGAATTCGGAAAGTGGCTAAATTGTCCTTTTGAGACTCAGTTACCAAAGGGAAGGCTCACAAGAGGGAAAGAACCACACTGCCCTACCTCTCTGCATTCCTGGGGGAGCTCACAGCTTGAGGGGTCTACTGAAAGAGCATGGACTCTACAGTTGATTAGAACTGGATTCCACCTAACCTTTCTGAGCCCCACATAACCTTTCCTAGTCCCATCTGCAAAATGGAAATAAACATACTTTTTTTTTAAGAGAGAGGGTCTGTTGAGGGAGGGGAGGACAGGGGAGGGGTAGAGGAAGAGGGAGAGAGAGAATCTTAAGCAGACTCCATGCCCAGCATGGAGCCTGACACAGGCCTTGGTCTCATGACCCTGAGATTATGACCTGAGCTGAAATCAAGAGTTGGACACTTAACCAAATGAGCCACCCAGGCACCCCTAAATATACCTATTTTATGGTGCTGTTATGGCCCTGGTGTGGCACAACACAGGAAGGTAGTATTGTATGGTTTCTAGCACATGTTGATTTCTTTCATCCTTTTCCTCTTTACTGTGGTCAGTGGGGGTGAGGGAAAGGAGTGGGACCAGAGACCAGTGAATCTTTTCTTCATGCTGCTGGCAGACCTCTGACAGACTTTTCTGTTGATGATTTGATAGTTTTCCCCAACTTTAAAAAAGCATCTACTCCTTTGGTGGTTGTATCATTTGAAAATAGCTAGTAGAATTTTGGTGATTTGGATTAATTTATTGTTGTATTATAGGACAGGGCTAATGAGATCATGGGCTCCATTTCCACATTGGCAGTTTGCTTGTCATAAAACAAAAATCTGTTTCAGGCCATTGTCTGCCTTCTTCATTCTTGACAGCTGTGAGCCTAGAGTCAGTTGATGAGGGCACTGCAATAAATTTCCTGCATGCAGTGAAATTGCATTTACCTTGAAGGGGAGGTCTGGGCAACAGTGAGTCTGCATAGCGAGGCCAGGCATGGGGCAGCCTGCCATTACCAAGAGACTAAGTGAACCATGACAGGTCCTCCACATCTGTCATTAAATGCTAATCCAGGAGGAGGGTTTTTTCCAGATCCATTTTATAAAAGAAAAAGCTGAAGCTCAGTGTGGTTAAATGGCCTGTTGAAGAAAATCAGGAGCAGAAATAGATATAATTCCATGGCTTTGGATTCAGAGAGTTGTCTACAAGGCAAGAGTCCAAGGCCACACCTCCCTCTTTTCCATTAAGGCAGACTCTTTCACTGCTAAATTTGTCTTGCTTCTTTAGACTTGCACTGAAATTAATAAAGGTCTACTTTCCTAATTGCACAATCAAAATAAATTATGTCCACAAATTAGAAGGCAAGGAAATTGCATGTGCATTTTGGGTGCTCTGATAATGTCCTGCAGTAAATTGTTTTCATATAAATTGCATGCTTAATTAATCGCTTTCAAAAATGCCCGTGTATTTTCCTGCAAATACATCTCTGCCTGCAATTCATAAAATACAAAGACAAATTAAATTGCCCATCCCCATATAAAAGTGTTGCCCTTGGTGTATCCTGACTGTGCCCAGTCATTTTGCCCTCTTTCTAGGAAATGCAATAAACCTAGTGAGCCTCTTCCTTTCTGAGTTGCCCCTGGGTATCTGATTCAACAGATTTGAGGTCTCTCTTAAATTACAGCCAGACAAGGCAATAAAGTTAATGTGTGCTCCATAACTGGTTGAAGATTTGCGTTGAAAATCTGGCTGGCTCAGGTGACTCTTAAGACCTCTCTCAGCCTGAAAGACAGCTCGAGACAGTGAGCTTTGGGAAAGCTAGCCACACTAAAAATAAAAATAAATAAAATGGCCCCCAAAATCCAAAATTAAAAAACAAAAAAACCAAAAAACCCAAAAGAAGCTTTTCTACAAAAATGCATTCACTGTTTTGTTTTGATAAAATTACAGAAAAGTATTAAAAAAAGTTGCCTTCCATAGTCCCAACACCCAGATATAATCACAGATCATCATGTCCTCTTTAAAAAGAATATTAAATATTAGAAAAATTAAAATGATCATTGGTTGATTGAGTTGATTTGTTTAGGAAATTATTTTTAGGGATGAGTTTCGGCTTGCACAGTTTTCATTAGTTAGAGAATATGTCTTTTATTTCAAACTCCCACATACAGTATGCCTCAGTAGGCAAAAGTTGATGTTTAGAAATGACCCTGGTGTGGCCTGCTTGCTGCAAATCCTTTTGCTCTAATTTCTGGAAAGGAATTGTGCTAACAGAAAGTGAAGGGAATGCTTTGGTAGATAATAGAATTTATTTGCCAAAAAGAATTAAATGCTAGAAAGTTTTGTTTTTAAACTATTTCACTACAGGTTTTTGATACAGAAGCCCTTCCTCTGTCTTCTCTTTCAGGTGACTGCTCGGCCAGTGTTATCTGAGATGAGAGGTGACCTAGCAGAGCCACCCTCATCAGCCAGCACAGCTTGCCTTTACCTGATAATTCTTGCAGCTGGAGCTGAAGGGCTTGTCTTCGGAAAGCAAAGAAAACACAAGTCATAAGATGCAGAGATGGTCCAGTTTGTGGGGTGTATGGGCTTAGATGCCTATTCATTCTTATAGGGTCATGACCTATTAAGCAAAATTGTAATGGAAGAGTCAAAGTGAGGGTTGATATCCATTGAAGTGTCATTTCCAGTGATGGCCAAAACCAGCAATCAAAACAAAACTGGATACACTCCACCGATGTGTTTCTGTAGATGTTGTGAACTTGGCTGTACTTCTGGCTCCAGTGCTAATTCTGGGTGCATCATGGGAAATTTAGCTTCTACAGGGGCTCCCTCAAAAGGCAGCACCTGAACTGTAGCTTGCAGTTGAGAAGCTGCCATCACCCCACACCCTGCCAGGTGCTGTACTGAGTGGTTGACTCAAGCACCTATGGAAGTAGAGATCCACTCAGGCTCTACTAAGGCCTGAAAAGGAAGCTGTTTTCTTTTCTTTCTTTCTTTCTTTCTTTCTTTCTTTCTTTCTTTCTTTCTTTCTTTCTTTCTTTTTTTTTTAAGATTTTAGTTAATTATTTGACAGAGAGAGATTACAAGTAGGCAGAGAGGCAGGCAGCAGGGGGCAGGGGGAAGCAGGCTCCCCGCTGAGCAGAGAACCCGACACAAGGCTCAATCCCAGGACCCTGAAATCATGACCCGAGCTGAAGGCAGAGGCTTTAACCCACTGAGCCACCCAGGAGCCCCAAGGAAGTTGTTTTCAAGCTAATTCTGCTGTGGGCCCTACAAATGTACCAAAGTGAGGAAAAAGGTGAGCCTCTTCCTCTTTCACCAAAGTGAGGAAAAAGGTGACCAGAGGAAATGTGAGACCAAATTATATATAACTCTCATTCCTTCTCATTGTTGCATAACAGAAAAAGAACAAAATGAAAAGCCAGATCATTAAGTACTATCTCAATAAATTATGTTTCCATAAAATGTTAAAGAGTATAAATATGCATTCATTTGAGATTTATGCACGTGGCATGTGCCTAAGCATGTGAGTACACACACGTACTGAATGGAGTGTTAATTCTTAAAAAAATTAAAATTGAAGTATAGTCGACACACAATGTTACATTAGTTTAGGGTATAAAGTGATTTGACAACTCTGTATGCTATGCTATGCTCACAAGTGTAGCTACCATCTGTTACTAGTGTTAATTCTTGATAAGCTTATGAAATCAGCAAAATTTGTATTGGATATTTATCTAAACCATCTTTTTTGGTCATTCCTTGTCTTTCTTGGCCTGTTAAGCCCCATATCCCTATTTCCTTCTCCAACCATCATTTCCTACTGAGGCTTGCTTTTTATTTGACGTCAGTGAGTACCCTGTGGATGAAAAGAGTGTTGAATGAAAATGTGCTGTTCTTTGGAAATTTAAACCTGGAAGCATGATATTTTACAAATAATCTGTGTAAAATATCCAGCACAGAATCACACTAATGCCCATATAAATCCAGTGATTTCCAATTTGATAATATAGTTCCTTTTTACAATCTGGATCCTCAGGCCTCACAAGGGTAAAATGATGAAATTTTCTTTGAGGAGACAGGTGACTCTCTTTCCATTCTCCCTTTCTTAAGGTGTCCCCTTGAAAACATAATAGGCTCAATAAGAGGCCTGACCTTTCGATTTTACAATGCAAAATCATGGGCCTTCTGACCTTTGGAACTGTAAATACATACCTTTGAAATTACTCCCTCCCAAGGTGTACAGGAGAAAATGACAAGGTGCATCCATTTATCTCTCAAAGAGAGAGAATAAATTGCTACTGTTTTTTCCTTTCCCTTCACTGTATAAATTTGTATGAAATTCTATCTGTATTTTGTAGTCACTTTTATCCCATTTTACATGTGTGTAAATCTGATAATGCCTACTTTTTAATAATTGTGCCTATTCTCTTTTATATTGATATGGACAAGTTTTTTGTCAGCAGGATTGTTTTACTTCTTCCAAAGCCTATTGCTGCTTTCTAGGTATAGCTATGCCTGTGGGCTTCTGGGCACTTCTTTAGAAAAGAGATGTTTGAGTGTGGAATGATTAATACTATATGCATTCAGATGGTGATATAGCTGAAAATATAGCCCTGTGACTGCTGGCAGGCTCTTACATTTTGGAAGGAGGGACTATGCCTAGGATTTATAGAGGGTGTAAAGAGAACCAGTGCTTTAGAAAGCTGAATTTCAGTTATTTTTGGTGCATAGTAGGTACTCAGGAAGGATTTGTCGAATGACTGGTGAGTGTGAGGTGGTTTACCAGAAGTCTGTCTTTTCAAGGTACTAAGAGCCCTCTTGGGAAAAAGGCACTGGTGTGATGAGCTTGGCTTTGTTGCACTCAAGCCTTGGTTGTCAGAGGAAAGGGATATTCCAGGTAAAGTCTGAAGCCTGCCAACTCAAATCTATCTCTTTCTGGCCCAATTTCAGGAATTTATTTCTGGTTCATTGGAGATAAAGGGATGTGGGTAAAATATGACAAATTTGTTCCACTAAAAACACCACAAAGCAGAGGAGCAGGAGAGATACTGTTTTCTGGCTCCCCTGAGTGGGTCTCACATAGCAGAGAGGTGAGTGTCATCTTTTCCTCCTGTTACCATAGGCCGAGGCTTAGCATGCCAAGGGCTCTGGTGTGGTGGCAGAGGTGATAGAGGTGCCTGAAAGGAGTGCACTGATTTGTGAGCATATGTAAGACCTTCCCTAGGACTCCTATAGATAGATGGGATAATAAGGGATTATTTCATGGAGGACTCTGGCCCTGTAGCAAAAAGTGAAGTCTGTGTGACTTGAGTTGTTATTGTCATAGTAGCTGTTATCATACTTTCAGATGGATAAGCCCTAGGTGAACTTTTATTTTAAAAATAAATACCACATTTCTTCCATTATTCTGTATTAGAAAGAAAACCTTAGCACTTGAACTCAGATTCCCCATATCTATTTAGAACAGTTATAACAAGATAAAAATTCAGGTTTTTCTCAATCCCAAGCCCATTAAGAGCACAACAATGCAGTCTTCCTGGTACCAATGAAAAATAATATCTGTATACCCTTTTTCTTAGACTTTTAAATTTCACTGTTTTTAACAGGGCCAAAGGAATATGATATCATCATGATTCTCTAACTACTGCTTTCAAACCAGGACTTTAAGGCTGCTAGTTCATGGCCTTTACTTCTATCTCTCCTGCTCCTACTCCCTACTCCCATCCCTTGTTAAAATTTTTTAACTCCACTACCAGACACCATATGAAACTGAGCCTCCATGCATCTGTTTTTTGTCGTCTCAGTTGACAGTATATTTTCAGAACTCTGGAATTACTGTCATTGTGTAATCTTATATCTGGGAGCAGAATCTATGAAGCTAGGGCAGGAAGCAAAGTCTGTATACTCTCTGGGATCCTGTCTTAAATTTTGCCTTTTGGAGGGGTGGGGCAGCTGTCAAGTTTCTGTCTGTCAGACTATGTGCCTGGGACTTCCAACAATAATGGATCAATGACTTGTTAGGTCTCTGAAGGTGGTTGAGAGCGGAGAGCTGGGTGGAACCTACAAAAAAGGTGTCTGGTTTTGAGTGAGTTCGTTTTGGAACAGGATATAGAAAATCGGAACGAGAAAATAGTGGAAATGCAGGAAGCATGGCACGAGTGTAAAATTAATTGCAGGAGTCAGCTTTCTGAGGCCCATAAATTATTGCTTGAGAACACAGAAGAGAAGGCAAATTATTATCAGGCAGACATATAGCTCTTCAGACACATGATCAATTCAAATTGGATTTTCTGAACAATATGCAGGGCTGTCCTTCATTCTCCAAGAGGGTGTTTCTTACTGGGAGTGGGAGTGGGTTGTAGTGTGCAGATCATAGGCTTCAGTGCCAGGAGATCCAGATTTTGTTGTGATTATGCCGGTTTATGGAAAAATCTTAATTTTTCCTGGCCTTGGCTTCCTGATCTACAAGATGGGATTGAAAACCACCATATTATTTATTTCCCAGGATTGCCATGAGGATCAAATAAATTCTTACGTGAAGGAGACATATGGCAGCAAAATAGCTGACCTGCTGGACTTGGTCAGGTTCCACCTAGCTCCCCACTCTCCACCACCTTCGGAGGCCTAAGAAATCATTGTTTGATTATTATCAAGAAGTTCCAGGGAGCCTGGTGCATGACAGACTGAGACTTGACAATTGCTCCCACCCTTGTGCAAAGCAAAATTTAATATAGGACTTCAGAGAGTTCACAGGCTTTGCTTCCTGTTTCATAGATTCTGCTCCTGGATGTCAGAATAAACAACAGCAAAAATAGTAAAATGTTCCTCTGAAGGTGGTTCTGTGATATGTTGTGCTCATGGATAGAGCGTAAATAGTACTTAGAAGCCATTTCCACTCTTCCTTTCCCATGGGGAAGTGGTTTTACTCACTTCTAATATCAGTTGCTTCTTGAAGAACCTGGTACCGTTGGTAGCTTTGCTCCTTTCAGGCCTTTGACCTAATGAAGAACAATTTTGTGGCACATGTCAACTTGTCATCAAATAAATTGTCCGTGAAGTTGCTTAATGTCCTGGTCACTCTATTTCTGAGTCTGTTTCTTCATCTGTGAAATAAGTGGGGTAATGACCATATGGCAGGCTTACTGGGAGCATTAAATGAGATGCTTGGCAGGTAAGTATGTTCCATAAGTATTGGTTTCCATTTGAATCTCTATGTAACTTTTTTTCCCTCAGCATTAAATTTTTGTTATGCTTTATTTTCAGTAGTTAATGAGTGTTTGTAACTCCTATGTCTGTAGCTCAATGCTAGATTATAGGTTAGTTGTGATAAATATACTTACCCTAGATTTTCTGCTACAGTGGTCTCTCCTCCCAATATTGTCTCTTGGTTCTACATCTCCTGATCTTTTTATCCTTGTTTTAATGATTCTACTGTATGTACCAGGGGGTTTGTTTTCCTTAGAAGCCAACACAAACTTTAATAGAATCAGGGACACAAAAGTACTAAGTAAAATGAAGGAAGGAAAAAAGGAAGGACTGAAAGGAAGGAGGGAGAGGAAGAAAGGAAGGAAGGAGGGAAGGGGGAATGGAAGGAAGGAAGAGACATTGATCTGTCTTTTTGGCTCCCTGTGGCTGTGGTCCTGAAATCTTTCTTTATGAATATTTTTCAGTGCATGTTTATACTTGAAATCAGCTGCTGGGCCCCTAGACAGCGGCCTCTGACTCCATGTATGGCTGTTTCCCTGGACAGTTTGCTGGAAGGTGGGGTTTCAGATCTCATCAATAGGATTTCCCCTTTCCTTCTACCTCAGGCTCCCTTTCCTTCAGCCAGGAAGCCTTCTCCATCAGCTGCTTTGGGGGTAATCTTTCCCCGGGCTTGTTCAGCCTAGCTCCAAGTTAAGGTTAGCAATCCCTCCATCTTCCTGCCCCCTCACACTATTTGTTGATGGACAGGTGGACTGATTAATAGAAAATTAGACTTGAAATGCCTTAAGGACAGATTAAAATATGAGATCAGATATTCTCTGCTAAAAGTAAATGACTCTTTTTAGCCAAAAGGTGTCTATTACTTATTCTTAAAGTGGCATGTCTGTCCTTGAGAGAGGGACAGGAACAACTGTTTGGCTTTGTTCTAAGCCAGTGAACTCAGAGAGAGAGACTTCTCAAATTCAAATAAGGTGACTGTGAAAGGAAAGGATAATACCCTTTTCCTTATATGGACACATAACTTGTTCTACAGTTTGTAAATGTTGTATTCATTTCTCCTAATTTTTTTTTTTCAGTATAAGTATTGAATGGATGGGTCTTGGCAGGAAGAGGAAACCAAGGTGGCAAATTTTTCTGGCTGCCAGTATCAAGTTTCTTAATGATGGAAAATGGATTAGGGAGAAAGCGTATCAATACACAAATGCTGAGTCTAATATAGAAACTGGAGCAAGTTGCCAGAGAGCCCTGGGTTGTGTACTCTTGGAACAGAGCAGCCAAGCCCTGAGGGGCCTCCTAAAGGAAGAATCAGAAATAGAAGCAGACACGCCACTTGCTGTCAGAAGGCACAGAGTTCTCTGGGGAATGCTGAAAGCAGCAGGGCGACCTATTTTTTCCATTTTGTTTCAGGTCTTCTGGTAAGGGTCCTGGGATTCTTGTCCTAATTCCACTTGCCATTTGATTGTAAGTGTGCAGGGGTGGAATGGTGGGGATAAATGTGTGTGTGTGTGTATGTGTGTCTGTGTGTGTGGGTGGGTGTGTGTGTAGAGAAAGAGAGAGACAGAGACAGAGAGAGAGAGAGAGGGAGAGAGAGAGAGGGAGAGATTTGTGTTCTATACTTCCTTAGTGACCGTTAATGTTTCACATTCTTCATTTTGCCTTTAGGATACTGTTTGCAGGAAGACCATTAACTACCCAAGGACCATCTCCATTAATCTCCCTATGAAAGTATAGCTAGCAGGAAATTCCACCTACAAAGCACATAGTATCTTAAAGGCAAAATGAAGAATGTGAAACATAACAGCCTTTAGGGAAGTAGAGGACACAAATCTCCCTCTCTCTCTTTCTCTCTCTCTCTCTCTCACACACACACACACACGTTGTTAGAGTCCATTTATATATATTATTTCATTGTGAAATAAAAACTGGTGGCTGCATTGTGACTTGAGCTTGAACACAGCATGTCTTGCCTATTTTTCTACTTGTGGGCTCCTCCATGATTAGCCTCACTAGTAGCCATATTATGCTCTCAATCAAAGTAGATTCACTAACTGTCCATTATATATTATTACATACAGGTCCACACATACATACACTTAGCCAGTCACATTACCACCTGCTGATTCATGTCAGAAATTCCTTTTTTTTTTTTTTTTTAGAAATTCCTTTAATAAGACACAAAACCTGAAGGGGCTATGCATTAGCTTCTATCTACCTTGTGTGAATGTGTGAAATAAGAAGCTTTCCTGAGAGCAGTTTCTAATGGGGAAAGATGGCATTGGACATTTGAATAGTAATAATGCCTTCCATTTGAATAGCATTTTATAATGTACAGAATGTGTTCACAGTTCTCACTTATCCTCCACTGCTAAGATTGGGTCTTTTTGGAGGCTCCTCCCATCTTCCACAAGATTCACAGAAGCCCTCCAGGATATGCTGTGATTCCTGGAGGGTCCTCCACCCTGGAAGGGGACTTCGTTGTTTTTATTCTAAAAAGGTGTGATAAAACTTTAGCCTTTGTCCATTTGTTGAGTGTTTTTTTTTTCTAATATAGGCTACTAAGAAGCCTTCACAGTGACCCTCTCCACTAAAACCATGGTGAAAGCTCCTTCCATCCCCCAAGACTTAGACCACAGTGTCAGTGCAGGCCAACCTTTTATAAAGGAAGAGGTAGAGGGATTAATCTCTCAGGTTTTTTTTTAAAGTGCCTTTTAGAGAAACCAGTGCAAGATAAGAATTATCTCAATAGCTTTTCCTACCACAACCCTGAAAATGTAGACATGGTCTTTTAGGAGAAGTTCCCTCAAATTAAATCAAATATCAAAGGATAACAATTAAAGGCTATGGCTCTACAAGGCTTGACCTACAAGAAACAAAAGCAACCATGTTGCCTGTATTATGTGGGTCCAGAAAATAATTCTTCAAACTCCATTATTGGTCTTTATATACACTCTGTACCTGAGAGAATGCAAACTAGGTTTCTCAAGACCGAGGCCTCAATTTCCAAATGTCATTTGGATAGCATCATATGGATAGAGTAAGGGACTTTATTTTCATCTTGAACTGAACTTATTTTTCTCCCAAACTTGCTTCTTTATGCTGCTTTATCATGGTCCATGGCATCACTCCTTATTCAGACAATTGATATAAAAACTACAGCATCACCTCTGTCATTTTTCTTTTCTTTCAAGTATCCCTTGAAAACCCAACTTGAATTTCATCTTCTCCATGAAGTTTTCCATTAGCATACCAACACATTTTTATACTCCTATTAACAAATTTGTTAACAAGGCTGCTATGTATATCTTGATTTCTCTTTCCCTATTGTCTTCCTTCCATTTGAGCTCCTTTGGTGCAAGTCTTAATGCCTTCTTCACTTTTGTATCCTTCTGCCACCAAGTACTTAACACCGTGTCTTATACATAGCATGGCATCATGATGTTTTCTGCTGTTCTAGCATCAGATGTTAAGATAAATAAAATAACTTAAACCATTCTCATTGTTATCTTGACAACACTCTGAAATGGTCTTCTTTGATAATCCACCTTCTCAAGATGAAATACTTTCTGTAGAGTTTAGGTTGTGGTGTCTCCATGATGACCAGTGCTCCATGTTCACACTGTACCCTCCCTACTGTATCAGTCTCTCACTTCTCAATAGTTGTAAAGTTTACAGCAAAGGGAGGATAGAGGCAGTAAGGGCATGACTTATTAGTTGTCACAGTTGAACACTGATTCCCTGAAATGTATTGTAGGGCTTCCTGTGTTACCTTACAGGAGGTGGCTTCCACTACATGCCACCCCCAGTGGATAAATTGTTTGCTCTCTTATAGACACACAGTTTAAAGAATCATATTGTACATTCTTAAATGTATTTATACAAGATGGCCTTCTGGATCCTCAAGATCCTGTTAAATGTGCCACCGTTGAGCTCAACTCAGCTGGGAAATCTTTTCCTTTGTACAAACTTGGAAAAATCAATATAAATGGCTATGAGATACTGAAATGAATCTCCACTCACCCCTGCTGTTTCTTTACATGCCATCTGATTGCTCCTGAAATAAAAATGGTTTTTGCTTTCATGGAACATTTTACAACACTAGCTACAATGGGAACAATTATTTTTCTCTTGGAGGAAAGTAAATGATAATTTCTGAGTTATTCAGATAATGAAAGTGAAAACTTAGTTTCTGGAAGACCTAAGGGTTGTGGGGTTTGGGTAAAAGGATCCCCTGGTGGGTATCTGTGGTGACAACTTCCCACCCTCTTGGAACGTGAGGGATGTGGGTGGGAAAGTCATGGGCTTCTCACAAAATAATGAGACTCTGTAAGCACTGACCTCTAATACAGCTCATTGAAAAAAATCCCTTTTCACAGAATGTTTATACAGAGACTATTTAGCTGTTAAGCAAATACAGTATTTAATAGGCCCAGAGTGATCTGCTTACGTGGGAGTCTATAACAATCAGAGAGAGACCATGCCAGAGCATTAAGAAATTAATACGTGGCTTAGACAAACAATGATCCTTGAAGAGAACAACAGTTTGTGGAAGTCAAGACAAATGCCACCTGCCACAGTGACTCCAGGGGAAGATCCAGGGTATGGTCTCCTCTGGAACAAAAGCAGTTTTCCAGTACCTTGAACAGCCAGCTGAGGTGGAACACTGGAAGAAAGAATCAACTCTTTAGTTGTTCCCTGGGTAGTCGTCTCTTAGGTCATTGGAGATGACATTGTGCAAGTTGTAGCAGCTGGTGTTTTCATGCCACCCAGCACACTTCCAGTTCTGTGGCACCCTATAGATTCTGTGTGGAATCTCAGAGGATCTGTGAGAACCACATTTCTCATTTATTATGTACTTACTCTGTGCCAGCCCCAGCACTCATGTGCTTTATATATGTTATTTCATTTAGTCCAATGGGAGGTATGTATATATATCGGTAATCTCCATTTCATAGATAAGAAAATGGGAGCCCACAGAGGATAAGAGACTTATCTAAGGTCTCCCAGCTTTTCAGTGGTGAAACTAAGACTCAAACACTGATATATTTTTTTTTGTTTAAAGTCACTGAATTAGAACCCTCACTCTATGGTGATCAGAGTAAGGTCAGAATTGCCAGATAAGCAAATTCATATGAATAAATCACTGTGGGAGTACAGATGTGCTAGTGAGATTGAAAAGTATCAGCTTTGGTGATCCCCCAGGATGTAGCCTTTCTGAGTTGAAATAAATTTCCCTGACCCTTGCCACCACCACAGTGACATAGAAAAGCGATGCTTGAGCAAGCATTTGTTGATTTGAGATGTTTGCCTTTTAACTCTACTCCCACGTGACACATTTTTCACATGAAATGGTGGAAATTTATAATATATCATTGTATTCTAAGACTGGAAATAACTGTGAGGGGCAAAAAATTAACATATAATTTTCCCCAGGTGTGACACCCTTCTGTTAATTTGTTCAGGTCCCAGACTTTGTTTTGCTAGTGGGGATAATGGGTGAAAGGGAAAAAAAACCCCGAAACTTGAAGAGAGTGTTTGAGAAGAGACCAAGATAGGTGGTCTGGAGCTTGGTGGGGATGGAGACAGCAGATCTGGAGCAGTGATGATGAGTGCATGATGGGACCTTGGAGAGGAAAAGAGAACCTTTTAGACATCAGTTATGTCATGACCATCTAAGCTTTTTCAGAATTGATTTTTGTTTCTTTTGGATATGGCATTATTACAATTTGCCTATGAAGCATCCAGGTTACAATTATTTAAGCTAGGATACCTGGGTGGCTTAGTCGGTTAAGTGTCTGCCTTTGGCTCAGGTCATGATCCAGGGGTCCTGTGATCAAGCCCTGCATCAGGCTCCCTGCTCAGCGGGAAGCCTGCTTCTCCCTCTCCCTCTGCTGCTCCCCCTGCTTGTGTTCTCTCACTCAAATAAATAAATAAATAAATAAATAAATAAATAAATAAAATATTTAAAAATGTTACCTTCACCTGTGCATAGTCCTTTATAATTTAGTAAGCATCATCTTACTCAAGTCTCACAGTAATACTAGGGTGTCAGGAGAAGCAATACAAGCAAGTTCATTTCATCAAGGGTTCACGGAGGTTTCAGAGACATTCTTGCAATTACACAGCTTTTAAGAAGCCAGACCAGTATAAGAGCCCAGTTCTCCGATACCTTTGCCAATGGGCCCCTGTGAAGGCCTCTTTTAAGAATACAAGAGCAAGGTGCGCCTGGGTGACTCTGTGGGGTAAAGCCTCTGCCTTTGTCTCAGGTCATGATCTCGGGGTCCTGGGATTGAGCCCCGCGTTGGGCTCTCTGCTGGGCGGGGAGCCTGCTTCTCCCTCTCTCTCTGCCTGTCTCTCTACCTACTTGTGATCTCTCTCTCTCTGTCAAATAAATGAATAAATAAATACCTTAAAAAAAAAGAATACAAGAGCAAAAGAGCAGCCATAATGTGTCAGTTCAATGGTTCACTCCACCAAATATTTCATTTGAACAGAATGGACCCAGGGATTTCTGCAAAGGAGTATGACAGCTGCCTTTGTAATATCAAAAGTTGGGAGTGCATCCAGACACCTCAAACCTTTCCAACAACAAGCAAGATATTGGGCATTGCAATTTTTCCAAACCCTTCTTGAATCTATTTGCATTTCTTGGCTTCTTCAAGTCTTTGGGAGTAACAAGTTCCACATGTTTACCACCTGCTGTGTGAGGAAGTACTTCCTTTTGTTATTATTTTAAATGACTGCTTTCCAGGCTTAAATGCTCCTGTACCCAAATCCCTTTCCCAACCAGTTATAGTCCCCGGGATGCAATGTCTGTCTGGCTCACAGCCCCTGGCATGCACACTTCTGCTGCTGTTGAGGTGCATGTGGTGGTTTTATCTGAAGTATCAGAGCATGAGGAAGTAAGTGCCTATGGTCTTGCTTTTCCAGTGCAAATACTGCCTATGTGCAGGAGTAAAAGTTGGAATGTGACTTTCCCACAAAGTGCCCTGACAACTTGAAGATGTAAAAGAAAGATCACTATTATGAAACTTTCCTCTTTTTGAGACTATGTCCTTCTGAAAATCTTCACTGTTCTAAGGAATTCCATGCTACTCCAAATGAAATAACTACAAAATCTACTTGCGTGAATGTGCTATTCAGGTTTGAATCCTTTCTAGCAACTGACCTTGCTAATGTGAACATGTTCATATGGTTAAGATTAATGAGTCAATTATTTTTATACAAGCTATCCCTCATGTAGGCTGTTTTCCTTGACTTGACTATGTTAATTAATAAAAAGCATTCAATCCTCCTTCCATTGCAGTTTGTGGTTAATCAGGTGCAATTATCAATAAGGTTATGGTGAATGTCTATGTGCTCAGGCAACTCTAATGAAAATAAGATATATTTGGCTATGAAGAGAAGTACTTAAAGTTTCTCCTCAGTGAGTGCTTCCAGAAGGAAATAAGGCTATGGATCTTGGAAGACACAGGCTGCCATTATAAATATAGTTATGTTTTTAATTAAATAAATACTGAAACAAATGTGATTGAATATGAGATAATCCATTCATGTGGATATTATTTCATGTCATGCCTTAAATTAATACTTCCTAGGGCTTGGCCTGGCTTTTTCTAGTTGAAGAGTGGAGTGTGCAATAAATAAATACACAAAGGCTTACATTTTCTCAGTCTACCTGTACCAGAGCTGTGAAGTGACAACAAGGAGCTTGCTTTAGGAAAGTTCAAGATAAAATTTCAAAGTTGCAGAGAAATTTGAGTAGCAATTATTTAGGTCATCAAAGGTTTCCTTACTCTGTGGGTGGTTGTAAAGGAGTAAATTTATATAAAGCAATTTGCTTAGTGACTGGCATATTGTAAGCAGTTAGAATGTTAATCACCTTTATTTTTATTACCAATCTGGGGTTTTTTGGCTTCACAAAAATTTATTTCTTACAGTTTTGGAGGCTTGGAATTCCAAAATCAAGGCGTTGTCCAATTTGGTTCCTGGTGAGAGCCTTCTTCCTGGTTTGTAAATGGTCATCATCTCCTTGTATCCTCCTGTAGTAGAGAGATCACTTCTTTTATGTTTCTTCTACTAATCCCACTCATGAGAGCTCCATCTTCATGACCTCCCAAAAGCCTCACTTCCAACAGCATCACATGGAGGATTAGGGCTTCAACATATGAATTTCATAGGGAACAGAAACAGTCCATTATGCTATTATTACCAATGTTCCTTCCTATGACTTTTTTTTTAAGATTTTATTTATTTATTTGACAGAGATGGAGAGATCACAAGTAGGCAGAGAGGCAGGCAGAGAGAGAGGGGGAAGCAGGCTCTGAGCAGAGACCCTCCCCCACCCGGGTGGCTCGGTCTTAGGACCCTGGGATCATGACCTGAGCCGAAGGCAGAGGCTTTAACCCACTGAGCCACCCAGGTGCCCCCCCATCACTTTTAATATATGATTTGATTATCATATCATTTGTCAAGGACATACATCTCTTATATGGAATGAAACATGATTGAGGATGGTTTTATTTTTGGGATGAGATAGTTGAATTAAGAGTTTCAAGATCCCTGTGTGGTTGGTAGGTAACAGACTTTTAAAAAAGGAGTAAGTTGAATTGATGGATTTCTGGAATGGTTCATTTTAGGATGGACAAGTGATTTTAGTGAATGGTCAGTTTGTCTTAGTTTATAGAATAAAATGCTATGGATTTCAAAATGTCATTAGCTTTTGAGACTCTGACAATATTTGCAAATACTAAATTGTTATTTTCAGGAAAGATATTTCTTTAAGGCTATTTCCATATATATACGAAATGAATGGCTGCCACTAAATTTTTACTCCTGTCTGCTGCCATTGAAATTATCTTAATCAAGGACAATGATTCATTGCCCAGGGAGAGTTAAGGCATGACATGTTTGTGGAAACAAGACATTCAATCCATTCTGAGGTGTAAATGACTGCTGCTAGAACATTTCCTGGTTGCCCTTCATGATGGAAGAGCAGGAAAGAGAAAAAGGACAGGGGAAGTTAAAGAAGAGTTTGGGAAGCTAAGGACAAACCTTGTGAACTTAATAAGACCAGTTCATTATATCTCCAAGGCTACAGGATTGTCAAAGAGGTTGGAAAGCTTCCTGTGACATCAGTCACTCCAAAGGCACTCACTGAAGACCTACTCTGGGCTAGGGTGTATGCTGCATGCTGGAGTTATAATAATAAAGCATTAGTAAGGTTCTTGCCTTCAAGGAGTTTTCAGTTTATTGGAGGCAGATGGGATAGACATCTAATTAAATGCTGCATTAGGTAGAGCAGTGCCAAGTGTAGTGAGATGCAAGTGAAAGAATGGTTGATTCGACATGAGGTCACAGTAGTGTGTTGCAGCCAGTTTCTATCAGCTTATGAGAGCTGACTATGCAAATGTGCTCAGTGCTGTCATGTAGGTAGCTTAAAGTCAGCGTTTACATCAGCTGGCAAACACTGCAAATTATGGTTCCCCCTCCACCACCTTCAGAGAACTAATTGTTAAACATTTATTAGCATACTACTGCATGGGGGTGTGGAGGAGGTATATAAGGAGAGGTATTACAGAGAAGGGGATTCTTGGGCTGAATTTTGTAGAGCAATTAGACAAATAGCCATTATTAGATTTTTAGAGAGGAGTTTGAGGAGTTTTTTGGGGAGTGTGGGAAGGTGTAGGTTTTTTTTGAGAGGATGGAGGAAAATGGGACTATCAATACATTTCTGATGATTATAAATTGTAGCCAATATTTTATTATTTTTTATTTTTCTTTTATTTCAAATTTTTATTTAAACTCTAGTTAGTTAACATAGAGTGCAATAGTGGTTTCAGGAGTAGAATTTAGTGGTTCATCACTTACATGTAACACCCAGTTGTTGCCAATGTTTTAATCATCAACTGATCCCTGAGGTCAAATTCTAGGTTTTTTTTATCTTTTTGTATATATGCACGTACAACGTTGCACATGATAAACAGACAATAAATGTGTCTTGCATAAAGGGAATACATGTTGATATTCCTTAAGCCTCCTCAGTTACCCTATTTGGATGGGCTCAACCATTTTCACCAAATGCCAAATACTGTGCTAGGCACTTCATATAATTTTATGTATACATTTTAGAGAAGAAACTAAGCACTGATGAGGTTAAGAAATTTGTTCAAGGTCATAGAGCTAACAGCAATAGAAGCAGCATTTAAACCTAGATTTTTTGCTCCTAAATCCCGCGGTTTTTTCAGCTGTCCCATATTTCCTTTCAACTCAGGGGCCATTTGTTACGTGTGGATGACAGTAAGTACTTTGGGAGTGAGAGATCATCAGGGACTGTGGACATGAAGTAGATGGTCTTTAGCTTAAAAATTACTGGTTTAGGGGATATTGGATCCTCTCTGTTTGACTCCTTTGGTGACATTTACGTTAGCACCTTGGCTGATCTATGATAACCTTTTCCATGGACTCCTAATCTGAAATGCAGCTTGATACACTTATATAGTACACCAGAAGGCTGAAGAATGAGGTTTGGATTTTTTTTCCTATCCCACCTTCAATTCGGTTACCAAGAAAAGATCTTTTAGATCAAAACACTATATTTCCCCACCCGCAGAAAAGATGTCAGACAAAAATGTTGAGAGATAATTTTGGATACTTGAATATTGCATCCAAGGACCAAATATGACAGATATAGGGTTTAGGATTATCTATAAGTCAAAGATGGAATACTAAATTTTGGTACTTCAACTGAGCTTGCTTTATGCTACTTAGCCTATCTTATGACCTCTGACTTAGACTGTACACTATTTTTATTTCCATTTTTCAGACTAGGAAATTAACTCTTACTTCTGAAAAGTATATATATAT
>CM052813.1:27534296-27559771 GCA_028533885.1 Nasua narica
TTTTTTAAGATTTTATTTATTTATTTATTAGGAAAGAGAGAGAGTGAGAGAGAGCATGAGAAGGGAGAAGGTCAGAGTGAGAAGCGGACTCCCCATGGAGCTGGGAGCCCGATGTGGGACTCGATCCCGGGACTCCGGGATCATGACCTGAGCCGAAGGCAGTTGCTTAACCAACTGCGCCACCCAGGCGCCCAACTCTTACTTCTTAAATCATAACTTGAAGAGACTCACTCATCACTTGGGTGTATTTCATCCAAAATTCTCATAGTTGTGGAAAAGAATACAGAATAAAATCTATACAGAGTTTCATTTTGCAAGTGAAGGATTAGAAGCTGAAGAAAGGATAGAGTTAATATTAGATATTGCCATAACATAAAAATATATATTGTACCTATACAATAGATATTACCTATACAATAGATAATACAATACAATGGTACCTATATAATACCATATGTGTAATTTCTGGATAACCAGTAGTTAAAGGTGCAAAAATTGGATCCCCTTATATTACCCTACACTAATAGAGTTCTTGGTTGGAAACCATCAAAGACTATTCTGTTTACATTAAGGAAAAGAGGAGTTTCTTGGGTAACAACGGCAATAGCTTATGGAATCCAGGCAGGTTGGATAACAGGTTCAGGTAGTAATCAAGGGACACAAGGCATGGCTGAAGCACTATCATGGGAAGACACTTGCTTGCTGAGGACACTTGTTTGCCAGCTGGGGACTCTACTGCTTCTGGCACCATAGTCAGTGGACACTCATCATGCTGGTGGATTATGTCTCCCTTAGACACTTGCTTCCCTGTTTCTGGATCCTCTAATCCACCACAGCCACCACAAAAAAATGTCTGACTGATTCCACACTCTTATTCATCCATCCATCCATCCACCCATCCATGTATTTATTCATTTTTTTACATTTTTCTTTTAAAGACCTATGAGAGTATGGGGTGGGAGCATCTGCTTGGTAATATCAAGTCACACAGCCACACTCTAGCTTCCTGGGAGGATAGAGCAGGACTATCTTTCTCTAATTTCCCCAATAGGAATTGAACTCTGTTCCCTACCAATTCTGTGATTTACCTAAATCAGAGTGGAGTTTAGATGCTGGGCAGTCCTAAATGAGTGATACTTCCTCTAGTCCTAATTTTTGCATAGAAATGTGCTTAAGAGAAGCTGAGACAGCCTAATTTACATGGAACACTGTTCCAACAAAGCATGCTGTTATACTAATGCAATGAGTCTAATTATGACACATTTATTTCTCTAAATTCACAGTCCTCCTGAACCTATTATGTACACAAAGTGAATTTGTCCAGACTCTGGATTTGTCTGATTCAAGCATGAATGCTCACATGCAGGCTAACTTCTTTCTCACTGTGTGGCTTTGCAATTCAGAAGATGTAAAGAGGTTTTCCCTGGCTTTCAGCCTCCCTATCTATTTTGATCATGAAGGTTAATAATGCTGAAAAGCACTTAGAGTATATAAGGCCGCTGAAGAAATGAGAGCTCTATGGTTTATAGCTGGGACATGACTGGTAATGTATCTGCCAAGAAAGTTGCCATTCATAATTCAGCAATGAATATTGGATTCCATCAGTACTCTACCACTTCTCACTTCCCCCACCCCACCCCACCTTACCTCTTTGCTTCTCACTTGGGAAGTGAGCATTCAGAACCCAGATCTGAGCATCCTGGGAACTTCTGAATTTGTAGGGCTTTGCCAGGGTTGCATAGTCGCTTACCATCCTGACTGAACATTGGGATCACCTGGGAATTATTAAAAAGGCTCAGGCTCAGGTATCACCCTAAACCAATCAAATTGGAACCACTGGGCAGAATCCCAGTTGTCAGTATTTTTAAAAGCTCCCCAGGCTGTTCCAATGGGTGTGAAGGATTGAAAACCGCTGTGTAGCAAAAGGGCCAAATGTCTACATGAACCAGGCTGACTTCAGAACAAAGGCAGTAGAAATGGAGACACCCTCAACACCCAGTTCCTTTTTTTTTTTGGCAGGATTGAAGTGGTCATTCTTGAAACAAGTACTATGCAACAGGACAATAAACATGATTGCATTCCAGTTTACTAACTGTCCTGGACAGGTTACTTTAGTACAATTGTTTTCAGTTTTCTCACTTATAGTAATTTCTACCTCACAGTTATTTGGGGGAGGATATATAAGAAACTTCATTTCAATTTCTTAGTGTAGTACCTGGAACACAGTAAGGGTTTAATAAATCCTAGGTTGTTTTATTATCGTACAGCACTTAGAGTTTTCAGAGCATTCTCATAACTGCTATTTCTCTAGAGTTTAGGCATCATCTTTGTTATAAGCTAGTCTGGAATTTATGGCCCCATTTTGGAGATAAAGGCACAGTGATCCAGAGGTGTGAGTCAATTGCTCACATTCATTCAAGTGGCATCATGATAGTAGGACTAGGACTTCACTTCAGGTGCTAAGTCCCAGATCAGCATTTTTGTATACCATGAGTTGTTTTGCAGAAGTGGTCGAATGAGAAGGAAAATGAGGATAACATGGAATAAGTGAGGTGTGTATGCGGGGTGTCTGTTGACTTAGATGGCAGAAGAAGCGACTGATAAAGGGAAGCTTCTATGTCTTGGATTTAGCTTCCATGTGTTGATGTTATAATGACTGTAGAATTTATTCAAGCAACTCCTTGATTTGATTCATTCTTCACTGTTGGCACATTTATAGAGTTTAGGAATTGAGGGGAGGGTAATAGAAAGCAGTCATACCTCATCTCTAGGAATAGGATAGGAGTGGGAGAGTGACTAAAAAGTCCATTATGATACTTTGAGCTTGAATCGGTGATTGTGATTATGATCTGGTGTTTGTGTGTGTGTGTGTGTGTGTCTGTCTATCTGTCCGTCTGTCATAGTCATATAAGCTTTAGAAAAGAGAGGAAAGGAAAAGATAGGAAGTCTAGGGGCAGTTGTCAGAGTAGCTAAAAGTTCAGCCTTCAGAATCCGTCAGAGCTAGGTAACTATTAGCTATGCCTTGAGAAAATTACCTAATTGCTTTGACGCTTGGTTTCCTCATCTGTAAATTGGGATAATAATGACACTTAGCTCATAACATTTTATGAAAGATTAAATGAGTGAAGGATGTTAAGTCTAATGTAAGTTAATGTGTAAGTGTAAGTCTAGTATAAGACACATGGTTAACTCTCAATACATGTTGGTATAATCAGTCAATCGATTAACAAATCCATCAGTTAGGGATTGGAGTTCTAAGACTGGGAACTTGGACACTGGTCCCTGTTCTCACATAGTTTTGAGACCTCAACAATGTCAGATTGACCTGTACCTCCATTAGTTTCTCCATCCATGTGACCATAAAAGTTTACCATTGTTAGAAATCATTTCCCTTATCTTCTTCTTAAATGCCACCTGAGAAGAGAAAAGTTAGGGTGAAGTTGTTTTGGTGGAAGGGAGGAAGATCTCAGGAGTTCTTAGATTTATTATTTAAACATAAATTCTATAGCCATAAAATGGCCTGAGACTGGTCATTTTTTTAATAGTTAAAAGTTTTTCTTTCCTTTGATCTCCCATCTATTGGGTTAAAAAGCATACTTTAAAAAAAAATATGTGATATTTGTGGAAGGCTATAAGGTCATATTGACATACTGTTCATTTCTGGGCTTTCCAGATATGTTGTTTTATCCACTCTGCTGCAATGTCTCTCGGCCTGTGGCTCTTTCACAAAGTGTGCTAGTGGCAGACAGCACTTTATGGGATGGACTCCAAAATGTAACATCTTTTCTATCAGTCTGCATGCTAGACAGTGTAAGAGCACCCTGAGAGTGAGAAAAAGAGATGACCGAAAGTGAATTATGACCACCTACATGTGAAGGCTTATTTCGGAGAAGAGGCTGAGTCAGGTGTATATGGATAAGGGTGAGGGCCTTGGAGTTAGCTTCCTCTAGACCTTGTATCCTGGCATTGCCTCTTACCAGCTGTGGGAACTGGACTAAGATACTTCTCTACACCCCAAATTTCTCATCTCTAACATGGGGGAAATAATAGTAAAAGCCTTGTTGAGGATTAGATGAGTGAATCCTTTTAAAGTGCCTAATGAAGTTCTTGGTAAATAAAGAGTACTTTTAAAGTTGCTTAATTTTTAACACATTTAGAAAGTGATAACTTGTTCTTCGTTTTCTGGCACAGAATCAGAACAAAGGGGAGGAATCTAATATTTACTGGCCATCTTTTAGGTTTTAGGAACTTTACTTAGTATTTCTTCAAATAGCCCCCCAAATATTATGTGATACAGATTCTTAGCCCTATTTTATAGATGAGTAAATTGATACTCAGAGAAGTCAATCAACTTGTTTAGGGTCAACACAAATAATGAGCTGTAGCCCTAGCTTTAAACTTGATATATGTCACCTTAAGTCCCATTTTTTTTCTCCTTAATTGAATATTATGTATTGAATGAGATTGGAAAAAATACCATTTTGAATAGTCAGCACCAAATCCAAGATACAACTGATGATTTTATTGAATAAACCAGGTATAGGGATTGTGTAGACCCAGTAATGATCCAACCAAAAAAGTGCTTCCTTCTACTTGAGATTAAACAGCCTACCAAGAAACATAGTAAAATCTCCTACAAAAATTCTCTAAAACCAGGACAGGTGATTTGTCTCTTCTGTTTTATCACTGACCTTTGAGGGGACAATGAAAGAAAAAGAATTTTTCTTTCTTGGAATTTCTCTCTTGGAATTTCTCTTGGAATTTCTTCCTCGTCTGTTCTATCTCTGCAATATGTTGCAAAAGGCATTCCTTTCTATTGCTAAGCAAAATCTGGGAGTAACTCAGTACATAAAACAGTATAATTGAAAGGAGTCAATAGTCATAACTAATATTTGTATAAGCATTTTAAAACTTCCAGAGCTGCTTGAAATTCATATCAACTATGGGAAGAAGGATGGACAAGTAGTATTACTATTTGCTTTACTTTTCATGTAAAAAAACAGAGGCTCAGAACCTAAAGAATTTACGCAATATCCTGAGTGCAATAAGTAACCAAATTCAAACTTGAATCTGTCCAACTCCAAAGCCAGAAGTCTCGACCCAAGACCTCTTTGCTCAATGTATGGTCTCTGCACTAGGAGTACCAACTTCTCTTGTGGGCTTACCAGGAATCTAGAATCTTTGATTTCACCTCAGACCCATGGAATCCAACTCTATAGTTTGGTAAGACTGCCATGTGATTGGAATATTTGAATAATCTTCTCTGAGTAGAGCTGATTCTTGGGCAGTACCACATCCCACATTTGTAACATTAGTATTAATCATATTAGCTTGAAAACACAAAGCTGACCATAAGAAAAAATTCACTAGCCTTCTACCAAACATTGCCTCTCACCACCCTTTAAGTAACAGGAAGTAATTTACTTTTAAGCATAAGACAATCTTGGTTTTATTTTCTCTTGGGTCTCTTTGAGTCATGTTTTTGGAGTTTGAAACGACCAAGTTTGGGTGAGATGGTAGAGGTTGCTCAGATACAGATGTTGCTTGACACTGGTGGAAAGGGAGCCCATTCTACTGGGTATGGAATCAGGAAGTACTCTGGTCCTGCAAAGCATAACCTGGGAGGGAACACAGTCCATAGCTGGATTTATCTGAGAACCTTCTCCAGGCTACAAAGCAGTTATTTCTGGCTCACTTAGAAACAGGATGTACTGAGGCCAGATGCCCTGGCCCTACATGAGGAGACCCTCTTCAAATAGTATCTGGCTAGCATGATTCAACCCCAGTAAAGTCTAGAGTGCCTGAGCTGGTCTTTCCTTTCCCAATGCCTGCTTGGAATTTCTTTTCTTTAGAGCCAGCTGTGTTTCTAAGGAATGTGTGCTGTCCAGATGGGCTCCCTCAGTTAAATGGCACTGCCCCCACCCCTGGGAGCCATGTCCAGGGATGACCCAGCAGCCTGCTGGCATTGTGACCCTGGACTGCAGGCTGTGTTCTTCCCTGAAAGGAGGCCTCTCCATCCCTCTACCAGATGATGCTGCTGAGTGAGGAAGAGCACGTTTTTGCACGTTTTTTGCCCTGCTGTAAAAACAAGGAATTTATGAGCATGGTGGTTTGAAAAGAGGGCCTGGGGAATCATTACTGAAAGCATAAAAGACTAATTTTCCCCATAAAGTGGCAGCAATAAATGTCCTGTAAATATGGGCCTCCACTGACTCCTTCTTCAAAAGCATATTTTTACCGTCAATCCAGTAGAGTCTATTTCATGTTTAAGCAGAGTAAATGACATAAACTCAGTGGCACTTTCACACACCCAAAGTGAAGCCATATATACTAAGGCAGTGGAGAATAACCCAGGGGGACACAATCGCTTTGGCTGCCTCCAGTCTGGGGAAGGAGGAAGGGAAGAAGGAATAGTGTGGAAATGAGGAGAAGAGGCTGTCAAAGGAGCAGGGAAGGAAGCACCAGCGTGTGAAAGTCCAGAAAACTAACAGTGGCATTGCCCTCCTGAAATTCTAAGAGTCTGGGAGGATTCTTCCAGTTTTCAAACATTAGGAAAAGCAGTATTTTCGTAATATCTATTTATGAAAATTAAGCCAAAATTAGAATGTAAGTTCTGTAGATTCTTGCCATCCCCCAGTTTGTGGATGTGACAAAGTATCCGAAATTGAGTTTTGGAAAACTTTAAAATTTTCACTTACATTTTCATGGTCAGCAGACCAATGAACAGATGTTGAGGTTTGGGGATGTCAGCCAGGAAGAGGATTCTTGCTTTTCTGAGATCTTGAGAGATTTTGCAGCCCAGACAATGGGTCTATGGGCAGGAGATACTTTTCATAGACTACATCCCTGGGGGGGTGGGGGTAGGGAGTGAACGCTTCACCAGCTTGGTGGCCAAGGAGAAGGAAGGAGCAGCAGTGTTCTTTCACAGTCAGTAAGAGGATCTCTATCAGTAGTAATAATGGTTTAAAAATGAAAAAAACATTGGCACATAGAATGTTCTAGGATTATTTATCTAAACTAAGCCAATAAACCTATAAAAATTCTTTCTTCAGATTTTGCTTCCTGGGAATAGGATATGGGGTTGACCAAGGAGTTCCAGACCGGGATGACCCAGGGAACTAGGCTCTGGATGTTCGGTGTTGGGGTAGGTCATAAAATGGCAGAGAAACTGCTGCTGCTGTTGTCATCGCTATGTCGCCTGCTAAAATGTCCACCTTAATAAGCAAAATGACACAGGGGTGGGAAAAAAACAGCTAAGACTAAGGACTGTGGAGTCAGACATGCTGGGTTCAAATCTCAGTCCCACAACTTAGCATCTAGGTGACATTAGGAGAGACATTTACTTTGCCTGTGCTTCAGATTCCTCATTTGTAAAGTGGGGCTAATCACAGGGTTGGTGTGAGTTAAAAGAGTTAATATTTGCAAATGACTTACAACAGTGCCTGGCACCTTATAACTTCATGGGCTATTGAAGTTGGCTTCATATATATACATGTTGGCTACTAAGTTATTATTGGCTAATAAGTTATTATGAGTTATATAATATACAATGGGTTATTTATAAGTTATGTATCCTACTTCCTATGCATAATCTATGGGAGAATATATCTTGTAATAAATGGGGTATATTGTTTTTCCACACATACTTTGGAGGCATTGATGATACAAGAGTGTGTTTATTTTTTAATCAATGAAAAACACACATTTTTTAGATTAATTTAGTGACAGTATGAATCTGAAAAATTGGCTTCTTCCTCCCTTACTCTATCATACTTGTGCTTTTAAAGTGACTTGACTTGAAATGACTGTGGATCAGGCTTGTCCGACTTCATGGGTTTTCTGGTGACTGTTCTTAAATTTTTGATGCTTGAGTTTTGATTTCTTCTACTTTCCCAATTTTTTAATGTCCAAGCTATGATCTGTCCTCTTCTCTAGGTGCCTTCATTCATGGGCAATTTTCCAGCTGCCTTGCAGACTGTCCTTGCCCTGTGGGACTCACATTTCCTCATTCCACAGTGCGAACACCTCTTAGCCTCCACACTCACAGTCACTATCTTTTTCCTCTTCTTCCTCCATAACATTCCTTTCCTTCCTCTATGACTCCCTGACACTGGAGTCTTGCTTGGTTTCCTGTGCTCTTGCAGGAGGAACCTCTGAGAGACTGTCTCTGAGAGAAATATGAGATGTTAACAGGTGAGTGTAGAGCCCACCCAGGCATGGTGGAGGGCAGGTTGATGCTGGGGCAAGTTACTTTCATTTCAGGGACTGCCAAACCCACACTTCCTTCTAGGCGTGAAGGAGGGCGAGACAAGCCTGTCACTCTGGAGTCCTGAGAAACAGGTTGAGTTAGTGTTGGCAAGAGTTTCTAACTGTTCTTAGGATTACAAGGGGTTAAAATAAAGGGTAGGAGATGTCCCTCAGCTGTAAGAATGTAAACAACCACAAAACTGTTTTGTTAAGAATGAAAATAATTAGGAAAATCATGTTCTAAATTATTAATCATGTTCTATAAGAATAATAGGAGCTGGGCACCGGGTGGCTCAGTGGGTTAAAGCCTCTGCCTTTGGCTCAGGTAGTGATCTCAGGGTCCTAGGCTCTCTGCTCAGGGGGGAGCCTGCTTTCCCACCCCCTCTCTCTGCCTGCCTCTCTGCCTACTTGTGATTTCTCTCTGTCAAATAAATAAAATCTTTTTAAAAAAAAGAATAATAGGAGCTTAGAGATGGAGTGAGGGCCGGTGTCTTCAAAGAGAGTGAGATTTGAAAGGATGAACTTGGTTTGTGTAGGGGGACTTTGGCAGGGAAGAAATGTTTAGGTGACAATGGAATGTGTAGGGTGTTTGGAACAGCGTCCATGCTGGTCTGAAGGGCTCCAGGGGGGTGAATGGTTATAACAGCAAAATCCACTTAGAAAAATATAGTACTTCTCTGTTTCCTAGCAAATTCACATGCAATATCTGCTTGGAAATGGAATTGATTAGGTTGGAGATCACAGAGTTGTGCTAAAGTGAGATCATAGATCTTAAAGAAGTAGAGAGCTCTGCCTGCTTCCAGTGGAGTCAGGAGATTGGTCTGTCTGGCTCTCTTACCCTGAATTTATGGATTCTTTACCAAGAGGGACTGGTCCTAGTTGAACTGTTCTTTAGGTATCTGGGATCCCAGCTTCTGTTTATTGGCTCTGCGCTTCTTTTTCCCTTCCATTGCATAACCCAGCCTTCCTTTTGCTTTGTTTCTGATAACTCACCTTGGGTTCAAATGTGAGCTCACGTGGAGAATGGGAAAGACCCATACCAATTCTCCTTCTTTTACTTGTTTAAAAAGAAGATAGGCCCATCTTTTTATAGACTTGGAAAAAATGAACATTTTTCTTTATCTAGGGAGAAGCACCTGCTAGTATAGTGGGGCCTTTAAAAAAAAGGAATGCATATATTAGCTTAACTGAATGCATTATTATTAGCCATCATTTTCAACTTCTCAGAGTGCTGTCACCTACCCCTGAGGACCTTCATTGGGCTGATATTGGCACTGATTCAGATTACATTAGTGTAAATTTGGGTTTTCCACTGCCTGCTGCTTAATAACTATCAGCAGTTCTGTCCCCACAGTATCATTAGCACCTTCTTCCTCCAGGTGCTGACTAGGGACTGGAGAAAGCCCCCAAGCCTACAGCAATTTACACCTGTTGACTCTCCCTGCAGCTAATTCATCTTCATGATCTGTCAAATTCTTCACTCAACTCTTAACTCTCTCAATACTTTTATGGAGTTCGCTTGTCCAGAGTCCATTGATTTTTGAGCTTTGTAAGGTTAGGGAGGCAAGGGACATTGCGGACCATCTTGTTGACATCTTCTGCTTTCTGGATAATGTAAGTGAAGGTCAAAGAGGTTAAGTAATTTCTCTGAAGTCACACAGGAAGGAGTAGAGGCAGAGCTGGGCCTCTACCTTGTTCCCCCTAATCTTCATTCTACATTCTTCCAATTGCCTTGACTGTATGTAGCTTGGGACTCTGCAGGCACTCCCATGACCCAGTCAGCTCTTGGACACGTGGTCCTTTGAGATGGAGGCCTTGGCATTTAGAGATAGCCTATAGGTTGAACTGCCACATTTAAAAAAAGCTACCATCAATGGTTGCAGAAATTTTTATAATGTTGTAACCTGTGTTATCCTCACCAGACTGTACACATATTAAATTTCTATAGAGTATGTTTATTTTACCATAATGGGTCAAATGGTCAGTCTTTACTTTTTCTTTCCTTTTCTCTCTGCATCTGTTCAGTCATCAGTCCAGCTGAGCACTGCCCTTTGAAAGTATTTCTCAGATTCTTTCTCAGTTCCTGCTCTAAAATCCCTCTCCTGGGCGCCTGGGTGGCTCAGTTGGTTAAGCAACTGCCTTCGGCTCAGGTCATGATCCCAGGGTCCTGGGATCGAGTCCCACATCAGGCTCCCAGCTCCATGGGGAGTCTGCTTCTCCCTCTGACCTTCTCCCTTCTCATGCTCTCTCTCACTGTCTCTATCTCAAATAAATAAATAAAATCTTTAAAAAAAATAAAAAAAAATAAAATCCCTCTCTTATTTCAGATCCCAGTGACTACAATATCATCTTAGGTGGTATCCCTGAGCCCTCCACTCTTGACCCCATAAATCTGTCTTCCACACTCATTCCAGAGTCATGGTTTAGAACCAATCCTGTCTTTTATCAGCATATCTTATAGGTGATGACTTCCCACTTAGAGGAGTCTCCAAATGGGGCTCTACAGACTCACAAGGGGGTACATGTGCATGATGGATTTTATTTTACTTGTTTATTTTTTTAAAGGATTCATTTATTTATTTTAGAGAGAGAGAAAGCATGAAGGGGAGGGGCAGAGGGAGAGGGAGAGAATCTCAAGCAGACTCCCCGCTGAGCATGGAGCCCACTGGGGGGCTTGATCTCATGACCCTAAGATCATGACCTGAGCCAAAATCAGGAGTTGGATACTTAATCAATTGAGCTACCCAGATGCCCTGAAGGGATTTAAAAAAATCAATTTCTAGGTCTTTCATATCTGAATTAGCCTCCAATCACAAGATTCTTTTACTTCTTATAAAAGAAAGATAAGCTTTTTACCCATTCTAAATCTTACTTTAGTACATTGTCCTAGGATGTAAAAATCTCTGAATATCAAAGGGATAAATTGAAATATTGGCTTTTAGAAAAAACTTCCTTTAATGGTTAATCACTATACTTTGATCATCAGCTGAAACAGTGGAAGGTTAATGATGTTAATTCTTTAGAATGTAACTGGAATGCATGGAGGCTATCACATTTTCCCAGATAATTGTATACATTCAAATTTAGTGTGCTTTATCAACAGGGTAGTTAAAATCTATTTATCAAATCATAAAACACAATGTTTTTTTCGTAAATAGTTATTTCTCATTTCATTTTATGCAATGTTTAACATTTTCCATGTCCTTTTATTTAAAAAACAAAATTTATGATGAAAAATTTTATTTTATTTTTTTATTTTTTAAAGATTTTATTTATTTATTTGACAGAGAGAGAGAGATCACAAGTAGGCAGAGAGGCAGGCAGAGAGAGAGGGGGAAGCAGGCTCCCTGCTGAGCAGAGACCACCCCCTCATGCGGGGCTCGACCCCAGGACCCCGAGATCATGACCTGAGCCGAAGGCAGAGGCTTTAACCCACTGAGCCACCCAGGCGCCCCTGAAAAATTTTAAATGTGTGTGAGGAGCAATGTGGATTTTTCTCTCCCTAAATTTTTATTTGACAAAATTTTAAACATACAGAGAAATTCAAAGAATGATACATGGGCTCCTGGGAAGCTCAGTCACTAAATGTCTGCCTTTGGCTTGGGTCATGATCCCGGGGTCCTGGGATCAAGCCCCGCAATTCAAACTAAATTTCACACATGAGACACACAGTTTTTAAGTTATTTTAGTGAGTATATGAGCAGATAAAGTTTGAGGGCCATGGACTTACGAAGAGAGACCAAACTCTTTAGCTGGCTGTCCATGGAGGGCAGGACCGAGCCTGTGGCAGAAGTGGTTTTCTTGTGCTTCTCTTTTGTGCTTTATCCTTGGCATTTGCTGCATCCAGTGCTCCAGTAACATGAAGCTGGTTGAAGTTCCCTTGCACCAAGCTGATTAGTAACTCTTTGTTATGGTAGCATAGACTGTTCTCTCTGCCTGAAGTTTCTTCCCTGCCTCCAGGCTTTCCTGTATCACTTCAGTGTATCCTTTAGGACTCAGCCCATGGGGCACCTTCTACATCATAGAGTCTTAAAAAAAATAAAAGCTTGTTGAATTCTATTGAATATGGTATGGTAAAAATTATTTCCTGTGTTACATATTAGATGATCTGAGAGTAAAACATTTCCCTCAAAGTTTTTTTGTGCATCTCTGATATTTTGTTCTAGCGTATTTCTCCTCTTGCTCCTATTACCACATAAGAACTACCTGTGGCCTGAATCCCTTGCAATTAATATTTGTATTTAATTAAATATATTAATCATTATTAAATATATTTGAACATGTTTGTTTTTATATTCTTATGTTCCTGGTCTTTTTAGGGAAGGGAATCCAAAGTCCAGGAAGCACCAAATCCCGACAAGATGATATTGACAGAGAGGGAAAAAAATGGTGGTCTTTTCTGTTGCTCCAAGTCCTGCGGTGTCATCGGCCAGAATTGTGTCACATGTTCATTCTTGAACAAACCACTGGTTGGGGGAAAGCTGAGGCAACATGAAAGGCTAGACCAACAAGAATCCACCCTTGCAGGTCTGGATGAGGCAACGTGCGTTAAGGGTCAAGGCTACTTGAACAAAACAGGAAGAAAGAGGATAGATGTTGGAGAGTTAACCAACAGTATCTGCTAAACCTCCTTTCTCTAAATTGGCTAGTAACCTTAGGGAAATTGAGAAGATTGGTACTGCATAAGCTTGGTGCAGCTAATTGGTGCAGGCATGTTTTGCTGATCT
The DNA here is from genome assembly GCA_028533885.1 of Nasua narica. NCBI lineage: Eukaryota > Metazoa > Chordata > Mammalia > Carnivora > Procyonidae > Nasua > Nasua narica. The sequence continues at coordinate 27,547,271 of CM052813.1, forward strand.
ATTTTTTTCTTCTCTCCTTTCTTCCATCCTTACTTTCTTCCCCCTTTCTCTCTCTCTCCTCTCTCTCTCTTTTCTCCTTCTCCTCTTCCTTCTTCCATGGCTGGGCATTTTAACCAATTATTACTGTTTTAGTTACCAAATAACTAATCTCAGCAATTTCATCAACCTATGTTGCCCTTTCATTTTATCATCTTAAAATATTCATCCTTCAATCTCAGATTTCTCAAAATAAATGTCTGTCTCCTATGTACGTCCATAGAATGTTTTGATAACTCTCAACATAGAAGCAAAGCTATTTTGGTAGGATTTGTTTTCCCAGTGCATAGTGAATAAATAGAGCTCAGGGGTTATCTATTCTCATTTCAGTTCCCTGAGCACCTTTCCGGTGTTTTCTATATAGCAGGTACTTAATAAATGAGTTCATTTAAGAAAAGGGCTTGTGTGTGTGGCCTTTTGTAGATGTGGTCAAGAAGTAGTCTCTTTATTCTCTTTTGAATGAACTTAACCATGTCATTGGTGCCTTTCTTTTAGATGCTTTTGTCAAAGGTTTTTTTTGTTATTGTTGTTGTTATTTGTTTTTAATTAGTCTACAACCCTTCTAAGGAATAATAACCAAAAAATTAAAATGCCCTGTAATTTTCTTTGGCCTAAGGGAAGATTATCTGCATTCAGCCCTTTCTAACAGTGTGTTTCAACCAGATGCATTGGTGGCATTCCCATCTTTCATGATAGTCTCCTTCAGTGGTCCTTTTTTCAGAAAGTTTTTCTGAAAAAACTTTCCTTGAGATAAAAACAACCATTTTCTTTAGTTTGGGTGTTGTTTTACTGCTTCCTTTTCTTTTTTTCTCTCATTGAAGAGTGGTCTTTCTTATGAACTTTGAAAATTCAGCCCCCAAAGCTGAATTCCTTTAGGAAGACTGTACACTTTGCATTCATCCTGGAATGCAAGACCTGAGCAGCCAACGAACTCACTTGCAGGAGTCAGGGGTACCTTGACTCAAAAGGCAGTGAGACACTTCAGTGAAAAAGGTTTCCATTTCTGTTTGTTTTAGCTTCTCTTTTCTTCAGAGCTGGTTATGACTGCAAATACCTGACAAATGAAATATCCTTTCCAAGTAAAGATTTGGTTTGTGATATACTGAAAGAGTAATGGATTTATTATGGGGCCCTAGAGGGTCAGGAGGGTTCTTTGAACTGATATGTTCTCTTTTTTTTATCCTAAAATTTGACCAGTAGCTATTGAGTTCAAAATGGGAATGTGGTCTCATTCTTTTCTTGGCTGGACACTCCCATAGGTTATATGGGAAAGGAAAAAGAAGAAACAGGGAGAGGAAGATGAGTTCCTTGGTACCCTAACATAGTGTGCCCTGCATAGAAAGTGTACATAATGATTAGGTTCAAAGATTAATCCAGAAAATTCTTCTTAATCCATAAAATACCTCAAATTGTAAAGTATCCTCAATCAGTGTAGAACTGTCATTATGGAGTGCTTTTGTGTATAGTACTTGTATAGTACTTTTTTTGATCTTAATAATACTTTATGCTATATTACTCTCCTCATTTTATGGATGAGGAGCTTCCTAGCTCATAGTATCCAGAACATAGTAAGTGTTCATTAAATGTCTACTGGATGAATAAGCAATCAGAAATAATATATCACATGGTGTGTGATGAAGCTGGGCCTTGTGCACAGGTCTTCTAAGTGTCCAGTCTGTTCAGGTATCTTTCCATTTCCATATTTTTCAGGCTTGCTCATGAAAAAAGACTTCAGTGTTGGAGAGGAGACAATGAATCAACTGTGTCTGGGGATACAGCCTGAATTTGTTTTGTGAAAGATTTCTTAAAGAGTCTACACTTTATTGACTTAAAAATGTATTTCTCTCCCAAATGAATGTAGGCATGCTTGTTGGAAAAAATCAACTCAAACAGTACAAATTTATATAAAGAAATCATGGAGTTAACTGCCATTTACAGTTTTTGTGCACATGTGGGTTTTATTTGAAAAGTTCATGTGAATTAAGCCTTCCATCCCATATACCATCTACATGTCATGTTTGAAATGACTTATCAAGTACAACTGATTCAGGGAAGACATCCATGCGTATCCCATGACTCTAGAGTCCCTGGTACTTTGTGGCTTGCGTCTGTCAGGGAGTATCCCATTTTGAGATCAATGGAGTCCTGCTGCTGCTTCTGCTTCACAGGACTGAGCATGGATTATGAAGGCCAGCCTGGAATTAATATACAAATGACACTGTTCTTAGGGGAAAATATATACTCAGTTCTCAACAAATGAATATTTAGAACATTAGCTGGGGACTGTGAGTCTGTGAGGTTAATGTTACTTTCAATCTTGAAATTTTTGTGAATCCAGATTCCACAGGCAAGCTATAAATTCCTCCTTTCCTGCCTGTCTCTCACTGACCATCTCTGAAGATCAGGAGAGTAAACATGTTGGCAGTGCCTTGTGTTGGTGGCCACAACACCACAGGCCCATAGCTCTGAAAGCTGCGTGCTACCATTCCATGCCTTGATTCTCTTACCAAACCTCTCCTTCAACTTCTTTGAGTTTGAATCAACTTCAGTGATTCCACCCTCATCTCCTGCCTACAACTTCCCTTAAAGGTAGAAGGTAAAGGTCTTTACAGAAAGCAATGAGGGTTACACTCTGCTGCTTTCAGTCACACTTGTGTGGTCAAAACAATGGGGTTTGGCTTTGAGTCAGAAGCAGGTGACAGTGATGCTTCCTCCTTTCCTCCTCACTTTGTTCTTACTTGCTCTTGCTGAGAGTCAGCTCCTGAGGAGAGAGCTCACATTTTCTCATCCCTCATTTCCTCTCCCACATCATCCCTCAAACTGCATGTAGCAACATGGACGGTTTGACTTCACTGGGGGAGGAAATCACTCTCATTTAGATTTTGAAAGGGGTGGAGGAAGGGAAACAAAGGGTCAGTTCAATGGGAAATAAACTGAGAAACATCCCCTCATTCCTGAGTCATGAAGATAAGTATTGTGCTCATGATGGAATTTTGGATAATTCCCCTGCTTATGTTTCTGCAGATTTCAGGAAATGGCCTATTTGTCTAGTCATTGCCTCCCTATTGTGTTAGGCCCATCATCCAGGCATGACTTGGATGATTAAAAGCAGCACATGTACTAGTTCAACAATAATACAGCTCTTCTAAAAATATGCATGTGTCCACTATGGTGTCATTGTATCGGAAGCCAGGAAAATGAACTCTACTCCCAGGAGAAATAAAAGGGAAAAAGAATCAACAGTGTGATTATAACTCACTTTCCCCTTAGCCCCTCTTGTATGCTTTAGTTTCTGGCAAATATTTTTCCTTCTATGCACTGTCTTGGTACTTTTTATTAAGAAAAGCTAGTACCTGCTTAATGGTGGTCCTGTGATCAGAAGAGTACAATTTCGTCTCATCCGTTTTACAAGAAAGCTTTTGAAGGCAGAATTTGTGTTTAAATTAAGATGTCACTGACAGGCATGAGAAAGTGTTTAACTAATGTAATGACCTTCTGTTAATGAGGGGAAATATGACCTAGGAGTCATTAGAAGAAGCTACCTCAAACATACTGAAGTCCACAAAGCAAGCTGGCTCAGAAATAATTACTTAACTGGAAGGAGAAGAATCAAGAGGACATCTAACATTCACTGAGCACTTACTATGTGTGAGGACCTGGATTTATTTAAGGATAATGTAAACCATTAAAGTTAATCATTAAATCTGTAACTCATCCTGTGAGGGAGGTTTTTTTCCCCCTCTCACTTTATAGATTAGGAAATTGATGCTTAGGATAGTTCAATGACTTGTTCAAGTCGCATAGCTTAAAAGAGGGCAGAGCTGAGTTTTGCAGTCAATTGTACCTGACAATTCCCATTATAACACACAGAAAGGCAAGTGTTAATTTTGTATTTGTGATAAACATATTTAGACAAATTTTATATGATGTTATTTGAGGATTTACAGGAGGAACCGTGTTATAAAATACCTTTTCTAGTTGTCCAGTTTTATCATTAACTCTGGCCTAAATGCTAACTCTTTAAAATAACTGGCAAAAAAAGTCTTTGATGATTTGCAGTTTGATGCTTAGTGCTCTTTTAAGAAAGGACTAGATCTTGAGAAATTTAGTAGCTGCCAGTAGGTCATGATGGGATCGTGAAGATGGGTTGGTAGTGTCAAGGCTATGTCAACCAGTGATAAGCAGGGGAAGGGACTAGCCATGTCACTTCTCTTAGGTACTGGAAGTCACAGTAAATCAGTAAAAAATATGGAGGTAGATGTTTTATCTATCACAAATTTCCAGGAGCTCAGAGTCCTCAAAGATGTGCCTTAAATGCTGACAGAAAGAGGTTAGAATTTGTCCCACTAGGGGCTCAGACTAAGTGTGTTGGTGGAGATGGAGGACAGAGTTAGGGTGAGCTCATTCTCTCCCCTAAAGCCTTCTTCTGAATTCCCCAGTGTCTGTCACCAGCACCCTTCCAGCCACCTTCAGGTCCAGAATTCCAGTCATTTTTTCCTCCTGGTCTATCACTTGCTCCCTCCCCCAATAAACTCAGGCACGTGTGCATGCAGACACACACACACACACACACACACACACACACACACACACTTCCTTCTTTGCCACTGATACTTTGAGATCTACTAGGATCTTATAAAAGTGGCTGTATGGCTTTCTTCAGATTTTCTAATACATATTTAACACTAAAGTGTCTGTAGGTGGCACTCTTAGCTCTGATCACAACTCTCCCAACAGGAATTTAAGCTGGCTGTAGATAAAGTACAGATGAAGCTCAGTTTGACCAGTTGGCTCTGGGACAATGAGACCAAAGTACAGCTCAGTATCCCTTTGGCACCCAGAGGGATTTCATCAGTCAATTGGTATTCCCTCAGGCTAGACCTCCTTCACCCAATCTTGCTTCCCAGTATAGCCTCTCTACTCCCAGTTTCTGAATCATTAGTTAACAGTTGTGTGTTATTGTGGTTTGATCTTAGGGCTCACCCTACTAAGCTATCCACTGGTAAAAATTCCTTGGTGTTCTAATACACTGTGATTTTGGTTTCCCACAGAGATCCTATAAGTGGGGGCACAACCCCCTGGGTACACCTTCCTTGAAAGAAAAAGTTGAGTAAGCATAATCACTATGGATGTATACCACCCTCCCCCAATGCCATTGGTGACTTGGTGGAGTTTCTAAGCCAAACCTTGGGAGAGGGTAGATCTCCACTTCCCTTTTAAAAACCAACCAACCAACCAATCAACCAACCAACCAACCAACCAACTAACAAGCAAACATCAGCAAGATAACTCAGAAAGGAGAGAGGGGAAAATCCTCAATTATCTCAACTGCATTTGTGGTTCAAATAGAAGCAGGGAATGCTATAAATGTTCTGACAAGTATTGAGAGTATTTTTATGTTGACAGATGCACATGTGGGAACCACCTGTGGTACTACATTAGAAGGAAGACTCCCAGTTGCCTAGGTCATTAAAGCCAGGTGTTCTTTCTTGCTTGAGTCTTAACCTCCATTTGAGGAGAAAACTTATGTTCCACTCAAACCTGCTTAGCCCCACTAGTAAGAACAGACTTGTGCTTTTGTGGAAAGAAAGACTATCCAGTTTTTTTGTTTTGTTTTGTTTTGTTTTTTAAGCCTGGTGTTTATTGTGAGCTGATGACAATGGATGTGGCTTAGACCCCTAGTTCTGCTTCTGTGAGCCCAGAAGACCTGGAAATGACTGTTAGAGTTTATAAACTGCCAGTGGTCCAGAGCACCAATTTGGGGGAAGTAACAGGAGAAAGTAGTATTGTGAATTCAAGTTCAACAGAGAAAAAAATGAACATTTTTTCTCCATACCTTTCACTGTTCTGATTTTTTATTTCTGTTTATGCTACTAGCATTTCCCCAAAGCTACACATCTGAATTTCCTGCATCCTCTTTCACCTTCATCTTTTATATCCGATCAGTAGGCCCATCTTGTCAGTTTTATTTTGTTCTGTAACCATGTGTGCACACGTGCATGCACACACATGCTCATGCACACACACACACACACACACTCCTTTCCATTCTCCATTGTCACCACTCTAGTGCAGACCCTTCTTAAATGTCTTTTCATCTCAAATATCTCTACCAGTCCATGGCATTCACCACTAAGCGACTGATGGTCTGGTCAGGTTACTCACTGCCTCATAAGTGGCTACACACTGGACAGTAAAACCCAGACCCTTACTTAAGAAATGTATGACTATTGAGGGAGGAATCATATTTAATTCATTTTTTTCTTTCAGAATACCTAGGACCTTGAAATATTTAGTGATTTGAATTCAGATGAATGGAATACAAGGTCTTTGGTGTTGCTTCATTATTCGGTGTTTTATCTTTAATCCCTGTATCAGATGCTTTTAGTGGCCCACTGTTGTAGGGTCATCTACAGCTTCAGTAGACCATTCTCTCTAAACCAAAAAGGCTTCTTGTCTCAACCCCCTGTGTCTCATTACCTGAGGATTTTCCCAGCTGCAAGAGCATGCTTAGCTGTAAGTGCCATGGAGTTAATATCCATGAAAGAGTAACCCTCAAACATTCAGAGAAGGGAGTTGGTGGATAGCTATCTCAGCTTCCTTGTTCCCTGTGAGGACAATTCTGACCAGTGGTCTACACAGTCTTTCAGTAGGTCTTTAGAGGGAACGTGTTCTAATCGTCCATAGTGACAAGCCATGAGGTCACCCTTCATTGTCGTTCCCTCCCTGCCCTGGCTGGTTTCATCACTCCCTTTCCTGAGTTTCCTGGAATCACTCCAAATTAAGCTACATTAACCCAAATTCTTGTCTCAGGTTATCATTTAAGAGAAATCATGCTTCTGTACATACACAGCTCTAACATTGCCCCCTGCCCTCAATGGGCTACAGAGTGTTGTCTGAACAAATCCTTTGTTTTTTCACCTCTTTCTGAGTTGTTCCTTCTGCCCAGAGTGCACCTAACTTTCCCTTTCTGTGGATAAAAACTCCATTTATCTTTTAAGACCTAACAATTTATACTTCTCCTAAGATCTAAATATATCCTCCCTTACATTATAATCTTTATGTATTTGCTTCATTTCTTCTAGAAGACTATGAGCTCATTGGAAATATGTTGCCTTTACCTTTGCATTCATCATAGTGCCTGGCTCTAGGAGGTGCTCAATAAACATATATTGACTAATACTTAAGTGAGTGGTCAGGGCTGGATGCTGTTCAGTCTGCACATGTCTAGCTCCTTACTGCCTGACACACTGGAGGTAGAACATTTCTAATTCTAAAGACTCCAGCAGACCCAGGTCTGATTCTCATTCAGTTGGTTTAAGGATTTCAAGTATTTTATGGTTGCTCTGCAATTCTAAAAGCAGAGAAACAGTGTCTGATTATTTTGGGGGGGGGGGCTTGAAACCAAGTAATTTCTACACCCGTAGTGCCCAGAGCCCCTTGTGTTATAGCTAAAGCTGACCTTTGGCAAATGTATTTTTCATGATCTCAGAGCTCATTACATAGTTGAAAGGTTATCTTTCAACTATGATTCTTTCATACCATCTTGAATGAACCAGACTGATTACTACAGGCATTTTGGAGAGAAACCTCAGTGGGGTTAGATAGAAAGGACTAATAGAATATGTGTGACTTGTGCATGTCCTTAAGGGGTCAGTCACACAGACTGTCCTCCCTTCTAAAAGCTAGAATCACTAAGATGGTCCAAGACCTGGTTGCCAAGACTGCAGGCCTGCAACATTAGAGTATCGCTTTCTGTGAATAAATGCCTGAGTTGAGCATTTATTAACCCTGCTTTTCAGCTTGTGCTGTGTTCATCAAAAATGATTGACTGGAGGTCAGGCTTCTAGGGTGAATTTAGAACACCACAGTGAACTGTTCACAGGGTCCCAGATTCCTTAAGTTGGGAATAGGGGGCAAACTTGAACCCTTAACAGTCCATCTCCAGCTTTTGGTGTCTTATGTACATAAAGTGAGACTTTATGTATATGTGTGTGTGTGTTTAATATGGTATATGACACTAAAGCCTCTTGAGATATAATAGGATTGTAGTTCTAAATATCCTCAAGAGAAATAAAATGATGTCTATAGTAATTTTTGTCTATATATATACATATCAGAGCCAAGGGGAGGCAGTTTTATTTTCCCTCTATTATTATATTATTTTCACTGCTGCTCACCTTTGTATGCTTCTGGGGAAGTAAAAACTTGATTCACAGCAGGACTAGAAGTTCTATTTCTTTCTTCCATCTAGACTTGGATCATGTAGCCAAAAAGGAGCCTTCATTTTTAGAATCATGAGTTTGTCTCCTTCTCTTTGAATTTTTACACTTTAATTTATAAGATCCAGTTACTAGATTGTGATCTATGCAGACTGTGTTTTTTTTTTCCCTTTAGGTTATTGAGATATAATTGACATATAATGTTGTATAAGTTTAATGTATACAATGTGATGATTATGCTTCATCATGTGATAATGCAAAATGATTACCACAATAAGGGTAGTTAACACATCCATTACCTTAAATAGTAACAATTTTCCCTTTTTGTGGTGAGAACTTCTAAATCTACTACTCTCTTAGGAACTTCTAGATATATAATACAGTATTATTAACTTTAACTACCATGTTGTACATTAGCTCCCCAGAATTTATTCATTTTGTGACTTTGTACCACTGAGCAACATCTTCTCATTTCACTGTTGGTAATGACTCTTCGTTTCAATGAGTTTGGCTTTTTCAGATTCCACATATAAGTGATACCTTACTGTATTTGCTTTTCTCTGTCCGAAAATATTTCAGTTAGCAAAATGACCTATAAATAGTGCTGCAATAAACATTGGAATGTATGTACCTTTTTTGAGATAGTGATTTCATTTTCTTTGGATGTATACCCAGAAGTAGAATGTTAGATCATATAATAGTTTTAGTCTCCATTTTTTAAGGAACCTCTATACTAGTTTCCACAGTGGCTGTACCAATTTACATTCCTATCAACAGTATACAAGTGTTCCCTTTTCTCAAATCCTTACCAGCACTTGTCAGTGCTTGTCTTTTTGATAATAGCCATTCTAACAGGTGTGAGGTGATATCTCATTGTGGTTTTGATCTGCATTTCCCTAGTATTTGGTGATGTTGAGACCCTTTTCATGTACTTTTTGGCCATTTTAATATCTCCTTTTAAATAAATGACTTGTACCCTGGGGTAAATAATACATTATATGTTAATAATTAAAAAAAAACCCTAGTGATGTAAAATAAAAAAAAACAAACAAAAAACAAAAAATCTACTGATGTACTATATGTTGGCTAATTGAACGGAATAAAAAATATAATAATTCAACCCCCTGTTTGTACACTTCTAAATAAACTGAAAAATTTAAGAAAAAAAAATTAAAAAATAAAACTCTGCTGTTGAATACAGTAACCACTGGCCACATGTGGCAACTGAGTGCCTGAAATGTGGGTGGTAGGAATTAAAATGTTCTGTAAGATTATATAATTAGCTAACACCAGATTTTGAAGACTTAGCACAAAAAAAAGAATTTAAAATATCTAAAAATAAATAAATAAATAAATAAATAAATAAATAAATAAATAAATAAATGTCTATTCATGTCCTTTGTCCATTTTAATTCCATTACTTGTGGATATTTTTGCTATTGAGTTGCATGAGTTCTTTATATATTTTGGATATTAAACCCCTTATCAGATATAAGACTTGCTTATCTTCTCCCATTCTATAGGTCACCTTTTCATTTTGTTGATCACTATTTTTTGCTGTTCTTTGTAATTTGTTGCGGTCCCATTTATCTATTTTTGCTTTTGTCGCTTTTGCTTTTGGTGTCAAATGAAAAAAAATTAATGCTGAGACCAATAATGTCAAGGAGCTTACTGACTGTATTTTCTTCTAGAAGCATCATGGTTTCAGTTCTTATGTTCAAATCTTTATCTGTTTTGAGTTAACTTTTGTGTATGGTGTAAAATAATTGTCTAGTTTTATTCTTTTGCACATGGCTGTCCAGTTTTCCCATCATTTACTGAAGAGACTGTCTTTTTCCTATAATATATTCTTAGATCCTTTGTTGTAGATTGATTGACTTTATATGCATGGGTTTATTTCTGGCCCTTTATTCTATTTCATTGATTTCTTCTACATTTCCCACTTGCCATATCCACTCTCTCACTGCCACCACCAAACTTCCTAAATAGCCTCAGCTAAATTGCGTCTTCCTTCCTAAATAACCAGAGAAATTGGTATTTACCATATGGTATTAATTACATTTGATCACGTATTGTTTCGTTTTTAAAGAACAATAACTGTGTCCATGTGCTCCCCAAATACTTAACATTGTGCTTTGTAGGTAGCAGGGCTCCAGTGTATGTTGGGAAAAAAAGAAACTTGAAGGTGTTGTTACTCTCTTCTGTGTCTGTTGATTTTGTCTGGTAGATTTTCCAAATTATGAGCAGCTCAGTTTGTTTGCCACAGACCAAAGGAGTCTATTGTAAACGATAGCCAATTCTGCTGGATATTCACCATACCAAAAATTAGACAGGCACAGAATTCACCTGCTTTGAAGGAAGGCAACTCCATATTGAATAGTCTGAGTTAACAATGACTTAAAGTTGCTGTAGAAATTATATCAAACAAGTCTCTTTGTATCTTTTTGTGGAAACATGCCAGTGTCTTTTGCCCTAGAAGTACAGGATACCTAATCCCTTCTTTTTTTACCTCCAACAAAGCAACAAGGCAGCCCATTGCTGTCCTTAAGGATTTTCCAGGCAGTAAAATATCACCTGTTAGGAACATGTTCACTATGTCCCCAAGCTACAGAGCCTCTTTCTTTGAGATAGGGACAGACACCATTTACCTCTGCATTGTCTGGAGGCGGAGGGTGAGGGTAGTTGGAAGTAGAGCTGACCAACCTTTGTCTTTACAAAATATTTATGTATAATTTTTGTGAAGACCCTCTTATAAGGCTAGGATGCAACATTTCTTTCTATCCACCTCTCTCACAGGAAGAAAATGTGAACCATATAGCATTGCTCTCTCCAAAAGAAAATAATTTACCACAAATAACTTTTTCTCCTATAGTTCTCTTTTTAAAGATTTTATATGTCCTAAATGTGATGAGGAGTTTGGAATTATCAAGTTAGTTTATGTTTATATCCTGTGTAGATTGTGTGTCATCTTTTATGTATGTATGTGATTACCTTTATGCTATGTGGTTTAATGTTGTCCAATAGAACTCAGATGCTCAGTTCCTACTTTGTTTTTCCATTTGGATAATTTTTATTTACTTGTACTTAAGTACAACAATTCTGGTATTTAGCCCTTAGAATAAGTTCTTCATTTTTTTCTTGTGCTTTTTCATTTTTGGTGTTTCTTTTTCTTTTTTTCAAATATAATCTCCATCTATCTTCCTTTTTTTAAAGATTTTATTTATTTGACAGAGAGAGAGATCAGAAGCAGGCAGAGAGACAGACAGAGAGAGAGAGAGGGAAGCAGGCTCCCCGCCTAGCAAAGAGCCAGATGTGGGGCTCGATCCCAGGACCCTGAGATCACGACCTGAGCCGAAGGCAGAGGCTTTAACCCACTGAGCCACCCAGGCTTCTCTCTCCATCTATCTTCTGAAATTCTTATCTTTTAATGTCCCCCCCCATTTCCCTACATATTCTTTTAAATATATATCATAACTATTTAAAAGTTCTTTCCTGGTAATTCCAAATCTTTATTATTTGGGAACCTGCTTCTATTGACTATTTCCTTTCTTAATCATGAGTCAAATTTATTCTTTGTTTATGTGTCTTATAATCTTTGATTATATGCTGGATATTGTGAGCAAAAGAATAGTAGAGACTGAATTAAATAATATTTACTGCCCTTCCCAAAGGTGCATCCTTTTTTGTGTCAGATTCCTAGGATGAGAAGTTGAATAAATCCACTGTGTAATTGTCCAATTTTACACCATCTAGTCCTGGGATTTGTTGCAACTTTAGTTAAATTCAGCTTCTCATTGGTTTCAAATATTTTGAGGACATTTAAGAACTTATTGTCAGATCCTGAGACCTGAGTATTCATAAGATTCTAGGGATCTTTCTCTGCTTTGGAAGCAGTCACCAGATTTCTGAACTGTGATTAATTTCTCTATTTTACCTACCCGAAAAAAAGATTTTTGGGTCATTGGAGAATTCCCTTTGTTCTTTAGTACCATTGCTGGCTCTTTGAATTCTGGTAGATCTCTCTCTTTTTCTTTACCTATTCCTAGCTTTAAGGGGATTGAGGGTACTAGCTGAAGGCTTAGATTGCCTCCTGAAGCATTTTGAAATATTTTTATCAGCTCTCTTGCCTATTTCTAGCCTTCAGTAAGCCACCACCTTGGAGTGGAGAAATGTCCCATGTGCCTCATGTAGGATTTATCTCAGCTCTACTTCTCTGACTCCAACTGTTAGCGCAGTAAACATT
>CM052813.1:27559871-27576992 GCA_028533885.1 Nasua narica
AATCGGAGGGGGTGTTGAACCAGGAGAGACTGTGGACTCTGAGCAACAAACTGAGGGTTTTGGAGGGGAGGGGGTGGGGGGGGTTAGCCTGGTGGTGGGTATCGAGAGGGGCACGTACTGCATGGAGCACTGGGTGTGGTGCATGAACAATCAATCTTGTAACACTGAAAAATTAAAATAAATTTGGGGAAAAAATAAATAAATAAATAAATTCAGGAAAAAAAAAAATACAGCTTGTATTTCCTCACCCTCATCTAAGAGGGCTTCCTCCCCCTCCCATCTCTCTGCCAAGGATGAATGCAGCTGTAGGTCTCTTCTCTTGTAGAAAAGGCCATCGCTTTCTTGAGTTTAGTGCATTTTAGTTTTTTTTTTTAATATTTTAAGTTGTTTGATACATTTTTCAAAACTATGCTTTGTAAATTATCTGTTTATTTCTTGTTAGAGTAAGAACTAAGCTCTTTTCATTTTTTATATTTGAATGGGAGGCCAAATGTGAATATTATTCTGATATATAACTGTACCATGATTAACCGTTCTCCAACAGCTGAGTATTTAGAATTATTCTAATTATTCACTATAATAAATAACTTTTTAATAAATTAACAATTAATCTATAACTTATACTTTATAAATAAATTTATAATTTATAATTATAATTTATATCTATAATTTATAATTATAATTTATAAATAATAATAATTAATTAATTAATCTCTATTTGTAAGTCATTGTCTGTCTTTTTTTTTCTCCCCAAATATGTTTATTTTAATTTTTCAGTGTTACAAGATTGATTGTTCATGCACCACACCCAGTGCTCCATGCAGTACGTGCCCTTCTCGATACACACCACCAGGCTCACCCACCCCCCCCACCCCCTCCCCTCCAAATCCCTCAGTTTGTTTCTCAGAGTCTCTCCTGGTTCAACTCCGATTTCTGAATATTTCTTTACCACCGATTCCTACAAGTGCTTATAAGAAGGGGAATGAGGGGAACTTTGGAAGTGCTGGTAATGTTCTGTTTCATAATCAGTGTGCTGGCTTTTTGAGTGTCTTTTTTTTTTAAGATTTTATTTATTTATTGCAGAGAGAGAGATAGCAAAGGAGAGGGAACACAAGCATAGGACAGCTGTAGAGGGAGATATGGGGTTCTATCTCAGGACGCTGGGATCATGACCTGAGCCAAAGGCAGACGTTTAACGACTGAACCACCTAGGCGCACTTTTTGAGTGTTTTTATTCTGTGAAAATTCCTTTAGTTGTGTGCTTATGATTTTTTTCATGTTTTTCTTTTTTTTTCTTTTTAAGCCTCAATAAAAATTTCTTAAATATTATTGGGTTGAAATTTTTTATTAAACAGCATTCCTTCTGAGAATTACCTATCAATGTTTTATAGTTTAATGATTTATAACAAATCATTGAACTTTTTTATACTTCATTTTTCTCATCTATAAAATGGGACAATGAACTATATCATATATTCATGTGAAAGCACTTAAAAATACTTTAAAGACTTGGAAATTGCATAGAAATGTAGGAAACATTTTTATACTTAACTATTTATCAGTGTGATTCATACATAATTCTGAGTAACATGGAACATTTTTGAAAAGATAAATGCCCCAAAGAGAGTGGTAGTGTGTAAACTTTGATTTACACACTAAATCCAGAAATAAATAGATAAGTATTGACTCTTTGCACAACTCTGTAGTCATTGAAATCTATATTTAGTATCTTGTCTATCCTGTAAACTCCATCTGACTTCAAAGCCAGTGTTCCTCCTATGCCTCTTTATTCCTCATCTGGAGTAGAGAGAGAAATCCCTCTGCAATAGTGTCTGCCCTGACTCTTGATTGTAAAGTGCTGCTATTTTCTTCATTATGAGTTTGTACACTCCTTGCAAAATGGTGGTTTCACTTGCCTCATTTACATTGATTATTGGAACCATATGTGTATAAAACAAAATCCTATTAAAGGGAGATACAGAGCAGTAGGTTAATCCGTTTTATAGAGTATTTTAGTAGTAATTTATGAGGAATTAAGTTAGAATGAGTCAACCCAGGTGAAAATATCAAGTATTACATGTGGCACACCTTAAATCTTCAATCAATGGGAGTGCTCTTCTTTATTTTCCCAGGACCATGCTTACTTTTGTGTCAGTGGAAATGTGCTTCTTAGAGTTCTTTTCCTAGCCTACCTGCCCTAAAAAGAATTCCTGCTGATTAACTAACCATGGAGGAGTGGCAAAGCAGAGGGGGCCAGACAGTACACCCTGCTAGGAAAGGACTGTGTTCTACAGGTTGGTAAAGTACTTTCAAGCACACTCTTCAGAATGCATAGGGCTGAGTGTAAGGTATCATTACTGTAAACTCAAGCAAAGTACAGCTTAATCATAGTTTACAAAGGAAAGAGGAGGAGAAGGCTGCAATTCACTTTTTAAAAATTGATGGTGTTTTCTCAGAATGACACTTTTTTCCTTCCAGGTTTTTTTCTTGACTACACCCTCTCAGTGGCTGCCACCAACCTTATCAAATATCTGAATCTTTGCATTAGATGATTATTTAAAAGTCCTTTAGGCCAGTTGACTGAACATCTGTCTTTACTAATGGAGATGATATGGTCTCCATTTGGGGACTTGACAATATTTACCATCCTTCCAACACTGAAACTGCTTCTTAGAATCATAACAAAGAGTTTGAAAAAAAGCCTTTGAGATAATTTAGTTCAGTGTCCTAAATATCTGGGTGCTGCACCTGAAGCTCAGAGAAGTCAAATTATGGATCCAGTGTTTCTGAATTAGTCAGGGCCCAGGGATAGAACCCAGTTCTAAACACATCTGATCCTGGGCATTTTCCAGGACTGGCAAAGAAACCCTGTCACTTGGTGATTATAATTGTCAGCTTGGGCTGCCATAATAGATTACCAAAGACTGGGTGACTTAAACAATAGCGATTTGTTTTCTCATAATTCCGGAGGCTAGATGCCCATGATCAAGGTACTGGAAAATTCAGTTTCTTGTAAGATCTCTCTTTTGGACTTGTGGATGGTCACCTTCTTGGTGTATCTTCCATGACCTTTCCTCTTTGTGTATGTGAAGACAGAGTTGGAGGGCTTTCTGGTGTCTCCTCCATCTTTTATAAGGATATGAATGCCATTGAATTGGGGTCTCACCCTTATGACCTTATTTAATCCTAATTACCTTCCAAAGACTCCATCTCCAAATACCATAGAATAGAGGGTTGAGGCCTCAACTTATGAATTTTGGGGAATGTAATTCAATCCATAATAGTAATGAAAAATCACTATTTTTGTCAAAGTGAAAATCTGTTACCATACATAAGAGAAGGGCCTGGATCTCCAATCCACAGACTCCAACAATGGAGGGTTAACATAAGGTTGGATGTTAGAAACATTGAAAGGATGTGGAAGTGACTCTGAAGAGAGCAATAAGACTATAAAAAATAGAAAAAAAAGATTAAAAGAGGAATGGTCTAGCCAATGGCTAGCTCTGACCAGAATTCTGACATCTGGATAGCACCACTTCAGTCCCCTTGGCTTCCTTCCAGTCCTACTTCTCACTCATTGTACACCCTTAGAGAACTGAGGTTGCTCAGAGAAACCTCCTCAAACCTCTTTTCCTATTTCCAAATGTTTCTGTTTATTCTCTGAGTGTGCCTCCTTCTTGCCAAGGTTAACACCTCCACCTATATGTTATTTTTACACTCACCTGCATTTCCAATTTTTCTGTAAATTAGCCCTCTCCTTTTGTCTGCTCTATTTAATCAAATAATCTGTTCCCTTTGCTTTACACTCTCTTGTAAGCCTAGGACACCAGTTCTGAGTTACATACTGGGAGCCCAAAGGTAGACAAAACATGACCACAGCTCTTGAAACATTCATGGATGAGGGTGAAATATGCAAGTAAAGGAACCGATGAGAATGTTATAAGTTATAACAGAGCCCATAGAAAGTAGCATTAAACCTTTCTAACCACTCAATTAATTCACCTTTTCATTCTACCATTTTATTTTTGCTAAAAATTCTCTGAAATGTCACCAGATACTCAAATCACCTCAAGGAACAGGCCTTTTTCCCTCTTCATTCTACTTAAACTTTATACAGCATAACATACTTTACCTTACAGCCTCATCTGGGAATGCTCACAATAGGTCCTGTTGTCCTTCTGCTGCTCTGTCCTCTCAGTCACCTCAGCTGGCTCCTAGTCCGTGCTTAACCATAGGATGTAGAAGCCACTTGAACTTGTATATTGGGCCCATTTCTTATCTCCACTACTCTCTCCCCATCTCCATAGCAAGCTCCCATTGATTCAATTTTTACCTCTTTCCCACTCTTAGACCTGAATTCTGACTATGTGCTAGAAGTATCCATATAATGCCTTAGAATTTTAAAACTGATTAATCTCTCTCCTCAATATCTTCTGATAAACTCCCACTTCTGTTTGAAATTCTGAGTTATTTTCAAGTTTGCCTTTATTTCCTACTTACCTCCAATCACTCAGACAGTCCCTTAGACTCTGCCTCTTCAATGTTTATATTATTATTTTTCTTCCCCTTCCTATAACTACTCAAATTTAGGGCTAAAATATTTTTAGGGCTTATTGCATTTAATCTTGCATAACACATTAGTTATCTAAATGATCTTTTTTTACTCCAAACTGTTCTGAAATGGTTTCTAAAGTAATTTTCTGATTATTGTCTCTTTCTTGTTAAAAAACCCCACAACTTTCAATAATCCCCATTGACTAACATTAGTTATCCTACTTTGATTCTCAAGTCCCTTTAATAATGTGAACCAAACCTATCATTACAACTTTTTCTTCCCTTCCCTTGTATATCTCCTTGTGTATATTCCAGGTTAAAGGCAGACTTACAACCTCACATTTGAATTTTCCTCTCTCTATACCTTTATTCTTGCTCTACTTCCTATTAGGATTGTCTCATCTCCTAGTTTTTCTTATAAAATCCTATTAAAAAAGTGGTGTTGTTGACACTCTAGCATCCCATTCACCTTATTGTTTAGCAATAGGGAATTATATATTATACAGGAGGGATGAAATGGATGGATGGTAATTGGTTCATGGACCATGACTGAAGTGACAAGAGTGGGTATGATGTGACCCACTTTGGCATAATAAGGAAGTAAAGAAGTAATTATGACCTATCATTGGAGCAGAGGTACTTATTTCCCACTGTGAACAAGGAAGAATATAGCTCCAGTTGTTATCATCCTATGGTCATAAGGGGAAACACACTTAGAAAGCAGGTGATAGTGAGGGCAGTGGAATAGAAATGTTATTTTAATATAATAAATGACACTATTGAGCCACTGAGATAACCAACTGAGAAGTCTGCATTATCTCTGGATTTTTGTTGATGAACAAAAATTTTCTACTCCTTAAGCCCACTTGAATAAGACTTTTTTTGTTGTTCCTTGCAATTAAGAATAACATAAAAAATATACCTATCTAATCTAGTCTTAAATGTCCCTTTATCCATGGAACATCTTACTAAACTGAGCTCTTTTAATACCCATAATAGTGTTTACCTTTTTTTGTGAGATGGCATGTATCTTACTATATTTTTAATTATATTATGTAAGTTATTGATTTAACCCTATACGAGGCCCTGGTATTTAGGGAATATGTTTTCCTTATCATCGTTTCTCCTGAGCATCTATTGAAGAACACTGAAGGTTGTTGAATGGGAGAGATTTTGGTATGGTGAAAGGATCCCTGTCATTCACTAGCTGTGTAACCTTGGGAAAGTCAACCTAATATGTCTTAGTTTCTTTGTATGTAAAATTAAAGAATTATAAAATAATCTCCAGTGGCCAAAAATTTCTTCTTTAATGAAAATTTGTAAGCAAAGACAAGAAAGGACAAGAGAGTTGATTCTTTTTCTCATTCTTCATCCAGACTAGACTGTAACTATACATTTAATAAACACAGCTTCCCTACAAAAAGAACATTTTTTTTTTTCTTCAAGGGGAATTCTGCTGTCCTCTGAGAGCATCTGGCTCAAATAGCAGCCAGCTTTTAAAATAGCATTTTCCCTCCATAACACAAGGAAGATAATGTGGGCTCATTCTAAGGATTCCATGAGATATCATTACTTAGTACAAGTATGGAAGCAGGTCAGATGGCCATATGGAATTAACACATGGACTAATGAGACTCTACCTGAGATTAAGAAAGGATTCTACAGGAGAAGTACCAGTGACTCTTCACAAAGTGTCTGCAGATCTATCATATACCTTTGTAAATTGTGTGTGTGTGTGTGCGTGTGTGTGCACGCACATGTATATGCACTCATGCACAACTTGCAAATTATTGATAACTTTCCACAGTTTTCTCATCTATAAAACAGAGATTTTGCCTCCCTGAGAACTGTTGTGAGGATTAGATGAAATAATTAATATGGAGTGTCTACCAAGTCTGGGTAAGTTGTGGTTACCTTTGGTCACTTTTAATATCTTTATACTTGAAAGGGAAAAAATGGAAGATTGCAACAGGGCCCTATGAGATTCAGAAAGTAAAGAGCCACTACTATGCCAAGAAACTTTGGATCATCCAGGCTTCAATCTGCTTCAAGGAAAGGGAACATTGGGAGAATCTGTTTAGGATCCACTGCAGGGAATCATGGTGGCCAAAAGGCTTTGTACTTTGAAGTGTATTGGAAATTTTTGCTAGATTAGGCAAATGGGAAAGCACAACCTGAAACCATGCAGTTACCCAACCACCATGCAACTAATGAAGAAACCAACCTTATTCCTTGCAAGGGAAAGAGGAATGTTAATGAACACATGTGGCTCATTCTACAGTTTACAGAGCTCTTTATCTCATTTTGAGTTTCATTCAGCCTTATGAAATAGAACAGGAATTAACACCTTTCCTTTACCATGTGATAGAAAGGGCAATGTGAGGATAGGGGATTTGGTAATTCCCCCATGTTGGTGAGATATGTTTGATCATGAATGTCATCTTATAATTCACTGGCTGAAGCTATTCTTCATCAATTCTGGTTTCTATGACTTGTGTATTTTGAACAAAGAAGGGAAACCCAATTGTTGTCCTCTTACTTGTTTTCCTTTCCTTGACTTCCTTAAGTTCTGTTTGAATTTATAACGGCTTTTGGGGGTGGAGTGTATGTGTGTGTGTGATTTAGAGACAAGATATGCTATTACTTCCTGAACATGCTAACATAATCCATGTGTTTCTTCTTATTTTCTCTTGAGCACAGAGACTCTTTTTTCATGTCATGGACTTTAAATCTTTAAGCAACAGCAAAACTGTATTTTCCATTATTCTTTCCAGGAATCTTCCTAGTATCCCTTCTGGACTCTCCCCCTGCCTCCTTCACCGACTTCTCACATGATGATGTGGAGAAGGGCTGACCTATAAGACCAGTGATTTTAGAAGATGAAACTGAGCATGCATAGCCCAGGCTTTCTAGTAGAAAGCTTACTGTAGGAAGTACACATTTCACTTTCCCCTCTAAACAGCTACCCAAGCCTGCTAAAAACACTTCCCTACACAGGCAGCTGCGTGAATATGAGTCATTCAGGTTTAATGGAAACCAATATGAGAATATAGTGAGAAGCATCTTTCCAAATAGATGCATTGGAAGCAGAACAGTATTTGCTGTTTGTAAAGAAAGATAGCTGAGTTATGTATGTATTTTAGAATACCAAAGAAGCTTCCTTTAATTTGTCAGTACCCAAAGTTTAGATAGACAGCATGAGATCAGCTGCCGACAATTCTATTTTGAAGTTGAGACTGAGGAGGGTGATGTGGGAAGTCTACAGTTGGGTTGGAGTGGTTTGTATGCAGCCTCAAGAGTCATCAACCATCATTTTGTCCCAGGTTGACTCTATGCTAATCAATTACAAATAAGAGAAACACATTAACTGGGAGTTTGTTTCTTAGGCCTCAGAAATTCTTTTTTTTTTTTTTTTTTAAGAATCAGAAAAAAAAAAAAAGCACAACTGTGGTGTAACACTGAAAATGACTACTCATAAGAGAACACAGATTCTGTGTCACTAGATAGAACCTCTATTCAGTCCAGTGCTGGAGGTTAGAATATGAAGCCTCAAAGGGAAAAAGGAAATTAGGAGGCTTTGAATATACCAGATAGAAAAGAAAACATCTTCAAGTAACATCTGGTGACAGTAGTTGCAGTTTTTCAAAGAAAACTGCTTTATCCTCTAAGGGAAAAGACAATGTATATTTCAAGATATGGTTGAATATGTAATTCCAAATATATAGTGCCAAAATTAATCTCTTGATGAATTTAATGCCCAAATGAAGTTAAGTTCATAGATCACATATGATCTATGATCAGACACCTGGCGTAGATTAGCCAGCATCTTGGCAAGACTAAAACCAGTAAGCAGAGCATAGTGGGTAGGAGTGCATGATCTCAGAGCAGCCTGTATAAGATTTGCATCTTGGTGTTGCTCTTGACTATCTAGATAGATGGCCTGTGGTAAATTCCTGGAGGGGCCTGGTTTATTTTCTAAACATGGTGGGTATAAGGACAGTGCATGGCCTAGTTTGAGAATTTAGGTAAATAAACACCTGAGAATTCAGGTACAATAAAGAATTCAGGTACAGTAAAGACTTTAAATTGAATTAATTTAAAGCTGAAGGTCCCAAAGAAACTACATCTATTCCAGTGAGAGTCATTGTGCTGTCACTGATAAAGGGCTCCTAACTCTACCCAGGCATTAAGAACTCCTGTGCAACTCAACTGATCAGTAAAGGAAAAGGGGGGACACCTGAGTGGTTCAGTTGGTTAAGTGTCTGCCTTAGGCTCAGGTCATGATCCTAAGGTCCTGGGATTGAGTCCCCCATTAGGCTCCTTGCTCAGAGGGGAGCCTTCTTCTCCCTCTGCACTGCCCTCCGCTCCCCCCCACCCCACCCCCTGCGCTTGTACTCACTCCCCCCCCGTTAAATAAATAAATAAAATCTTAAAAAAAAAAGAAGAGGAAATAGAGGAGAATGACTTACAACTAGTATAGTTTTCTAGGACCTTTGCCTCACAAGGGAAAGGTAATATAACTTCAAACTTTAATTATTTGAGGTTTTAACTTCCACAGAAATTTGATTATTTAGACTCTAATTACTAGGTAAAACTTGGCGATAGGGGGTTTATATTAAAATTTGGGGCATATTATTGCTGACGTTTTAATATTGTAGTATCTTATTTGTTTTATTTTTGTAGTATCATGTTAACTGGACTTGGAGAATAGGAAGTGGTGGGTATTCTGGATGCTTTGATAAGACACACGCACAAAGTTGGGTGGGAGATAAACTCTACCCAAATCAAGTGTACCACCTACCTCTAATAGCTAGGCATGAACTCAGTAGGCAGATTTTGAAGACATTACAGACCACATTTGGAAATGTTCCAATGCATCTGTCATGTGATTCATGAGGCTACCAGTTTTGAATAGGGTGCATAGAAAAAAGGGTCTCTATAGTAGTATCAGTTTTCAGTACAAGTATAGCTGATTGGACCATATGATTCAACAGATCCCAAATTATTAGAAGTATCTCTGACGAGGTCTCTGGCAAGTCCCAATAGGAGAGAACAGAACCCTGGAGCTAAGCCATGCCATCTGCAGTAGAAAAGTATTCATTGTTTGAGATGCAGTTCCTGGCATGCTCCTCAGCCTTGTGGAGGACATTTAGTGATTATGTAATTGGAGCTTCTCATGATGAGTCGGATATTGTCAGAACTATTAGGTAATAATGTCAGGAAAACACAACAGCAAGCCCTTGTATAATGGAAATGATATAGTCAGGATCAGGCTTGAGAATGTCCAGCAGGCACAGCTGAGTGTACAGGTGGCCCAGACCCCCATGTCACCTAGTCCTATTGTACTGATGTCTTTAACTCATGTTTATGGCTTCAGGAGTTCTCAATAACCAACTACTATAGGAAGAGAGTATACGGACCTGGATCCCAAATGGCTCAATTCAGTATTGACTGTTGCTGCACTATAGCCACATTCAAGGATAGTCCTGGAAAACAATGTTGAGAGGACAGTCTCTCAGTGGGAAGAGCTTTGAGCACTACATCTGGCCATTAAATTAGTGGGCAGGGATAATGCTCTGAAGTAAAGATCATAAAGTCCTGGAAAATTGTCAATGGTTTTTGTAGATTAGTCAGGAGCCTGGAAAGAGCAAGATTTGAAAACTAGAGACAAAGAGATGTAGAAAAGAGGCATGTAGATAGTCCAGTGAGAATAGCACAAAGTGTGCAAATCTTTGTGCCTTGTATCAATGCCTACCAGATGGCATTCATCACAGAGGTGGCATGAAATAACTAGGTTGAATTGATGTCCGGTAGAGGTAAGAAAAATTTTGTTTTTGTGGCCACTGGTACTTGCATAATGTAGGAAAATAGTCATGGTGGCAGTGATGGAGGTTGTGGAAAGGGTCAACAACCTGAGCTCCCTTTTACCAAGGTTTATCTAGCTGGTACTGCAGATTGTCCAAAATGTCAGTAGTAGAGACCAAAACTGAACTCTCATTATGGTGTTATTCTTTGAAGAAATCATTTAGCTACTTGTTGGCAATTTGATTACATCAGACGCCTTCCATCTGGACAGTACAGAAATTCATTCTTCTTTGGTATGGTATTGGTATATATTCTAAATATGAGTTTACCTTCTGTCAGTATAAGCAACTGTAACAAAATACACATCAGATATCTTATAAACAACAAAAATTTATTGCTAAGAGTTCTGGAGGCTGGAAGTCCAAGATCATGACTGCAGCATGATCAAGTGAGGGCACTTTTTAGTTCATAGTTGGTAGCTTCTTGCTTTGTCCTTGGATTGTGGAAGGAGCTAGTGAGCTCTATGGGATCTCTTTTACAAAAGCGCTAATCCTAATCGTGAGGACTCCACCCTAATGACTTAAGTATCTCTTGAAGGTCCCAACTACCAATACCATCACTTTTGGGGTTTAGTAGTTCAACATATATATTTTTGGGGGACACACTTAAGCCTATGGCATCTTTTCTGTTTTAGTGGCTTGGTTAGCATTTCTGTCTGAAGACTCAGAGGGATCATGTACTTACTGTCTGATTTATCATTGTAAGATTCTGAATCCCCTTGGATCAAACAATCCATTTCAAAGGGAAGATGTAATAATGAACACATAACCACCATAGAATCCACTGGCCTTAAAATAGATCACCCCACTCAAGAGATGCTACCTGGTAGAATTGTTGCAATGCCATTTTAATACATAGCTGAAGAGCCAGTTTAATGAATACACACTTCAGTATTAGGTTACTGTCTTTCATGGAATGATAAATATTTTGAACTAATGTTTGTTATATGGTGTTGTGTCCTTGGTAACTAACAAACATGAGTCTGGGAAAAAAGATGTGGAAGTAGGCATGGTTCATTCCCATCCATTCCTAGTGATATTTGTGGGGAATTTGTGCTTTTCGTCTTCACAAATTTGGTCTCTAGTGATTTGAGGTCCTGGTTTCCAGTGGGAATAGGTAAATGACATTTCTGCTGGGCGACACATTAATTGTTCCACTAATCTTAAATCTATGATCGCAGCCTGGACACTATGGGCTCCTCATGCATGTAGACAAGTAGGTCAGGAAATAAGTTATATCACTCTTTACTATATCATACTACACTATACTATGCTGTCAAGCATAGATGATGCTGATTATCATGCAGAGAAAAGATTGCTGCAATGTAATAGGGACAAGGGGGAGTATTTCTGGAAATTAGGGAATTTACTGGGTTGTCTGTAGATGTATTCAAGTGTTCATTGTGAATGGGCAGGTAAGCCTGGTAATGACAGCCTATTAGGGTATGTCAACCAGGAGTTTGGACTCTAAGGGATGAAAGTGATCTAGATCAACAAAAGAGCTAGCTAAGGGTGAGGAGAATTCACTCTGGGTGGTGGGAGAGAGTGATGAAAATGTCATCTGTGGAAGCAGAAACTTTAGTTTCTCACTAACCCTCCTGGTTATAAGTTTGGTTTTAGAAATCAGATGGAGGTGATATGGTAGTTATCATTTTGTAATATACAAATGTATTAAATCAACACATTGTTCACTTTAAACTTATACAATGTTAATGTCAATTATATCACAATAAAGCTGTATAAAATAAAGGAAATTATGACCACCTTGGAGTGATTGTAAAGAGTTTATTTAAAATGTGGGGCATTATAAGAAATGGAGTATATCATGTTCTCATTGCCGACCTGTATCTCTTCAAACCATTATCACCTACATGTTGTTGCCTGATGTCTTCCTCTGATGCCTAGAAATCACTCTGCAGGTGTGCTCATGGGCTGGAAGTTGCAGAGAATTAACCAGTCTCTGGAAGCAGCCTTCAACCAAGTCTGATGAGAGCTGATGTGTCAGTCCCTTCTCTCCCTTGTCTCACATGGAGAATAACTTTAAATTGCCTGCCCTACACCACCTGGTGCTCCCTTGCAGGTTGAAACTTCATTTACCCACAATAGGAAACTTGCATGATAACACATGCTGTATTGGCTGATAACTTAGCCTACCTCTCTCTTTCCACCCCCTAGAGTTTCCTGTGATCACCTTTCAAATAAACCTCTTGCACATGAATCTTTGGCTCATGGCTTACTTCTGGGTGAACTGAAATTAAGATAATATCCAATATATATCACAAAATCAAATATAAAACAACTTTCTTCCATTTTATGATTTGTTTACACTATAAGTAAAGACAGATAGATGGTAATGGTGTTAGATATTTGATAAGGACCTAAAAAATGGAAGGATGTTTATTTGGCTAGATCAGTGTTGGGAATATTTTTTCTGTAAAAGGCCAGATGGTAAATATTTCATTTTGTGGGTTACATACATTTAGTGTCACATATAATTCTGTGTGTGTTTAAATTTTTTATTTTTATAACCTTAAAAATAGAAAAACCATTCTTAGTTCATAAGTTATACAAAACAGGCTGTGTGTCAGATTTATACCAGAGGTTATCAATTGCTAACCCTGGCTTAGACAAAAACAAATAGAAATAAGGAGATGTTGATTTCACAATATAACCTTGCCTCACATGTGAGGATTTGAGTTTCAAACAAGTTCTCATTATTCAAATTGATTTGTTTTTATGAAGATAGCTAAGGGTCTTGGTTGTGGGACAAGAAGTACCTAAAACTTGTAATGATCCGAGTTTAAATAAGACAAAAATATATGGATTGAATTTTCCTCCAAAACCACATGAAAGGAGAGAGTGTTTGGCATAGCTTTTGGGGGGAGAGAAGAGGGTTATTATTTTAACAAAAGCATTTGTAAAATAGTTCTAGAGATTCAACAAACCAAAGAGGTGATTGACTTTGCCCTCAGGAATCATTCTGCACCTTAAGCCTGCACCCCAAATATATTGATGTTTCAAAGTACAATTTTAGCTTTTAAAACCTTCATCAGTGTGTTTCCAGAGCTAAATGTATTGAGAGAAGAAAATCCAAATGGGGAGATTCATTCAAAAATTTCCCAGATTGAGGGAAGGTACCATTTCAGGTAGCCTCAGGGAAGGAATATGTTATGATATACTTAGTAAATGATGTTGAGGGAAATTGCAAAGGAATATATAAATTGGGGTTGGAGAGGGAATAGAAAGAGAGAAAAATATTTTCCCCGGATGAGATTTGTGAGCCAAGGAATAGATAGATTGGGAAAGAAAGTTTTTCTTTTTGTTCCCTAACTCTGATAGACTAATAGCCTTTGGAAAACTGAGGTAGAGCATGATTTTCACCCTTTATGCTTCTGCATAGCTCTTCACCACTTCTCTATAGTACAATGCATGGTGATAGATTTTCCTGTTTCCATTCCTTGTTCATCAGATAAAATAATATGAATGTCTGAACCCTGGGTTTACAGACAAGTATGGTTTGAAATCACATCCATTCCTTTTAGAAAGTGTTTAGCCATATCAGCCCTCATAGGAATGAGTACAGTTGCCCACAGCTTAAGTGAAGATACTGTGTTTCTGCTTAGGAGCCTTGACTTCTGAGGCAAACGGAATTATGACTTGAAATCATTTTATTGACAAGGCAATCTGAAGCATTCACCCTCTTGGACTTCAAAATGTTTAGCTGACTTGTTTCATACAAAGTAATTGGGGGGGGGCAGAAGAATATGATGGCCAAAATTCTCAGAAAGTGCAGAAATCACTGGTTAGTCTGATATGCCTTTGTTCAGCTCTTATCTCAAAGCTATTAATATGCCACAAAGGGATGAACTGGATGTCTGGCTCCTAACAGATTTTCTGAGGGAAGTGATATGATCAGAGAACAAGACAAAATGAATAAAAGACGAGGGAGAGAACACTGCAAAGAATATGCATTTCTCATTACTAGATAATCAACCTGTGAGCAATTGAAGATTACCTACATGTGGCTCTGGGGAGGGAATTTCATGATTTTAACTTCCTTCTCCTCTTAATCTAAGAGTCTTATTACATCATGGAGCACTGGAATGAATCATGGGATTTGTGCTCTTTGGAAATTGGAATAATTCTTACAGATCACTAGAGAAAACTATTTATTGTTAATAGATCTTATATTTGTGAGCCTCAAAATTTGTCAAGAAATATTTATGGATAATCTTCTATGCATAGCCTTGGATAAAGTACACTAAGGGGGAAAACAAGTATATTGCCTTGGTGGACTTTATGGTTTTCCTGAGATGCTTTGATATTGTTTAGCTGTTACAAACACTGTTTCTTTTGCCTGTCGCTTCCCAGCTGCCCACCTGGAAAATGCTTGCTGATTTTCAACCCTCATGTCCCTTCCTCTTGAAGTTTTCCATAATCCCCTTGGAAGCAAATACCTTTTTCTTTGTGTTCTCACAGTGTTGTCAGGCCCTGGTTATACCTTACAGTTATCATCAGTTTTCTTATCAATTTCCTCTGAGCCTTGTATATACTCTATCACCTGGCACAGAGCCTGAAATAGTATCAGTTCAGTTAATGGCCAATAGCTTAGAGGCCTAAGGTAACTCACACGCATTTGGTTTTGTCTGTATGGTCTGGAGCTATATCGTGCTTTACACTGTTTTGAATTAATTGCCAGTTCAACACAAAGATCCAAATTTATATCACTTGAAAAATTGGAAGATATGGTGGTGTTAGGCTTATTCTCCTGTATGATACAGTCAGTTGGAGCTGAGAAGTGGCTTTTCCATGTGAAAAGGAACAAATACTTTCTAGCTAGCCACAGTGCCCAGTGCTCTCTCACATCAACTTGACCTAGAATGCTTCATTTTTTTACATGACTTGCTTTGTCTCTGTAGATATTGGAGATTGTACTTTTGTTTCTCAGATATTGGGGATTGTACTTGTCATTTTCTTCCCAAAGTCACCCCAGTCCTTATTATCCCATCCAGGAAGTAATCTATATCCTTTGAACTCTCATTTCAGTGATTTTTAAAGAAGGGGGATGTGCATATCAGAATCATTTGGGAAGTTTTTCCAAAATTTGAGTTTAGAATCTTAAGGTAGTAGAAACATTGAAAAATTTTCACATATAAACCTCTTACCTACTTTAAAAACTCTCAAAGGGAGCGATGAACCATGAGAGACTGTGGACTCTGAGCAACAGAGGGTTTTGGAGGGGTGGGGGTGGGGGGCTGGGCAAGCCTGGTGGTGGGTATTGAGGAGGACACGTATTGCATGGAGCACTGGGTGTGGTGCATGAACAATTAATCTTGTAACACTGAAAAAATAAAATAAACATATTTGGGGAAAAATCCCATTGAATCTTGCCTTTTATCATTCTCTTCCTTATATTACAGTTATTAAGCACATGGTTTATAGCCTCTACTAGATGGTAAACTCCTAAGGGCCAGATGTTGGTTTATTTAATCTCTGTCTTGGAAAGTGTATTGAATATAGCAGATAATCAATAAATATTTTTGAATGAAAACTTTAAGTACAGTAGAAAAATTCAGAGAAAGGAGACCCTGAACTGGCAGAGGTGACTGTGATATAGGCTTCACAGGGTATAATCAACTTGACCTTCACCAAAACCACATTATCTTTGTGGTAAATTCCAAAGGACCATTCCTTTTGAATGAAACTCCAATATAATAGTCTTGTTACAAGGTTAATTTCAGAAGGGAGTAGTTAAGGCATTGGAAGAATCTTATTTCCTCAAAGAAAAATACTTTATGAAAGAACCTTGATATCATAAAATATTTGACATCTCTGCATCTTTATTAAAATATCTGTCTTTACTGAAGAAGGAAAAAAAAGTCATTAAGTACATGATATCACTGAAAGCAAAGGACCCACTAGAATGTTTTATATATTTTTTTCTTGTCTGTATTGTTCAGAATTAAAACTTTAAGGAGACAAGCAGAAACTTGTTGGATTCATATACTTTAAACCACATGAATGCAATTTTTTTAATAGAGTGCCTTGTTTCTATTAAATTCTAATTATGACTACTGTAAAAGAAAATGAAGTCTCTCTAATTACCACAAGAGGGAGATACATAAATAACAGACTAAGCACTTGACTTACTTCTATTTGGTACTTAAGCTTGATGAGTTCCACATTCTAGAGTCCTCTGAGAAAAGAGAGTAAGAAAGAGGTTTTATGCTTTATATTTTCCCCTTATTATGAGATATCAACTATCTTTTCTGCTCTGTAATTACTTTTTTCTGCTCTAGTGGATTCAGCATTCATAACCTGTTTATAAATGTATTAGTTTATATAGGTCTACCTCACTTTATGAGCAAGTCTGATTTTAAATCATTCTAGCTCTGTTCAACAGATTAATTTTGCCAATGTAGTTTTGTTGTGTATTTTAGACCCTGGGCTAGATAGATGGACTGTAAAGGAACAAAGATGTGCCAACACCATAATGCGAGATAAATAGATTTAGTGACAATGGAATAGAATAAATGGTTAAAGGATTCAGGGAAAATGAAGTAATTATTTCTGAGAATTTTAGAAGAGGTGATTGATGCAGAATGAGTGGCAGTTGCATAGGACAAAAAAGAAGGAAAAGGCATTTCATGGATATTGCAGGCAAATTTAGAGAGACTCTAAAGCGTTTAGCCATTTAGGAGAA
>CM052813.1:27586829-27636360 GCA_028533885.1 Nasua narica
CTGGTTCCACATAAATTTTAGGATTATTTGTTCCATTTCTTTGAAATAAATTGATGGTATTTTGATAGGGATTGCATTAAATGTATAGGTTGCTTTAGGTAGCATAGACATTTTCACAATATTTGTTCTTCCAATTCATGAGCATGGAACATTTTTCCATTTCTTTGTGTCTTCCTCAATTTCTTTCATGAGTACTTCGTAGTTTTCTGAGTACAGATTCTTTGCCTCTTTGGTTAGGTTTATTCCTAGGTATCTTATGGTTTTGGGTGCAATTGTAAATGGAATCGACTCCTTAATTTCTCTTTCTTCTGTTTTGCTGTTTGTGTATAGGAATGCAACTGATTTCTGTGCATTAACTTTATATCCTGACACTTGATTGAATTCCTGTATGAGTTCTAGCAGTAAGAATCAGACACTTAACCAACTGAGCCACCCAGGTGCCTCTATGTGTCATTAACTTTAAAGGTGAAATGAAAAATAGTCAGTTGAGGAAAACAAAGAGGGAAAACAAAGCAGAAAAATTTAAAACAGAGAGGAGTTGATATACAAAGTATACATGCTGTACATTCATTTTTCTAGAGGCCACAGATTTTGGTCTGATCTTCTTAGTTTCCCAAAGGATAAATAATCACATGATAAATAAACATCATATAAAGCAATTGTAG
This sequence comes from Nasua narica, assembly GCA_028533885.1. Classification (NCBI taxonomy): domain Eukaryota; kingdom Metazoa; phylum Chordata; class Mammalia; order Carnivora; family Procyonidae; genus Nasua; species Nasua narica. Next base: position 27,587,495 of record CM052813.1, read on the forward strand.
GCATGATAGACATAAGTTTTTGCTACTATGACATAATGCTGAGAAATTTGTCCTATGAGAGCTTATAAACTGTAGAATAATAAACTGTATCCTCAAAAACATTATGGCAGTAAGTGTAGTAAAGTATCTCATCAAGCTTATTCTCCTAATATCTCTCAGTCTAGGTCAGTGGCAAACTGGCACAGCACAATTCAGCCAAAGCAGCTGTACAAGAGAAGGCCTAAACTGTTGCTCTGTAACTGATGAGACTATGGTATCTCTTTGTTCCTGTTGCTCTTTTGTTCTGTCTGCCTTATTACCCGGTGTCTCATTTTTCATACTTGCTTAATACAGTTCCTTAGGCTTACCAAATAGAACCTGCCACAGGAAATACAACTAGAGAGCCCACTTTCCTTGTAGAGTTATGGTCATGTTGGGGCCTAATTTGCATATGTATACATATGTTGTATGTGTGAATAGAGAGAGAGAGAGAGAGTGTGTGTGTGTGTGTGTGTGAATGTGTGTATCTGGAACTTCAGGAGGTCAAGGTAAGCAGCTAGGGTTCTTGGGGATATAAAGAAAGTTTAGGCAGTACAGTATAGTCCTGGCTTATGACTGTCATCTTGGTATAATTACAGTAGTGCCTTCTTTCATGCTTAAAAATATGCCAGTTTTGGAGGCTAAGCAATATGGTCACCTTACCTCTGGATGCACTAGAATCAAAGGAGGGAAGCTAGTGATGTTGCCAATTAGTTCCCCTCAAGGCCAATGGGCCAATTACTGTGGAACATGGCAGAAATTTCATGACAGAAGGAAATAGTTAACCTGCAGGATCAAAGCTACCTTTGAATGAATGTAAAGAATTAGATTCACTGGGCAGCCAAATTATCTATATCATATCAGAGGTTAAGTCCCTTTCCACTGGGAACAGAAAGAGCTCTGTCTTTGATGGAGATATGAGAACTGGGATCTGGCAGCTGATTAGGAACTGCAGCACCATTTATAGCTTCATCAACACAAGAGGACGATGGCATTGAGAAATGGTTAAGATAGAGGCAGTGGCATTTAATGTCTGAAAGCAAGATCAGAAAGGGCATGTGCCAAGGGAGATATTATGGGAAGAGAAGAAGAATATCTTTCTTGAAACTGTATACATCCCTGATTACTACTTAACGTAAGAACTATAGCTAGTGCCCCTGATTGGAGAGTGTGTGTGTGTGTGTGTGTGTGTGTGTGTGTGTGTGAGAATGAGAGAGATTCAGAGTAAGATAGAAGAAAACTGGGGTTGGAGCAATGACAGTTTGCTGGTGATTATTTTGGAGACCCAGGAAAAACACTGATGGGCAAACATCTCCGTGACTACCAACCAGACTGAAGGGAACAAATGCTAGAAACATACTTGATCTTTAAAATCAGTTTAACAAACAATGTAAGAAAGCTTAAGAGGAAAAAAATTTACTATTTTATTTAGAATCCTATGTTAAAATACTGTTTTTTTTAAGTATAAGTTTACTGCCTTGTTCTCACCTAGCAAACAGGAAGAGAGAAGTAAAAACTCAAATGATAAGCAAAACATATATAAATATAGACCATAAGGATGGGTCACGCTTACATGGGGCAGATGACTTTGGCTTAGATAAGTCAAAGGACATGGATTTGTGTCGCATACATAAAGACCAAAGTTACTTAGTGAATATCTGGATAAGTAGATGTTTGGTGCGTTCTTTCTTTTGAGGGACTTTATTGTGTCAAAACAATTATCCAGTAGAAATCAGAATCCAAGGCTTCTAGCCTGGGTGAACAAAAAGTTTGAATTTACATGGCTCATGTGGTATAGGAACTCCAGGCAAGAAATTAACATAAAAACATACCCAAGAAAACTGCTAAGTTAGGGATCTTGGCAGAAGGAAGTAAGAATTGTCCCATGAGACATACTCAAAGTACAGGGCTCATAGGACTCCCAAAGGTAAGCAATCCATAGCGAAACTGAGTTCAGAGTTAAAAAAACTCAACCAAATCTGAGTTCACACATAGTATGAAAGAAGATAATCAATACTCTAACATAAAGGAAATAATAGAGCATATTGGAAAAGACTATACATTAATATAACTTAGAATAAAGAAACAAAGACTAGAAACTATCATAAAAATGAGTGCAAAATAACAGAGTATACAGTAAATGGGTAGGCAAAAAACAGTTTTGAAAGAAGCTAAATAGAAATACTATTTGAAGTTAAGAACTCTGTGAGTGCGTTAAATGACAGATTAGATACAACTGAAGGAAGAGTGAGACAATTGGGAGATCAATATGAGGAAATTACCTGCAATACAAATCTCAGAAAGAAAATATGGAAAAGCAGCTAAGAGATCTAAAAGAGACCATGAGAAAGTATAAAGTGAATCTAATGTGAGTTCTTCTAGGATGGAACAGAGAGAGTGAAGAGCTCCCCCTCCCCCCACCAAATAACATTCTAGAAGAAATTTTCCATATTTGAAAAAAGAATTAAATCCTCCAATTGACAGAGCACTCTAACTCCTGAATAAGATAAATAAAAACCTATACACAGTGTAGGAAACTAGAAACATCAAAGAGAAATACCTTAAAACAATCCAAGGAAAAAACAATTTTCTCTGACAGAGGAATCATAATTAGAAAGGTACACTTCTTGGGGCACCTGGGTGGCTCAGTGGGTTAAAGCCTCTGCCTTTGGCTCAGGTCATGATCTCAGGGTCCTGGGATCGAGTCCTGCATTGGGCTCTCTGCTCAGCGGGGAGCCTGCTTCCCCCTCTCTCTGCCTGCCTCTCTGCCTACATGTGATCTCTCTCCTCTCGGTCAAATAAATAAATATAATCTTAAAAAAAAAAAAAGAAAGGTACACTTCTCTACAGTGGCACTGGATAGCAGAACACAAAGGGATATTATCTTCTGGTTTTCAAGGGAAACGTTATACCTCACTTAAAAATGAGAATAAAATGAAGATATTTTCAGAGAAAGAATTAAAGACTTCTATTATTTATAGACTTTTACAGGGAATTATAAAATTTATTATAGACTTTTAGAGGGAATTATAAAAATCGCTCTTCAGTTAGAAAAAAAAGAAATGAACTCAAAAGGAAGGATTGGCAAGCAGGAAAAAGTAGTAAGCAAAACAATTGTAAATATATGAATAAATCTAAGTAAGTATCAACTGCAAAAATAGAAAACTTGTAGGAGATCCTCATTTTAGGGAAATAAAACCAGGTGGAACCAAAATATTAAAGAACAACATGAAAGGGGAGTGATTTGAAATGAAACATTCCTAAGTACCTTAAAACAAGAAGATTGTGATTAGTTTTAGACATTATTGAGTCAAATAAATATTATTGACTCAAATGATTGAGTGAAACATAAAAAAAATTAAGGGTAACTCAAAATAAAAATAGAATGTCTCCTTTGATACCAATAGAGAAGGTAAGAAGAATAATAAATAAAATTTTATCATTCTGGCAGGAAGACTGGAAAGAGAGAAAGAAGCAAAGGAAAAGAAAGTTAATAGAAAACATGAAATAATTAGAAATAATGAAATAATTTAGCAATCACCAAAATGAAAATTACGTGAATTCATATGTCAAAAGGAAATGTCTTACATTATTCAATAATTGAACAAGAAGAAAAACCAAATTAGTAGTAAGATGTTTACAAGAGGTAAGCTAGTGACACAGATGGAAACAAAAGGTATAGAAGGATCATCCAGGAATGCAAACAGGTTTTGATCAGCTACTCAGCAGTCATTTTATTTTATTGTTATTATTTTAAATTTATTTAGATTCACTTAAGTAACATGTAGTATATTATTAGTTTCAGAAGTAGAGTTCAGTGATTTCATCACTTACGTAATACCCAGTCCTCACTTCATCACATGCCCTCCTTAATACCTCCTTAATACATATTATGTTAATAAGGTAAACAAATGATTCAGTGGCTCAGAATGAGTTTCAAAGTCTTTTGTGCTTTGAAACAACCTAGTAAGAAAAAAATACAGTTTCCTCCTTTTTTTAATTTTCATCATTGTACATCTGAACAATGCTCACCTTTGCTTAGTGTTGTTCTCTTGCAATCTTTTGTTTCTAAAAGATGAAGAGTAGGAGTACCTTAGATGAAGTGATGTTTTTATTAAAGACACTTGAGTAATCCAACCACTTTTTTAAAATTACGTCACATTAGTCACTATACAGTATGTTAGTTTTTGATGTAGTGTTCCAAGATTCATTTTTTATGTATAACACCCAGCACTCCATGTGACACTTGCCCTCCTTAATACCCACCACCAGGCTCACCTATCCCTTCCCCCCAAAAAAAACCATCATTTTGTTTCTTGGGAATCAGAGAGGGAGATGAACCATGAGATACTGTGCACTTGGAGAAACAACTTCTTACTAACCTGAACATTGTTATACTTCTCAGAAGGCAGCAAGTGATTGCCTAAATCAGGGGTCAGCAAACTTTTTTCGGTAGAGAGCCATATGGTAAATATTTTAGGCTTTGTGGGCCATGCTGTCCTTACCACAGCTACTCAACTCTGCTCTCACAGTGTGAAAATAGTTATAGGTAATACATAAATAATGAGCATGGATGTTTTCCAATAAAACTTTATTTGTGGAGACTGAAATTTGAATTTCATATTTTCACATGTCACAAAACAATATTCCTTTTTTCTGGTATTTTTTCAAGCATTTAAAAATGTAAGACATCCTTAGCTTATGGGCCATACAATGGGCAGCAGGTTGATTTTGGCTCTCAGGCTATAGTTTGCTGACCACTAAATCCAAGGTCTTCCTCCCTCCCTCTCTCACAACTTCTTCCTCCCTCCCTCTCTCACACTTCTTTCCCCTAGGGGGTTTTGGGGCCACAGTAAATTTTTTTCTACCATTTCATTCCTGGTAGTTAACATGTAAAAGAAGTCTCAACCTGAAACAAACTAAAACCACAAGGAGATATCACACTAATTTTGCAAAGATAAAGTATAGGAGTGGTTATAATCGGGGTGCCTGGGTGGCTCAGTTGGTTGAGCAACTGCCTTCAGCTCAGGTCATAATCCCTAAGTTTCAGGATCGAGTCCCACATTGGGCTCCCAGCTCCACGGGGAGTCTGCTTCTTCCTCTAACCTTCTCTCCTCTCATGCTCTCTCTCACTTTCTTTGTCTCTCAAATAAATAAATAAAATCTTAAAAAAAGGAGTGGTTATAATCAATGCTAAATCAGGAGCACTTAAAATGATCTCTTTCATATTTGCAAAAATTGGTACATATCCAGAAAGCATTTCATTTATCAGTATACCTCAGAGATTTTAAGAAGTTTATACTTTTTACCCAGATTATTTCAGAAAAGAGTTCATTCTAAAGAAATAATCAAGAATAGGGACAAAGGATAGTTGTTTCCTAATGAACAAAGGGGAAAATATGTTATGGAAGTATTATTCATAGTAATCAATAATTTGAGGAGGGAGGAGCAAGATGGTTGAGGAATAGGAGACCTAAATTTCATCTGGTCCCAGGAATTCAGCTTAATAGTTATCAAGCCATTCTGAACACCTATAAACTCAACAGGAGATTGAGGAAAAGAATAGCAGCAATTCTATGAATGGAAAACCAACCACTTTCTGGGAGGTAGGACTTGCAGAGAAGTGAGTCCAAGGTGCTATTTGGGAAGATAGACCATTGGGGATAGGGAGTCTCCATCAACCAGCTGCTGGCAATGGAACACAAAATCAGAACTTTCAGAAGTATGCCCAGGTGAGAGATGTCACTCCAGTGGCTAAGCTGAGGAGGGAAACCCTCAGGGACAGTGTGGTCTCAGGCCTCTTGAGGTCACAGAAAGACTGGAGATGCCTGAGTGTGACATAGCTCCTAGGTATCAGAAGGCACCTGGGAAGCAGGTGCAAAGATGGAGCCAAGGAATGGGATCTCAGCTTGGGGTTGCCATAAACCATGATCCGTGGCACAGTTGGGTCACTACTTTTCAAGCAGAGAACCAGCAAGTGGCAGATTTAGGAAGACTCCCCTTCATTCTCTGGGAGGAGCTGTGTGGGAGCGCACTGCAGGAATCTTCTGTGTTTGGAAACTTCAAACAGGGTTGTATGCCAGAGATAGAAACACTTGGTCACAGGCTAGGTGAGCACAGAGAGCGGGTGGAGATCAGAGAGACAGGAGTGATTGACTATTTTCTCTGAGGGCTCACTGAGGAGTGGGACCATGAGCTTTCAGCTCCTCCAGGGTCAGAGATTAGGAGGCCACCATTTTCATTCTTGTCCTCCAAATCTGAATGGAAAGCTTTTAGGAATAATAGCTTCTGAGAGCAAACCCAAGCAAGGGCAAGGGCAGGGCAGTTCCACCTTGGTCAAGGACATTTGAGAATCACTGCAACATGCCCTCCCCCAGAAGATCAGCAAGAACATCCAGCCAAAAACAAGTTTACCAATCAATGAGAACTGCCAAACTTCAGCGCTAGGAGAATACAGCACATAGAATTCATGGCTCTTTCCCCATGATTCTTTAGTCTTTCAAAGTTAATTTTTAAAATTTTCTTTATCTTTTCTTTTTTATTTATTTTTTGAATTTTTCTTCTTTCCTATTTTACTAAACATCTTATCATTTTTTTAAAGATTTTATTTATTTATTTGAGAGAGAGAGAGTGAGAGAGAGTGGGAGAGGGGAGAGGGTCAGAGGGAGAAACAGACTCCTCATGGAGCTGGGAGCCCGATGTGGGACTCGATCCCAGGACCCTGGGATCATGACCTGGGCCGAAGGCAGTCACTTAACCAACTGAGCCACCCAGGCGTCCCAACATCTTATCATTTTTAAAAATCTTTTTAAATTTACCTCTTTACAGTCATATTCTATTCTTTCATTGTATTTACTCTTATTTTTGTATATATATAAGTTTTTCTTTCTTTAAAATTTTGGGAGGCAGTTTCCTCTAGCAGATCAAAATACACCCAAAATCTAGTGCATGGCTCTATTCTATTTACCAGCCTGATCATATTCTTTTCTTTTTTCTTTTTCTTTTTCCTTTCTTTACCCTGTGGTTTAGGGTCTCTTCTGATTTGTTTAGTGTGTATTTTTCTGGTGTCATTGTTACTCTTTTAGTATTTTGTTTTCTCATTCATCTATTCTTCCCTGGACAAAATGGAAAAAACTCACCTCAAAAAGAAAAAAAAAAAAAAGAATAAGAGGCATTACTGAGAGCCAGGGATCTAATCAACATGGACATTAGTAAGATGTCAGAAGTAGAGTTCAGGATGATGATTATAAATATAGTAGCTGGGATTGAAAAAATATAGAAGATACTAGGGAATCCCTTTCTGGAGAAATAAAAGAACTGAAATCTAACCAAGTCAAAATAAAAAATGCTATTTATGTGGTGCAGTAAAAAATGAAGGCTCTAACTGCCAAGATAAATGAGGTAAAAGAGAGAATTAGTGACATAGAAGACCAAATGATGGGGAATAAAGAAGCTGAGAAAAAGATAAACAACTACTGGATCACAAGGGGAGAATTTGAGATAAGTGATACCATAAGATGAAACAATATTAGAATAATTGGGATCCCAGAAAAAGAAGAAAGAGCTAGAGGGGCAAAAGGTATATTGGAGCAAATTATAGTGGAAAACTTCCCTAATTTGGGGAAGGAAGCAGGCATTAAAATCCAGGAGGCACAGAGAAACTCCCTCAAAATCAGTAAAAATAAGTTGGCACGCTGACATCAAATAGTAAAACTTACAAGTCGCAGAGACAGAGAAAATCCTGAAAGCAGCTTGGGACAAAAGGTCTATAACCTACAATGGTAGAAACATTAAAATGGCAGCAGATCTATGCACAGAGACCTGGCAGGCCAGACAGGACTGGCATGATATTTTCAGAGCACTAAGCGAGAAAAGTATGCAGCCAAGAATACTCTATCCAGGTAGACTGTCACTGAAAATAGAAGGAGAGATAAAAAGCTTCCAGAGCAAAGAAAAACCAAAAGAATTTGCAAACACCAAACCAGCCCTACAGGAATTATTGAAAGGGGTCCTCTAAGCAGAGAGAGACCCTAAAAGTAACATAGACCAGAAAGGAATAGAAACAATATACAGTAAAAATCACTTTACAGGCAATACGATGACACTAAATTCATATCTTTCAACAGTTACCCTGAATGTAAATGGGCTAAATGCCCCAATCAAAAGACACAGGATATCAGAATGGATAAAAAAAACAAGACTCATCAATATGCTGTCTGTAAGAGACTAATTTTAGACCCCAAGATGCCACCAGATTTAAAGTGAGGGGGTGAAAAACAATTTACCATGCTAATGGACAGCAAAAGAAAGCTGGGGTCACAATCCTTATATCAGACAAATTAGATTTTAAACCTATAGACTTTTTAGTTTATAGACTCTAGATTTTAAACCTAGAGACTATAATAAGAGATGAGGAAGGACACTATATCATACTTAAAGGGTTTATCCTACCAGAAGATCTAACCATTTTAAATAGCTATCCCCCTAACATGGGAGTAGCCAACTATATAAGCCAATTAATAACAAAATCAAAGAAACAATAGACAATAATAAAATAATAGTAAGGGACTTTAACACTCCCCTCACTGAAATAGATCATTTTATTCAACAAGGAAATAAAGGCTTTAAATGACACACCAGACCAGATGGACATCACAGATATATTCAGAACATTCCATCCCAAAGGAATAGAACACACATTATTCTCTAGTGCACATGGCAAATTTTCCAGAATAGATCACATATGGGGCCACAAATCAGGTCTCAACTCGTACCAAAACATTGGAGTCATTCCCTACATATTTTCAGTCCACAGTGTTTTGAAACTTGAACTCAGTCACAGGAAGAAAGTTGGAATGAACTTAAATACACGGATACTAAAGAGCATTTAACTAAAGAATGAATGGATCAACCAGGAAATCAAAGAATTTAAAAAATTCATGGAGACAAAAATGAAAACACAGTTGTTCAAAATCTTTGGGATACAGCAAAGTCAGTCCTGGGAGGAAAGTATATAACAATCAATACAAGACTTTCTTAAGAATCAAGAAAGGTCTCAAATACAGAACCTAATCCTACAGCTAAAGGAGCTGGAGAAAGAAAAGCAAATAAAGCCTAAACCCAGCAGAAGGGAAATAATAAAGATCAGAGCAGAAATCAATGAAATATAAACCAAAAGAACTGTCAAACAGATCAATGAAACTACCAGCTGGTTCTTTGAAAGAACTGATAAGTTTGATAAACCCCTGGCCAGACTTCAAAAAAACAAAAGAGAAAGGACCCAAATTAATAAATCATGATTGAAAGAGGAGAGACCACAACCAACACCAAAGAAATACAAACAATTATAAGAACATATTATGAGGAACTATACCCCAGCAAATTAGACAATCTGGAAGAAACAGATGTATTCCTAGAGATGTATAAGCTACCAAAACTGAACCAGGAAGAAATAGAAAACCTGAACAGAACCATAACCAACAAGGAAATTGAAGCAGTAATCAAAAGTTTCCCAACAAACAAGAGCCTGGAGCCAGATGGCTTCCCAGCGGAGTTCTACCAAATATTTATTATTTTATTTTATTTTTATTTATTTATTTATTTATTTATTTATTTATTTATTTATTTATTTATTTATTTTATCCTATTCTATTTTATATTTTATTATTTTATTTTATTTTATTATTTTTTCAGTGTTCCAAGATTCATTATTCATGCATCCCACCCAGTGGTCCATGCAATACATGCCCTCCTCAATACCCACCACCAGGCTCAATCAGCACCCCACATCCTTCCCCTCCAAAACCCTCAGTTAGTTTCTCAGAGTCCACTGTCTCTCATGGTTCATCTCCATCTCCAATTTCTCCCAGTTCATCCCTCCTTTCCTTCTCCCAATGTCCTCCGTGTTCTTCCGTATGCTCCACATGTAAGTGAAACCATATGATAAATGACTCTCTCTGCTTGACTTATTTCACTCAGCATAATATCTTCCAGTCCCGTCCATGTTGATACAAAATTTGGGTATTCATCCTTTCTGATGGAGGCATAATATTCCATTGTATATATGGACCATATCTTCTTTATCCATTCATCTGTTGAAGGGCATCTTGGCTCTTTCCACACTTTGGCGATTGTGGCCATTGCTGCTATGAACATTGGGGTACATGTAGCCCTTCTTTGCATTACGTCTGCATCTTTGGGGTAAGTACCCAGTAGTGCAATTGCAGTTTCATAGGGTAGCTCTATTTTTAATTTCTTGAAGAATCTCCACACTATTTTCCAAAGTGGCTGCACCAACTTGCACTCCCACCAACAGTGGAAGACGGTTCCCCTTTCTCCACATCCTCTCCAACACTTGTTGTTGACTGTTGTTGATTTTGGCCATTCTAACTGGTATAATGTGGTATCTCAATGTGGTTTTGATTTGAGTCTTCCTGATGGCTAATTATGATGAACATTTTTTCATGTGTCTGTTAGCTATTTGTATGTCTTCTTTGGAGAAGTGTCTGTTCATGTCTTCTGCCCATTTTTTGGCACAGTTATCTGTTTTTTGATTGTTGAGTTTGAGGAGTTCTTTATATGTCTTAGATATCGGACCTTTGTCTGTAGTGTTATTTGTGAATGTCCTCTCCCATTCTGTGTATTGCCTGTTTGTTTTGTTGACTGTTTCCTTTGTTGTGCAGAAGCTTTTTATCTTGATGAAGTCCCAAAAGTTCATTTTCGCTTTTGTTTCCGTTGCCTTTGGAGACATATCTTGAAAGAAGTTGCCGTGGCTGATGTCAAAGAGGTTACCGCCTATGTTCTTCTCTAGGATTTTGATAGATTCCTGCTTCACATTGAGGTCTTTTATCCATTTCTAGTTTATCTTTGTGTATTGTGTAAGAGAATTCTACCAAAAACTTAAAGAAGAATTAATACCTATTCTCCTGAAATTGTTCCAAAAAGTAGAAATGGAAGGAAAACTACCAAACTCATTTTATGAAGCCAGCATTACCTTGATTCCAAAACCAGATATAGACCCCATCAAAAAGGAGCATTACAAACCAAAATCCCTGATGAACATGGATGCAAAAATTCTCACCAAAATACTAGCCAATAGGATCCAACTGTGCATTAGGATTATTCACCACGACAAGTGGGATTTATTCCTGGGCTTGCATGTTTGGTTCAAGAGCCTCAAATCAATTAATGTGATACAATACATTAATGAAAGAAAGAACAAGAGTCATATGATCCTCTCGATAGATGCAGAAAAAGCATTTGACAAGTACAACATCCTTTCTTGATCAAAACTCTTCACAGTGTAGGGATAGAGTGCACATATCTCAATATCATAAAAGGCATCTATGAAAAATCCACCGTGAATATTCTCAAAGGGGAAAAACTAAGAGCTTTTCCCCTAAGGTCAGGAACATGACAGGGATGTCCACTATCATAACTGCTATTCAACATAGTACTAGAAGTCCTAGCGTCAGCAATCAGACAACAAAAAGAAATAAAAGGCATTGGGATAGCAAAGAAGAAGTAAAACTCTCACTTTTTGCAGATGATATGACACTTTATGTGAAAAACGCCAAATACTCCACCCCAAAACTGCTAGAACGCATACAGGAATTCTATAAATGTCAGGATATAAAATCAATGCACAGAAATCAGTTGCATTTCTATACAGCAACAAGAAAGAAGAAAGAGAAATTAAGGAGTCGATCCCATTTACAATGGTACCCCAAACCATTAGATACCTAGGAATAAATCTAACCAAAGAGGCAAGGAATCTGTACTCAGAAAACTATAAAATACTCATGAAAGAAATTGAAGAAGACACAAAGAAATGGAAAAACGTTCCATGCTCATGGATTGGAAGAACAAATATTGTGAAAATGTCTATGCTACCTAGAGCAGTCTACATATTTAATGCAATCTGTATCAAAATACCTTCAACTTTTTTCAAAGAAATGGAATAAATAATCCTAAAATTTAATGGAACCAGAAAAGAAAACCAAAGATGGTGGCAGCATGATTCCAGACTTCAAGCTGTATTACAAAGCTGTAATCATCAAGACAGTATGGTACTGGCATAAGAACAGACAAATAGATCAGTGGAACAGAATAGAGAGCCCATAAATGGACCCTCAACTCTATGGTCAACTAATCTTTGACAAAAGAATACCAATGGATAAAAGTCATTCTCTTCAACAAATGGTGTTGGGGAAATTGGACTGCCACATACAGAAGAATGAAACTGGACCGTTTCCTTACACCACATACACAAAAATAGACTCAAAATGGATGAAAGACTTCAGTGTGAGACAGGACTCCATCAAAATCCTTGAGGAGAACACAGGCAGCAACCTCTTTGACCTCAGATGCAACAACTTCTTCCTAGAAACATCACCAAAGGCAAGGAAGCAAGGGGAAAAATAAACTATTGGATTTCATCAAGATCAAAAGCTTTTGCACAGCCAAGGAAACAGTCAACAAAACCAAAAGACAACCAAGAGAATGGGAGAAGATATTTGCAAGTGACATACTAGATAAAGGGCTAGTGTCCAAAATCTATAAAGAACTCATCAGGGGCACCTGGGTGGCTCAATAGGTTAAAGCCTCTGCCTTAGGCTCAGGTCATGATCTCAGGGTCCTGGGATCGAGCCCCATGTCGGGCTCTCTGCTCAGTAGGGAGCCTGCTTTCCCCTTTCTCTGCCTGCCTCTCTGCTTACTTGTGATCTCTCTCCTCTCTGTCAAATAAATAAATAAAATCTTAAAAAAAAAAAAAAGAACTCATCAAACTCAGGGCACCTGAATGGCTCAGTCATTAAGCATCTGCCTTTGGGTCAGGTTGTGATCACAGGGTCCTGGGATTGAACCCTGCATTGGGCTCCCTGCTTGGCAGGAAGCCTGCTTCTTTCTCTCCCACTCCCGCTGCGTGTGTTCCCTCTCTTGCTGTGTCTTTCTCTGTCAAATAAATAAATAAAATCTTAGGAAAAAAAAAAAAAGAACTTACCAAACTCAACACCTAAAGAACAAATAATCCAATCAGGAAATGGGCAAAGGACATGAATAGACATTTCTGCAAAGAAGACATCCAAATGGCCAACAGACCCATGAAAAAGTATTCAACATCACTCAGCATCAGGGAAATGCAAATCAAAACCACAGTGAGCTACCACTTCACACCAGTCAGAATGGCTAAAATTAACAAGTCAGGAAATGACAGGTGTTGATGAGAATGCAGAGAAAGGGGAGCCCTCCTACATTGTTGGTGGGAATGCAACCTGGTGCAGCCATTCTGGAAAACAGTATGAAGGTTCCTCAAAAAATTGAAAATAGAGCTACACTACTGGGTATTTACCCCAAAGATACAAATGTGAACTGAAGGGACACGTGCAGCGGAATGTTTATAGCAGCAATGTCCACAATAGCTAAACTATGGAAAGAGCCTAGATGTCCATCAACAGATGAATGGATAAAGAGGAAGTGGTGTGTGTGTGTGTGTGTGTGTGTGTGTGTGTGTGTGTGTGTGTATATATATATATATATATATATATATATATATATATATAATGGAATATTATGCAGTCATCAAAAAACCCCCCAAATCTTTCTATTTGCAATGATGTGGATGGAACTAAAGGGTATTATGATAAGTGAAATAAGTTTATTAGAGAAAGACAATTATCATATGATATGAGGAATTTGAGAAACAAGACAGAGGATCATGGGGGAAGGGAGAGGAAAAATGAAACAACACCAAAGCAGAGAGAGAGACAAATCATAAGAGACTTTTAATCTCAGGAAACTAAGGGTTGCTGGAGGGGAGGGGCATGGGAAGGATGGGGTAGCTGGGTGATGGACATTGGGGAGGATACGTGCTATGTGAATGTTGTGAATTGTGTAAGACTGATGAATCACAGATATGTACCCCTGAAACAAATAATATATGTTAATAAAAAAACACTAAAAAATTAAAAATTTGAGACTAATGTCTAACTGTGAGACAGAGCAGGATTTGGACTAGTGTTCCCTCAATGCTGACCAAAAAAATCCAGTGTTCCTTGAGTGTCTCCATAAAAGAAAAATGAAAACTCTACACCTCTTGAGTAAGATATCTTACAGGAATGCAGAGGGAGGATGCTTACTGAAAGGAGGATGCTTACTAAAAAGACTCACAAAGACCAGACTAAAGCAGTCTGCACCAAGATGGACCCCAGCACTGACCTTCCAAGGATTTTTTTCGCTCATTATAATATAAAAATTACATCCAGGGGTGGAGATTTAATATGTTAATTAAACATGAGAACCAGGAAGAAGCATGACCTTTAAATGCACAGGTGCTAATAAATCCCACCTCTACAGGCATAGGCATCACCCTTTTCTCAACTAAGTTTCTTTAAAAAACTCTCTGACCTCTCATCAGAGAACCAGGCTGAGAACAATCTCCTTTGTGCTGCCTCCCTTGTATGGTCATAAGCCCTGATAAAGCCTTGCCTGGAACTCTGGCCTCTAGTTAATTTCTATTGGTTAGAGAGCTCAGAACCCAGTTCAGTATCATAGGGAACTAGCTAATAGATTTTAGTTTATCCATACAATATTAAGAATGACAATATTTGTGTAGGATTAAGGGTAATGTTTTCTTCTTGTTTACACTTCCCCATTTTCTTCAGGTTTCCCACAATGAGTATACATGCTTTTAAAATCAAGCAAGATTATAATTAACAAATAACAAAAATATAGTTAACAAATTGTATAGTTAACAAAGTATATTTAGCTTGTTTGAAAATAATAACTATATAACAAATTATAGTTAACTAATAACAAAAAATTATTCCATACAATATTATTATGTATATATTAATTTTGTTTATAATTAACATACAATATATTATGTATGATTATTCCATACAATAATCAGAGTTAATATTTTCTCTGCCTTCGGCTTTTTTGTTTGAGTTCATAATGGCTAGTGTGCATCTGAAGGCCTCCCAAGTCATGCATGTACCTCATCCCATTGGCACGTGTGTGAACCTTCCAAAACATTACACTTGTTTTTCCAACTTGATGTCCCTTCTCCCATCTTCACAGCTCTGCTCTAGCAATTCCTGTTGCTTATGGCTGGAAGCACCTTTTTCCCACCAGGTGGTACAATTCTTCTATTAGGAATGAGTTGCTCTTCCATTCTCAGTTCTTAAAATGTTCCTGGTGTTTGCAACTCTTTTAATTTGAGCTGGTTCTTTCATTTGCTATAGCCCTTGATTTTTGAAGAAATCCACTTCTCTGATGCTTGGGTCAAAGGAAAATATAAATATCCACATAGTTCTGTATCCAAATAATCTCTTCTCTCTGCAATAGAACATTCAGTCTGTACTGAATATAGGCTCCTCAGTTTACTTGTTCTATAGAGGGCAGGATATCTGTCCGACTTGGAACCTTCCTGAAAGTTAAGTGGGAGACTTTGCATCTCCTCTTTATTTATTCTAGTATTTTATTGTGTTATATATAGAGAGATTTGATTAGGTTTCCATGAAAATGAGTCCCTCAAGGGAATAATTGAATAACAGGGTTGAAAGAAACTTTAAACCAGTGTTTTCTAACATTTTTTCACATCAAAGCAAATATATAAAATGAAGATAATTTTACAACATACTGGAATAAATGGAGAAGCATGCTTGAGGTTGGAAAAGTCTGGCCTAGAGGCTCTTGATGTCTAAGACCATGCCCAGTTATCATGAAGGTTGATGAAAGTCTTGGCACACTTGTAACCTATTTGAGACATACCAGAGTGCCATGGTACAGCAGTTGGGATGCTCTGCCTTAAAGATCAGCTAGTCCCTCCACTCTCACTCCCTCTGCCTTATAGATTAAGAAAATGAAACTCATTTCATTTTTGACCTCACTGGCACCATGAACCTGAGACTTTGAGCCAGTGATCTGGGGAAATGGAAGAGCTGGGGACTGGAAGGCACTCTATCTCTTGACCTTCACTCATTCCTTTAACCTCCTATTTAGAATTTTCTATTTTTTGTTTTGTTTTGTTTTTTGTTTTCGCTAACAAATACTTGTCTTATTTTAAGGACAGACTCTAAGCTGCTTTCAAAAGGAAGTAGGGGAAAAGTGGATCTGTTAAATCCTATAATGTTCCTCTTGCTGGCAAGATAAGGTAAAGCTGCTGTGCTTTTTTCTTATATATTTGGTAGCAGAAACTAAAGATTTGTCTCAGTCGTACATCTTGGGTACTTATACAAAGTACTACAGTTAATGCAAAATATGAGATGAACTTCCTGTGAGAAGAAAAAAATGAAGGATCACCCACTTAGGATTACCAGGCTTAGAGGGTTAGTTAAAAAGATCAAGTGCCTTCTGCTACTGACCAAAGTGCCTGCTCTGAGGAACCTGAAGGAAGACACTGAAAGTAGCTGAGAAAAACTCCAATGGCAGTTCTCAAATGGCTATTAATGCCTTTTTCTGCATGGTCTGGAAGACACAGAAAGCAAAGCTAAAGCTCCAATTCTCCTCTCTGGAGATCCAGTCATTGAACCAGAGACTTTGGCTTTTGCAAGCATCGCTTGAAGTTTTCGAAATGCATCTTAGACTCTTTGCCTTTAAAAATAGACAGATGATAGGTAAGGGGGAAGGGGGGAGGTGTGAGTCTCAGGCTTCAAGTGAATGAGATCATTTTGCAGCCTTCCCATTTCCCAGACTGCAGATGTCACAAGGTGAGAATGAATCCTCAACTTGTTCTGGTTTCCAAGTTACAATCGCTCTGCTTTTTCCCTACTCCCCTTAGGGAATCTGTGCAGTCTGCAAAACCACTTGACAGACAATCATTCTTACAGGCAGCAGATATACACACATTACCCCACTGAAACTCTCTTACCCAAGAGTTGAAAGCTCTTACGCATAACAGGTTTAAGTATAAACATGTGTTTTTGCCATTCATCAATCCCTCACCACCCCTTTAAAGAAGCCATATGTGATCATATTCTGGGAGGCAATACAATCTATAGCAGGTGGGCTCTTTAATTGGCTTGCTAGGGGAGTAGCCAAAGTTTGGTTCAAAGGTATTGACCTTTTGTGTTTGGTTAGCAGAAGTTTGTGAATGGGGTTATAAAATCTAAACAGAGAGTTGGGCTGCCTCTCAGACCCATAGGGGAACAGTGGAAGCCAACATGAATATTTCAGGGGAAGTGATAGAAAGTGAAGATGTTGTGATATTGAAGGTCAACAATATTTAGCTATAAAAATACTCCTATTTATTCCCACAACAGTCCTGTGTATGGCCCCATGGATTCACTCTGGACCTTTACACTCAGTCATTGATCTACCTTCTGGGAACATGCTAGGGCAAGGCTGACAGAGATGGAGCACACAGAATCTTGGAGGGTGTCAACTAAGCCACCAAGGTTAATTGCAGAGCCAGTATGTTCTTGCTCTCATATCTTGGTTGTCCCTGTTTTGATCAGAAACTAAATCATAAAAAGATAATGTCAGGGCAGTGTCTACACAGCAAAGGAAAGTAGTGATAACGTGATGGCTGATAAATTTTATCAAAAGCAAACCCTGTAATCCAAGGGCAAATTATTCTTTTAGGTAGCCTACATCATTGACATTAACTGGAATATGAACAATTTGCTTTGTACTCTTAGAGAATCAGCTTATCTGTTGTGAATGCTTTCAGGATGGGATTCCTAAAACTCATTAATCCAACTAATTTGTATTGAGTGCTTGCTCTCTGCAAAGTGCTGGGAACAAAACAGTAAGGCAGATTCAGGCCTTGCTCTCAGCAGTAGAAAAAGAAACAGATTTGTTAAAAGGTCATCTAGATTCTCTCTGATTGTTGTTACAGGAACACATAGGAAGAATACTAAAACCAATCTTGGTTGTGGTGGTCAGTGGTGGGAGGGAGTAGTTCAGGAAGGTTTTCTGGAGGAAAAGCTAAGCTGAAAGATTAAGGATAGATAAGAGTTACTTGGTTGAAGAGAGAGTAGAAAAAATGTTCTAACATTGGGATTCTGTTCAAATGTCTGGGGGTGGAATCAAGGAGGATGCCTCTCAGGGACTATTGAGAGTTCAAATATGTGAGGCAGAAACAGTAAGGGACAAAATCATAAATGATCTTTGCATCTAGTGGTTAGTTCCATTCTACTTAAGCTGTAGATGAATCCCTTTTAGCATAGAAAACTGCATTGGGGGTTTGTTTCTATGCTATGTTTTTAAAGCTCTGTCCATTTTCTTAGTGTAAGGAGATTGCATTAATAGTGTGGGAAAGGGGGCATTGATTAACCATTTTTCCCAAAAAAAGAAAATAAACAACTGATGGAGACACTTAAAAAAAGATAGAGATGAGAGCCTTTGGGTACCAATATTGTACTGACAGGTAGAGTTTCTCAGGATAAGACGGCAGAAAGTTTCAAATTTTTCATAAGCAATCATTGTCAAGATTCTAGCTCAGCCCCAATTTTATTATATCACATTTTTGGATTTCCTGCTGGTATTAATTTCTGGAGGAAAATACTAAGGATAAATGATAAGCTTTCCAGATGGTTATAATGGTAATTAGCATGAATTTTATGTAAGTGAACCACATTTTTGCAGTTTTCTCCTCCTGCTTTTGTTAGTGCTTTAGGAATAATAATCATTGTTATCCTTGGCAGATTTCCCAGATTCCACCTTTAGTTTAACAATGACAACAATAACAACAACAATAATGCCTGCCATTAGTAGAACACTGTACAGCAATACAGGTGTATAAGCTAGCATTCTAAACTCTCCCATTTCCATGATGCATGACACCTGCATGTACACATGATTAAAAGATAAGTCCTGGATCTAGTTTCTCAGAAAGTGTCCAGGCCATAGTAATATATTTAAATGTTTCTTGGATTTGAAAACAGGGTCAGTGATTTTTATTTTCTCACCTAAAAGTTTTGTTTCTCATTATAGCAAATTGTTGGCTTCCTCTTTCAGAAGCATCAGTTTCTACTACACTGCCATTAGTTGCAAAGCCTCTGATTTACCCAACAGGAGTAGAAAGGAAAAAAAGAATGGTTTGAAACTTTTGGGATATAAAGCTTTTTTTACCAATATCTTTGAATTTTCTGATTCCTTACTAGGTCTACTTATATGAAACTTGCAACCATCAAAAGAACAGAAAAGAAAAAAGAAATCATGCTTTATTATTACTATATGTCGACCACTTATTGAACTATATGTTAGGCATGTGAGAGAGATTACTTTAATCCTTACGATAAAGCTGCAGATAGTTCTGTATTTCCATTTCTAATACAACACTTTTAGAGATTAATTGCTGACATCTATACTGCCATCATAATTGACACATGTGTTTTTCAAGCCTCTTTCCACCATGCCATCCTCAAAGATGTCTCACTCCAAGGTGACTTGTTTCAAATCATCCAAAGCATTTGATGTGCTAAAACTTATTGGAACCTCTGAACATCAGGTTGGAGGCTGCAGAACTAGAGCAAAGGGAAATGCAAAATCACTCTATTAAAATGACAAATATTCCAGATGTAGCTAATTAGTATGATAACCTATGCATAAAAGAGAATTGTAAAATTAGTGAGATCAGCCTTGCAATGCCATTAACCATATTATAACTCTTCACATGATTTTTCCCCCACCATGAAATGGTCTTGCAAATGCCTCATCTCAGTTTGCTTTATCATATGGTGCAGCTCATCAGTGCCACACGCTACTGTGACTACTGTGGTTCTCACAGTGGGATATTTTTTATCTCTGCAAATTGGTAAATTAAAATAATTTCACCTAGGGCGATTCTGCACCAAAAATATGCTGGTGACCTTGACAGCAACTCTATTTTTTCCCTTTCACTTACTTTTCTGTAATTTTCTCTTTCATTTCTGTTCTCAATCACCTATTCTAGGATATAAAGATTCAGGCAGTTTAAGAGGCCAGTCCTGTTTATCTTGAAACTTTCTCCAAGAGGTAGTCTACCAGAAAGGAAGAGAGCTTTATTTGATGGAATGCTGAAGTCAATAGACAGCCAGTTAGAGTTAAGCCATTACAGTTTTTCTAAGGAGCACTTGGGGGCCAGCAGGTTTGGAAAAGCTGGGAGAACAGAATCACAAATTACTTCTACAAATTAGGCTAGGGACCGTCAAGATATTTAGTGGTTGCCATGATGCTCACACAAAAGAAGAAAGGCCCAGTCAGGTTTTGTGATTACAGAGAGTGGTTGGGGAAAATGGCCAGTTTGATCAGGTTGGCTCCAGTAAATGACAGCACAATTTCTTTGAACTCTGTCTTCCCCTTGTTCTTCATCTCTCATCTGAATGCCTCCTTCCTCCATTTTGTACATTTCTACCTTGAAGCCTTTTATGACAATTCTGTCTTCTGAAAGGATTTCAAATTTGAGCCTGAAAGCACTGGTGCTGGAGGCAAAAGTTCTAATTAATGAACTTGGGTTTTGTGAAGTGCATGTGGGAAGGGGAATTGAATATGTAAAATGCATTGTTGACCCATGATAGCCTGTGATATTTGCCATCATGTTACATGTTTTCTGATTTTACTTGGAGTTGAATTTGGTTTGTCACAGTTCAAGAGGACAGAATATGCATAGTGTCTGATACATAGGGGGCTCTCAAATGACAGAAAGATAAATGAGTAGATAAATTGATCATGCATGAATGCAATTAAGATAAGCTAAAATAAGTTGAAATCTTGTTTTAATCATAAATTAGGAATAAAATGTAGCTGCAGGGATAGGATACATGCATTCATTCATTGACTCACTAACTCATCTGATCATTCATTCATTCATTTTACACATAGTATTCATTTTATAAAAACCTATTTTGGGCTTTGCACTGGGTTAGATTCTGAATATAGAGTGGAAAGTGAAATAGAGATGGTGCTTACCTTCAAGAGTTTATATTCTAAGGGGACAATCAATATCAATTTATAAATTGATAAAAGTGAAGGTAATTTTCAGGGTTCTTAGGTGGACGATATTTAGATAATGTAGTTATTAAGGAAGACCTGTTTGGGGAGACCTTCAGGAAAAGAAGGAGCCACGCCAGGAGCCAGAGGCAGAGAATTGCACAGAGGTGGATAGTTTGGACAAACGCTCTTAAGCAAGTGATGTTGTAGGACTGAAATGCTCTTAAGCTTGTGGAGTTCTAGGACTGAAAGAGGAGACCATAACTAGAATGGGCTGAGCTAGGGGAGGCTGTCCTGGGCAGGGCTGGACAGCAGAACACACACCAGATTGTGCAAGGTTGTATAGAAAGACCTCACTTAAGAACAGATTGTATTATTGCAGGGAACTTTGAAGACATTTACTTAGAGAAAGATCATTATATATGATCAGTTGGACATCCTGCAAAAATTCACTTAACTTGTAATATCACTACAGCCAAACCACCAAAGATTATAGTTTCAGTAGAGCAGGCATTGTACAATTTGTGCAGTGAAGAGACCCCTGTCTTTGTGCTTTCAAAAGCTCCATCACAGACCCCCTCCATAGTGATTCTAAATATGAGTTGACTATTGTTCAGATCAATGTTCATCACGCTTACCATGCTAAAGCCTGCCATTCCTATTCTACCAGTACTGTTTCTGTTCTTTTTAAAAATTTTGTTCTATTTTTTTGGTAATCATTAAGAATACATTTGGAGTCTCAACTAATGTCTTCTTTTTGTAATTATTAAACTGTAATGGTGGAAAATTTTTTATTAAGAAAATGGGGATGGATGTTATTTCAATAGCTATTCTTCTAGGTTTCTTATCCCTATGCCCCAACTTCCTTTTTTTCCCCCCAACTTCCTTTATAGCTGAGGCACCTCATCTTCATCTGTGGCTCAGTCCACATCTGGGCTCAATTACTAGGTTGCCAGATGTAGCAAACAAAAATACAAAATGCCCAGTTTAATTTGAATTTCTGATAAAGAAACAATTTTAAAATACATGTCCCTCACAATATTAGAATTTTACTAAAAAATTATATATCTAAAATTCATATTTAACTGGGCATCCTGTTATCTGGCAACCTTAGGTAATTATGCCCACAGGTGGATGTAAGACCAAGGCCAGGAAGTTGGTGGGTTAGATTTACTCTTGCCCCTTTGTTTTTTAAGATTTACTCTTGACCCTCTGGCTTTCTCCCAGGCTTGGTCAGTAACTGGACCATACCTTGTCTCTTCTTTCTTGAATGACTCTTGATTCTTTACATAATGTTCTAGTTATATGAAAAGTTGGGGTTGGCTTTTTCTACACATGCCTTAGGGGCTAGAATGCTGTACCCAAATAAAATCCCTTGAATGAGTCCCTATCATTTGCCTCCAGGTCTCCCTGATGCCTTAATATGCAAGAAACTCTAGTGTTAGTTCAATGCAGAGAAAGTAAAGAACAGGCTTTGGAGGTAAAGGGAAATTGAACTTCTCCTTCCTCTGTTTACCTGTGAAAACTTGTATTTAATGTCTCTGAGCTTCAGTGTTCTTAATCAATACAATGGAGTAATTGTAATAAGGTTATAGGATTGTTAGGTGAGTTTACATGTAGTTGTTCAATAAATGTGAAAGATTTTACATCTGCCATGATTAGACACTGGTTTACTGCTAGATCACTTTATGTTGTTTACCTATTAAAAGTTTTCCTGTTAACAGAAGCTGGGTGTTCCCTCAGAACCCAATAGATTTAGGGTTCTATAAAGTCCTCTATGGGTCTGATTGTATTCCTCAGTATTGAGAATATTTGTTAAATCACTGAACAAAATACCTCACCCACTTATTCTGTTTGTCTGCCTGTTCTGTGGACCCCAGCAATCTAATATTCCTGTCTCCAGATATGGAGACTCAGCCCCATAATAGCTCAGATTTCTGTGTGGGTCCTCTAATCCCTTCCCTCTTCCACCAGTCCTTAGTGATCAGTAGCCAGTTGGAGAGTTAGGTTGGCCTTCCTGCAACAAGAGGGGCCCTTACTACCCTTCCAAGACTCTCTCCAAATCCAGAACAAGTTTACCCAACTGTTAAATTTTTGTTTGCCTCTTACTTGTACCTCATTTCAACTTCAAGTCAATTCTACTAATGTTTGCTCAGATCTAAGAGTACATCTGCCATACCTCTGTGGCCCCTGTGACTGAGTTTTGTAAACTCTTCCTCATTCATGTGCCATGCTTAGCTGAGAAGGTCCAGCAGGCAGCAGTGTTTTTGCTTTTTTGTGTCCATTGTAGATGGCTGTAGGTCTTTAGATGCTCCATGTCCAACACTGTTCTAACATGATTCTGGAATGTGCTTTATGACCAACTATACCTAGCTTATTTGATGTCAGTTTCCTGAGAACAACCACTGGCATTTTAAAAACTTGAACTTTTATTCTTGGCTTTGAGGTCCCACTCTTTAACTCCAAAAATTCTCCCCTAACCAAGTCAACCAGCTATTAGTGGTGCTCGCTAAGTGTCTGTCACCTTGATGCTGTGTTCTGAAGCTAGGAGAGTCTGGAGAATATGAGAGAAACAACTTGGGCTATTTATCTCACTTCAGAATCTTTCTTAACCTCTTCCCCTTCCTGGAGAAAGAACTGCCCAGTGGGAATAGAGACTTACCACCTGCTCTTCAGCTCTTTCCCCATTTCTCAACCCTTACTAACATTTTTTTTTAAAATGTGATAGATGCTAAAGAAAAGAAAAAAAACCAAAGATCACATTATAGCACTGGCGATTAAAGTATAGAAAAATAAATTCTTCAACTCCATTCCCCCAAATAAGACAATAACTTCAAACTAAACTTCTTGTCCTTTTACTTCCGAGTCAGCAATAGCTAACTTTCCAATTAATGTTTAAAACAGTTAAAAGTTCCCCATTTAGGCAATTCTACCCAGAGATAGCTTCTAGCTAAGTGAAGCTGCTAATTTGCATATAAAGACTTCTTTTAATTACGCCCTAAAAGCTGCAATTTTTACAAACTCCCTCTGATATAAACTGTTACTGTATCCTATCGCAAAAAAAAAAAAAAAAATCTGTGAATCTAATTCTAAGGGAATCAGGGTCCTGATCAGGAATTTTCCACATAAATGTCCACCCCCAACTGCCAAATTCCTTTCTTGCTTTTAAGCTTAAGATCACTTTTTAGCACCTAGTAAAGGTTTTTACACCTAGAGCAAATCTCATCAATCCATTTGCTTGGATTGGATCAAGGCCCTTTTCTTTTTCCCATGTCCAGTTTAATAATAGCTATTGTCTCAAGGTCTCTCCATGACATTTTGGATCAAATAATTCTTTATTGTGGGTGTTGGAGGGAGACTATCCCACACCCTTCAGGGTGGTTAGCAACATCTCATCTCTGTCCACTAGATAGCAGTTTTACCCCTCAGTGGGACAACTGAATACATCTCCAGACATTGTCAAATGTCCCCTGGGGAACCAAATCAACTCCTGCTGGGAAAATACTGGTCTAGTTGGATCTAGATTAAGTTGAATGGGAAGAATTATATAGTAGAAAAAGGGAGAAAGCATATATTTGCTTTACATCCTTTGTAGTTTAATTCCTCCTCTCCTCCATCCTTATCTTGAATTTCTCTGTTCCTAATTGAGGAGAAGTGCGTACCTGGAGATACTAGGACTTTTGTTTTTAAGAAACCAGGAAAATTAAAATCCAAAGGATACTTCAGGATGAGAATTATAGAGTCTGGAATAGGAATAGAGGATGAATACATCCTCTCAAATTTTCTGTAACTTACCTACAGCTTTCATTGGAAACCCATGTTTAGGAGAGGTTTGTTTGTTTATTTATTTATTTATTTATTTATTTATTTATTTATTTATTTATTTATCTGTAATTAACTTAGTTGTATTTTTTCAGTGTTCCAAAATTCATTGTTCATGCACCCCACCCAGTGGTCCATGCAATACATGCCCTCCTCAATACCCACCACCAGGCTCACCCACACCCCACATCCCTCCCCTCCAAAACCCTCAGTTTGTTTCTCAGAGTCCACCGTCTCTCATGGTTCATCTCCATCTCCAATTTCTCCCAGTTCATCCCTCCTTTCCTTCTCCCAATGTCCTCCATGTTCTTTCGTATGCTCCACATGTAAATGAAACCATATGATAAATGACTCTCTCTGCTTGACTTATTTCACTCAGCATAATATCTTCCAGTCCCTTCCATGTTGATACAAAATTTGGGTATTCATCCTTTCTGATGGAGGCATAATATTCCATTGTATATATGGACCATATCTTCTTTATCCATTCATCTGTTGAAGGGCATCTTGGCTCTTTCCACACTTTGGTGATTGTGGCCATTGCTGCTATGAACATTGGGGTACATGTAGCCCTTCTTTGCACTACATCTGCATCTTTGGGGTAAGTACCCAGTAGTGCAATTGCAGGGACATAGGGTAGTTCTATTTTTCATTTCTTGAGGAATCTCCACACTGTTTTTCAAAGTGGCTGCACCAACTTGCATTCCCACTAATAGTGGAAGAGGATTCCCCTTTCTCCACATCCTCTCCAACACTTGTTGTTGACTGTCTTGTTGATTTTGGCCATTCTAACTGGTGTAAAGTGGTATCTCAATGTGGTTTTGATTTGAGTCTTCCTGATGGCTAATGATGATGAACATTTTTTCATGTGTCTGTTAACTATTTGTATGTTTTATTTGGAGAAGTGTCTGTTCATGTCTTCTGCCCATTTTTTGGCACGTTATCTGTTTTTTGATTGTTGAGTTTGAGAAGTTCTTTATAGATCTTAGATATCAGACCTTTGTCTGTAGTGTCATTTGCGAATTTCTTTAGGAGAGGCTTATATCCCTGTGCAACTAGAGTGAGAATAATGTGTCTTAATTAATTAAGTATGTACTATATTCTGAATTTTCTTGCCACTTAGGTTTTATCAGTTAATCTCAGTAGTAAACATTCAGTTGGGTTCAATATTATGACCATTTCACAGAAAGATGAGAATGAGGAGACTCAGAAAGGTGAACTAGCTTGTCCCAGGTCACTCAGATGGTAGGTGGCAGAGAGGGGTTTCAAATGAAGATCTTCAGATTACAAAATTTTTTTTTCATACCTCAACATGTTCTTTATTGTACTGATTTTGATATTCTCATGCCACAGGTAAGGATTTCTGTCATCTTGGGGGCTTTGTGTAAAATCGTTCTATAATAGTCAGCTCTCATTTCAATATGCCGGGAGATGATATATGCATATCCCTATGTCAGTTCCCCCCATTTTTGTAAAGAACTTTTTGAATGCCACTGAGTCTTTGTGGCTATCTGGTTAAGAACACTTTCAGCCTACATAATTAAACTGTTTTTCCACAGTCAGTATTGTTCATTATGTTCTGCACTTATTGGAATTAGAATAAATAACTCCCAATAAAGATAACCCCATAAAGTTTGCAGAGAGGATATATGTTTGACTGAGAACATATGTTGGATGAGGTGTTCCTGTTTACTATCCAAATGTTTAAGCAATGATAGTAAAAGAAGCTACTGTTAGGTTACATTTTTGAAGCTAATGTTCATAGTGTTTATTTCCAATAGGGCATAATACAACCTTGCAAGTAAGAGAGGACTATTTGCCAGCCTTCTTTTTCTCTGCAGAATTGTAATGAAATAATTGTACTCCTCTCCTTAGAGTAAGTTCAGAACTGCAAGAGTAATCTGCTTCACATCTAGGTCAGTGATCTACAGGCTGTGCCACCTCAGAGAAGTCACTTAATTTTTTAAGCCTCAATTTTCTCTTCTTAAAATTGAAATAATATTACATTTCTCATAAATCTGTTGGAATGAACAGTGAGTGAATGTATGTGAAACTACGATGTAAATACTAAAATGTTATATGATTTTAAACTGAGCAAACTGAGCAAATATAGAATAAGCACTAAACATACAAATCACTTTGGTAGATACCCAATGATAAGTAACCCCTGACATCAAGGACTTCTTCTAGAGGAAGAGGGAGAGGTACAAACAAATAACAGTATTGTAAGTTATGCTGCAAGCCCTATAAGAAAGGGCAACAGAAACAACAGAGGAGAAAGTGACAATGTCTGATGTTGAAATGCTTACAAAGGAGGAAGCATTTGAACTGAGTCTTGAAAGATGATTTTTTTTTCTCCGCAGGATTTTTATTGGAGGGTGGGGGTGGGTATGGGCAGCACAGAGTCCACAGCAGGAGCCGGGGGATGGGAAATTTTGGAGCCCCCTCTGGGGCACAGAGCCCAGAGGAGGGGGGCGGCTCTCCTGGGGTTCAGGAGAAGGCAGTTTTGAGCTGCTCCTTCACTTCTTTGTAAGTCTCAGAAAACCAATTCCAGGTCTTCGCCGGAATGTCTCTCTGCTTGATGGTCTCAATGGCTGCCCGGGCCTTGTCCTCCAGGGTGTTACCAAACTCCTTCAGCTTATCCAGGATGCGCTCGAAAGTGCTGGAGATTTCTGGGGCAGCCTGGGCCGGAGCTGGGCCTTCCAAAACCATCACTAGAACCCCCACCAAAACCAGGAGTGACAGGAAGAGCCTCACGGCTGGGCCGGAGGGCAGGAGGATGGGCAAAGAAGGAAAGATGTTAATCCAGCTCAAGAAAACAGCAAAAACAAAAGCATAGGCATATGGGAATGGATGGAACATTTATTTTTTAAAAAGATTTTATTTATTTATTTGACAGAGAGGAAAGAGATCACAAGTAGGCAGAGAGGCAGGCAGAGGGAGAGGGGGAAGTAGGCTCCCTGCTGAGCAGAGAGCCAGATGCGGGGCTCAATCCCAGGACCCTGAGATCATGACCTGAGCCTAAGGCAGAGACTTTAACCCACTGAGCCACCCAGGCACCCCTGGATGGAACATTTATAGATTGAAATGTGTTAAGTTGGGCAATAAGTCACTAAATGAAACTCTACTCATGTTTGGAAAGATGACTCCAGTGGCAGGCAGCATGGTCATGTGTAGAATAAAACAGGGGAAGTTGGCACATGCATTAACCAATTGGTTGGTCATTTTAATAATTCTGTTGGAAGAAGATGACAGTATCAGGATTTGTTGTGTAGATGAAAAGTTTCAGTAATTTTGGAAGTATTTTTGGTTCTAAGCTATGTTTCACTAACCATAAATACACCTGAGATTAGACAACATGGCCCAGATTCATAAGGATTATAGATGTGTAGGAGTTAAGAAGATGAAGGTAGTGGAAGATGGGTGTGGGGTGTTTAAAGGATATTCTAGGAAGAAGGAACCACGTGGGTGGATCCTCTGTTGGTAATAATGAAACCACAAAATCAATAGCAGAACATAGAACAGGGGATGAATAGTGAGAAAGAAGGCTGAATATGTTGATAGGGGCCAGATTACATGTAGTCCTGGATGTCCAAATTGGGGGGTGAGGCAGTCAGAAAGAAGGAGCATCATATTTTGTTTTGAGGTAGGGCTCAAACCTCTAGGTCACTGAGTGATGGATATTCCTTGGACCAAAGAACTTTAGTAATAATCACAAAATTAGGCAGTAAAATCTTCTAAATTCTAAATGTAAGTCTAACAAT
This sequence comes from Nasua narica, assembly GCA_028533885.1. Taxonomy (NCBI): domain Eukaryota; kingdom Metazoa; phylum Chordata; class Mammalia; order Carnivora; family Procyonidae; genus Nasua; species Nasua narica. The sequence continues at coordinate 27,616,012 of CM052813.1, forward strand.
CACTTTCCAGAGCATCATATGATTGTGCCAAAAAAGGTCAAATGTCTCTGTTGTTACTTCTCAGGAGTGTTCACTTGAAGTTTATGTCACAGCCATTTTCTCATCCTCCCTTCCTCTCCCCACCCAGAGCTTGCACCCTCTGCAAATGAAAGTCGGATGTCTTGAGCTAGCTCCAACCTGTCCCCTTCCTTCTTACGTTTCTTTGTGCTTTGCTGTTGTTATTTTCAAAGTAGTGCGTGAGGGCAGGATAGGGTGTCAGTCTCCCCTGGGAATGCTTGCTGAAAATGGAAAATAAGATGCACTGTGACATTTTTGCTAAGAGACCTTTCTCTGGCTTTGGGAAAAGCCAGCTGAACAGGCACTCATTGTCACACAGCCGGGAAAAAACCACACAGTCCAAATGTCACTTCAGAGCTTGTTTGCTGTTACATTTTCAGCGTACATTTGATTATTCTTCCCTTTTATTTTTAAGGATAAGGGGTCAAAGCCACTCCAGCTCGGCCTTTTTTCTCATAAAAGTCTCCCTCCCTCTTCTCATAAAAGCCACCCACATGAGAGCAAGACTTGCATAGCTTTTTCCTGTTTCAAATTGGCAAGAGTACATTTGCAAATGCATCTGTGCCTGAATGGTGTGATTCACTTAAACTTATTCATATTTTTCAGAGAAATTGACCAAAATTGCCAAAGAGATAAAACCACATTTTGGGCATTTCAAGTCTTTTGCTCTAAGCACTAACTTCTAGTGCTCCCTTTCAGGCTTTTACTTCCCATACCTTTTAAAGAGGCAAGATGATGGAAATTGGAAAGAATAAAAACTTGGAAAATATTCAGACCTGCCTCTGCCTTGGCATCCTCTTTTACTTGCTCATGGCTTAGGTCAACTTTTTTAATCCTCAGTTTCCCTATTTGTTAAATGGGGATAATAATAGCCCTTCCATATTGAACTATATTGAGGATTAAATAAAAAATATATGTGAAACATCTAGCTTACTGCTAGCAAATGTTTTCATAAGACCTCTAGACCTAGTTCAGGGTAATCACGTGCAGGCTAGGGCTTCCAACAGAATAGGAGTGACCTGGTCTGGATGAAAGTGGAGAGGTCCTTTGTTCTTTGGCACCACTGTGGCCAGAGGAAGAATGGGAGGGTGTCAGTCAGAAGAGCACGGCTCCCACTTGAGTTCTAGGCAAACACCTGGGAATACAACAGGCTAACAGGGTCCTGCCTACCAAAGGCTTATGTTCCTGTGGGCCTCATGAAGATACTGTGTTTGCTCTGTGTGCTAGGAAGGAACTGAGCTGAGGGTAAAGGTATTACCTCTCAATTCTGGGGCCCTGGGCTTCATTCACAGTTTGCCATTTAGCAACTCTGTGGTGTGGGCAACACATTTAACCCCATGTGCACCAGCTACCTCATATATAAAGTGACCAGCAGATCTATCTATCTGGGTTGTTGGAAGAATTAAATGGGACAGTATTAGCTAACATTTTTTTTGAGGCCTGATTATGTACCAGGCATTGTTCTAAGCACTTTACATGCATTAACTAATCAAACTGAGGACAATCCTGTGAATTTGGTGCTATTGGTATCCTAATTCTATAGAGGAGAAGAATTAGGAATTCTTCTAATTAGAATTAGAAGAATTAAGAAACTCCTGAAGAAACAGGAGTTACTTAGGTTACTTAAGGTGTAGTTGGAAAAGTCAGGATTCAAACGACCTAGTTGGCTTCAAAGCTGTACTCTTGTTTGCTGTCTAGACAGACAGTGGCTTACAAAGTATGATCCTTGGACTGGCTATCAGCATTGCCTGGTAACTTTTTCAAATAAAAGTGGCATAGAAAGATGTGCCCTTTCTTATACTGGGCCTTTGACAAAATTCCAGAAACTCTGGTTGGCGTGCTGAGGTTTATCTAGTAAAGAGTTTCATGGCCTTCATGCATTGAGTGTGATTCATCTCTGCATTTCCCCAGCATATTACACATAGTAGACACTCAACAATGTGATCCTGCTTAAGAAAAAAAAAAAAAAAAGAATAAAAGGAAAAACTGTGATCCTGCTTGACTGGTATTCCGAGGGAAAGCTATAGCTAAGTTGTGTCCTCCCAGAACAAAAACTGCCTCAGGAACTTCTGGTTTCAGACTCAAGCTTGGCCGCTCCCTGATTGGTTTTCGACTCTTCGTTCCTTGTGTGGCCTTTCCTGTTTGGGAACAGGTCATTCACTGAAATTTAGAGGAATCATTAAAAAGATGTTTCTCCATTCTCAGAGCTGTGGCTTCTTCAGCTTTTCTTCTTTCATTCAAGATCTCTCCTAGCTGTCTAGGAATACTAGTTAGCTAAGGACTTGGCTGCAGATGCCTGGCTGGGCCACTGGGCAGGGATGCAGACACCTGGCAGGCAGGTTTCAGAGAGTTCATTGCAGCAGCTGTGTGGCCTGATTGCTTTAAGCCCATTATTCATTTCGCATAATTGTTGACCTTTCTGTCTGTACCCTCCCTGGAGAATTTCAAGCCATTTTCCAGAGCACAGATGAATATCTGAAGTTCACAATAGCACAGGACAGTGTCAGAGACAGGAGAGGCTTACTTACAAGGGTAACTCCAGCTCGAGTGAGGACTTCCAGGAGTCAGGTAGCTTCGGAGAGATTAGACAAAGGAAACCACTTGTACCACTTGTGGATGTTGCCTGCATTATTCCCAAATTCAGGTCTGACCATGACATCCTCTGACAACCAGATGTACAAAGCCCTTTATAACTGAATTCCAAACCACCTTTTTAGCCACAGCTCTCTGTGCTTAGTGTGGTAACCCATATGCAAGCCACAGACTCTTGGTGATTCCCCAGAAGATCTATGCTGCCTCATGCCAATGGGCCTTTGCCTGTGTAATTTGCTTCTCCTAGAATGTCCCTTCCTTGCCTGCTAAACTTCTTTACTGACATGTTACAGCTGAGTTAATCTCGTTGTTCTCTTTTTTCCCATAGTACCTTCCTCCATCTCCCATATTTTATCATATTGTATATCCTCACACCTCTCTCTTACCCTTCCTGAGGGCTAAGATCTCGGTAATATTCATTTTTTAATTCCTAATTCCTGGTATTTAATAGGCAGACTGTAAACACTTAAAAAGTAAATGAGTGAACCAGGGGGGAGATGAAACATGAGAGACTGTTGACTCTGAGAAACAAACTGAGTTTGAGAGGGGAGGAGGGTGGGCTTTGGGTGAGCCTAGTGGTGGGTATTGAGGAGGGCATGTATTGTGTGGATCACTGGGTGTGGTGCATGAACAATGAATCTTGGAACACTGAAAAAAAAAGTAAACGAGTGAGAAAACATGAACTGAATGAATTTGTTTCTTAAATGCTATAGATTTACACTGTATCTGTGAGGATTCTTTACATTGTAAGCAAGAGAAACTCAAAGTAGTTTAAGCCAAAAATGTATTTCTTAATTCATGTAATTGAAAAATCTGAGGGAGTCAGGCTTCAGTAGTAGCTTGATTCAAGGTTCAGACCACATGGCCAGAAGACATAGGGTGAACTCTGCTTCCTCTAGGTGTTGGCTTTATCCACAGCCTATCTCCCCTTACAGAATTGAGGTGGCTACAGAAGACACTCTTTCTACTATGGCCTGAGGAAGAGAGAGTGTTTCTTTTTTCCCCAAAGCCTCTACAAAGGTCTCCTCAGGTCTGACTGGGTTATGTGATAATCTCTGGACTAATCCTTGTGGCCAAGGGGCTGGACTAGGCAAATTGGCTCAGGTCAGTCAGCGGTTACCTTTGTGAATCCCTTTCCATACAACAATGGCAAAAAGTGGGAGAAAAGGGGAATGCCACAAAGAGAAATTAAAGCAAAATTGCTGCAGAAAGAGAATATGAATGCTGGCCAATCAAATAACCAATTTTCACTCGATATATCCAGTCCCATAGGGCCAATTTGAGAGAAAAAATAAATACACAAAAACTTTTTAAAAGCTTTAGCAGCCATATCCAATTTTTGGGAACTAAATCCAAACCCTAAAACAAAAGTACAGTCAAATCTTAAGCTCTAGAGTTTAAAAAGTCCTAGTGAAGCCTCCATTTCATAAATCACATGATTGGATTTTTTTATTGTCAAATATTATTTTTTATTACAGTAGACATCAGATGTGTCATTATTTCCTTTGGTCTAGGTGTATTTTCCCTGCAATAGTTCACAATTTTATGATTTGGGAAATTGTGTTAAGGTCCATGAGTAGAGAATTATAAGTTTCCAGACACAGATCTGTGCCTCAAATTGCTGACTGGGGTTTTAATCTTTTTCTTTTTCTATGACGAGTATCACCAATTGGGAAGGAAAATAAATCAGAGCTAACATGAAGAAATTTTTATCTCTTTAACAGTAGTATGAAAATTCTTTTCTGGGGAAAGATGAGTAATGTCAAGAAAAAGTGTTGGGAAGCATGTGCTGGAGAAAGTCCAAGTGGTACACAGGTCCCTAACATCCAGAAGAAGGAAGGCACTTTTAAAATATAGGTAGAAGAGGGAAGTGGAGTAAGGCAAAGTCAGCAGAGGAAGAAGGAGATCCAGGTAAGCAGAAGAGAAGAATTTTCCCAAAGGTGATCTTATTTTTGTGTGGTGCAGAATATAGAACTAGTGACATGATATTCCTTCTCCATCTCTCTTAAGAAGTCTTTAGTAAAATCAATATTGATCATAACTCTTAGGTGCAAAGAAGTTTTAAGAGGCATTCCAAAAAGAGTGATGAATTCTTCAAGGTTGTTACAACTTTCTTCTATAGATATATATGATGAGAAAGAAGTTGAGTGTAGTTAGGAGTCAAGGGAATGCCCAGAGAAATATTATCTGTAAAAGTCACCAAGAACCAGTCATGGTAAAGAGTCTTTATCAAAAGTTAAAGGCAGGTAGGACCCCCCTCTCCTCACACAGTTTAACATCTGGAACCATTTGTATAGAGTTCATAGGTCAGGAACATACCCAAAAGAGAGGATAAAAACCTGGAGCAAGTCTTCCCAAGATGGACTATTTCAACTTCAGAAATATTTATTTTACAAACCAAGTAAAACCATTAGGACCAGTACAGTAAACCTTAGAAAAAAAGAACATTGAGAGGATGGGGACTCCTTTCTTCACCAATGGTAGCATCAAAGACATTAGACATGTTCTTTGTCCTCCTCCTTGTTCTTTTACTACTTTCCAGATAGTGAGAAGAAAGGGCGAAAAAAAATTCTGTTATAGAAGCCACCTCTGCCTTTGTACCTTATTAATCCTTAATAATCCAGGATCAAAATTGTCTGGTGGCTAAAAAACAAAAACAAAGAAACAGACATCTTTGATAAGAGTTTTGAAATTTAAGTTCAACTCAATGGGCATATTGTCTCTATTGGGGTATTTTGAAACATATCTCCAGATAATTGCACCATACAGATAACTACAATATCTTTCCATCCACTCACAACTTAATTCGCCTGCGAGTTGGAGAGAAGTCAACTTTAAAATCTAGAGTACTGAAGACAGACCATGCTGCCCTGTTCTCAGTTTATTGTCAATGATGAGTTTTCACTTTTCCTGTGTGGGGAAAGCACTGCCCAGAAAAAAGAAATGAACTTGGTTCTTTCTGAAGTTATTGTTCACTTGTTTGTTTCTTCTTCTTTTTTTCCCGGTGCCTTCAAGATATCACAGCTTTAGTCAGTTTTTCACAGAGCTCTGGGCTTCAGACACAGTTTTCCTTTGATTATCTCTCTAGGTGGAGGATTAAGGCTGCTTCTACCTCTGGATTTGGGAATGGGACTTATCCTTCTCATAGGCCAGTTGAAAGTCACTTCAAGAGAGAACTACTCTAGCAGGCTTATTCATGTTCCCCATGAAGAGATTTCATTTCATTAAACTCTAGACTTCCCTCTCTCCCAGCAAGGTCAGGAAAATGTTACCTGCAGCAGTATTCCTCGACTCCACTAATGCCACCAGTGTTTGAATTATGGCAGCTGAGTCTTTGTGAACCTCAAACGGGCCTAGCTGAGAAATACCTCCTTCCTCCGAGATTAAGGGGCACTGATAAAGAGCTGCATGCATGTTTGTGAGTGAGAAATGGAAGCCTCCATCCATCATGTATACTGGGACTGGGACATGTAGGCCAAGGGAAGCTGCTCTTTTAAAAGACCAAGGAAATTCTTATAATTTTGGTCTCTCTGTATATGTGTGTTGTACAGTAAATCTTAAGCTTGAGACTGTTTATTTGTGTTTAATAGACTTTACTTTTTAAAGTAGTTTTAGATTTACATTGAAACTTAAAGAAAGCCTCGGAGATTTCCCATCTACGGCCTGCCACCACACATGCACATACATAATACATTTTGATGAACAGATCTTGAGTTCTAACCCTAGTTTTCTCAGATAATTGGCCAAGAAAATTATGATAACAACTGTGGGGTATGGCACATGGTTCCTGGGACATTGGACCCCAGATTTCAAGGCCATAATCTCTGAGGAACATGTTATTCAGGTTTCACAGAACCCAGGCTTTATTTTGGCCGAGTACCAAGCCTGGACTTAACATTTCTAAATTTCAGACAAATAATAATCCAAGATTTTGGGATGAGAAATCAGAATTCATAGGCATTTTCAAGTCTGCCTAAAATCAAGTTATTCTTAAAATATATATCGAATATTTCTTGTACTGTTTACTTGTTATTATGAATATTTACTAGGTAGTTTTAAGAAATATTTAGTATCACTTACCAAAAAGTATAATCTGTAATGAATAATCAAACACTGGAAAACACCGGTAATATAATTAACATGTAGTGTTCAAATAACAGTATCTGTGTCTCCTAGCAGCATAAAGAGTGAATTGCCAATTAAGGACTAATTTTTCTTTCAAAACTTGTTTCTTTGAGCACCACTCATAGGATTTCTATAAACTATACTGCCTGTATAAACTTACTGACGTTTATTTTCATGCAAGGATAACTTGTGCTTTTTGAATATTAAGTAATGTAAATATTTGTAGTATTTATTTTGATGTAAGCAGCTAGACAGTGATACACATTCTGACAATATGATCAACAACCACATGGAAGACCAAGAGTTTAAATCTTGACTTTTCTTTCCCATGTATTTTTCTTCCAGTTCCTAGAAACACCAATTATGACTTTTGATTCAATGTGTTAGTGGATTCCACGGAGCCAGTAATATCTCCAAATTAGTTGCTAAGCTTTAATTCTCACAGCATAATAATAATACTTTCTTCTATTTTTCCCAATTTCTCTTGGGATTTGATTTTTCTTGGGATTTGACATTCAGAAAAGTATAAATTTCCTAAGTAATGCCAGGAAGGAGTTCCTGCATGAACACACTATTTGGGTAGTGTCTGTTTTCTTCATCATATGTAGAGCAAAGTCTTGTACAGGTATATAATGTGACATATACATTCCCCAAAATTGCTGTGATGTGCAAAGTCATGCAAAAAAAACACAGGGTTTCTGTGGAAGAATAGGGACAGGGATATGATACTCAAAAACTTCATCAAAGTGAAGTTTTTGTATGTCAAAGTGACATACAAAAGAAAGATAACCAAATAAAAGAGTAGCACAATTTTATGCACACTTAAATAATAAAGATATAAATATAAATGCTACATATAATATACTATAATAAATTATATAAGTACTACATATAAATACTACAATATATATGACCTTTTACTTTGAAAAAGACCTAGGGTTTGCTTCTGGGTTTGGGCATTAGAAGAGTTGCAGCTTGTGAGCTGTGTAATGGAAGAAGTAATGGAAGAAAATTGATTGGAAATAAGATGAAAGTTGTAATACCAGATGTGTACGGGTGTGGCACATAACACATGATGAACTCTGATAATGAGCAGATGTTTGAGGAGTATGTGTGTATGTGTGTGTATGTGTGTGTGTGTTGTATATTTCTATGCTTGGTCCAGCTAGGTACAGTTTTTTGCATTTACCTAGTGTTACTTGCCTATAAAATCACACATAAGCAAATGTGAAATTCATGTTATGTTCAAATTTTTTTTTATTATATCAATCATAACTGGAACAAATTTGAGTGTTCAAAGCAAGTGTTTTAGCTTAATTGGTTGTACATGTAGAATTAACTGAAGTTGCTGAATGAAGAAATGGTTCTCCACACTCTTCTCAATTTATTCTCAAGTTATGCTTTGGGTTGCACAGATGCATTCCTTCAGTGAAGATATTCATCCTATGGGTGCATAGTTGGGTCAGGCGTGTACTAACAACCGTGTCCTTGATTTCTCTTCTTTCCCTTTTTTACCCAGTCTGAAGAATCAGAGAGAAGGAGTATATGTGGCCAATGGGGAGCCTGTTCTTGGGGTATAATTTGAAGGAATCCAAAAGTCCTGATTACTTAAGAATAGCAGTCCTGCCAGCTTCCTACAGTAGCTTGAAACATTATTATTTAGATATAGGTCATTGCTTTTTTTTTGTCAGGAGAGGTATGCGACCCTGGAATTGGGCACATCAGTACTGCTCATAGCACTTTATAGAAATATTTACTGGATCTACCTAGCAGGGAACACATACTTAATGGTAAATGTTCCTCTTTTTATGTATTTAAAGTGCCTTATATATTTTTATCCATTATGAAAAGTAGTATTCCATCCGCTCTGGCAACACTTCCATGCATTTCCTTCTAGTCTAGAAATAGTAGGTTTTGGTGATGGAGGAAGAGAAGAAAATGGAGATGGTCACATAGTAACATTTCTTGCTTATCTCTTTACTTTATTCATGAATGTAAGGACTGAATGAAAGTAGACTTGGGGCAGCTAAGCACATGGAAACTTCAAAATAACTCCTTCTACTCTCCTGGCTGCTCTTTGTGGTAGAGCTTTACTACCCATGATGATCTAAACTTTCCAACCAGCTATTGGCCTCAGCTAGCTTTCAATACAGTATTGGTTTGGCAACTCAGCTGTTGGATTTATCTTCTTAGCTCTTGAATTTGGCTTGTACATTTTACTTGGCTAGTTGTTTAATTTCCCTCTCGGTTTTAGGAACCTGGCTTCTACTAGCTTCCCAGCTTATGGATTTAGTGTATGCATAGACTTGGTTTTGGTTTTAGATCATACCTTTGACCTGAGTGAACTAACCTGCACCTTAAGCAGTTATGGTTACTGGTTATGGAACTAACCTGACTACCTGATGAGGCAGGGTAACTACCCAGTTTCAGTGTTAAGGGAAGATTAGCTAATGGGGCCCTGTTATCAGGGACAACAGGTTTTCTGTAGGTACCATAGCAAAGGACCCTGGGAAGTCTCAGGATGACATACATAGCCACCAAAGGTCAGTACCACAAAGCTTCTGACCCTCAATACTTCCTGAAGACTTCTTCAGCTTCTGAGCTCCATGCTGGCCTCTTGGCTGGGAGTAGGAGGTAGGGCAAAGTTTTTTATTGTACTGTTTGGTGAGTCTACCACCTATGCAAAAATACCCTACTGTCCATTGACCAAACTGCTGTGATTTCTTTGTCTAAATCTTACTGGGGGGGTGCCTGGGTGGCTCAGCAAGTTAAAGCCTCTGCCTTTCTCTCAGGCCATGATCTCAGGGTCCTGGGATTGAGCCAGGCATGGGGTTCTTTGCTCAGCAGGGAGCCTGCTTCCCCCTCTCTCTCTGCCTGCCTCTCTGCCTACTTGTGATCTCTCTATCTCTGTCAAATAAATAAATAAACTATTAAAAAAATTTTAAAGAGACTTGAACTCTAAAAGTCAACCATCATTAAAAACTTATTTATTAGTAAACAGCTTCTCCTCTACCAAAGAAGAAAGGAAGAGGAAAAAGAGGAAGGGGTGAGATGGAGGGGAGTGAATGGAGAGGGAAACATGGAGAGAAAAGCTGAGACAAATACCCAATAGGAGCATCTGATCTTTGGACTGAGCCATGCTTCTAGCTTATCCTAACCATATACACTAGCAGATATCCTTTTGCTTAACCGGGTTTATGTCATTTAGAACCAAGAATCCTTATTAATACATGATCTATGTGGTCTTAGATAAGACATGCAATATGTATTTAACTGAAATATATGAAATATTATTACAGTTGTCTTTTTCACAATGCCAATTTGACCCTTGCGTAGCAAGGGTCTCTTTTACATTTCTTGTTCTCAGTGATCATTCCCCCATCATGAGTGGAGACAAACCCCAGCACTTGCCTATGCATACCCAATTCATAATGCCATTTTGATGCACTTGACTATCAAGCAGTAGCATGCAGAGTCCAACCAAAATGCCTACAACAGAAGGCAAAATGCCCTGCCCTGAGTGACACATGATTCACTGCAATAGGGAGGATATTTGGCAATCTGAACTTCTTGAATGGTGGGCTGAAGTGAAAAAAGTACATTTACTGTGTAGTTTTGGGCAAGTTTCTTCTTGCACAATTACCTTCTTATCCCCTCTTTCTCCTTGATTTCTTAAAGCCCTGAAAGTAATTTTCAGAAATTCTAATACATTTAGGAGGAATCTTTGGCTGGCTAAGCAACTTTGTCATAGACTTGGTACTTCCGTAGGCCAATCTCCTCCTGCTTTCCTCAAGAGATTCCTCCACCCTGGTAGGGCAGTCCATGGGAAATCCTCAGGTTTCCATTATCTTTCCCTGGTCCATGGCTGTTCCTCCACTGAGGGCACTGTGTCCTTTCCACAGGGACACAGAGATGCCTGGGCAGTAGGAAAGCCACCAACAGCTCTGCCTCCCTTTCTCTCTCCACAGATGCTTCCAACCCACCCTGCCCATTGTGAGAGCAGAGGATCTAGAACTGTTTTGTCTTACACAAAGTCAGACATGTCTGAGGAAGCTGTCCTTTCACTTTTGGGGAGAAGAGTGGGAGACACAGCATCATAGATGTCATCAATCAGCAAATGGTATTTACGTCCATAAATTTTTATGATCCTGGTGCAGAGGAGCATTATAGGGAAGAAAGAGAAAAGGCCTTTAGCTCTGTTCTCTGGGAGTAGGCCTTCCCAGACAGACAATGGACAGGCACAGATTTTGACACCCCCTTACCTTCCCATCTCCTGATCACATTCATTTCTGTTTACTATCTTAATGGCCTCTCAGACCTGCTCTTTTATCACCTTGGAACAGGAAACATTTCAGAACTGGGAAGGTGCAACTCACAGGAAGGAAGCAGTGGCTCCACCTAATGCAGGTGGGATTGGAGCAGCAATGAGGAGCATTTTAGCATTTTGGCAAATGTGTGTTGAGTGCCTCAAAGTGCCAGGACATTTCTCTTATGTGATTTTATTTAATTCTGACAGCAACGCTTTGAGACAGGACAAATTTGTCTCATTTTTTATAATTTTGAATCTGAGATTTGGTTATGTGAAAGGGGTTGTCCAGAGTTGTACCACTTGTCAGTGTCAGCAACTGCTGGTGACCACTCTCAGCTCTAACTGTCCATTCCTCTATCTGAGACTTCACAACTGTCACTGGAGACACAATTGTCTGAGACACAATCTCCAGAAAATTGCCGCAATTTTCACCAGTCATATGTTTGCCTTTTCCCAGATTTATTGAGATACAATTGACAAATAATATTATAAATTTAAGTATACAATGTGATGATATGATGTACATATAGAGGAGTGAAATGATTATGACAATAAGATTAGCTAACACATTTATCACCTCATGGAATTACCGTGCTTTTGTTTTTTGTTTTGCTTTATTTTTGCCTTTTTTTTTTTGCAGTGAGAACATTTAAAATCTACTCTTCCTAGCAAATTGCACATATATAGTTGCTGTGCTGTATAGCAGATCCCCAGAACTTATTTTAAAACTGAAAGTTTGTACCCTTTAACCATTATCTCTGCATTGCCTTCCTCAGTCCCTGCCAACCACAAATCTACTCTCTGTTTCTGAGTTTGAATGTTTTAATTAATTAATTAATTAATTAATTAATTAATTCTTATTTAATTTTATTTATTTATTTTTGGGGGTTGCAAAATGGTCTTTATTAAAGCACAGGGACAGGACCCATGGGCAAAAAGAGCTACTGCACCAGGGTTGAGGGGTGGCTGATTATATAAGATGGGATTGGGGGAGGTAAAGAAAAAGGGAGGTTTCAAAAGAAATTTCATATGCTAAAGAAATACCCTAGGCCTTGTTTTTGCCAGGTTAAGGTTGTTTTCCAGTCTAGCAAGTCATTAACATTAAGATAGTTGGGAGATTCCTGGAAGAAAGTCACACAGATCCCACTGAGGAGTGGGGTGAGGGGAGGTTGCAGGGTGTCAGCTTGTGCTTTGTCTTAAGCTTGCTTTCTGTTCCCTAATCATTTCTCCCTGAAGAATTTTGACCCTTAAATTTTTAAGGTTGTTGAATGTAGAAGGTCTCATCCGTAACTTCTTTCTGCTGAATAAGGGCATAGAAAGGGGAGGAAGCTGAATCCAATGTAGTCAACCTGTATGAACCTTCTTGAGTAAAAGGGATCATCTATCAGCTGGAAGTTATGGCAGTGAAGGAGTCTTGACACTAGGAAAGGAGACACCGGAAATGACAACAGAATAAGGTTAATATTGTAATGAGAAAGAGAAATCTGAGTATAAGTCCTTTGATAGTTGAGCTTTGATAATTTTCCTCCAGTCTGGGAGTTTAAAGTAGTCACTAAAGAGATCATTTAAAGCGCCAATTTGAGTATTCATGTCAGTTGGAAACCCAGAAGTATTTTGTAGTATTCTGGACTGTATATACAGCCTTCTGTTTTTAAGCTGGTGCAAGTTTCATCTTGTGTAACAGTTAAAACATCTAATCTCATTCTGTTCTGTAAAGCTGCTTTACATATTTGTATTAGTTTAGTATTTAATAGAGAAATGTTATTTTGAGTATCTTTTAGGACTTTGATCATGTACTTAAGAGTTTCCATGTTTATTTATTTAAAAATATTTTATTTATTCATTTGAGAGAGAGAGAGAGAGCGACCATGAGCGGGGGAAGAGGGAGAAGCAGGCTCCCCACTGAGCAGGGAGCCAGATGTGGGGCTGGATCCCAGACTCCAGGATCACTATCTGAGCTGAAGGCAGACACTTAACTGACTGAGCCACACAGCTACCCCTCTATGAGTTTGAATGTTTCAGATTCCACATATAAGTGATATCAAGCAATATTTGTCTTTCTTTGTTTGACTTACTTCACTTAGTATAATGCTCTCAAGGTTCATCCATGTTGCTGCAAATGGCAGGATTTCCTTCTATTATATACATTTTTCCTTCTATTATATATTAAATATATATAAATATATATTTATATAACATATAAATATATATTAAATATATAACATATTTTACATACATTATTATATATAGTTATTTCTTTACATATATATTATGTATAATTTATTGCATTTTCTCTTTTCATTCATCAATGGAAACTTAGGTTGTTTTCCATATCTTGGCTATTGCATATAAAGTTGCAAAGAATAAGGGAGGTGCAAATATCACATAGAGATAGTAATTTGATTTCCTTTGAATCTATACCCAGAACTGGAATTGCTGGATCATATGCTAGTTCTATTTTAAAATTTTTGAGGACCCTCCATACTGTTTTCTATAATGGCTGTACCAAATTACAATCCCACTAACTGCACAGAGTTCCCTTTTCTCCACATCCTTATCAGCATTTGTTATTTCTTGTCTATTTTGCTAATAGCCATTCTAACAGGTGTGAGGTAATCTCTCATTGTGGTTTTGATTTGCATTTCCCTGATGTTTCGAGAGTTGAGTACCTTTCTGTGTACCTTTGGCTACTTTTTTTCTTTGGAAAAACATATGTTTAGGTCCTTTGCCAATTTTTAAATCAGGTTGTTTGACTTTTTTGCTATTTAATTGTATGAATTATTTATATATTTTGGATACTAACCTCTTATCAGATATGTGGCTTGCAAATATTTTCTCCCATTTTACTGGTTGCCTTTTTGTTTTGTTGATCATTTCTGTTGTTTGTGCAGAATAAACTGCATGATGTAGTCCCACTTGTTTTCCTTGTATTGCTTGTGATTTGTACATCGTATCCGAAAAATTATTGCCAAGACCAGTGTCAAGGAGTTTCCCCCTATATTTTTCTTCCAAGAGTTTTACAGTTTCAGGTTTTACATTTAAGTCTTTAATCCATTTTGAATTAATTTTTGTATGTGATGTAAAATAGGGGTCCAATTTCATTCTTTTGCATGTGATTACTCACTTTCCCAATCTCATTTATTGCAGATACTATTCTTTTCCTATTGTGAATAAGGAATACTCATTCTTAGCTCCCTTACTTAATATTAGTTAACGTATATGCATGGGATTTTTTTCTGGGGTCTTGATTGTATTCTGTTGATTCATGCCAATGTCATGCTGTTTTGATTACTACAGCTTTATAATAAAGTTTGAAATCAGGAAGCGTGGTGCCTCCAGCTTTGTTCTTGCTCAAGATTGTTTTGCTTATTTGGGATTTTTCATGTTTCCATTCAAATTTTAGGGTTTTTTTTTCTATTTCTGTGAAAAATTCCATTGGAATTTTGTTAGGGATTGCATTGAATCTGTAGATTACTTTGCATAGTTTGGTCGTTTTAAAAATAATTCTTCAAATTCATGAACACCAGGATATATTTCATTTATTTGTGTTGTCTTCAGTTTCTTTCATGAATGATTTAAATTTTTAGTATTTTTCACCTCCTTGGTCAGATTAATTCCTAACTGTTTTGCTGTTATTGTACATGAGATTGTTTCCTTTATTTCTTTTTCAGATCGTTCATTGTTAGTATATGGCAATACAACTGATTTTTGTATGTTGATTTCATATCTTAAATTTTTACTGAATTCATTTATTAGTTCTTAAAGTTTTTTTTGGTGGAGTCTTCAGAGTTTTCTATATATAAGATCATGTCATCTTCAAAAAGAGACAATTTTACTTCTTCCTGTCTGATTTGGATGCTTTTTTTTTCTTGTTCAATTTCTTTGGCTAAGACTTATAGTACAGTGTTGAATAGGAGTATCAACTATGTGTGTGAAGCTGAAGGTACACTAATGGGGCTTATCCTAAAGCACTCATCTTTTGTATTCTCAGTACAGACTTCTGTTGCTGGGACATCCCAAAGAACTTCTTTTTCTTTATTACTTGAGTGGGGCCCTGCCTAAGTTCTTGGAACAGTGGATTTATCCTAAATAAAGAGGCGTCTACTGAGGTCAAGAACAAACACATCTACCTGCTTTTTATCTCTTTTATCAGCTTAGTGACCGGCAGATTATGCCTGCCATTCAGAAGCAGACTATGCCTTAGATGCTGAAGAAAAGTCAGTGACCAGAGAAAGAAAGTACTAGAAGAAGAAAAGGACTTTATTAAACTTTCCTTCCGCAGCTGGTCCTGCTGCTCTGTTCTAGTAACAGACTACTGCAGCTATGTACCGGTATGAGACCTTTTTGATGTGTCCAAGTTCAGTGACCCTGCTGTCACCTGGCCCGGTTCAGATTTGGGTAGTATTTATCTGAGGCCTGCCTTTGTGACCATTGAAAGACTTGTGAGAAAGAATGTAATTTTCTTTCTTCTCTCTTTCAGCTCTCCTAGTCTCACTTGCCATCTTTCATTTTGTCTTCTTTGTTAAAATGATAGCACAGATTTTCCAACTCATGATGTTGTAGTCCAATGGCAAGAAAACACAGGGGGAAAAAGTTAAATGCACATGGAGATGAGATTCATTCATTCATATACATTCCACAAAAAGTGATTAAGTGCTTCCTATGTGCCAGGAACATAGATGCTGGGGGTACCACTATGAGCAAAACACCTTACTGTTCTTGTGGAACTTACACTGTAGTGGAGGATACAGATACTAAACAAAAAATGTCTAAAATATGATTTCATTTTGGTCCTCCAAAAAACAAACCCTGATAAAAGGATTTGGATGCAAGTAGTTTATTTAGGAGGTAACTTCATGAAGTACAATGAGGAAATAGAAAGTAAAGCAGAGAAGGTGGGGAAGTCAATAAAGAGTACATTAAGGAGTGGGTTACCACCATGGGCAACTGGAGCTGAATCCCATTAAGGACCCTCAGTAAGTCAGTATTAAAGGCTATTCAATGTTTTCTTTTCAAGGGACAAAATTTTGGGGACAAAACTTTCATCCCTCCTTCCTTCCTAGGGTGCTAATTGCTTAACATTTCTGGCTTGCCTTTCACATGGGCTGAATATGTTTCCATTGCTAAAGAAAAGCAATAATACCATTAGTCAGAGAGACAAAGAAAGCCATCGGCTGTAAGGGAAGTACCTGTGGTGACCTTTGGGGAGGACCAAAGGTATGATCAAGGATATAGGTAGGACAACATCAACCACTGCTGTATTAGATGGGAATAAATTTTAGAAGAATAATGAAGCATATAGAATAATAGCTGGAAAATGGAACTATTGAGCATAATGTGGTAGGAAAACTCTCTCTGAAGAGGTGATATTGGAGTAAATATCTTCAAAAAATAAAAGAATGAGCCATGCATATATCTAGAGGAAGATTATTGCATTAGTGAAAGCAAAGACCTTAAGGCAGGAGGGTGCTTGGATCTATTTTGAAGGTAGATTTAACAGGATTTGCTGATGGATTGGGTGTGAAGTGTAGAAGAGTGTAGGCATGAATCATTTTAGGGGTTTTGGCCAGAATATCTGGTGAAATGGAATTGCTATGTATTGAGATTATGCAAGTACAAGGAGTATATTGGGAAAGAGGGCGTATTAAAGTGTGATTTCAGACATGTTAAATTTGAGATAACTTTTAGATATCCAAGTGAAAATGTTGAGCTAATAGTTGTATATATTTGTCTGAAGTCAAGGTAGAGATTAGTTCTGGAAGTACAAATTTGGGAATCATTAGTGTGTAGATGGTATTTAGAGCCACAGGATTGAGTGAGAATACCTATAAGTTAAGAGTAGATAAAGAGAAGAGATTTGAGGGCTAAGCTGCTGAGAATTTCAATCTGCAAAAGTCAGGAAGAAGAAAAGAAACCAGCCAGTAGATCTGAAACCAAAGAGAAACAATATTATACCCTGGGGTGGGGGGTGGGGGTTGTAGTGGTCGTGGTGGTGAAGAAAATGTTTTAAAAGGAAGAAGGAATTGTGTTAAATGCATGGGGAGAGCTGTGCTAAGTGGGAGATGAATGGCTTTGGACTAGACCATGTAAGTGCCCAATAGAAGGAAGTAACGGATTCCATGATTTTCATGTAGTTGAGGGTCAGAAGGCATTCATAATTGGCTTAGAGCAAGGTTGGGATGGCTGAACATTTGAATGCAGAGGGTTGGTCTCTGAAAGCCAACTGTAATGGGCTGCCAGGTAGTTCAGAAAAGAATAGAAGGATGAAAATAAAACTTCAAGGGGGGGTTTTGTTTCTGTGATTTTGTCCTAGGTTCACAGTACATGCTAACTGGTGCTCAGAAAATGTTTTCCTGGACATGGAAACTCAAATCCTCACTTAAGATCTAGATTTATTTAAAAAAAATATAATGAAAGAAATAAAGCTGTACCCATTCATGTAAATGAGGAAATTGAAACTAATAAAACTCTACACTTAAAATAATGAACTTTATGGGGCAAGATGGCAGAGAAGTAGGAGATCCTGTTGCAACCTGTCCCCTAAAGTGAGCTGGATATCTATCAGAACATGCTGAACACCCACAAAATCAGCCTGAGGAGCAAGATTATTCACTTCTGGATCTCTATGAGAGCAGAAGACAGCAGTGGAGAGGTAAAGCAAAGTGGGAACACTCGAACCGATCGGGGGATAAACAAAAGGGGGAGGGAGCCACCAGAAGCAATCCAAGGAGAGTAATACCCCAAAGGAAAGTGCCTGGTGGTAGGCGACCAGCATTAACTTAGAGTCTGGTTAAAAACACTTAAAAAGAGCAAAAGGTTCCGAGAAGCAACTAGTGGAAAGGGGTGGTCGCGGGCATGGGCCTGGACCCACGTTCCCAGGAAGGACACCACTCGCCTCAAAGAGAGACTGGTGGGGGGTCCAGTCCATGGTTCACAAACCTGTAGCTTTCCACTACTTGCACCATTTTGTGGGTGGGGCATGTGCACTCCTGCAAGTGCCTCAAAGAGTCTGGTGTGGTCCAGGAGCCTGCAGCTTTTCTCTGTGTGCCCCACTCTCTGGACTGAGTGCAACCCTGACCAAAAGACATTCTTGGCCTGCGGCAGGATCTGGGCGCTCCCCAACTGGCCCAGAGAGAACAGGGGCGGGTGCCCTCATCTCAGGCAGGAATCTGAGCACACCCTGCATGGGCCTGGAGCCTAGTGAGCACTTGTGGAGCCACTGAACGGTGGCTGGGGGCATGCACCACTTCTGACAGGCTGTGCTGTGAGCAGAATTTTGTGGAGTGGAGTGTGTCTACTGGACCATGCTGAGGGGAGCAGACTGAGGCTTCTCTGTGGCATGGAGGACTGGGTACTCTGGGCAGATTCCTTGTTTGGACTCTCTGAGAAGGTGAAAAATCTATAAAAGGCCAAAAACCTTCAGAGAGTGAAAGACTGAGAAACCGGCCCTTGAATGGGGGGCCAGGTGACTCAACCCAAGCAAAATTGACTGGAAAACAATGCGGCAGGCCCCTCCCCCAGAAGACAAGTAAAAAAACAAAAGGATAATAACCACAGGGTCCCCATAAAATTTTAAATCCCCACCATCAGGGGAAATCAATATATTAAGCTCCTGATAATACCCTCAAACCTGTATATTTTATAGATACAAGGTTTTTTTTTTTTCTTATTTTCTTTCTATTTTTTTTAGTCACTCATTTTCACATTTCTTGGTATTTTTTAATTTTTTTTAAAACTACTTAACATTACAACTAGAGGCTTAATACAATGATAAACCCAAGAAGTCCTGAAATAACCTTCCTCGCCTGTGAGGAGTTATAATCACCCTCCCATCTTAGCCTTCTGTCAGTGTTTCTATGATTTTGCTTTTGTGCTGGTATTATATAAATCTTATTTTTGGGGATCATTCTGACTAAGTTCTTTTATTTCTTGTCATTGACTTTTGTCGGTCTTTATGTTTGTTCATGTTAGTTTACATACCTTATAAATCTTATTTTGGGGGCCCATTCTGGCTGGGATTTCTACTTTTTCTCTCTATCTTTTTTATCCTTATTCATTCTTTTTGATGGCGAAACTCAATTGCTCCAAAATCTTCCACGGTGCACCCTGACTGGATCGTGGGTGTAATATCCAGCTATACATCCTCTCATTCACTTCTCATCAAAATGACTAGAAGGAGCAACACTCAACAGAGGAAAAACCCAGAGACTAACTACACCCTCTCCCTCAGAACTATTGGACATGGACATAAACAGTATGTCAGAAAGGGAATTCAGGGTGACTATTATCCAGGCAATGGCTAGGATGGAGAAAAACATTAATGACAACATAGAATCTCTAAAAGCAGAAATGAGAACCAGTATAGCAGATGTAAAAAACACTATCAGTGAGACACAATCTAATCTAAATAGTCTAACAGCTAGAGTTATGGAGACAGAGGATAGAATTAGTAATCTAGAGGTTAAGTTGGTTGAGAAGAAAGGTCAGGAGGAGAGCTGGAACAAACTGCTCCAGAATCATGAGAAGAGACTTAGAGAAATAAATGATGCCATGAAATGTTCCAACATCAGAATTATTGGAATCCCAGAGGGGTTAGAGAAAGACAGAAGACTAGAAGATATAGCTGACCAAATTCTGAATGAAAATTCCCCAATCTGGGGAATGGAACAAGTGTTCATGTCCTAGAGGCAGAAAGGACACGTGCCAGGATCAATGAGTCTAGAAAGACATACAGACACATAATTGTAAACTTTGCAAATTATAATTTCGGACAAAAGGTCCTGAGGGCAGCGAAGGGGAAGACATTCCTTATATTTGGAGGAAGACCCATTAGAATAACATCAGACCTGTCCACAGAAACCTGGTAAGCCAGAAAGGGCTGGCATGATATATTCAGGGCACTAAATGAGAAGAACATGCAGCCAAGAATACTTTATCCAGCAAGACTGACATTCAAAATAGATGGAGAGATAAAGAGCTTCCAAGACCGGCAACAATTAAAAGAGTATGTGACCTACAAGAAATATTAAAGGGGGTTCTATAAAAGTAGAAAGAACCCATGAGTGACTTAGAAGAAAAATTTATAATCTATAGAAACAAGGACTACATAGGCAAAATGATGTCAATAAAATTATCTTTCAATAATCACTCTCAACGTGAACAACCTAAATGCTCCCATAAAATGTCACAGGGTAGCAGAATGGATAAAACAACAGGACCCTTCCATATGATGTCTACAAGAAAAACATTTGGAACCAAAAGATACA
>CM052813.1:27636860-27691508 GCA_028533885.1 Nasua narica
TTTCTCAGAGTCCACAGTCTCTCCTGGTTCATCACCCCCTCTGATTTCCCCCCATTCACCCTTCCCTTCCTTCTCAAGAAGCAGATGCAGTACAAAGAAGGGCCACATGTACCCCAATGTTCATAGCTGCAATGGCCACAATCATCAAACTGTGGAAAGAACCAAAATGCCCTTCAACAGATGAGTAGATAAGGAAGATGTGGTACATCTATACAATGGAATATTATGCCTCCACCAGAGAGTGACTTTTAAGAGTCAGGACGATAGTGTTTACTGGTTTTTGAGTTCCTACTATGTGTCTACTACTTTCTAGGCACTCTACATATATTTTGACTTAGTAAATAGTAAATCATAATTAGCCCTGCTTATGAAATAAGAGCTAAGGTTTAGAGAAAGTAAGTAAGGCATCAAATACTTGTAGAGAAAAATCTAGTCTATCAAGGAATTAAGCTTAAGCTGCAGAATAGGTAGGAGAAAGCAAGATTGTAATGCTTGGTCTGGAGGAAGAAGAATGCCTCATCTGGTTAGGAGGATGGTGGAGGGAAAAGGAGAGTGATGGAGACCTACTTCCCATTTGCATGCAGTGCCTGAAGTAGTACTGGCTGTGAGAATCCTGTGGAGGCTGATACTGGTTTCTGCTGTGACAATAATCCTGTATGTCAGACCACTGCAAAACGCAATGGTTTAACTGCAAGTTTGCACCCTTTGACAAATATCTCCCCATTTTTCTCAGTCCATATCATAGTGCATAATACTGTATTGTATAAATGAAATTTGCTAAGGGCGTAGATTTTAACAGTTCTCAACACACACGCACACACATGCAAATGGTGAAACAAACACATGGTGACTTAAAACAGCAATCACTTAGAATTTCTCACACACCAGCAGTTGTACTGAGTTTTACTGATCTAGTAGAGTAAATCAGTGCTCAGCTGTATGGATTTACTGACTGCTGGTGCCCAACTTGGCTGGGGAGGCTCTGGTTCAGTCTAGTTACTGGCGCAGCTCTGCTCCACATGGTTCATCATATGTTTAGGACCAGTGTGGAAGATGGAGGATGTTTTCATGGCAATGCCTGAGGCATAAGAAGACATGTGGAAATATACAAAGCTTTTTAAAGTATAAGCTTGGAACTGACATTGTCATTTCTTCCTCAGTCTACTGACCACAGGAATTCATGTATCTCAACCTGATGTCAAGGTTTGGGGAAATGCACTCTTCTCTTTTAGTGGTAGAAACCAAAAAGTTAAGTGGCAAAAGATGTGAATCCTGGGAGGAGTGAAGAATTTGGGGAAATAATGTGATTTACCACAACTGAATGGGGACTTTCATTTCCCTGATTTCAAATGATGTTGAGCATATTTTTTTTTTATATCATTTATCCAGTAGTCTATTGTGTTAGAGCAACAGGAAGGAACTATGTGGCCAACTCTGCAATAGGGAAGGACACACTGGAAGAGGCATCTCTGAGCCAATGCAGCCAGGACATCACTAGCTTATGGAGTGCAATTATGCAAATTAGCAAAAGCACCTTGTATGTGTCTAGTGTTGGGATTGTGATTGTTTAGAGGAGGGCAATGATGAAACTGCATACTTTTTACTTGTATGTCACATAACTAGTGAGCTTTAAAATTTTTACTTTGTATCAAATCATGGAACTATTTTCAATCACTTTTAGAATTGAAATATTCACTCAAATGCTTCAGAGCTAGTCACTTCAGATGTGGGGCACAGACAAAGGCATTTTGAGAGAAAACTATACAAGAATAAACCTGAAACTCTAAATAAATTGATTTAATACCATCTCTGTAGGATTTGTGGTACAAGGACACAGAAACATTCCATGTTGCCTTACCCCCATGAAGTTCTTCTGATCTCCATTCCCTACCTTTGTCACTCATTCCATGTTCAAGTGGGAGATTGTGCTCATTAGCAAAATGTCCCTATAGGGTCTCTTCTTCCAGTATAATTTGCTCTATGCCCATGAAAACTGCAGGTGTCTTCCAAGATTGTGAGACTAGATCTTCAGGCTTCCTTAGGTTGCAGCAACTAACTTTTCCTACTTAATATCTTTTTACTACCAGTATCCTGTTTTTGTATTCTCTTATATATTATTTGCATGTTAATATCATATACAGAGTTATGAACAGGTATAATTTGAACTAATATGAGCATATTTTCAAGAAAACAACAAGTGTTGTTTGACTTGTGATTGTCTTCTATTTGGCCACCCTTTTTGGGGACTTAAGTATATTTAAAGTTTAGTAATGCTGATTTGCAAAATAACATGGGGATTTCTGGCATATTTTGATGGGAACAAAAGGAAACATAAATATTTAGAATTTAGATTTTATCTAAAAACCCAGGAAGAAGCTTGCTATTCATCTTGTACAAAATGCTTGGCATTATTTTGAAATCCAAGGAGATACTATGCACATTCCCTTGTTCATCCCCAACTAATTATTTATGGCATTTTTCTAGCAGTGATAAAATAGAGCCAGGGCGTAAAATGTCATAAGGAACTCTGGAAAGGAATTAGAACTAACCCTTAAATATTGAATATTACCTATTCTTAGTAGCATTGAGTGATGTTGACCTTTGATAGGGATGTGTATGTGCTTGTGCATGCTCATTACTCCAAATGGACTATAAGTTTAACTTATAAAGACTGATAACAAAATTATAACTGTCCAATGGAAATGATCTGAAATTCATATAGCTAGATCAAAAGCCTCCCCCAGTTCCAAATGAGCAGTAACTGGAATGAATTACATTATGGAGCCTTCCCAACTGCAGCTTAAATCATTTAAGACTTGTTTGCTATGGCACCTGCTGCTCACTTATTTTTAGGAGAGAAAATGTACTTTCTTGAGCATAAGGGCCTGAAGAATTTTTATACCCAAGGAAAAACCTAAATGTGCCAAAATTTTGGGACCTGAATTTTTAGAAGAGCAGTTTAATTTGCTACTCTTCGATGGGGTTGAAGGGGCTGAGATCACAGTGAAAGAACTGCCAGCCCCCTGACCCCCCCCACTCCTTCCTGCAGGAGCCTTAGTGGGAGGCCATTGTGAAGGCTGCTTCAAGCTTTTGATCACTTGAGCTGCAGACTTCATTATAGCAGGCGGAAGGATGAGCTTAAGGAAAGAAGGAAAAAAACTGGAATTCCAAATATTTGCTTAGTTTTCAAGAGTTTCAATCCTCATGTTCCTTCAGGGTGACCTTTACATTTCACAAATGAGAAACCCTGACCTAATTACTTTCTAAATTCACTGGAACTGTCATATCCTATGCAATACTCTACTTCCTTTAAAAATAAAGGTTGGAGGAGAGCAGTGAAGCTGTGTCTACATGTTGAGAGGCAAAAAGGGAAATGATGGCATACATCTAGGTCATTCATGCCAGTTGTGAGAGAGCTTTGGTATATGCCGTGAAACCTAGTGAAGTCCCTAATGTCTATATGTGGCTGTATAAATGTAAGGCAATTAAAATTAAATTAAATTAAATATTCAATTCCTCAGTCACACTAGTCACATTTCACTAGCCACATGGGTTAGTGTATTAGATATTGCAGATACAGAATGTTTTCATCATTACGGAAAGTTTTCTGAATATCAGTGGAGAGATGTCTCTCATAAAATGATTTAGTCTTTTTTTTGATTTAATTTTTTTCAGTGCTCCAAGATTCATTTTTTATGCACCACACCCAATGGTCCATGCAATACATGCCTCCCCATTACCCTCCACCAGGTTTACCCATCCCCCCATCCCCTCCAGTCCAAAACCCTCTGTTTGTTTCTCAGAGTCCACTCTCTCCCAGTTTATCTCCCTCTCCGATTTCTCCCAATTCACCCCTCCTTTCCTTCTCCCAATGTCCTCCATGTTCTTCCTTATGCTCCACATGCAAGTGAAACCATATGATAACTGACTCTCTCTGCTTGACTTATTTCACTCTGCATAATCTCTTCCAGTCCTGTCCATCTTGATACAAAAGTTGGATATTCATCCTTTCTGATGGAGGCATATTATTGCATTGTATATATGGACCACATCTTCTTAATCCATTCATCTGTTGAAGGGCATCTTGGCTTTTTCCACAGTTTGGCGATTGTGACCATTGCTGCTATGAACGTTGGGGTACATATGGCCCTTCTTTTTACTGCATCTGTATCTTTGGGGTAAATACCCAGTAGTGCAATTGCAGGGTCATGGGGTAGCTCTATTTTTAATTTCTTCGGGAATCTCCAGACTGGTTTCCAAAGTGGCTGCAGGACTTAGTCTTTTTTTTTTTTTTAAATATTTTATTTATTTATTTGTCAGAGAGAGATTGAGAGTGCAAGTGCACAAGCAAGGGGTGGGGAGGGACTGAGGGAGAAGCAGTCTCCTTGCTATGCAGGGACTCAATCTCAGGACCCTGGGATCACGACCTAAGTCCAAGACAGATGCTTAGCCAATTGAGCCACCCAGGAATCCCTATAAGGACTTAGTCTTAAGAGAAAAAGAATTGGAAACAGTAAAGCCTCTTGGAAATATCCAAAATAAGTAAGTAAATCAATCAATCAATCAATCAATCAATCAATCTTCTTTACAAAACCTTAAAGAAATAAACTACTTGTTAGCACATGAATGTTTCCCATGATTCATTGGATTTATTTCTATTTTTTTTTCTTTTCTAGAAAGAGAGAAATCACAAGTAGGCAGAGAGACAGGCAGAGGGGGGCGAAGCAGGTTCCCCACTGAGCAGAGAGCCCGATGCTAGGCTCGATCCCAGGACCCTGAGATCATGACCTGAGCCAAAAGGCAGAGGCTTAACCCACTAGCCACCCAGGAGCCCCAGGATTTATTTCTATTTTTTGATGTTTTACTATTGAAAATATGTTTAAATTTTATTTTCTACTTTTTGCTGACATATAGAAGTATAATCGATTATTTAAAAAAAAAAAAAGAAAAAAATTTGGGCAAGCTGTTTAAAGATTCCCAAATTAAAAAAAAATATATTTAAAACCTCTTATGTTTGTATGATCAAATTGATATGTATTGAACCTTCGTTTGAGGTTTTTGGTGCTTCCCACCTACATATCAAATAATTTCTCTATTGTTCCCCATCAATGACTTTCCACTTGAGTCTTAGACTCTTAAGTTTACCATGTGAGCTGTGTTTATTCCTACTTCTTTGCTCAGAGTGGTGGTATCTCTACACAGAAAAGCCTTTCTTTCCCTTCCAGCTTACCTCAAATCCATCCTTCCTCAAAGGACTCATTTATATTCTGTCTCTTCTCTGCGGATTTCTCAGACCACTACAGGTCACATAATCACTTTCTATTCTGATAATTTGCCTTTTTTTTTTCTCTATTACACTTTTGATCCTTTCCTGTGTTGGTTTTCTTTCTTCATTTAGAATATAATGAGTGTATTGTCTGTTCAATTCTGTCAATTGTCCCAATATATTTTTTTAACAGCAATTTTGTTTTGCCCTTCTAAGATCCAAGTCAGGATCAGGTACTGCATTTAGTTATCATGGTTTTTGTTTTTTACTCTGGGACAGTTCCTCAGCTGTTCTTCATTTTTCATACCACTGGTATTTAAAAAAAAAAAAAAAGAAAAAAAAAAAGAAAATCAGGCTATGTTTTTTAGTATGTCCCTAATGGCTTCTCTGCTGTTTTCTCATGATTGGAATCATGTTTTTGATCTTTAGAAAGAGCTACTATATAAATAATAAACTATATTATTCTAAGGGTATTACATCTGAAGTGACATCATGTCTATTTTCCCCTGATCAGTGATGTTAATTGTGATGATTTGGTTAAGGCATTATCCAATTCCTCCATTGTGTAGTTTCTATTTTTCCTTTTGTAGTTAATAAGTAATTTTGGGGAGATTAATTGTGCTATTAGTTCCTGTATATTTCTCTTAAGAAATTTGATGCATGTGTAATTTTGTTGTATGATACTTTATATACTTTATAATACTTACTTCCTTTTGCTTGGTGGCCCTCAGAAACTTTTCTTTATCTTTAAAGTCTTCTATTTTTTTTAGGTTCTGACCAACTTTTCAAGGTACATGGTGGACCTTTTCAATATACAGATTTTCTTTTTCTCTTATTTCTGAAAAAATTCCCCAGATTATGCATATGCTTTTTCTTTTAATAACTCCAATTATACACACATTGAATTTTCTTTGCCTTTCAACCATTTTCTCTCTAACCTCTTTTACTTCTTTTTCTCATTTGCATTCTTTTAGTTGTTTTCTTGCCTTTATTCATTGCTACTTATAACCATTTGATTTTATTTGATACCATCATTTTTTTCTTTATTTTGAAGATTTTTCACCTTTCCTTTAATTTCTTTCTGAAGTTCATTGCATTTCTTTCTGTTATTTTTTGCTTTTATTCTTAAATTTTTAAATTTCTGAATTTGGATATTTTTATATCTCCAAATTCTTGAAGAAATTTAATTAAGTTTGGAATATTTGTTTATAGTTTTTATCTCATGGTTATTTTTCTTTCAGGAGCTTACAATAAGCTGAAATGTTCTAAGTCTCACTTTTTATTTTCCTTTAATGGTCGCTTTACACAGAGTTATCCTGAGCTTTTGTTTTTGTTTTTGTTTTTGTTTTTCTCCTATTCCAAAATATTTCAGAGATAGAGTTCATCACTATGAGTACTGCCAGAATAGTGAAGTTCATTTCCTTAACGTATAGTTTTTTTGTTGATGAAGGTGTTGGGGAAGGGATTGGTGCAACTTGTGTTTCTCTCTCTCTCTCTTTCTGCAGGATATTTAATTTTTCTTGTTCTTATTTCTTCATGTTGCCAAGGAGGCACATTGCCAAGGAGGCACTCCTCCTTCTTTAGTTAAAATCTTCTCCCAAAATTCTTGGCAGAGGCATCAGTGAAACCTCTGTTTTCACTCACTCTTAAGACTCTTTGTTGGCAGTATTATAAAATAGTAAGTCCCAGAACTATGTTCACATTGAGCACTTAGTATGCACTTTTTCTTCCTGGGAGTTATTCCTATCTGGGTTTTCTGTCTATTTTATACAGTCTTCTTTTCCTTGGAGACTCCTAAGGCAACTCCTCACTCTCCAAATTCACAAGCTTACTATGGAATTTGGAATTATTACTTATAGGTAACTTGAAATTCATGTTATTAAATGTCTCTTAATTTTGAAGATGTGGTTTTGAGATCCTTGTCTTTTTATTTGAGTTCTTTGTTGAACTTAACTCCTTTGGGAGGATGTGTAGAAAGATTAAGACTTAGGAAGCTGCCCTTTGCTTGGGCCAAGTAGACTTCTCCAATAACTTTTAAGTTTCTCTCTTTATCCTTGATGATCTATATTCCAGTATAATGAGTCAAGAGGTGTATTTATTTTATTTATACTTCTGGACACTTGAAGTGCACTTTACATCTGAGAACTTAGATGTTCTGTCATTTTGGAAAATTCTTTTAACTCTTCACATACACACACATACACAAACACATGCACACACACGTATTTACCAATTCTTTTGTTTTTTCTTGGAATTCTGGTAAATATATGTTAGAGCCTCCCCAAATCTTCTCCATATCTTTTAATTAATCTTCCATATCTTTTAATTCATTAATTACTCTTTCACATTTTATTTCCTTATGTTTTTGAACTTTATCTGAATTCTTCAGTACTATTTTCTATCTCACTAATTCTTTATGTCAATCTGGAATTTATTCTATTTGTTGAATTTTTATATCAATGACTACATTTTCTATTTCTAAGATTTCTAATTGTTTTTCTTTTGTATCTACTTATGCTTTTTAAATTTCTAAATTTTTAATAATTTGTATTCTTTCATTTAATGTTTTGAGCATCCTAAGCGTATTTATTACTTTTTTGTTAATGTCCTTTAAAATAATTTTTTTCTGGAAGTGATTCATGTTTACTGTGATTGATTTTTTTGGGAAGGGGTAGAGGGAATTCCCATCTTTAGCAATATATGACTTCATATCTTTTTGAATTCTGTTTCTGCAGCTTCATTTTGGACTGGACATTATCTTGGTTTGGTTCTGTTGTCTATTTTCTTAAGTTATTACTCTTCTATATTTAGTATTATTGTGTTAACTTCTTATGGCAAGACCAGTACTAGTATTGATAGATAGTGGCCTGAAGCCACACCCATGATGATATTGGAGTTACTTCAGGCCCTGGAACTTGGTTTAGTTCCTGGTATGGAGGGAGTATCTGAGGCAGTCCTTTAGCCTCTTTGAACCCACAGGTTTCAATAATCCTTAGCACAAGGCAGTGGTGAACTATGGTATTTTATTATGTCCTTACATGAGAGGGAAGCTTTTTTCATCTCCTACTTTTGTGGAGCCTGGCTCTAGTCCCCTACTGTGTGTTGGGCACTTTTTGCCCCCAATACTCCAGCATCTGTTTCTGCATTTCGAGCCTTAGCAGTCTCATGGCTTCTGCTTAGCACATTGTATTTTCCTCCTGCTATTGGTCCATGGAAACAAATGTTTTGTTTTTTTTTAGACTGTTTTTTAATTTATCTAATATTTGATAGATGTATAAAACAGAAGTTGTGTATCAGACCCTGAATTTACTGTATCACCTTTACCAAATAACTCTTTGCTAGATATACTAGGGTCAGAGAAAAACAAAAAACAAAAACATGATATATTCACATTAGATTATTTTAGAATACTTAAATAAAAGGATTACTTACATGGGTACAGTTGGAGTATAATTAGGGTATACATCAAGGAATAGTACAGGGTCTAGGAAACCAAGGGGCTCGTGTAGTATCTTGGGACTAGTAAAAGAAGGGTCAGTTTCAGCCTCTAAGTCTGAAAGGGCAGGGGGAAAGAGAAGATATTAAAACAGAGAGATAGCTGGTAGAGTGGCTTTTAGATGAAGGGCATAGGCAGCCATGGAGCACTTGTTCACAAAATCCTGGGGGAATGAATATACTGAATTTACTCTCTCCCTTCAATATCTTGCTAATTTTCACTTTACTCAATCCCAGCAGAAGTTGGAGGACAAGGGAGATTGTTGTTAATGCAATTCATGTATTTAGCTTTTCCAAGCAAGAGCAGTACAAAGTATAGACAGTGGGTTCAGAGGAGCATGATTGGTAAAGTTTTCCAGAAATGACTACATTAGTATTTCCTATCTCATGTATTCTTCTCCATCACTGTCATACTTCTATTAAGAGCTGGAGTTTGGTCACATCTCAGGTGACTCACTATCTGGACTCATAAGATAAGTTGGAAATGAGGGTATGTGACTTTTGAGATTAGGTTGTATGAGGTAATACAACTTCTGTCTGACCTTCTTTCCTTGGACACTCACCCTGGTCTCCATACTTTGAAGAAACCCAGGGCACACAGAAAAATCCACGTATGGGGAATTGAGATCTCTGGCACCCATCCTGTTTGAGCTCTCAGTGCATGTTGGCACCAACTTGTTAGCCTTTGTGAGGAGACAATTGTGGTGGAGAACTCATCAGCCCTTGGGTGAAGAAGGACCCAGTTTATACCACATGGAGTAGAGACCAAGTGTTTCTTATTAAACTTTGACCTAACTGCAGATTTGCAATTATGATAAACATTTTCTTTGTGTCTGAGATGTTTCTTTTCTTCTCTCATAGCACCCTGCACAAACCTGTCATGATATTCAAGCTACTGTATTTTAATTACCAATTTACATTTTCCTCTCTGCGGTAGAGTAAATGCTCCATGAGGGCAGATATCATGGGTTGATTATCATTTTACCCCCAGTGCCTAGTACAGAGTCTGAAACACAATACAAATTAAATGTATATTGGTTAAATAAGTGAATGTGGATTTCAATCTTTTTCCCTAGCTTTACCTTTCTAAGAACTTTTATGGGTTGTCATTCATAACCCCAGGGTTGCAGATAAAGAAACATTTGTGAGTAGCAACCCAGCATGAAGCTGTAGTTTGAGTAGTTTTCATCTATAATATACCAGCTTTTCAGAGTGCCTGGCATGACACCACTATCATTTTTGCAGAGCACCAATAAAAAAAATGATTTGATATAGTTAAAAATGATTTCATAAATGTGTTCTTAGGAGGAAAAGAAAATGGGAGAATGGAACAAGGAGATTTTAAAGAAATGATTATTCTTTTTAAGAAAAGAAATGAGGATGGAGAAATAAGGAAAAAGGGAGCACAAATAAAGGGGACAAAAGATGTGGTAGCCCTACATCTAAGACAGGCAGTGTCTTAGATGCAAAGAAGGAAGATAGTGGGTTTTAGAATCAGAACTGAATTCAATTTCTGTCTCATCTATATATGAGCTACTGAGCAAGTCAACCTCAATATCCTCCCTTGAAATGAACACAGTAACAGCCAATTTATGCAGAGGTTTAAGATACTCTATGTTAAGGGCTAACACAACATATGAAATACGGCAGATGATTAACAAATAGTTGCTACATCCTTAACTATCACCACAACCACCATTACCATAACTATGGAACTGACCAAATAAGGAAGAGGAGACAGGGACTTTGGAGTGTCTTCTGACATCCTGAGTCTAGCACTCACACAGTGGGTGAGATATTAGACTACTGTTGATACCTAATATTTAGTGAGGGTTTCTTTCTTTCTTTCTTTCTTTCTTTCTTTCTTTCTTTCTTTCTTTCTTTCTTTCTTTCTTCCTTCCTTCCTTCCTTCCTTCCTTCCTTCCTTCCTTCCTTCCTTCCTTCCTTCCTTCCTTTTTCTTTCTTTCTTTCTTTCTTTCTTTCTTTCTTTCTTTCTTTCTTTCCTTCCTTCTTTCTTTTCTTTCTACTTTAGGTGTAAACAGCTGAACTCCATCATGGTGTCATTTTATAGTTACTACACTTGCTAATTTATAAGCAGAGTCTCTCTCTTATAATTCTAAAAAAAAAGAAAAATATACAAGGGCCCAGGAAGTGAGAGATAAGTGAGAAGGTAGAAACAGTACGGGTGATGAGGTGGAGCCTCCTTGGTCATTGATCCAGCCCTGAGAAGAGTTAGAGGTAGTCAAAAGGCAGATAAATCAGAAGAGTAAGATGACTCATGGGTCCTTCACTATAAGATCAATGATTCATTTGGGTGTTTTGAGCAGAAAGCATGTTATTGAGTAACCAGAAGACACCATACAACACAATTTATGCACCCTATCTCACTGTGACACAGATATTTTACCACTTATTTTATAGATTGAGAAACAGAGACAGAGAAACTAAAGAAATTGCTCAAGCCCACCCAACATAACTTGTAAAGATAATAACTGGAATTTAAATCGAGATGTATTTAGCTACAAAAGCTACAGATATTATACTACAAGAAAGAGCATGTGATGTAGGAGAGAGGCCAAGCTGGCTTACAGACGTAGTTGTTACCCTTTGACAATAAGGTAACAGAATTATAGGTTCTATTATTATAGACACAGGGTGAGTAGACAGATACTTAACCTAGCTGCCAGAGCCACCTTATAGAAAAGGAAAAAAAAAGGTAAACATCTTGAAAATATTTTATTTTCTAATTCCTGAGGAATGGAGTTACAATTGTCCATTGCTTCAGCTGAATGATATGTAAGTCAAATCTCTTGGTTTCTTCAACTTATAAGTGTACATATGATTGTGCCAACATTGAAAACTTAGTTTCAATGACACTGAACCTCAGTTTCTAAATCTTAAAGTTTGCCAACTCCTGGATTAAAGAATGGTCTTTGGAAATATTTCTCCATTTAAATTTCCATTCTGTCTTTGATATCTATGCTGGGCTCAAGCATGTTTCTTAATTTCCTGGAGCTTCAGTTTTATCATCTGTAAAATGGAATCATATCACTGACCTCATTCAGATTACTGTGAAGATCGAGAAGACATATGTGCAACACATACACACCACAGAAACCTACCTAGCACATAGATATTTAGCACTCTATAAAAGTACATTCATTTTATTCCTTTACCTCTTCTCATTTTTTCCCTAACACTAGTCCTGATGAGAGGATTATAGCTAGGACAATGAGGGGCTTGGCAGGTTTTATCCGAGGGTAGATGTTGGAAGTGATAAGAACAGGAACTGTGTTTCAGGATAAGTCTCTGGAGCTGAAGTGAACTTTCACCACATGCATTTGTTTCTGTTGTGGGGAGTTGGGATTTAGGTAAAAAGAGAACATGGTAGTGGAACGGGAGGATGACATATTTGTTATTCATGGCAAGAAGGACTCCAAAGTCCCCTTCTTCTATAATATTCTGTACCTGACCTTTTATCTTAGAGGTTTCAGTAGAAAAATAATAATCAGGGTGGCTTTTGTTGGGGCTGGGGCCCTCAGGAGGAGATTTCATCATGTCTGGGCTCCATAATTCCACCTTGAGAAGGCAACCATACACATTTGGCCACTAAAAGGTATAGTGCCCTCTAGTGTTGATGAAGTGGACAGCTTAACTGAATGAGGAGTGGGGGGAGCGGGAGGCTCAGGGGCCTCAGTTAGAAAAACTTCACGAGGTTCCCTTTTATTTCCCTTCCCTTTACAGTATGGGGATATTTTGCACAAGTGATGGGAGCCAGGTGTGTTTCCTCCTTTATGCAGCAGGAGACAAAGGAAACTAGGAGAACTTCTAACAGTGCATTTTTACTTACATTCTGGCTGTTGAGTTCATAGTGCAATGAACATTTCCTGTCCTGATTTAAGCTACAAAACTCAGGCTATAAGATCGACTATTTATTGGTTGGTTGTTTGGTTTTGGATCCTGATTAACTAATGTTTCTTTGGGATTGGAGTTCCTGATTATGTGGCTAGGTTGCCAGGAGCACTGGCTGTCACTACTTAGGTTAACTTTACTCAATATTCCTCCATCCTCAGGGCTTTGCTATTCCATCCCTATACCACCACCACCACCACCACCTTTCTTGTATGCCTTGAAGAATGCTGAAGAACACTCTTCAAGTGAACTCACAGCAATATTGGCAAAGGGGAAGTTTGCAACTCAGAGGACACCTTTAGGAGTTATTAGGACACTTATACACAAACTTATATTTTGGTAGAAAAAAGGATGTGAATTTTGATTTCTGGGTTTAAATCCTGACTCACCACTTACAAAGGGGCCTTGGGCAAGTTTCAATTTTTCAGAGCCTAAGTTTTCTCACTGGAAAGGAATAAGAATAGTACTTATACTGTAAGATGGCTATGATAACTAGAGAGGAAAAAAATATATATAAAATGCCTGTTGCAAAGACTGATACACCTAGATGCTCAATACATGCTTGCTAGAAAAATTATTATTAGATCAAAGAAAAGCAAGAAGTTTGGGGGACAGAGGCAGGGTGTTTGGTTGGGAAGAGTAGTAGGAGATGAGGTTGAGAGGTAGGCTGGGGAGAGATTTTCAAAGATGTCAGATGTTCTTGAAAGTTTGGATTTTAGTGGATATTAGATCTACTTGAATTAGATCAGATATTAGAAAAGTGTTTCATAATTTTGAAAGAAAAATCTGCTATGCAAATATAGGACAGAGAAAGAGATACTGTTAATTGAAAGACACTGAATTGATCAGGCAGAATTGGGTATGTAGAGGCAGCAGAATATACAATTCAAGAACCAGATTGCTGGAACCGAGATGCCTGAGCTTAAATCCTGGCTCTGCCATTTACAAACTGTGTGGCCTTGGGAAAGTTGCTTTAACTCTCAACATCTCAGTTTCTTTACCTCTAAAATGGGGGTAGTTATAGTACCTTCTTCATGCGGTTGTAAATCTTAAAGCAGTTCCTGGCACACAATAAGCATTTTTTAGACAAAAACATAGATCGTAATAGAAAGTCAGTTTCACTTGACCAGAGACTGGAAATGCAGGAGGGATGGAAGACAGATGGGAGGCTCAATCACAGGAAACTGAGTGCATGCCCGTGTCATCAACTGACATAGAAACACAAGAGGGGGAATAAGTTTGTGTCATGGTGGGTTTGGGGTGAAGATGTGATTGGGGAATTGCATCCTGGAAAATAACAGGACTGGGTGAATTCACTCAGTGAAATTAGATGGCTGGAAAAGAAGAGCGCTATAGAAACTTGTAATACATTTATATTCTCCAGATGGGTTGAAGACTATGATTTGAGAAAGGAGGGAGCTGAATGACAAGAAGAGAATCAAAAGATATTGGGGTGGTAGAAACCAAAATTAGAGAGAATTATAAGTCTGACAGGGTGTTCAGTAGGGGCAAAGGCCAAATACTTTATGAATTTATTTTTGTACAATATACCTCCCAATGGGTGATGTCTCTCATGTTTCTGGTAGTGAGATCTGTCTTTTTGTCCTATGAATTTCCAGCTGCTTTTGATTTTCAGTGATGTAATGAGTCCCAGACACATGCACAATCAACTGTACAGCAGAAAAGAG
This sequence comes from Nasua narica, assembly GCA_028533885.1. Taxonomy (NCBI): domain Eukaryota; kingdom Metazoa; phylum Chordata; class Mammalia; order Carnivora; family Procyonidae; genus Nasua; species Nasua narica. The sequence continues at coordinate 27,651,222 of CM052813.1, forward strand.
AAAGACTTCTACATACACTAGCCCACATGCATACAGATACATACCACAAAACCTAACCTGGAAAATGGATTAATTTGGCCAAAGAGAATTGTTTGTTCTTAAGTAGAACATTAATGATTCTCTGTAAGTTAATGGAAATGGTGCTAATCAGTTGCTCTGCTTCACTTTCCAGACCTCCCTGATCTCTACCAAACCACAGTGCTTCTTGTATGGGCTTGTTTTGTATTTTGCCCAGATAACTCATATAAGTTATAGTGAGATGTGGACTCCATTAACTCACCTTGCAGGGTTACCACTTATATTTTTAAACCCTGGAAGACTGGACGGCAGAGTTGGCTCTCCCTCACCCTGGCCTTACTAACAGTGTGGTGGGAAGAATTTTGGACATATCTGATGGGAAGGGTCAGCTCATAGTCATTGAGTTTGTCTCTCTGGTCCTGGGAAATGCTGCATCTCCAATCTCCCAGTAAAGAAAACCTTTAAGTTTCTAGAGAATGTATGTTTCCTTTGGAAAAAAACCAAAAAACAAAAAACAACCTGCATTGAGTACCCACTATGGACAAGTAGCTGAGTACACCACTACATAGTGTCCTTGTTTTCCAACTCACAGTCAGTTGAGGAAAGAAAAACAATAACAAGCAGCACTGAAGAGACAAAAAAAGTGTTTTGGAGGTTTGAGGAGGTGGAACAAATGCAAGGCAATTGTGTCTATTTTCAGAATGCTAATTAGATGAAAAGATTGAGAATAGGGAAGTAATGTACTCTTGACCCATGGCATATTTTAGAGTTGCTTTTTGGGTATAAAACAGTGGAAACTGGAATATGTAATGACAAATAATGTTGGCAAAGAGAGCATTTATCAGAGCAATTAGAAGAGGTTAGTTTGATATTAGTTAATTAATTCAACATGTATATATTACATGCGCACAATACAGAAAGAACTCTGCTAGGTGCTGAGGAGACAGCTGGCCTTGTTGGGTATGCCAGATAATTATCAGCATTTCCTGGAAGTGCTCCTGTCCTGAAAAATGAACATGAAGGGAAAGGAGGCTGTGAAGAAAGGGTTATATCCAATTCTGTATTATTCACGTTCTTACAGGACTCTTTTGAACCATGGCTGAGTGGTTGTTTTGCTGATGTATCAAGCATTTTGCCCCTCTCACTTCCGCCATTAGTGATGAAAACCAAATGGGTGAGAATAAATTGTCCATTCCACAAACCATTTCTAGAGATGTTTAGTTAATGGATAGAAAAATGCATGGTAGTTAAATGTTAATTAATTTCTTTTTTGAACAGCATATTCATTTTATACTATTTATGAGAGCTGTCTTGTAAACAGATTCCTATTACTTTGGTTCAACCATTGAATCTCCCTAAGTCACTTATCCTAAATGTTCATTAATTTCAGCCAGCTCTAGAGACTGAATTCTTACTGAACACTACCACAAAATGCAACTCAAAAGCTAGGACCTTGTCTGTTTTGTGTCCTAAAAAATGCCCACTAAGGAAGGAGAAGTGCTTGAGGGAGCTCCAAAGACAGGATTTGATGAAGATAATGATGATGATGATGATGATGATGATGATGATGATGATGATAATGATAAGGAAATGGGGTGGTGATGATGGTGATGACAATTTTGGATCTATTCCCTGTTTTGATGCCAAATGAAGATGAGAACTGTGGTGTGAATAACTTTTATTTCCAGGTGTTTTAAAGATATTTTGTGTTTAACAGGGGCACAAAAGTAGATACTTGGAAGGGCGAGCCTATTAGAGATTTCAGCTAAGGAGTGAATGGACCAAATAGATTTATCTGTCTGCCAGGAAAATGAAATAAACTCTCAGCCAGTGTGGGAGAAGAATTTGAAACCAACATGGCCTAAGTAGAAATCCGAGGTCAATTTTGTGAGTATGGGTGGTCACATAAATGCCAAGTCTCCCTTTTCTCGTGTGAAAATGGGATACAACTCCCTAGTTCTCAGGACTGTTCTGAAGAATATTGGGTAATGTAGTGAAGATTCCACACAGTTTCTAATGCATACAGTGCAAAAAATTTTTTTTCATCCTTCTCATCTTTCCTATGATCATCGCTTTTCTCACCTGTAAAATAGGATGATAACATGTGCATCAAATGCAATTTATGTGAGAGCACTTTGCAAGGCAGAATGTGTTATAAACTCCTACACATTAATTATATACTGGTGAAATATGGACTATTAAGGGTGAGCAGGTCATTTGGAAAGTCCCTACAAATCTCTGGACTTTTTCAAGATTCAAGCCTTTAAATCCAAATTCAATATTGACAATGTCAATCATCCTACAGTGGAGAGCAATAACCATCTCTTTGAACCATGGTTTGTGGGGAGGCTGGAAAGTGGAAACAGAGGGTGGAAAGTGGAATTTCCCCTTTGAGATTGAGTGGTGCCATCCTGGCTGTGGAGGAAATGCTGAGTTCACTGATAGTTGTGGAGAGAAAACAAGAAATGGGGGTAATACAGAGGAGCTGCCAGGAATTCATGAGGCTTTGCAAAGTTCATCTGTTCGATGGTTGCCACAAATGGCAAAGAGAGCTGAGGCAGGCCACTGGGGGACTGTCACTGCTAGGCCCATGTGATGCCCCTTGTGAATGGTTCTGAACTGATCACTTTTCTTAATGGCTCAAAAAAGGCAACTGCTCAATGGCCAGCCCATAAGGTCCCACCCTACCCTGCCCATTTCTCCCTTGGAGAAAGCTACATCTCTACATCTCCCTCACATCCAACAGAGGGAAGGGAAGGGACAAAGCTCTTCTGCTTGGCATCAGAAAGATTTGTCTGCACTTTGGCTCCTCACCAGGCCCATCAGCATGCAAATAACTCCCTTTGTTCCTGCCAAACTTCTTTATTGAAAAATTGAAACATCTTGTCTTTATTTTAAATTTTAAACAGGCAAATTAATTTTATTAGTTAAACCACTCTGGGGGAAGAAAGAGCTTTTTACCTTAGATGCCATGACATCATCTCATCTGTCACCTTTTAAAAGCCCCATGTTTGGAATCAAGCCTCTTGGCAGCCTCTGCATTGGGCAGCATCAGCTCTAAAAAGAGCGACAGGAGGGAGGGGGAAAGCCATAAAGTGAACTGACTTTTGGAAATTTAGTGATATGGCTACAAAACATCAGACAGGAGAGGCTGAGCTGGAACAGCTGCTCCAGACTTAAGAGTCTGAGCTCTGGAGGTGGAGCTCCCAACACATCATACACTGTGACAGATGCTGACTATGGCAGGAGCATTAGTGGTTAATTAGAATGGGAACAAAATTTGAAATTGTGTTGGGGGCCAGTGTGCTCAAGAATAACTATTCCTCTCTCGTATTTAAGCACTAGGGAAGTTGGAAACATGTCATCCAGAAAGGGATTAGTAAGTTTCTTTCATTGACTCTGCATATGATCTGTTCTTTCATTATTATTCTGGGGTCCTTAGGCCTTTAAAAGTTTAGTCAGTATATTCCTCTCCATAATATCCACCACCACTGTAGTTGAAGCTACTGGTTTTCATTGCCAGTTTCCTACAGTCTTCTGATTGCCTTGCTGACTTGGGTTGGGGTGGGTTTCCCAGAAAGCAAACTTTGAGATGCAGATTTGCATACAAGGGGATAATTGAGGTGTGCTCTGGGGTTACCACCTGTGAGCAGTGAGGGTAGCAGGACTCAGCAGGAGAGTTTAGCTGTGATGTAGTTGTAACAAGGCCTCAGCTAATTCCATAGGGAACTTGAGTGCCTAGATAGCCCTTCAGAGCAACCCCAAATGAAAGCCTTTGTGGCAACATTGTTCACTCATCTGATGCCAGCTGTCTTTAGGGAGGAACATAACTTCCTTATGGCAGCATCCTTCAGTCAAGAGCCACCCCCAGAGAGGATTTTAAAGTGTAAGTTGTCAACAGCCAACACTCTTGTAGCTGGGGGAATGCACCTCAGTCCCAAAGAGGGTAACTGGGATGCATGCAACAGCATCTACTACACTGATCTGACACTCCTGTTCTCCTATCCTTTGTTCTCTGTACTCTCAATTATCTTTCTCAAATGCAATTGGATATGCCTGTCCCTTGTCCTAAATTCATCAATGGCTTATTGCATCGAGGTAAAGGCCCAAATCCTTATATGGCCTTCAAAGACCTGAATCCACGCCACTTTACTTAGATTTACAGCCTCATCCATTTCTCAGTCTCTACACTTCAGGCAGAGGGTACTGTGCATCCTGTTTTTATTCTCAGAGGTGCTCTGCTCCTTTCTGACTCAGTGATATACTGTTTTTCCTTTTTGCTGTCTAGAATTTACCCCCTTCCTAATTTTGGGAACTCCCATCATATGTGTCAATCGAAGAAGGGCCTCCTTGTCTTGAGCACCCTACTTAACCTTGTATAATTGGATGTTCCCACTCATAGTTTGAATCTGAAGATAGTGACAAAAAGGCAAAGAGACAATGAAATTCAGTTGCTGGCCTCAGAGGCAGCATCACTCCATAAGAGTGGTTGCAGGTCCAGAAGTATTTCTGCCACCAGTTTCCCTTGATTCCTGATGGTTTATGAGCTGATTCCTCAGACTTCCTGACGATTTGGTGAGTTACCCAACATCCTTCTCTTATATCCCTCTTTTGATATTTTTTTGTTTCATTACTCACACTTTTGATAACAGCTCATGAGTCACTTCCTTAGGGAAACCTTTAATGGCACCCTCCCCAGCATTGGTCAATTTCCCTTCATAACACCAGAGTTCTTCTGATTCAGAACACTTACATATCTGTAATCAAACATTCATGAAAGTGATTATTTGATTAATGTCTAACTTCCTGATTAGAATTTGAACTTTCTGAGAGCAAGACTGTGTCTATTTTTGCTCACAATTTTTTCCACAGCTGTAGCACAGGATCTAAAACTAAATATATAAGTATGCATTTTGAAAAAGTTAAAAGAATAATGAAAGATAGTGGATGGAATTGGATGTCTCTAACCTTTTAAAAAATGAGATAGACATAGACCTTGAGGGAGAAAGTTACAGGATATTTTCCTGAAGGACTGAAGAAATACCATTTTTGTTATGCACTGTCTTCTTGCATTTGTCAATAATTTCCTGTTTCTTTTTTTCTCTTTCTCCCTTAGTGAGATGTCTTAATGACATAATTGACTGGCTATCTTACATTCTGATCTTATCACACTTTAGGAAGGCTGAACTTTCCAGTTTCACATTTTTTGGATCTGAGTTTTCCTACTGTTTAGACACAATTTTGCTTTGCTGTCCTCCTCCCCTTTAATTGAACCTTTTAAAGAATTACTAATGAAATCAATAGGCATCCGATGTGTGGAAACCAATTCCATTACAGAGGCTCTTTTAGGTTATTCCTGAAAACTAGAGTGACAAAGATATTTCTTCAGTGGAAAGATTGCCAAATGACAGAAGCTCCTCCTTGTTCCCTTTCTGAGTCTTTACCAAGCCTCACATTTTCAACTTTATGGCTCAAACTCAATGTCCTTTCATTTGAACCTTGTCAGAGAGTTTGGTTTCCATCTGGTCTTGGGAGCTCTGAGGCCAGAGATGGATCAATTTTCTAGTGATAGTTGCCTAGGACCACACAACCATCATCCTATTCGTGGGGAGAATGAAGAAGGTTGGGTTTCACAAGCTGTGGGCCCCTTAGCATGGCTTGGATTAGCCCACATCAGAACACATGGGATTCCAATGTGTTCTCTCTGCTCTAAGCTCCATGTTATCTCTGGTCCAAAGCCAACTTGGAAGAAAGATTAACTACCTCTGCCAACCTCTCACCCCTTCTCAGGACTGAGATACCAATAAACAGAACTAGTCCTTATGCTAGCATTAATTAACAGAGATTACCCATAGGGTCAAATGTACAAATTGCTTAAGAAGACAACTTTCTTATCAGGAACTACTGGTCAAAAAGGAGACCAAGGTGAGTATCCAATAGCCTCTAGAGTTGTATTATGCAATTTTACACATATTACACATATCACTGGGCCCTCACACTACCTCTGACTACCTCTTGTAGGATTATTCCTACTTTATACATAGAAGGGGTGAGAGGTTGACAGAGGTAGTTAATCTAAGATTCAGAAGGGGTAGGGACTAGCACATAATCACACAACATTAAAGTGATAAAACAATGATTAAAAGTGAGGCTGGCTTTTCTCAGTCTTCTAAACTGTCATGATGAAAGAGCACTGTGGGATCAAGAGTTCCTTTGCTTGTAAACCTCACCCTTGTGGACACTGCTGTTTATACATGGCACTCATCTTCTTATCTATAGATGTGGCTTGGCATTGATCTTTTGGCACTGTTGCACCTCATATATCTTGGGATGCCTATATTCAGAATTTTTTTCTGAGTATTTTTTTTTTTTTGATTGGCATGATATCTAAATCAGACAGGATGATGTTGTGAAAATTTAAGGGGGTGTTGCTTAAAAGTTACAAACTAAGATTTGGATTCCAGCTTTGCCATTTACTAGTTGTGTGAATACGGGCAATTACTTCTCTAAGCTACATCCTTAAATTGGAAATCCTCATACCTTTGTGTCAGGGTTAACCTTGTCTTAACAAAAGTCATGAATCCTTATTTTCTTTAAATCTGATTCTGAGCTCCCTCCTACTAGCTCATGGAAAAATGTGTTCTCAAACAGTGTAGGCACTCCCCTTGTTAGGACTATGCAAGACTATGTTTTGAAGGCTTGTGTGGTATGTGCAAAATGGGGGAGGAGATTGGAAGGTTGCATGAGGATCTCCATACCAGCCATTTACTCATCAAACAACCAGTATGTTCTACTCTGTGACAAGTGTTGAGGACAGAATGGAAAACACACAGACTCAGTCACTACAGTAATGCTGAGGAGACAAATAATGTTATAATAAAGTGTGAGAAATAGTAGAAGAACATGGAGGTAACTAACCTAGTCTGGTGGTATGTCTGTGTGGTGGTGATAAGGTCTCTTAATCCTGGCATAGAGAGCAAGAAGGGAGAGTGGCATGAGATGGGGCTGGGGAATTTGGAGGGGCCAGATAGTTGAATACTGAGAGGTTCAGAAATATCAAGGTTCAGAAAGGGCAGGTGACATCCTTGTAGGATAGCTCTCAATCACAACTAAAGTGGTGGTTGTGACTAAGATTGAAGACTGTCAATTGTCTAGCTCAATCTTGTTACCAAGGCTCACAAAGTCTTTTCGCAAAGAATTTATCCAACAGCTTTATCTAAAAGGAAAATTTGTAAAACAGAAGGAGAAATGAAAGCAATGGAAATTTGTTGGTGTCATTCATGTATGTATTTGCTACTTTAGTGTTTTTGGACACTTGCTGTGTGTCAGACATGTTGCTATGAACATCATTTCACTTAAACATTGCAGTAACCTAAGGAAATATGCACCATTATCATGCCCAGTTTACAGAACAGAAAAATCAAGGGTTAGTGACATCAAATAATTTGCTCAAGATCATACAGCTTGTGGAAGCTAGGCAAGATGGTGAAGGAGTGGGGTACTCCATTTCAAGAGGTCCCCTGAATTTAGTTAGATATCTACTAAGCCACTTTGAACACCCATGAAATCAGCCTGAGATGTAAGATGATATGTCTGGATCTCTATGGGGGCAGAGAATCATCAGTGAGAGGTATAAAGGGCAGAGTTGTGACTGAGTGGACAGCTGTTGGAGGATAAACAGAAAGGGGAGGGGACCAACAGAAGCTAGCCATTGGAAAGTAATACCCCAGTGCAAAAGTGTCCTATGCCTGGGGACCAGTGACAGCTTGGAGAGCAGTGGTGGTGGGATGGGAAGGGACTGATAACAACACTCAAACAGAAAACAGGGGCTTAAGGGGCAAATGCTGGGATAAGGCAGCCACAGGTGCAGACCTGAGCCCGCAGATCTGGGGGGGATCACCACCACTGCCGCTGTTGCCGCTCGTGCCCACTGCCCACACTCACACTGGTGCTGGAGAAGCTTCAGGGAACTGGGCAGAGGACCCCGTGCCAGCTGCCACCACTAGCCATGCCCAAGGGGATCCGGCACATACCTGAGCCTGCAGACCCAGGCCTGGCCACCATCACCACCAGGGGCCCAGGCTTACCCAGGCTGGGATCACTCGTGGTTTTGGAGGCACAGAGGGCAGAGACAAGCTGGGACCCAGGTCCACTACTGAGTGAATCACTGGGAGCATACACTACCTTTGGCAAGATGTGGTAATCAATAAAGTTTACAGAAGGGGAGTCTGTGTGTTCTGGACCATTCAGAGAGGAGCAGACTGTGGTTTCTCTCCTCTGAGGTGGAGGTCTTCGTGCAGACATTTTCCTTTGTTCTGACCCTCTGAAAAGACTTGAAAAGCCACTGGAGAACAAAAGCTTCCAGAGAACAAAAACCCAAAAAACAGGTTTCCATGGAGCCCAGCCCCTTGATAGGGAGCAGGGCAATTTTGCCCGAGCAGGGCACTGACTGAAAAACAGTGCAGCAGTCCCCTCCCCCAGAAGACAAGCTGGAAGAACAGGAGGACAACAATCCCAGGGTCCCCATAAAACAAAAACCCCAACACCAGGGGAAAATAGTATATTAAGCTCCTGTTGTTGCTTCATGGCCCGTCTATTTCTTAGATACAAATTTTATCTCTCTCTTTTTAAAATTTTTAAATTCTTTCTCATGTTTCTTCTTCTCCTTCTCCTTCTCCTTCTCCTTCTCCTTCTTTTCTTCTTCTTCTTCTTCTTCTTCTTCTTCTTCCCTACTTACCGTTTCAACTAGATGTTAAATACAACATATTTCATAGTAACTTTTTAACTTGAACATTTTCACACATACACTTTTTTCTTTTTCTTTTTATATGTATATAAATATAAGTTTCAGTGTAGTCCTTTTTTCTCTATTCAATACTACGTTTATATATATGCCAATTTTAATTTCCCTATATCTCTGGGAAGTAGTGTTCTCTAACAAAGAGAACAAAATACACCCAGGAAGAACTGAAACACCCTACCTTGCCCACATCAAGGGATTATAACCACCTTCCTTTCATCCCACCTCCTTTTTATTGTTTTCATTTTTGTTTTTTGTATGTGGGTTTTTTTTGTTTGTTTGTTTGATTGTTTGTTTTTGTACTTTATAAATCTTGTTCTTGGGTTTCATTTTGGCTGGGGTTTTTTTGGTGGTGGCTTCCGATTGTTCTGAATGTTTCCAGAGTGCACCTTTCCTGGATTGTGGTTGAAATTTTCAGGTGTACATCCCCCAACCACAACTCAACAGAATGACTAGAAGGAGGAACACCCAACAAAGAAAAGACTCAGAGACAATGGCCTCTCCCACAGACCTAATGGATATGGATATAAGCAAGATGTGAGAGATAGACTTCAGGTTAACAGTTATGAAGAAAATAGCTAGACTGGAGAACACCATTAATGGCAACATAGATTCTCTAAGGGCAGAAATGAGAGCTAATCAAGCTGAACTTAAAAATGCTATAAACAAGATGCAGTGTAAACTAGATACTCTAACAGCTAAGGTAAATGAGGCAGAAGAATGAATTAGTGGTTGAGAAGATAAAATGATAGAAAGAAGGAACAGGAGGAGGCCTGGAAGAAACACCTTAAAATCCATGAAAATAGAATTAGAGAAATAGATGACGCTATGAAACATTCCAATGTCAGAATTATTGGGATCCCTGAGAGGGTGGAGAAAGAGGACTAGAAGATATATTTGAGCAAACTGTAGCCAAGAACTTCCCTAATCTGGGGAATGAAACAAGCATTAGAGTCCTAGAGACAGAGAGGACCCCTCCTAAGATCAAAGAGAACAGATCAACACCCTGGCATGTAACAGTAAATCTCCCAAATCTCAGGACCAAGAAAATCATCTAAGGGCAGTTAAGGGGAAGAAATTCCTTACCTAGAGAGCAAGGAATGTTGGAATAATGTCAGATCTGTCCACAGAGACCTGGCAAGCTAGAAAGCATTGGCAAGACATATTCAGGGTACTAAATAAGAAGAACTTGCAACCAAGAATACTTTATCCAGCAAGGCTGTCATTCAGAATGTATGGAGAGGTAAAGAGCTTCCAGGACCAGCAGAAACTGAAAGTATGTAACCACTAAGTCAGTCCTGCAAGAAATACTACAGGGAGTTCTATAAAAGGAGAAAAACCTAAGAGAGTTTAGAACAGAAATTCATAGAGACAATCTGTAGAAACAAGGACCTGATAGGCAACATGATGACAATAAAATATCTTTCAATAATCACTCTTAATGTGAATAGCCTAAATGCATGAAATGGCAAAGGGTTGCAGATTGGATTAAAAAAAACAGGATCTATTCATATGCTGTCTATAAGAGACTCATTTTGAACCCAGAGATACATCCAGACTGAAAGTGAAAGAATGGAGAATGATTTTTCATGCCAACGTACCTCAAAAGAAGGCTGGAGTAGAAATTCTCATATCAGACAAATTAGATTTTAATCTAAAGACTGTAGTTACAAATACAGAAGGACCGTATATCACTCTTAAAGCATCTATCCAACAAAAGGATCTAACAATTGTAAATATCTATACCCCCAACATGGGAGCAGCCAACTACAGAAGCCAACTGTTAATAAAAATAAAGAGACATATTGATAATAATACATTAATAGTAGGAGACCTCAACACTGCCCTCTCAGCAATGGACTGATCACCTAAGCAGAAAATCAACAAAGAAACAAGAGCTTTGAATGACACATTGGACTAGATGGACCTCATAGATATATACAGAACATTCCACCCTAAAACAACATTATAAACATTCTAAACAACATTCTAAAACTCATTCTTCTTCAGTGCACATGGAACTTTCTCCAGAATATACCACATACTGGGTCACAAATCAGGTCTCAACTGATACCAAAAGATTGAAATTATTTCTGCATATTCTCCGTGCTTTGAAACTGGAACTCAATCACAAGAAAAAGTTTGAAAGAAATTCAAACCCTTGGAAGCTAAAAACATTTTGCTTAAGAATGTTTGGGTAATCCAAGAAATCAAAGAACTTAAACAATTCATGGGAACCAATGAGAAAAAAACCACATCAGTCCAAAGCCTATGGGATACAGCAGGGGCAGTTCTAAGGGGGAAATACATAGGTTTTCAAGCCTTACTCAAAAAAATAGAAAAATCTCAAATTTACCAACTAACTTTATACCTTGGAGAACTAGAGAAAAAAAACAACAAATGATACCTAAGCCATGCATGAGAAGAGAAATAATTAAGATTAGAGCAGAGATCAATGAGTTAGAAACCAGAAATATAGTAGAGCAGATCAGTGAAACTGGAAACTGGTTCTTTGAAAGAATTAATAAGATTGATAAGCCACTGGCTAGACTTATCCAAAAGGAAAGAGAAAAGACCCAAATTAATAAAATTATAATTGAAAGGAGGGAGATCACAACTAATACCAAGGAAATAGAAACAATTATCAGAAATTATTATCAACAACTATACACCAATAAATTAAGCAATCTGGATGTCTTCCTGGACCTATAAACTACCAAAACTGGAACAGGAAGAAATTGACAACCTGAATTGACAAATAAACAGTAACGAGATTGAAGCAATGATCAAAAACCTCCCAAAAAACAAGAGTCCAGGACCTGATGGATTCTCTGGGGAATTCCACCAAACATTCAAAGAAGAAATAATACCTATCCTCTTGAATCTGTTTCAAAAAATGGAAACTGAAGGAAAACTCCAGACTCATTCTATAAAGCCAGAATTACCTTGAACCCTGAACCAGGCAAAAACCCCATCAAAAAGAATTTCAGACCAATATCCCTGATGAATATAGATGCCAAAATTCTCAACAAGATGCTAGCTAATAGGATCCAACAGTACATTAAAAGGGTTATCCATCACAACCAGGTGGGATTTAACCCTGGGATGCAAGGGTGGTTCAACATTCGTAAATCAATCAATGTGACAGAACACATTAATAAGAGAAGAGAGAAGAATGATATGGTCCTCTCAATTGATGCAGAAAAAGCATTTTACAAAATACATGATCCTTTCCTATTTAAAACTCTTCAGAGTGTAGGGATAGAGGTAACATTCCTCAATTTTGTAAAAACTATCTATGAAAAGCCCACAGCAAATATCATTCTCAATGGGGAAGAGCTGAGGGCCTTTCCCTTAAGATCAAGAACATGACAAGAATGCCCACTCTCAACACTATTGTTCAAAATAGTCCTGGAAGTCCTAGCAACAGCAATCAGACAACAAAAAGAAATAAAAGTATTTAAATTGGCAAAGAAGAAGTTAAACTGTCTCTCTTCATAGATGAGATGATGCTTTATATGGAAAACCCAAAACACTCCACCCCTAAATTACCAGAACTCATACAGCAATTCAGTAGTGTGACAGGATAAAAAAAAAATCAGTGCACAGAAGTCAGTTGCTTTCCTATACACCAACAATGTAACTGTAGAAAGAGAAATTAAGGAATCAATTCCATTTATAATAACATGAAAAACCATATGATACCTTGCAATAAACCTAACCAAAGAGGTAAAGGATCTCTACTCTAGAAACTACAGAACACTTATGAAAGAAATTGAAGAAGACACAGAAAGATGGAAAAACATTCCATGCTCATGGATTGGAATAATAAATATTGTTAAAATGTCTATGCTTCCCAGAGCATTCTACACTTTCAATACCATCCCAATTAAAGTACCAATGGCATTTTTCTAAGTGCTGGAACAAATAATCCTAAAATTTGTATGGAAACAGAAAAGATCCCGAATCACCAAGAAAATGTTGAGAAAGAAAAACAAAGCTGTTGCCCAACTTCAACAAAGCTTTGATCACCAAGACATCATGGTACTAGCACAAAAACAGACACATAGATCAGTGGAACAAAGTAGGGAGCCCAGGGGTGCCTGGGTGGCTCAGTGGGTTAGAGCATCTGCCTTTGGCTCAGGTCATGATCCCAGGGTCCTGGGATCGAGCCCCACATTGGGCTTTCTGCTCAACAGGGAGCCTGCTTCCCCTTCTCTCTCTGCCTGCCTTTCTGCCTACTTGTGATCTCTTTCTCTGTCAAATAAACAAATAAAATCTTTTTTTAAAAAAGTAGAGAACTCAGATATAGACCCTCAACTCTATAGTCAATTAATCTTCAACAAAGCAGGACAAAAATATCCAATGGAAAAAAAGACAGTTTCTTTAATAAATGGTGCTGGGAAAATTGGACAGCTATTTACAGAAGAATGAAACTTGACCATTCTCTTAAGTGATACACAAAGATAAACTCAAAATGGGATGAAAGACCTCAATGGGAGACAGGAATCCATCAAAATCCTGGAGAACATAGACAATAAACTCCTGGACATCAGCCACAGCAACTTCTTTCAAGACACATCTCTAGAGGCAAGGGAAACAAAAGCAAAAATGAACTTTTGGGACTTCATCAAGATAAAAAGCTTCTGCACAGCAAAGAAACAGTCATCAAAACAAAGAGGCAACCCACAGAATGGGAGAAGATATTTGCAAATGACACTACAAATAAAGGGCTGATACCCAATATCTATAAAGAACTTCTCAGGGGCACCTGGGTGGCTCAGTGGGCTAAAGCCTCTGCCTTTGGCTCAGGTCATGGTCTCAGGGTCCTGGGATCGAGCCCCGCATCAGGCTCTCTGCTCAGCAGGAAGCCTGCTTCCCCCTCTCTCTCTGCCTGCCTCTCTGCCTACTTGTGATCTCTCTCTCTGTCAGATGAATAAATTAAATCTTTTAAAAAAAAAGAACTTCTCAAACTCAATACCCCAAAAAATGGGCAGAAGACATGAACAGACACTTCTCCAAGGAAGATGTACAAATGGCTAACAGATGAAAAAATGTCCATCATCATTAGCCATCGGGGAAATTAAAATCAAAACCACATTGAGATACTATCTATTATCAGTTAGAATGGCAAAAATTGACAAGGCAAGAAAAAACAAATATTGGATAGGTTGTGGAGTAAGGGAGACCCTGTTACACTGTTGGTGGGAATGCAAGTTGATACAGCCACTTTGGAAAACAGTGTGGGGATTCCCAAAAAATTAAAAGTAGAGCTACCCTATGACCTAGTAACGGTCCTACTGGAATTACCCCAAAGATGCAGAGGTAGTGAAAAGAAGGGCCACATGCACCCTTAGCATAGCAGCAGTGTCCACAATAGCTAAACTGTGGAAAGAGCCAAGAAGCCCTTCATCAGATGAATAGATAAAGAAGATGTCCATATGTACAATGGAATATTACACAGCCATCAGAAATACTCAAAATTTTCATTGACATGGTGGAACTGGAGGAGATTATGCTAAGTGCAATAAGACAAGCAGAATGAATCAATTATCACATGGTTTCACTTATTTGTGGAACATAAGGAATAACATGGAGAACACTAGGAGAAGGAAAGGAAAAATGAAAGGGATTGAAATCAGAGGGGGAAATGAACCATGAGAGACTATGAATTCTGGGAAACAAACCGAGGGTTTTATTGGGAAGGGGGTTGGGGGAATGGTTAGCCTGGTGATGGGTTAAGGAGGGCATGGATTGCATGGAGCACTGGGTGTTATACACAAACAATGAGTCATGGAACACTACATCAAAAACTTGTGATGTACTGTATGGTTACTAACATAACATAATTTAAAAATAAGATCATACAGCTTATAAATTACTTAACCATGGTTTAAATCTAAGCAATCTTATTTCAGAGCCTTTTATCTTCTATTGTCCAACTAGTTAATTGGATAAATTGCCTCTTAACAGATAGCATATCTTGAGGTTGTACATACAGAGTTATTACATTGTGATGATGAGTGGGAGCTAGTTTTGGAAGGCTGTTCTAGAAAGTGAAAAGTGGGTAAAAATGAAAGTGAAAGTAAACAGTAACTGATATTTGTGTGTGTGTGTGTGTGTGTGTGTATGCACAGTGATACAGTTTGTTGAGATCTTACACCACAGTTTTTTTAGTTATGTTCTGCAAAAAGTTTTAGTTTGATATATGTTAAAAGATGTTTTTTGAAAGAGGGATTCTGTAGTCAAATTTGGTGAGGAGACATTGAGAAACAAAGTTAAATTTCTTTACTGTAGGAATTCTCAGTTACTTTAATACGCTACATAAATAAACTATAACTTTTCAAGAGGGGATTCTTATTGTTCAAAGATAATTGATACAAGTACTCATTATTATTTTTTCCTTGATCATCTATTAAGTAACACCATGTATGGCATAGGTTGGGATGCTCTTTTAAAAATTATGGTTTTAATGATTTTCAATGGGTGAAATAGATTATGATAATTAGTGTAATTCTATGAGTAGCTTTTAATAAATATGCCATGGAGGGATGTTTTCTTTGAGATACAGAGATTATTTTTTATTGGCTTGTTCACTTTAATAGAAAGGGTCTCTATCATTTTCTTGGGGCAATCTCAGTCTAAGGGAAAACCCTTAGATCTGTTTGAACAGCTGTGGATTATACTGATATTTAATAATACCTTCAATATTTTATTGCAATATATTTGTATAGGTGGATAAATTTGGCAGAGGAGGGCTTCAAATTAGACTTTAAATCCAGAGATGGAACATCTTTCCCACAATATAAAGTCTTCTGTATCAAAAAACTTACCTATATTGTAAAGACAAGATAATAAGAAATGGGAGTGGAAATCTGACTTTTGGAGTTAGGAAAAGTAGAGAATGGAAATGTAAACAGGAGCGAGGAAGGGGTATTTACTGAATTGTAATTTCCTTTTAAGATCTGTTTGGAGGCTCCTTCGTTTTTTACCACAATGTTCATCCATTCTTTTCAGCAGTAAGACTGATTTGCAAAAATAATGGCTTCTGCTGGAAGATGAGAATTTCTTTAAAAAAATAGTGTCTTTTAAAAAAATAGTGTTTTTAACAAAATCTAAAAGAAGAAATTGCTAACTTGATTTTGTCAGTTTTCACTGGGATTTGTTTTTCAAATTCTTGGATTGTTTCCATCGATAGGAAACAATTTCAATTCTTATGGTTTGGCAGAGAAATGACTTTTTTTTTTGGTCTTCAATAATTATTTTCTTTAATAGTTGCCAATTCAAAAACAAAAACTTATTCCAGAAGATGAAAGCTTGTTAAGGTTTGAGTGTTTAACAATTCTAAATTCATCTGTAAGAATGATGCCAAATAGAAATAATCTTTATCGAATTTCCATGTGGATCAGAGGGCTTAAAATTCAACAAAGTAGAGCAGAGTACATTAATTCCATTCTTTGAGGTGGGAGGAAAAATGCAGCCAGAGATACTCATACCCAGTGACTCAGGGTGGCTCTGGTAGGAAGGAGGCAGTGAAGGGAACAGCTTTAAAAGTTCTTATAAGTTATATGGAAAAAGTGCTCTCCAGTTTATATTGCCTCAAATAAACATAATCTTGTGCCTTGGGTAGTGCCATAATCCCCATTTTATAAGTGGGGAAACTGAAACTCAGAGAGGTTAATAGACTTTGATATTCACAGACTGGACAGTAGAGCTACACTTAAACTAGTCCATATTAGCCAGGGTTCTCCAGTGAAACAGAACCAACATGATATATAAAGTATGCCAATGTATTTTATATGTGTGTGTGCGTATGTGTGTACACACACACAAAGAGAGAGAGAGAGAGATTGAGGAAGAGAGAGAGATTGATTGATTTATTGATTATATGGAATTGACTCATGTGATTATGGGGGCTGACAAATCCAAGATCTGCTGTCAGTAACCTATAGACCCAGGAGAATGGACCTATAGTTCTGCTCTGAGTTTGAAGACCTGAGATTCAGGAAAGATAATGCTAAAAGTTCCAGTCTACAAGCTGACAGGCTTGAGACCCTAGAAGAGCCAATGGTTCAGGGTGAATCTCATGGCTGGGAAGACCAATACCTCAGCTCCACAGGTCAGACAGCAGAAGTTTCCTCTTAACCCAGCCTTTTTGCTCTATTCAGGTCTTCAACAAATTGGATGAGGCTCACCTAAATTAGGAGGAACAATCTGCTTTATCTATAAGCTATATTTATCTGTATATCTATAAGCTATATTTAAATGTTCATATCATTGAGAAATACCCTCACAGATACACCCAGAATAATGTTTGACCAAATGTCTAGGCATCCATAACCCAATCAAGCTGACACACAAAATTTACCATTACATAGGCCTTCTGAATTGAATCCCATGGTCGACTTGTATAAAAACAATATTAATCCCCCTGTCTGATCAGGAACTGTCATCAATATGGTTATATATATTTATATTCCTATAAGAATTTTATTTTTTGTCATTCATGGTATATCTCTATGTGACTCTATTGATCAAGGCTGCCTCTTCACAAAATGTTGTATTTATATTGATCCTTTAGAGCTAAGTAGGCTCAACTAGGGACAATTTTTGCCCCCAATATCTATGTGTCTGAAACATTTTTTGGCTATCATAACTGCAGTTATTTCTGGTATCTGGTGGATAGAGGCCAAGAATGCTGGTAACAATTCTACAATGCACAGTACAGCCCCCCACAAACAGAATTATCCAGCCCAAAGTGTCGCTCAGGTCAAGGTTCAGAAACTGCCTTAGTGTAAGGATTCTTAGGGTCCATGGTGGATTTTGGGAGATTTGGAAATACCATGAAAATGTATGCAAAATTTTATATGTACATTGTTATTTTTCCCCCTGGGGAGAGTCCATAGCTTTTATCTTATGACAGAGTCCCATGCTGTCTATGCTGTGTATAGCAGATTAATACTTAGCATCAAGCTTCTTCTATTGTGCCTTCCTGAATTGCAGCCTGGATGGCTAAAAGCTATATTTCCCAAACTTGCTTGTAGCTATAGTATTGGGTATAAATTAAGTTCTTCCAGGTATGTGGAAGGCATTAATAAGGTAGAGTCCATATTCCTGCTGCTTTGGGTGTTTTCTGCTGGAATTGTTTTGGTAGTCATGTAAACTTTTCTGCTTCATCTTTCCAGGGACCAGCCAAGAACTTCAAGGGAAGTAGAAGGCAGCATGATGACAGTGGTAGAGAAGAAGGTGGTTTTCGGATCTTGGATCACTGCTATAAGACAGTATGTCCTTGAAGTCCACAGTTCCAGAAGCAGTCTTCTTAGTTCCCATCTTTTTAACAGAGGAAAAGATAGAAGCTACTCTTATGAGCCATTTTAAAAATATCTTTCTAGGAGTCATTTCTGGAGGCCCAACCTAGAACCTATTCCTCTAAACCTTCTAAAACTTGAAAGCACCTTAACTCCCACCTCAAGTCCCACCCTACTTAAAAATATCAAGATGAATATCTGCGTTTTGGTAACTGAACCCTGCTGATACACCTCCAAAAAGATTATGATCACTGATTCGCTCTAATTCTCACCTGATGGGGTTGCTGAGTCTTTTTTCAATGTAAAATATCATTTACTTAGATGGCAAGATCTTCTTGATATCTCTGTCAAGGGGCTATTCAAAAATGTTTGACTTGGTGCAAGAGTAAGCTTGTCATTGTGCAGAACAAGCAAAGACCACAGTCCAGTGTGAAATAAAACAGAATTCACTGGCATAAAAATATTACTATGCATGTAGGAAATATTGAAAAGTTAACACTGGAAAAAGCCTCAGAGACCATCTAGCCCAGTTATTTTCAAACTGTAAATTTGTGGGAAATTTAGGGTTGTCACAATAACTGGGGAGTACTCCTGGTATTCAGTACCCAGAGGCCACAGATGCTAAATGTCCTGCCATGTGAAGTTCAAACAATTGCTCCTTGCCCATCAATGCCCATAGAACTATCACTGGAAAACACCAGTTTGATCTCCTTGCTTTACCAAAGAAGAAATGGAGCATGAGACAATGAAATGATTCTCATAAGGTCATAGAACCTAGAGGACCTGGGTTCTATGAGGAATGAGAAAAGACCCCAGAGCAGAGGTCTTTTCTCATCACAGTAAGAAAGATTCTCTGATGTCACCAAGGGAGCCAAGAGGCCAAGATATTGTCCTGGAAATGGAATTGAAGAGAGAAGGAACTGAAGCGGGTCTATCAGGTACCTGATAGTCAGTCAACAGGCACCTAAATGGCCAGACTGTTGTTTTATTTTTTTTTTAAATGTGGGAAGAGTGAGTTCTGATTGCTCGTTATTCAGTGCTGTAAAGTTAACTGTTTTGTATACTATCCTGAGTTAGAGAATCTTGTTGATGAATAAAAGTCAACGGAGAGATGGTGGCTTGGCATTTGACTTTGTTCTCAGCATGGTTACCCCATCTTGAGCTGTTTATTTCTCAGTACACACAGAGAATTTAAAATTCCTCACCATTATATTTAATTGCCATGCAGTAATCCACTTTCCATATTCCTGCTGCTTTGGGTGCTCTCACTGTCTCAAAAGGACACCCCTCTCCCCATAGATTTTTCTCTCTGTCATGATATTTTCCTTCCTGAGATGTTCTAGATTCAATGAGAAACTTTTGTAAATGTATTTGAGATCCTCAAACTGTCCCTAGGACTACTGGTGTAGAACTAATTGTACAGGGATTAATGATTAGTTCTTACTTTGGGAAATAATATTTCTTGGCTGAACAGGGAGCAGATTTACTGAGTAAGTTACCTCTTTTCAGTGTAAAATTTGGCTATATTCACCTTTCTCTAAGAATGAAGCTCCTAAATCTTTTTTTGAATTTCATTGTAAGCCTGCTATTTACTCATATGTTAATTTTTAAATGTGGGTATTAGAAAAAAGATAGTTAAGCTAGAAATGAGGATATACTAAGCTAATTTTGACTTTTTCTCTGCGCCTATAGGCAATAATCACCCATACCTTTTATAACAGTGAATTGCTTTTTGACAAGAGTGATGTCTTCTTGTCTTTTCACCTGCACAAAGTAGACATTCCTTCATTTGTTTGTATCATCAACAAATATTTCCTGAGCTCCCACAGTGTGTTAGGCACTGCTGTATACATGAGATTTATCTAAGGTAACTTATCTAAGGCTATGTTGCCCAGCAAGATGCCAGTCTGTTTGGGGGTGCTATAATTTTATTATTGGTATTTTACAGTGGCCTATATTTATGCATTCTATTTCTCATTTTTCACTGGAATCTGAAGATGAAACTGTTGGTGATCCAGAGGAGAGATCTCTAAAGTGGTGAAGACAACTAAATAGTCTTTTCTTTCAGGAAGTTTATGTTCTCCTTAACAATATCACACTGAGCTAGAGTTAACTACCTTTTCTGAGTATTACAAAGATTAGTAAGAAGAAATAAAAAGTTCAGCATAATGTTTGCCTCTAATACACAGTAACTTATAATGCTTATTATATTAGTTATTAAGTGAGTTTTTCATAGCTATTTTCCAATTGTCTGTCCATCCAAAATGCATGAGTACCAGTCAGTTTCCCTCTGTTCCAAATCACTGTTGGTTTCACCTCAAGGCACCTGCAATAATAAAATTACTATACAAAAAACTTACTGGTACTTTGGCTGGGGAACATAGTCATAGATAAATTAGCTGCAATTTCTGTGTTTGTTTCTCTATTCGGGAAATGGAAATAATAATGCATATCATCTCCTCCTCCTCCTGGAGCTAGGAGGATTAATGGGAGAGTAGATTACAAGTTTATTAAGCATGTAGGTTGTAGGATTTCTCAATGGGTAACACAATATGATGATAAGCTGCTATCCCAACAGTAACACCACAGAAGCAGAACAGCAGATAAAATGATGACTTTATGCTCCCTTTGGAATTTGATATGTGTGACGATGGAGAGTCCACACACATCAAATAGGAAAAGAAGTGAAATTAATAGAGAAAACTGAAGAACACCCAGAATTAGAACTAAGAAAAATAATGAGGGTGCTTGGAAGACATTAAAAATGAAGTGTATAAGATTTGCAATTGTGTGGAGTATGATGTAATCACAGCAATAGAATTTTACTCTGCAATGGAGAAAGATGAAATTGTTTGAGAAGAGAGAATAGCCAAATTTGGACTCTTGCTATCAACAACCTGGTGACTTCAAACATGACTCAAACTTTCTGGGTTCCAGTTTTCTCATCAGTCCAATACTAATACTTTTCTTGATCCTCAGAAATTATCTTTAAGACTTGTGAGAATAGCAACAATGCAAAGACAAGAAAGGTGGAAAGGCTTTGCTATGGGCTGAATCATGTTTTACCACCCCCACTCCATTCATAGGTTGAAGTTTTAAACCCCAGTACATTAGAATGTGAGTGTATTTGGAAATAGGATATTTAAAGAGATATAGGAGTGATGACAATACTGACTCCATCTTTGGTCCTCCGTCTTGTTAATGCCCGTGTGATGAAATGACCTCCCGGGGGCTACATGTTCCAGGTCCTGTGGAGGTTAATGTATGCCCTGACTAGAATGTGAGAAGGCTGTTCTGGTCTTCTTTAAAGTTGTTTAGATAACTAGTAGAGATAACATAGATTTTCCCCCCACCTTCAGACACAGGTGGCCCCATGAGTTCTGTTAAATGTTAGACCCTTTGACTTCACCACAAGGCCCTCTTCACATCCTCTCATCCTATAAAATCTGTGGACTGAAGTCCAGACTTTGTGGAGAATAGCTGTGTAGTGCTTGGGTCATCAAGTATCCAATTTTCCCTATTGGTAAGTTACCCTTAGTAAAACTCTGTATAAACTGTATAGAGTCACCTGTTTTGTTTTCTGGTCTCAAGGTGCTTCCTAAGTTTAGACATACTTTACTGTCCCTCCACCAGCTTCTAACAAGAGATAGTTAAGGTTAAATGAGGTCATTAGGGTGAGCCCTAATACAATATGACTATTATCCTTATCAGAAGAAGAAATTAGGACACAGACAAACATGGAAGGAAGACCATGGGAAGACACAAGGAGAAGATGACAAAGCAAGGAGAGAGACCGCAGAAGAAAGCAACCCGCCAATGCCTTAAATTCAGACTAATAGCCTCTAGAATTGTGAGAAAATAAATTTCTGTTGCTTAAGCCACCCAACCCATGGTTCTTTGCTATCAAACAAATACATGCTTAACAAGATAAAAGTACGACTTACTTTTTGTAGTTTCCCATTGCTACGGACAGCATACTTGTGTTCCCTCAAAGTTCATTTGTCCAGATCCGAATATGATGGTATTTGTGGAGGTGGGGCCTTTGATAAGTAATTAGGCCATGAAAGTCCCCATGATAATTGTCCTAATTAGAAGAGGAAGAAAGGTAGTTCATTCTCTCTCTCTCCCTGCCATATGAGGGAACAAAGAGAAGGTGGCAATCTGTGAAACAGGAAGAGAGACTTCACCAAGAACGAGAGCATGCTGGCACCTTGATCTTGAACTTCTAACCTCTAAAATGGTGAGAAATAAGTGTTTGTTGTTTAAGGCACCTGTCTGTGGTATTCTGTTATAGTAGTTCAAAGTCACTAAGACACCTATGTAGCACTGAATACACAATAAATGCTCAATAACTCGAATGGAGCTATCAATGATTCCTGGTAGCATTTCCTGATATGAAAATATTATGGTCTGTTCTATTCTGAAGTTAATATTGAAGGAACACAATTGAGATCTTTTGGATGTAGTCTTTATTCTACTGAATAACTTAATGTAGAAGATGAGAAGTATAAAACTAGGCTGATTAGCATGGGTACATCTTGGCAGCTGGGCAGGTGATGGTTCCATTTGCAGAGATAGCAAATCCAGGAAGAGTATGAAGGATCTGAGATAACTGATTAGGTAAGTTTGATTTATGCTGAGTATAGCACATGTTCATATTTCTAGATTGATTTTAGTACTTCCTATTCACTTAAAAAAATACCACCACTAGGGGCATCTGGGTGGCTCAGTCTGTTGGGCATCCAACTCTTGATTTCAGCTCAGGTCATGATCTCACAGTTGTAGGATCGAGTCCCGTGTGGGGCTCCAAGTTCAGTGTGGAGTCTGCTTGAGATTCCCTTTTCTCCTCCTGCCTCTCCCCCCTTCCCTTACTTGCACATACCCTATCAATCACCACAAATATGTAAAATCTTTAAAACAAAAAACAATACTATATTCTGTAGTTCTACTTTTCATGAGTGGTCTTAGGTCCCTGCAAATAGTCTCTGACTTGAGAATACTTCAGCCTATGCTCTTACCTTCTAAGTACATTTTCCAAGAAAGAACAAGTGGGAGAGGCAAATAGGCAGATAAAAGAAGCATATGGAAAGAGAAAAAGGCACAAATACACTCCCCCAAACACACTTCATTTTAATTTTCAAGAGAAAGCATGAGGCTGCAGATTTCAAGGTTAATGTATTTGAGCATGAGTGGGTAGATGGTGATTTTTGCTATAAATACATTGGGTGAGAGGAAGAAAAGATGATTCCTGCTTCTATCACTCTCTTTTGATTCATAGCCGTTTTATTTCCTTTGGTGGACTATTCCCATATAAATTGACAGACACCTGTCCAAATAACTTTACTTAAGGGATAAGCAGTTTTTTTGGTCCTTTGTTGCCCTTGGAGGAAAGACAGAACTAGAGGAATAGTTAACAAATTCTCCAGTCAGCTCACTGAGGCATATTATAAAGTAATAGGGAAGTAAATGGTTAAAGGCAGCAGCCAGATCTGCATGGTCCTTCCAGGAGTCCTGGCTGGCTAGGTGAGGGTAAGGAACTGTAACAGGGAGAAACTTGGCATGGCTGACTCCACATTGCTTCCATTACCCTTGCTGCTGTGACCTATAGCTCAGAAACCTGTGCTTAGTCCTGTACAAGGGCATGTTAGTCATTAAATAAATTTTGCTTATATCTGATATTTCCAAAAACCACTTTTCACCCAAAACCTACCTCATTTGAGGAGAGGTGAGCACAGAAATGACTACACTATGTTTAAGACTTATAGGAAGGACATGGCCAAATTCTAGTATGCAAAGGTCAGCTGGTAAAGGACAAAGAAGACCTTCTTCAGATGTCTACAAATGTCAATCACCATTTGACTCCAATCTCTTCACACTTCTGTCTTTTGCTAACATAAAAGAATCTCAAATATCATGCTTAGGAAGATGGTTCTTTGGGACAAAAGTATGCCATCTCCTTGATTTGCTGGCTTTCAGAATAAAGTCACTGTCCTTACCCCAACACCTTGCCTCTTTACTTACTGGCCTGTCATGTGGTGAGCAGAATGAGCCTGGACTCAGTTATAAACCTCCCTTGTTAAACAAGGAGTGGTCTACTGCCTTTCTGTTTGTTTGTGCCTAGAAGTAGCATTAAAGCTTTTGGTGCCAGATGCAATTACTACTTAGTCAGGTCTTCCAGCTGAAATATTTGTCAGAAACTATTGAAAAGATTTGGCTTGGGTTTGGAGAGATATTTCCACTATCTTTTTGAGCCCAGGGAATGAGGATCAGGAGATCATTAGCATGCAGAAGCCATGCAAGAATGCCTTTTATTGCAGATAGCATTTTATCACCCGGAATGATTGGTATATATACAAAGGGGCTCTTCAAATATCTTCCTGAAAAAAAAAATCTTCCCGGAACGTAAGCTCTGGCTTACCCCAGACTCTTTGCCCCTCCATTGTCCCCAGCTGTTGTTTTTGGATTGCTGATTTCTCTGATTGGTCATGGTTGCTGTTTCAAAAGCACCAAGATCTCTCTGTGTTTTTTTTGTTTTGTTTTGTTTTATTTTTTGTTTTGTTTTAAGCTGACTGGAACTTTTGAAGTCACTTAAATATTGGGAAACTCAATGGCCCCACTGTGAATTATAAGGAATGTACTAGAAAGGAAATAAGCAAAATTTTACAGTATGTCTTCTTTGCCCATCCTTTCTGCTAAAAACAAACAAACAAACAAACAAACAAACAGACAGACACACACACACATTATATATTGTCTGATTTTTCCAGTGTGGGGTGGGGATAAGGGAAGGATATAAAGAATGAGAAAGGGCAAAAAAACACACGCACAGCACTCCCCCCACCCCCCACCCCATGAACCTGCACCTCATACACACTCACTGCCCTGCTAATGCTGCACAGAAAAGAGCCACTTCAAGTCTGGAGTGGAGGAGGCTTTCAACTAAGAAAGAAAAGGTGTTTCCTAGGCTCCTGTTTCCTCTGTGTTTGAGCCATTAAGGGCGTTAACTGAGTAAAGCAACCACCAGGCACAGCTGTTTTATTCCAAATACTTGCTGATACACACAATTTCTACAGAGCTCCAACAGTTGTTCTGGGCTCATAAAGGACATTTGAATAGATTGTTCTAATTCTGACTGGCACTGGAATGTAGGATTCTGACCTCCCCAGAAACGGCATTTTTCCAAGGGGAGAGATGGTAAATAGAATATTTCCCGCCTCTTCCCTCCCCTTTATGGCCTATGCCGGCTGGGCTGAATTGTTTAGAGACTGGTTTCATACTCTATCTTCCTTTCAGAGAGGCTGTAGCATTACAACTCAATTACCATATGGCAATATTTAGAAATGATCTGAATAAATGAAAGCAAACAAGCACATAAAGACACACAGATACTCATATAATTTCTAACTAAAGAGCTAATCTATTGAAAATGTAACTCTAAATTGGTAGTTCCTTATTGCCACCCAGGACAAACATGAGGGTAGTAGATCATTACACATTTCTTGGTACCATTAAGATTCCTCCTAATGCAATCTGGAATAAATATAAGATATTAAAGATATATTTACTGAGTCCCTACCCAGAACACTGAAGATTTAAACCATTCTATTTCATCAAAAGTTCTTTTTCTCCCAACGTTGTGAAAATCCAATCTCTTTCTTGATTTTTTCTTCTCTTAGTGGTTCTTGAATTTTTTTTCCATTAGGACCACAAAATCACACACCAGAATTTGCTTCCCACTGGAGTGCTGCTTCAGTATGTCTGAAAGACCTGTGGATCTTGGATTTAAGCACTGTGAAAGGGGAGAAAGGCATATGTAATCTATTCTTCTTCAACTAGACTCTGAGCATCAAGTTTATCATGTAGTGTAAATCATCTAACATTTTGTTTCTGTGTTGCCCTTCCCCCATCCCTTGCCTCTGAAAGGAATATGTGAGCTGAGATGGTAGTTAGGGCAGTCACAAAGTACCTCTGTTTCAGGGATTTGGGTGGGGAATAGCATCATTATATGGTGGTAGGATTCCTTTTTCACACTCCCCCCCCCCCAACTTATGATCTCAGTATTAAAAGTACCTAAATTTAGGGGCACCTGGGTGGCTTAGTGGGTTAAAGTCTCTGCCTTCAGCTCAGGTCATGATCTCAGGGTCCTGGGATCGAGCCCTGCATCGGGCTCTCTGCTCAGCAGGGAGCCTGCTTCCCCCTCTCTCTCTCTGCCTGCCTCTGCCTACTTGTGATCTCTCTCTGTCAAATAAATAAAATCTTTAAAAAAAAAGTACCTAAATTTAAGAGATGTGTGTCTAAGTACAGAATGTACATATACATCCATATTGTTTGTGAAGATTCAATTTCTTAACTAGAAAAAGGCAACACCTGAGGTCTCACTAAAAGAAGCAACAGTGATCTATTGTTAGAAAGCATTTGAATTTTGGACCAGGAAATTAATCATTACTGCAAGTTTAATCATTAAATAAAAGATGGTATTCTTTTTTAGCATACGGTGTTTTATTAGTTTTAGGTGTACAACATATTGATTTAACACTTCCATGCAACACTCAGTGCTCATCACAACTAGTGCACTCCTTAATCCTCATCGCCTATTTCACCCATTCCCCAACCTACCTGGTATGTTCTTTATAGTTAAGAGTCTGTTTCTTGATTTATCTCTCTCTTTTTCCTTTGCTCATGTGTTTTGTTTCTAAAATTTCACATACGAGTGAAATAGTATTGTGTTAGTTTTTCTGACTCACTTATTTCACTTAGCATTATACTCTCTAACACACCATTGCAAATGACAAGATTTCAATCGTTTTATGGCTGAGTAATATTTCATTGTATATATATACTCCCCTTATTTACCCATTCATCAGTCAATAAACACTTGGGCTTCTTATTTTAAATAACACTGCTATAAACATAGGGGTGCATATAACTCTTTGAATTAGTGGTTTTGTATTCTTTGGGTAAATATCTGGTAATGCACTTGTTGGATGTTATGGTAGTTCTATTTTTAACTTTCTAAGGAACCTCTATACTGTTTTATACAGTGGCTGCACCAGTTTGCATTCCCACCATTAGTGTAAGAGGGTTCCTCTTTCTCCACAACCTCATCAACACCTGTTATTTCTGTGTTGTTGATTTTAACCATTCTGACAGATGTGAGATAATATTTCATTGTAGTTTCAATTTGTATTTCCCTGATGGTACCCGATGATGAATATCTTTTCATGTATCTGTTGGCCTTCAGTATGTCTTCTTTGGAGAAATGTCCATTTATCTTCTCCCCATTTTTAAATTGGATTATTTGTTTTTTAAAGTTTTGAGTTGTACAAGCTCTTTATATATTTTGGGAACTAAACAAGAAGGTAGTATTCTTGATCCTCAGATCAAGGTCCACCCCATCTGCTCTCTGAATGGATTGGGTTTTGGTTTTGGTGGAGAAAAGGAGAGGCATTACTTTGTCTCTTCTTAACAATTGTCACATATAAAAAATATGGTGGTTGTAATTCGTACATTCTTATTCTTGAACTATTTGGTTTTCTTTTTATTTTAATATTTATTTATTTATTTATTTATTTATTTATTCGGTGTTCCAAGATTTATTGTTCATGCACCACACCCAGTGCTCCATGCAATATGTGCCCTCCTCAATACCCACCACCAGGCTCACCCAGCCCCCCACCACTCCCTCCAAAACCCTCAGTTTGTTTCTCAGAGTCCACAGTCTCTCATGTTTTTTCTCTCCCTTCATTTTCTCCCAACTCACTCTTCCTCTCCTTCTCCCAATGTCCCCCATCGTTTGCTTTTATAAACAGAGCTGAGACTAGATTTGAAGCAAGAGGGGCACCCAGAGCACAGAATTTAAGAGATACTCACCTTTAGGATCACACAAATCTCACTCTTGTTTCTAAACATAAAGATCTACTTTCCAGAAGCAACACAGAACATCTCCGTTCTGGGCCTTTGACAGAGGGTAAATCTTTGTCATTTGGTCTTTAACAAAGCTCTACTAAGAGACTGAAGTATTATTCAAAGGATCTACTGTTAACCTATTTCTCTAGGTACTACAGTTTCTATTCTTGGATCAAGTTATTCTCAGAACAACACACAGCTGAATTCAACCTTGGCTGTGACCAAGGTAACAGAGGTTGTAGCCTGGGTTCTCCTCTAAGATTTTAGTGGATTCCTGTCTCACATTTAGGCCTTTCATCCATTTTGAGTCTGTTGTATTTGGTGTAAGAAAATGGTCCAGTTTCATTCTTCTGCATGTGACCGTCCAATTTTCCCAACATAATTCATTGAAGAGACTGTCTTTTTCCTTTTTAAAAAAGATTTTTATTTATTTATTTTAGAGTGGGAGAGAGAATGAGAAGAGAGAGAGTGCATGATCAGGATGAGGGGCAGAGGGAGAGGCAGACTCCCCGCTGAATGGAAAGACCAATGCAGAGCTCGATCCCAGGTCTCCTGGATCATGACCTGAACTGAAGGCACATGCTTAACCAACTGAGCCACCAGGTACTTGGCTGTTTTTTTTTTTTTCCATTGAATATTCTTTCCTGCTTTTTTGAAGATTAGTTGACCAAAGAGTTCAGGGTCCATTTCTGGGTTCTCTATTCTGTTCCATTGATCTATGTGTCCATTTACTTACTTATTTTTTATTTTTAAAAATTTGTTTTAAAGATTTTAATTATTTGACAAAGAGAGAGAGACAGCTGGAGAGGGAAAACAAGCAGGGGGAATGAGAAAGGGAGAAGCGGGCTTCCCGTAGAGCAAGGAGCCCAATGTAAAGCTCGATACCAGGACCCTGGGATCATGACTTGAGCTGAAGGCAGACACTTAATGACTCAGCTACCCAAGCGCCCTATATATCTTGTCTGTTTTTGTGCTAGAACCATATTGTCTTGGTGATTATGTTAGGGTCCATGATCAAAGGAATGAGACTGAATCAAAGCAAAAGTTAAGCAAAGCATTATTTCAGGCCAAGCATCAGCAATCAGACCGACCGGTCAGGGGCTTCTGGAAAGACAGAGACCTCGCCTAGTCTTACAGACTATCTTTTATAGGGCAAAACCACAAACCTCACCACAAACCTCAAGTTGTGTGGCTCTTAGCTGATTGGATGTTTCCACCTGTCTTGGCCTGCTAGGGCCGGTACCCGGAACCCATACGAGAAACTGATTGTCTCAGCCTGCTAGGGCATCTCAACCTGCTAGGGTGTCTATTCCTGGAATGAAGTTACTTAGATATAAACAACAATATGGCTACCTAGGCAATACGGAGTAGGTCCGGCTAAGCAGGCCCTAACAGTTAAACAGCTCCAGCAATTACAGCTTTGTAATATAGGAGTCTGGAATTATGATGTCTCCAGCTTTGTTTTCTTTTTCAACATTACCTTGTCTATATAGGGTTTTTTTCTGGTTCCATACAAATTTTAGAATTGCTTGTTCTAGTTCTGTGAAAAATGTTGGTGTTATTTTGATAGGATTGCATTGAATGTAGATTGCTTTGAGTGATATAGACATTTTTACAATATTTGTTCTTCCAATCCATAAGCGTGGAATGTTTTTCCATTTCTTTGTGTCTTCCTCAATTTCTTTCATAAGTGTTCTATAATTTTCAGAGTAGAGATCATTTACTTCTTTGATTAGGTTTATTCCTAGGTATCTTATGGTTTTTGGAGCAATTGTAAACAGTATCGACTCCTTGATTTCTCTTTCTGCTGCCTCATTGTTGGTGTATAGAAATGCAACAGATTTCTGTGCTTTGATTTTATATCCTGTAACTTTGCTGAGTTCCTATATAAGTTCTCACAATTTTTTGTGGAGTCTTTTGGGTTTTCCACATAAAATGTCATTTCATCTGCAGAGTGAGAGTTTGACTTCTTTGCCAATGGAGATGCCTTTTATTTCTTTTTGTTGTCTATTTGCTGAGACTAGGACTTCTAGTACTATGTTGAACAACAGTGGTGAGAGTGGATATCCCTGTGTTTTTGACCTTGAGGGAAAAGCTCTTAGTTTTTCCCCACTGAGAATGATATTCATTGTAGTCTTTTTGTATATGGCTTTTATGATATTGCGGTATGTTCCCTCTATACCTACACTGTGAGGGGTTTTAATCAAGAAAATGATGCTGTACTTTGTCAAATGATTTTTCTGCATCTATTGAGAGGATCTTACAGTTCTTGTCCTTTCTTTTATTTATGTAATGTATCACATTGATTTGCAGATGTTGAACCACCTTTGCAACCCAGGAATAATCCCACTTGGTCATGGTGAATAATTCTTTTTATGTACTGTTGGAACCTATTGGCTAGTTTCTTGGTGAGAATTTTTGCATCCATGTTCATCAGGGATACTGGTCTGTAATTCCCCTTTTTGGTGGGGTCTTTGCCTGGTTTGGGGATCAAGGTAATGCTGGTCTCATAGAAAGAGTTTAGGAGTTTGCTTTCCATTTCTATTTTTTTGAAACAGCTTCAGAAAAATAGCTATTTTTTCTTCTTTAAATATTTGGTAGAATTTCCCTGGGAAGCTATCTAGCCCTGGACTCTTGTTTGTTGGGAAATTTTTGATTAGTCCTTCCATTTCCTTGCTGGTTATGGGTCTGTTCAGGTTTTCTTTTTCTTTCTGTTTCAGTTTTTGTAGTTTATATCTCTCTAGGAATGCAGCCATTTCTTCCAGATTGCCTAATTTGTTGGCATACAGTTGCTCAACTATGTTCTTAGTATTGTTTGTATTTCCTCAGTATTGTGTGTGATCTCTTCTCTTTCATTTAGGATTTTTTTATTTGGGTCCTTTCTCTTTTCTTTTTGGTAAGTCTGGCCAGGGGTTTATTAATCTTGTCAATTCTGTCAAAAAACCAGCTCCTTGTTTTGTTGATCTGTTCTACTAGTGTTCTTTTGGTTTCTATTTCATTGATTTCTTTCTAATCTTTAATTCTCTTCTCCTGCTGGAGTTAGGCTTTATTTGCTGTTCTTTCTCTAGTTCTTTTAGATGTAAGGTTAGATTGTATATTGGAAAACTTTCTTATTTCTTGAGAAAGTCTTGTATTGCTATATACTTCCCTTGTAGGATGGCCTTTGCTGTATCCCAAACGTTTTGAACAGTTGTGTTTCACTTTCATTTGTTTCCATGATCTTTTAAAATTCTTTAATTTCCTGGTTGACACATTCATTCTTTAATAGGATGCTCTTTAGCCTCCATGTACTTGAATTCATTCCAAATTTTCTCTTGTGACTGAATTCAAGTTTCAAAGTATTGTGGTCTGAAAATATGCAGGGAATGATCCCAATTTTTTGGTACCAGTTGAGACCTGGTTTATGACCCAGTATGTGATCTGTTCGGGAAAATGTTCCATGTACACTCAGAAGAATGTGTAGTGTGTTGCTTTGGGATGGAATGCTCTGAATATATCTGTGAAGTCCATCTGGTCCAGTGTGTCATGCAAAGCCCTTGTTTCCTTGCTGATCTTCTGCTTAGATGATTTGTCCATTACAGTAAGAGGGGTGTTAAAGTCCCCTACTATTATTATATTATTATCAATGTGTATTTCTTTAATTTTTTTATTAATTGGTTTATATAATTGGCTGCTCCCATGTTAGAGACATAAATATTTATAATTGTTAGATCTTCTTATTGGACAGATCCTTTAATTATGATATAGTGTCCTTCCTCATCTCTTATAATCTTTGGTTTAAAATCTAATTTGTCTGGTATAGGGATTG
Organism: Nasua narica; assembly: GCA_028533885.1. NCBI lineage: Eukaryota > Metazoa > Chordata > Mammalia > Carnivora > Procyonidae > Nasua > Nasua narica. The sequence continues at coordinate 27,683,062 of CM052813.1, forward strand.
CTATCCCAGCTTTATTTTGATGGCCATTAGAATGATAAGTGTGATAAGTGGTTCTCTACCTTCTCACTTTCAATCTGTAGCTGTCTTTGGGTCTAAAATGTCTTGTAGACAGCATATTGATGGGTCTTGGTTTTTTAAACCAATCTGATACCCTGTGTCTTTTGATTGAGGGCATTAAGCCCATTTACATTCAGAGTAACTATTGAAAGATATGAATTTAATACTATTGCATTACCTGTAAAGTCACTGCTTCTGTATATTGGCCCTGTTCCTCTCTGGTCAATGTTATTTTTGGGCTGTCTTTTTGCTTTAAGGATCTTTTAAAATATTTCTTGCAGGGATATTTTTGTAATCACAAATTCTTTTAGTTTCTGTTTGTCTTGGAAGATTTTTATCTCTCCTTCTATTTTGAATGAAAGTCTTTCCGAATAAAGTATTCTTGGCTGTATATTTTTCTCATTTAGCACCCTGAATATATCAAGCCACTCATTTTTGGTCTGCTCAGTCTCTGTGGATAGGTCTGCTGCATGTCTATGCTTCTACCCTTGTAGGTTATGGACCTCTTGTCAGAGTTCCTTTCAGGATTTCCTCTTTGAATCTGAGATTTGCAAATGTTAACATGTTGACCTATTTTTATTGGTTTTGAGGTAGTAGCTCTGTGCCTACTGGACTTTAATGCCTGTTTCCAAATCCCCAGATTAGGGAAGTTCTCCACTATAATTTGCCCTGATATACCTTATGCCCCCACCTTCCTGTTCTTCTGAGTTCTCAATTATTCTAATATTGTTAGTTTTATGACATCACTTATCTCTTGAATATTCTCCTCATGATCCAGTAATTATCTCTCTTTTTCTCAGCTTCTTTATTCTCCATCATTTTATCTTTTATATCACTAATTCTCTCCTCTGCCTTATTTATCTCTAGTAGTTAGAGCCTCCATTTTTTATTGCCTCTCATTAATAGCCTTTTTTATTTCAACTTGGTTAGATTTTAGTTCTTTTGTTTCTCCAGAAAGGGATTCTCTAGTGTCTTCTATGCTTTTTTCAAGCCAAGCTAGGATCTTTATCATCTTATTCTGAACTCTATTTCTGACATCTTACTTATGCCCATACCCCAATTAGGTCCCTGGCAGTTAGTACTGCCTCTTGTTCTCTTTTATGAGGTGAGTTTTTCTGTCTTGTTATTCTTGCACAAAGTGGTTGCTTTTGTATTTGTAGAGTTGCAGCCATTCTTTTCTTAGATCTCCAATTGAGTTTTCAGGTGTTCAGAGTGATTTGATTGCTATGTAGCTGAATTCCTGGGATCAGACAAAACTAAAGTCTCCTCCTCCTCCTCCACTCTGTCTTTTCATCTTCTTTACGTTGGAATTAATTTTCTTCTTCTCTTACTGATATCTTTTTTAGCCCTGACTGTCTGGTTTACTTTATAATTTAAAATAAGAATACTTAATGTTCCTTGAATAATCATGTGACAGGTATATTCTAAGCATTTACTGGAGATTATTCCTTTCAATTCTTACAAAATTTTACTGATTATATTTGACAGATGAAGAAACTGAAGCATGGAGTAGTTAAATAATTGGCTCACACTCATGTAACTATTAATGATAGAGACGTAATTTAAACCCACACAATCTTCCTAAATCAGTATTTTTAGCCAATATCTATGACCTTTGTTTGAATGCATTAACATATTTTCTATGTCTATATAAACGATTTAAAATAACTTAAGGAGAGAGACTCATGTAAGTATTTATCTTGATTTTTCATATGCCTTAAATTTATATTTAAACTACAAGGGCTATATAACTCCTTAATATAGCTCTGCTATATGATTTTTAAATGAACTTTTTATTTTGAACAAATTCAAGCTTATAGAAGAGCTGCAAGAATAATACAATGAGCCCTTGGATACTTTTTACCCAAATTCATTAGTTGTTTTGATTTTTAATATATTTCACTTTTATTTCCATCAATATCATTATTATCATCATCATCACTATTTTCTAAATTATTTGACAATAAGTTACAGACGCCTTGGCCCTTCACCATTGAATATGTCAACATGTATCTCCAAAGAACAAACATATTATTTTACTTTTTCTAATTATCAAGTTCAAGGAATTTGACATTGATATAGTGCTATTCAATTTTCAGCAATTAGCCCAAATATCCTTTATAGTATTTGTCTTTTTCTTCCTTTTCTCTCTTTCACTTTCTCTTTTTTACTTTCAGTCCTTCTCTCTCTCTCTCTTTCTCTCTCTCATTCTCTCTATCTCTCTTTCTTCTACTCAAGACATAGTCCAGGATCATATTTTGCATTTAGTTTCCATGACTTGCTATGTGGTTTGAGAATTAAGTGTCCTGGAATATTTTCTTTCTCTCCCACACAGGCCAACTTTCCTCTGATTTGGAGTTCCAAGCCTCTTCTTTTCTCATTTTTGCCTACAAGTGTTTTTGAACTATTTCACAAGGAAGAATGAGATGGAAGTTTTCTTAAACTTCAAGGCTTCTCCTCTCTGGAGAAGGATCCACTTTTCCTATCTGGTTTCTTAAAGTGGTTGCATTCTATTACTTCAACAAATTTAGAAACTGTCAAACCAAACATGCACTAAAAAGCCAAAGTTGTTTTCTTCTCCTTATTTTTTCATTGGAAACTTCCTAAACTTTATTATAGACCAAGGGCTGTGTATGATTAACAAAGCCTAAAGCAGAGGAGTGTAGTTTGAAGACTAGGTATGCTACTGAAAAGAGTGTTTCAGATTGTATTTCTGAAACTGAATATATGTATCAATTCAGAGGGACTCTTAATAAAAGGAATGATCAAATCAGCACATCTCTGTCAAATATAGCTAATTGATATAACATTATCTTCTGATCTTGAAGCAGTCAGGACAAGGGCAATAAAGATTGCAAAAGTGAAAAAAAAAAGCCATTTCAGTAAATTCCTAGAGCACTACCCCAGAACTCTTTCAGAGTGTTGTTTGCCTTTGAGCCCATTGAAGTGGATGTGGACAAAATGCAAAGATCAGACCATCAGTTTTCCATACTCCTACCTTTGAAAGGAACATATGAGTTTATTTTGATGTTTAAGATTGTATTTTCCATTGTTTTATAATATAATTGAAGTAGTTTTTATTTTTAAAAAATTCTTCTCCGTCAGTTAGTTGAATATTTTAACACTCTAATTTAAGGCTCTTTCTTTCCACCCCCAGTCGTTATGTCAAATACTTAATGATCTATAAATATTTAGAAAGTTCTAATGGAGCATTCTACTAAAAGAAAACCTATAAGAAAGTCTGGTATTGTTTGAGAAATCTCCCCTGATTTGTCTCTTTGTAACATTGGACACATGAACACTGAATTTTCTTAAATGGAATTTTATCCTCGCCCATAATTTTATTATACTTCTCCACCCCACTTACAAACTGGTAGGGAGATGAAAGTACAGATCCTGTTACCCTCAATGTAGGTTATAGGACAGTAGGTATTAGCTGACAGTAGTGGTAGGATAACAGAAAGAGTAAGGAAGATCTTTTGTAAAAATAGTATTATTGTTACTATTAGGGAATTTCATACAATGATTCAGAATACTTACAAACAATCCAGCCATATGACTGTTTCAGAGTTTTTCATATTTTCCTTTCAGTTCAGGTTAGAGGGTGTGTTTGGAGATAGTGTGATGTGGGAATTGGGAGATCTGGTTTCTGCCTGGAGTCTGTCACTAACAGGCTTTGACTCTAAGCCAGAAGTTTCACCTCCCTGGCACTCAATCCTCATCTTCAAAGTAATGGGCCAGATGATTTCTAGAAGTAACACATATCTTGTGAGCCCTAAAGATATCAGATAGAAGCATGGAGTGTTCATTGACTTCTTCTGATTCATATTTATCCTCAAGAAATACATTTATTGATACCTCTACTGATATTGATTGATATTTATACTCAAGCAATACCTTTATATTCACTGTTGAATCCAGGTGAATTTTTTAAATTATAGGTATAAGAAAATAAAACATAATGTAGATATGTAGAATTTAGGTTAAATATATATTTTTTAAAGATTTTATTTATTTATTTGACAGAGAGAGATCACAAGTAGCCAGAGAGGCAGGCAGAGAGGGGAAAGCAGAGAGCCCAATGCAGGGCTCGATCCCAGGACTCTGAGACCATGACCTGAGCCAAAGGCAGAGGCTAAAACACATTGAACCACCCAGGTGCCCCAGAATTTGGGGTAAATATTTTAATTAAAATTTAAATTAAAGAAAGTAATTTAAAGGGATACTTTTACTCAAACGTCTTTTCTGTACAACTGTATTTTAAAAAAATGAGTCTTAATTTATTTACCTTCTAAATAATGGGCTTACATTTGAACTGAGATGGCAAATAAGCCTTATCTGAAATACTGACTCAAAGCCTCAGCATGAAAGAATGCTTGCTATGGTTAACAGTCAATGTCTACCATGGGTAAGAGAAGCACTCAATGCCATCCACTTCTTAAACTTGGAGAAGACCATCATTAAGAGTCATTCTTATCTTTTTCTAGAGAGAAAAAAAAAAAGAGTCATTCTTAAATATAGTCTTCCTCAACTGTTCTCTGTCTTATGGAATGACATTATTCATCAGCTGCCCACTCTAAAGCCTGGGGCTCATCTTTGATCTCCTTCCCTTCCTTTATTTTCCTGCTAACAATTTGTCACCTAAATAGTTCATTAACTCTTAAATAGTTCATCACCACCATCCTCATCCAAGCCACCAGCACCTCTCACCTGAACCACTGCCTCCCTCTATTGAATAATGGGTTACCTGATAAGTGGACTGAGCTTATACTTAGGGCACCAGCAAGTTGAGAACACATTTCCTTCCCCAACCACATACATATACAGAAGGGAATGAAAAGAAAAGGGAAAAAAAAAACTTAATAGCTGCACCTATTTACATTTAGGTCATTTAGAGATTAAAGAAAAATTTTATAATGTTATATGATTGCTTTTATTTTGCATTACACCATATATTCTTGTCTTTTGAGTTTGTGTGTGTGTGCATGTGTGAGGTGATGTTTTGGCCAAGATGTCAGTTGGGGAATATAACACTATTTTAGGGGGGTAGTGTCTCTAAAGGTCTGATTCTGGCTCTGCCTCTAATCCATTCTCCACAGTGCAGCAGAATAACCTTTTAAAAGCAGATTTGATCTTGCCAGTTGCTGCTTCCCACTCCCTGTACAATAAGGCCTAAACTCCTTATTATGGCCATGTATACTCTGGTCTCTGCCTCATCCTCCTACTTATGTTCTACACATTCTCCCTTTGTCTTTTGTGTCCAATTATATCAGCCTTTGTCAATTCATCCAGAGGACTTGTGCAGCAATTTATTTCTCTCCCTGTAAAGTTATTCTGCTTTGCTCTTTTCAGCTTTTTATACTGTGACTCATACTTCAATCGCAACTCAAACATCTCTTACTTGAGGACAGCTCTGTCAGCCCTCCAGATGAGATCAGAAGCTGCCATATTTTCTATTCATATTACAGACTTTAGTTGTAAAGGTATGTGATCATTTGACTTGTGCTTGTCTTCTCTACTAGAGTAAGCTCTTTGTTTATTATTGTTTCAGGGGCACCAGATTAGTACATAGGTAGATAAATACGGATGGAATGGATGGATACTTCTACAATTCCATGCAATCCAAGATTCCTTGGTAAAGCAGTAGAATAGAAACAATCTAAAAAAGTTAATGCCTTGTTCTTAATATTCAGTCTTTCATCATGGTACAAGTTCTAAAGTTAATTGATGAGAAATATCCCAGATTTTTAGGAATTCTTGATTATAGTAATTACCTCAAGTATTTCTAATAAGTCCTTCAAACTTTACATGGCCAAACAGAACTCTTGATACCATCCCCTTTCCTCCATTAAATAGTATATTCTTCTCTCAGAAATCCCTCTTAATGGCTTAAATCTTTGAGTTCAACCTTGGTTCCTTTTCTTCTTTCCTCTGCTAAACCCGATCTATCAAAAAAAACATTGATTTTATCTTTTTTTTTTTAATATTGGTTCTATCTTAAAAATACATGTCCAGTCTGATGCTTCTCATCCTCTGGATATCATCCCATTTTCAGCCACAAATATCTTTCACCTGCACAACTTCAAATAAGCTCCTTACTGGTCTCTGTCTCCGATGTTGGGCTCCCTCAGTATGATTTTCACAGAATGGCCAATGTAATTTCTAAAAAATCATATGTTAGACCATATAATGCCCTTACTCAAACTTTCCTTTGCTTTCTTGGCTTGACTTTACCCATAGTATAAAATTCCATTCTTTACCATCGTTTCTTGACTACAGCTTTGCTCTGATCTCTTTCTACTTCTTTACACTCTCTTGATAATTTCCAGCCACAGTGATGACCTCCTTATAATTCTTTAATCACACATTTAATCTTACTTGAGGTCATTAATGCTTGCTGTCTCCTTTGCCTAGAATTATGTTCTTTATCCCATCATGTGTGATTCCTTAACATTTAGGTCACAGCTCAAAAACCACACTCTGAAAAGGCCTTGCCTGATCACCTGATTGAAAAAGTTCCCTCCAGCCCCATCACTATTCTCTATTTTTATTTTTCCCAGCTTTGTTTTCTTGATAGTGTTTATCACCATCTGGAATTATTTTATGAATTTATGACCTGCTTATTTGCTACTATGTCCATGTGCTGACATCTAACGTTCAAGAAAAAAAAAATAAACTCTTAGTCATTTGTTTCCTGTTTTATCTTGGCTTCCAACAGAATACTTGTTCCATGGTAGTTTCTCAAAATGTTGTGAATGAATGAATGAATGAATGAATGAGTGGAAATTCACTTCAGAATGGAGTGGTGCTGGGCAAGAACAAAAAGACAATAAAAATATTTCTTGAAAACACTTAGAAGGACTGTAGTCCCGTCATTGTGTTTATGCCTTTGCAGCCCCAGACCTCTATACTACAGAGAGTTTAGCTCACAGCTTTACCTGATAGCATAATCAATCACATGATTATTTTTGAGGAGTAGAATTTCATAATTTCATAATTTGCATGATTGTGACCTTTCATATATTTTTTTCTTTTTTCAGGAGAATATTTTGTTAAAATAAATAACTAGATTTTGGTTTCCAGGCACTGGTCAGTCAGCTCATTACTTAAAGCTCATTGCAATTTTTTTCCCTGAGTTTCATTTTCAATACTTAAATCTAAAATTCACATTCTCCAGCCATTTTATGGAAGGGCTTAGGGAACCTTATTTTCATTAAGCATTGGGTTCCTAGACACTGAAAAGTGCCCTGGAAGGCAGTATCAATGGTTTCTATTAGGACCTCTTTATACCTGCTGGTATCGGTTTGACCGCTAGGTGGCACACATACGATGCTAAGGCAATAAATGCTGACTGATAGAATTGTGAAAGAGTCCTGGGAAATCTGGAAATGAGTGTATAAAAGTCAAGGGCTGGTGAAATGTAGGTAATTTTCAAAAGAGGATATTTGTGAAATGTGAGTAACTAAAATGGATTATTATAATTACCACTTGTGTTTCCTCAGAAAAATCAAAGAAAAAAAATTTTTTTTAAAGTACCATTATATAGTAATTTAGCAATAATTATAGAGATTGTAAATTGCTTACCATGCCCTTGAATTTATACTAAATTTTTAATGAATATCTTGTTTTATTACCACATTCCCCTTTTTACTGGGGAGGAAAAGTCTAGTTCAATGAAAGCTTTACTTAGTTGAATTAAGATAAAATGAGAATTGACCATAGAGTTGCGGGTCCATCTCTGGGCTTTCTATTCTGTTCCACTGGTCTATGTGTCTGTTTTTGTGCCAGTACCATGCTGTCTTGGTGATCACAGCTTTGTAGTAAAGTTTGAAATCAGGCAATGTGATGCCCCCAGCTTTGTTTTGCTTTTTCAACATTTCCTTAGCAATTCAGGGTCTTTTCTGGTTCCATACAAATTATAGAATTGTTTGTTCCAGCTTTTGAAAAAAACTGGTGGAATTTTGATTGGCATGGCATTGAAAGCATAGATTGCTCTGGGCAGTATAGACATTTTAACAATGTTTACTTTTCCAATCCATGAGCATGGAATGCTTTTCCACCTTTTTGTGTCTTCTTCAATTTCTTTCATGAGTGTTCTATAGTTCCTTGAGTACAGATCCTTTACCTCTTTGGTTAAGTTTATTCCCAGGTATCTTATGGTTCTTGATGCTACAGTAAATGGAATCAATTCTCTAATTTCCCTTTCCATATTTTTATTGTTAGTGTATAGGAAAGCAATTGATTTTTGTGCATTGATTTTGTATCCTGACACATTACTGAATTGCTGTATGAGTTCTAGTAGTTTGGAAGTGGAGTCTTTTGGGTTTTCCATATAAAGTATCATGTCATCTGCAAAGAGAGAGAGTTTGATTCTTCATTTCCAATTTGAA
>CM052813.1:27692008-27733862 GCA_028533885.1 Nasua narica
GTGTGACACTGCGGTCAGAGGATCCCCTGGGGCACAAGAAGAATGGGTGATGCTTGAGTGCTGCACTGTTCTCTGGCTTAGAGTGTGGAACCTGGCTGATAACAGAGTCTAGGTGCCAGATTTCTGCTCTGTATTGCCATAAACTGCAAACTGCTACACAGCTATGTGACTACTTTCCAACAAATGACAGAAGCATGATGAGACCGTCCCCAGGAGGAAGAGTATGGGTCTGCACCATGGGAATCCCTAAAATTTGGAGTTTTGAAATTCAGTTGCATGCCTGAGATAAAAATCTCAGACACAGGCAGGGGGAACAAAGAGCTCTGACAGAGACCAGGAGACAAGAGTGATTGATTACTCTTCTGTGAGGACTCACTGAGGAGTGGGGGCATGAATTTTCAGCTCTGGGTCTAGAGAGTTGGGCGCCACCATATTCATCACCATATTCAACCCTAAAAGCTACCATATTCATCACCATATTCAACCCTGAAAGCCTTCAGTGAGCAAAATATTGCCCAGTGGAGTCTGGACCTACTTACACAAAGCTCTGCCTCCCTACCATTGAAGGCACAGTTCTACTAGGAATGTATATCTGAGAATCAGTGTAGCAGGCCCCTCCCTCAGAATAACAGCAAAAACAACTCATTTGTACCAAATTTACTGACCACAGACGGCTGCAAATATTCAGCTCTAGGGGAAAATAGTATCTATCTTCCTTTGGACTTTGTATTAATTTTTTTTAAATTTTTATTTATTTTATTTATTTTTTTTAAATTTAATTTTATTTTTTCAGTGTTCCAAGATTCATTGTTCATGCATCACACCCAGTGCGCCATGCAATATGTGCCCTCCTCATTACCCACCACCAGGCTCGCCCAACCCCCCACCCCTCTCCCCTCCAAAACCCTCAGTTTTGTTTCTCAGAATCCACAGTCTCTTATGGTTCATGTCCCCTCCGATTTCCCCCAATTCACCCTTTTAAACAAATTATTATTTTTTTAAATTTGCTTTCTTATTTTTAAATATTTTCTATTTTTATATATACTTTATAAATATTATTTTTGTTTCATTGTATTTTATTTTATTTTATATATGTAAAATTATATATATCTAATATATATTTAATAGATATATTTTTTCTTTCTTATTTTGGAATCTAGGTTCTTTTTTTTTTAATTATGTTCTGTTAGCCAACATTTAGTACATCATTAGGTTTTGATGTAGTGTTAAAATGATTCATTAGCTGTGTAGAACACCCAGTGCTCATCACAACATGTGCCCTCCTTAATACCCATCACCTGACTACCCCATGCCCCTTCCCTTCTGTAACCTTCAGTTACTAGATCCCTCCAAGAAACTAGTTTCTTTTAACGGGCAGACCAAAACACACTCAGGATTTAGTTTTCTTTAGTCTTTGTGTTGCTGTTGTTATTTTTTCTTTTTCTTTCTTCTTTTCTTTTCTGGACAACATGATGAGATAGAGAAATTCACCCCAAAAGAAAGAACAGGAGATAGTACTCACACCCAGGGATTTAATCAATATAGATATAAGTAAGCTATCTAAACTATAACTTAAAATTGCTATAAGGATAGTAGCTAGGCTTAAAAAAAGCATAGAAGAGCACTGGGTGTGGTGCATGAACACTTAATCTTGTAACACTGAAAAAATAAAATAAAAGTATTTGGGAAAAAAAAGCATAGAAGACACTAGAAAATCCCTTAGTGTAAAGATAAAAGAACTAAAATCTTCTCAGGCTGAAATTAAAAATGCTGTCACTGAGATGCACCAAGTGGAGACCATAACAACAAAGATGGACAAAACAAAGGAGTGAATCAATGATATAAGAAGATAAAATTATGGAAAATAATGAAGCTGAAAAGAAGAGGGACAGAAAACTATTAGACCATGAAGGTAAACTTAAGGAGCTCAGATTCCATAAAACAAAATAATACCAATATCATAAGAGTCCAGAAGAGCAGAGAGAAGGCCAGAAGGTTTATTTGAATAAATTATAGCTGAGAACTTTCCTAATATGGGGAAGGAAACAGGCATTCAAGTCTAGGAGACACAGAGAGTCCCACTCAAAAAGGGTGTTGACTGATTTTTTTTCTGACATATAATAGTGAAACTTACAAATTTCAAAGAAAAAGAGAAAATCTTGAAAGCAGCTTGGGCCAAGAGGTTCTTAAACCAAAAGGGAAGAACAGCAGACCTGTCCACAGAGACCTGGCAGGCCAGAAAGGACTGAGATGATATATTCAGGGTGCTAAATGGACAAAATATGCAGCCAGGAATACTTTATTCAACAAAGCTGTCATTCAGAATAGAAGGAGAGAAAAAGAATTTCCAGGACAAACAAAAACCAAAGGAATTTGTGAACACTAAGCCATCCCTGCAAGAAATATTAAAGAGGCTTCTTTGAGTCAAGAGAGATCCTGAAAGTAAAACAGACCAGAAAGAAATAAAGACATTCTATCGGAATAGCAACTTTTGAGGTAGTACAATGGCACTAAATCTTTATTTTTCAATAATTACTCTGAATATAAATGGAATAAATGCTCCAAAAAAGACATAGGGTATCAAGATTGATAAAAACAAAACAAAAGGAGCGCCTGGGTGGCTCAGTGGGTTAAAGCCTCTGCCTTTGGCTCAGGTCATGGTCTCAGGGTCCTGGGATCAAGCCCCACATCTGGCTCTCTGCTCAGTGGGGATCCTGCTTCCCCCCCCCCACTCTGCCTGCCTCTCTACTTGTGATCTCTCTCTTCTCTGTCAAATAAATAAATAAACTCTTTAAAAACAAAACAAAAAACAAAATAATACCCATTGATACGCTGTTTATAAGAGATGCGTTTTAGACCCAAAGAGCTCCAGATTGAAAGTGAAGGGGTAGAGAACTATTTATCATGCTAATGAACATCAAAAGAAAGCTAGAGTAGCCATGATATCAGTGAAACTAGATTTTAAACCAAAGACTGTGATAAGAGATGAAGAAAGATACTATATTATAATAAAAGGGTCTGCCCAACAAGAAGTTCTAAGAATTGTAAATATTTATGCCCCTAACATAGGAGTAGCCAATTATTTAATTCATTTAATAACACACTTAAACTCACCGATAATATTATAATAATAGTTAAAGGGGACTTTAACACCCCACTCACAGCAATTTACAGATCATTTAAGTAGAAAATCAACAAGGAAACAATGGCTTTGAATGACAAACTGGACCAGATGGACTTAATTCAGAGTGTTTCATCCTAAAGCAGTGAATACACATTCTTTTCCATTGCACATGGAACATTCTTTAGAATAGATCACATACTGGGTCACAGATCAGGACTCAACCAGTACAAAGACTGAGACCATACCATGCATATTTTCATTTTATGAAACTTGAAGTCAACTACAAGAAAAAATTTGGAAGGACCACACATACATGGAGATTAAAGAACAAGAAAGAAAAATTTTAAATATACAACCTAACTTACACCTAAAGGAACTGGAGAAAGAGCAGCACATAAAGCCTAAACCATCAGGAGAAGGGAAATAATAAATATTAGAGCAGAAATCAGTGATATAGAATTAAAAGGAAAACATTAGAATAAATCAACAAAACTAGGAGCTGGTTCTTTGAAAGAATTAACAAGACAGATAAAAGTCCTAATCAGACTTGTCAAAATGAAAAGAAGGACTCAAATAATAAAACCATGAATGAAAGAGGAGAGATCACAACCAACACCACAGAAATACAAACAAGAGGATACTATGAAAATTTTGTGCCAACAAATTAGGCAATCTGGAAGAAACGGATAAATTCCTAGAAATATAAACAAGCAAAACTGAAACAGGAAGAAATGGAAAACTTGAATAGACCCATAACCAACAAAGAAGTTGAATCAGTAATTAAAAAATCTCCATCAACAAAGATCTGGGGCTGGATGGCTTCCCAGGAGAATTCTACCAAACACTTAAAGAAGAATTAATGCCTATTCTTCTGAAGCTCTTTCAAAAAATAGAAATGGAAGGAGAACTTCCCAATTCATTCTACAAGGCCAACATTGATCCCCAAACCAATGATTGCACTAGAAAGAGGAATTACAGCACAATATCCCTGATGAACAAAGCAGGAATGAATGTCCAATGGAAAAAACCAGTCTCTTCAATAAATGGTGTTGGGAAAATTGGACAGCTTTATGCAGAAGAATGAAACTAGACCACTTTCTTAGGCCATACACAAAAATAAATTAAAAATGGGTGAAAGATCAAAATGTGAGACAGGAACTGATCAAAATCCTAGAGGAGAACACAAGCAGCAATCTCTTTGACCTTGGCCACAAAATTTTCTTGCTATACATGTCTCCAGAGGCAAGGAAACAAAAACAAAAATGAACTATTGGAACCTCATCAAGATAACAAGCTTTGGCACAGTAAAGGGAGCAATCAATAAAACTAAAAGGCAACCTGTAGAATGGGAGAAGATAATTACAAATGATACAGTAGGTAATGGGCTAGTATCCAAAACCTATAAAGAACTTATCTAACTGAATACCCCCAAAATAAAAAATCCAGTCAGGAAATGGACAGAAGATGTGAACAGACATTTCTTCAAAGAAGACATACAAATAGCTAGCAGACACATGAAAAAATGCTCCACATCACTTGGCATCAGGGTAATACAAATCTAAACCACAATGAGATAGCACCTACACCAGTTAGGATGGCTAAAATTAGCAACACAAGAAACCACAGATGTTAGTGAGGATGAGGAGAAAGGGGGACACTCATATACTGTTGATGGGAATGCAAACTGGTAGAGCCATTCTTGAAAACACTATGGAGGTTCCTCAAAAAATTAAAAATAGAACTACCCTATAACCCAACGATTTCACTACTACATATTTATCTAGAGGATACAAACATAGTGGCTTGAAGGGGAACCTGCACCCCAATGTTTATGGCAACAATATTCACTATCGGCAATATGGAAAGAGCCCAGATGTGCATAGATGGATGAATAGATAAAGAAGAAGTTGTATATATACATAATGGGATACTATTCAGCCATCAAAAAGAATGAAATCTTGCCATTTGCAACAACATGGATGGAAGAGGAGTATATTCTGCTAAATGAGTAAGTCTGTCAGAGCAAGATGAATACTATATAATTTCACTCATATATGGAATTTAAGAAACAAAACAGATGAACATACTAGAAAGAAAAGAAAAATAAGATAAAAACAGAGAGGGAGGAAAACCATAAGAGACTCTTAACTAAAGGAAACAAACAGGACTGCTGGAGGGAGGGCAGGTGGGGGGATGGGGTTATTGGGTGAAGGGGACTAAGGAGGGCACTTGATGTAGTTAGCACTGGGTGTTATATGTAACTGATGAATCACTAAATTCTACCCCTGAAACAAAATAATATAGCATATGTTAACTAACTTGAATTTAAATTAAAAAAGAAAAGAAAAGAAAAGAAAAAAGAAAATAAATTATCTTCCTCTAGACTCTTGAGTACCTGCTAGGACTATCCTCATGATCTCTTCCTATGAACTTCACTGGAGAATTGGCTAAACCCAAGGTGGCTAATTTCCTTGTACTCCCCTGCCTGTAGTCTTTCTCTCTGCCTTGAGAGACTCTCTCCTTGATATTGGGACACTTAGTTATATTAAAGTTTGGTCTTATTATGATATCCCTCTTTGTTACTGAGGAGAAAGAATCTAGTTAAATAAGAGTTTCATTTAGTTGGATTAAGATGAAATGGGAATTTTTATTTTATCAAAGTAATAAATATATATGGTAATATACCAAATAGTACATAAGTGTTTGTAATAAATAGCAACATTCTTTCAGCATCTTCTCTTAGCTTATATCTTTTTCTTAATTATTCTGACCATGGCAGTTGAGTTTTAGGAACCAACTTTCATCCCAAATTAATCCAGTGCATGGGATAAGAGATCATGTACATACATATATATTTGATATTCTATTTTATATTACAATGCAGTAGACAGACACATTATATAAATTTATAAAATAATATTAACCTTTAGTATCTATGAAAAGTAGAAACACAACAGAGTACATTTAAATCTAAGTATTTATTAAAATAAATTAACAAAATCCTTAAAAATACAAAACAAAATAAACCACAATTTGGTTTTACAATCCACTAACAGGTTATAACTCTGTCTGAAATATATTTATCTTGAACAAATGGGAGAAGTACTTCCCAAGTACTTTGGTGAGTGGTGTCTCCCTCACACTCAGAGACTACTATTTGTTTTTGGATATCTTTTTATTTCCACTGTGTTCAAGTGCAAACATCTTTCATATGCGTGGACCTAGGTTCTGGGTCTGGAAGAGATACACTGAGAGGTTATGACTCTTCAGAACCTTCAGTTTGCCTCAATCTCTCTCAAGTCACAAAGAATTTGTGAGTGAGCCATATTACTAACAATATTTTTGAGAATAATCAGATACTCTAAGATATTTGCTGTGTTGGTTTTCATATGAAGATAAATTAGGAGAACAACCTCGTAAAGCCACCAAGGGGCTTAAGAAAAATTTATCCAAAACAGAGGGGGGCAAGATGGCAGAGAAGTAGGAGATCCTGTTGCAACTTGTTCCCAAAAGTGAGCTGGATATCTACCAGAACACGCTGAACACCCATGGCATCACCCTGAGGAGCAAGATTACTTGCTCCTGGATCTCTCCGAGAGCAGAAGACAGCAGTGGAGAGGTAAAAGCAAAGTGGAACACTGAACCGATATTGGAGGATAAACAAAAGAGGGAGGGAGCCACCAGAAGCAATCCAAGGACAGTAATACCCCAAAGGAAAGTGCCTGGTGGTGGGAGACCAGCATTGACGTAGAGTCCATTAAAAACACTTAAAAAGAGCAAAACGTTCTGAGGAGTAACTAGTGGAAGGGGGTAGTCGCGGGCACTGGCCTGGATCCAAGCCCCCAGGAAGGACCACCCCAATGTGAGACTGGTAGGGGGATCCAGTCTGCAGTTCCTGAACCTGCAGCTTTCCACTCTCTGCAACAATCTGTGGGCCGGGCGCGCAACTGCAAACACCTTTAGAGAGTCTACGGTTTCAGCTTTTCTCTGGGGGTGCCCGGGACATTTGCGACCCTCCGCGGGACCTGGGGGATGCCCACCGGCCCTGGAGAGAACATGGGCAAGCGGCCTAGCCACCCCATTCCCCACTGACTGAGCCGCAGAAAGGCGGCTGGGGTCGTGACATTCGCGGCCCCACCAGGTCCACACTTGCGGAGCCCCAGAAAGGCAGCTATGGTCGCACACCACCTTGGACAGGTTGCGCTGTGAGCAGAAGTTTTGCGGAGGAAAGTGTGTGTTCTGAACCACACAGAGGGGAGCAGAGACTTGGGCTTCCTGAAATGTGGAGGTCTGAGTGCTTCTGGACAGATTCCTTGCTTGGACTCTATGAAAAGGTGAAAAACCTACAAGAGGCCAAAAACTTTCAGAGGGCAAAAGACTGAGAAACTGGTTTCCACAGAGCTCAGCCCCTTGACTCGGGGACAGGGTGACTCAACCAAAGCAAGCCTGACTGGAAAACAATGCGGCAGGCCCCTCCCCCAGAAGACCAGCCAAAAAGCAAAAGGACTATAACCACAGGGTCCCCATAAAATTTTAAACCCCCAACACCAGGGGAAATCAATATATTAAGCCCCTTACCTGTATATTTCATAGATACAAGTTTTTTTTTTCTCTTTTGCTTATTCTCTCTCTCTCCTTTTTTAATTATTTACTTGCTTTCATATTTTTTTAACGATTTTATTTATTTATTTGAGATACAGAGAAAGTGAGAGAGAGCATCAGAGGAGAGAAGGCTAGAGAAAGAAGCAGACTCCCCATGGAGCTGGGAGCCCGATGTGGGACTCGATCCTGGAACTCAAGGATCATGACCTGAGCCAAAGGCAGTTGATCAACCAACTGAGCCACCCAGGCTCCCCCACATTTTTTTTTAAATACTTAACATTACAACCAAAGGTTTAATACAACTATAAACCTAGGAGGACCTGAAATAACCTTCCTTGCCGGTGAGGAGTTATAACCACCCTCTCATCTTATCCTTCTGTCAGTGTTTCTACATATTTGCTTTTGTTCTGGTATTATATAAATCTTATTCTTTGGGTTCATTCTGCTAGGTTCTTTTATTTCTGGTCATATATTTGTGTTGGTCTATATGTTTGTTCGTGTTTGTTTACATACCCTATAAATCTTATTTTGGGGGCCCATTCTGGCTGGGATTTCCTCTTTTTCTTTTTCTCTCTATCTTTTTTTATCCTTATTCTTTCTTTTTGGTGGTGAAACCCAATTTCTCCAAAACCCTCCAGGGTGCACCCTGCCTGGATCAGGGGCGATATATCCCGCTATACATCCTCTCATCCACTTCTCATCAAAATGACAAAATGACTAGGAGGAGGAACACCCAACAAAAGAAAAACCCAGAGACTACACCCTCTCCCTCAGAACTATTGGACATGGACATAAACAGTATGTCAGAAAGGGAATTCAGGGTGACAATTATCCAGGCAATGGCTAGGATGGAGAAAAACATTATAGAATGTCTAAGGGCAGAAATGAGATCCAGTATAGCAGATGTAAGAAGCACTATTAATAAGATCCAATCCAATCTAAATAGTCTAAAAGCTAGAGTTATGGAGACAGAGGATAGAATTAGTGATCTAGAGGATAAAATGGTTGAGAAGAAAGGTCAGGAGGAGAGCTGGAACAAACTGCTCAGGAATCATGAGAAGAGACTTAGGGAAATAAATGATGCCATGAAATGCTGCAACGTCAGAATCATTGGCATCCCAGAGGGGGTAGAGAAAGACAGAAGACTAGAAGATATAGCTGACCAGATTCTGAATGAAAATTTCCCCAATCTGGGGAATGGAACAAGTGTTCCTGTCTTAGAAGTGGAAAGAACCCCTGCCAGGATCAATGAATCTAGAAAAACACCAAGACACAAAATCTTAAAATGTGCATATTATAATTTTAGACAGGAGGTCCTGAGGGCAGCTAGGTGGAAGAGATTCCTTACATACGGAGGAGGAAAGCCCATCAGAATAATGTTAGACTTGTCCTCAGAAACCTGGCAACCCAGAAAGGGCTGGCATGATATATTCAGGGCACTAAATGACAAGAACATGCAGCCAAGAATACTTTATCCAGCAAGGCTGTCATTCAAAATGGATGGAGAGATAAAGAGCTTCCAAGACCTGCAAGGATTAAAAGAGTATGTTACCACCAAGCCGGTACTCCAGGAAATAGTAAAGGGGGTTCTATAAAAGTAGAATGAACACATCAGTGACTTAGAACAGAAATTTGCCATCTATAGAAACAAGGACTTCATAGGCAACATGATGTCAATAAACACTTATCTTTTAATAATCGCTCTCAACATGAACAGCCTAAATGCTCCCATAAAATGGCACAGGGTTGCAGAATGGATAAAACGTCCATATGCTGTCTACAAGAGACACATTTGGAACCAAAAGATACATCCAGACTGAAAGTGAAAAGATGGAGAACCATCTTTCTTGCCAACGAACCTCAAAAGAAAGCTGGGGTAGTGATTCTCATATCAGATAAATTAGATTTTAAGCTAAAGACTGTAGTCAGAGATACAGAAGGACACTACATCATTCTTAAAGGGTCTATCCTCCAAGAAGATCTAACAATTGTAAACATTTATGTCCCCAATATAGGAGCGGCCAACAACATAAGCCAACTGTTAATCAAAATAAAGAGTCATATTGACATGAATACCTTAATAGTAGGAGATCTTAACAAACCAATCTCAGTAACTGACAGATCATCTAAACAGAAAATCAATAAAAAACAAGAGCTTTGAATGACACATTGGACCACATGGACCTCATAGATATATACAGAACATTCCACCCTAAAACAACAGAATACTCATTCTTCTCGAGCACACATGAAACTTTCTCCAGAATAGACCACATACTGGGCCACAAATCAGGACTCAACTGATATCAAAAGATAGAGATAATTCCCTGCATTTTCTCAGACCACAATGCTTTAAAACTGGAACTCAACCACAAGAAAAAGTTTGGAAGGAATTCAAACACTTGGAGGCTAAAGAGCAACCTGCTCTAGAATGCTAGGATCAACCAGGAAATCAAAGATGAACTTAAACAATTCATGGAAATCAATGAGAATGAAAACACATTGATCCAAAACTGATGGGATACGGCAAAGGCGGTCCTTAGGGAGAAATACATAGCCATCCAAGCCTCACTCAAAAACATTGAAAAATACCAAATACACCAGCTCTCCTTACACCTTAAAGAACTGGAAAATCAACAACAAATCAAGCCAACCCCACACACAAGAAGGGAAATAATCAAGATCAGAGCAGAGATCAGCGAGTTAGAAACAAAAGAAACAGTAGAATGCATCAATGAATCCAGAAGTTGTTTTTTTTTTTTAAGATTTTATTTATTTAGTTGACAGAGAGATCACAAGTAGGCAGAGAGGCAGGCAGAGAAAGAGGGGGAAGCAGGCTCCCCGCTGAGCAGAGAGCCCGATGCGGGGCTTGATCCCAGGACCCTGAGATCATGACCCGAGCTGAAGGCAGAGGCTTTAACCCACTGAGCCACCCAGGCGCCCCCAGAAGTTGGTTTTTTGAAAGAATCCATAAGATTGATAAGCCACGGGCCAAACTAATCCTGAAGAAAAGAGAGAACCCTAATTAACAAAATTATGCATGAAAGGGGAGAGATCACAACTAATCCAAAGGAAATAGAAACAATCATCAAAAATTATTATCAATTAAATGCCAATAAGCTAAACAACCTAGAAGAAATGGATGCATTCCTGGAAACCCATAATCTTCCAAGACTGAAACAGGAAGACATTGACAACCTGAATAGACCAATATCTAGTAATGAGATTGAAGCAGTGATCAAAAACCTTCCAAAAAACAAGAGTCCGGGGCCTGATGGATTCGCTGGGCAATTCTACCAAACATTCAAAGAAGAAATAATACTTATTCTCCTGAGACTGTTTCAAAAAACAGAAACAGAAGGAAAACTTCCAGACTCTTTCTATGAAGCCAGCATTACCCTGATCCTTAAACCAGGCAAAGACCCCATCAAAAAGAAGAATTTCAGACCAATGTCCCCAATGAATGTGGATGCCAAGATTCTCAACAAGATCCTAGCTAATAGTATTCAACAGCACATACAAAAGATTATTCATCATGACCAGGTGGGATTTGTCCCTGGGATGCAAGCATGGTTTGACATTCACAAGTCAATCCATGTGATAGA
This sequence comes from Nasua narica, assembly GCA_028533885.1. NCBI lineage: Eukaryota > Metazoa > Chordata > Mammalia > Carnivora > Procyonidae > Nasua > Nasua narica. Next base: position 27,703,340 of record CM052813.1, read on the forward strand.
ACAAATCAACAAGAAAAGAGAGAAGAACCACATGGTCCTGTCAATAGATGCAGAAAAAGCATTTGACAAAATTCAGCATCCGTTCCTGATTAAAACTCTCCAAAGTATAGGGATAGAAGGAACATTCCTCAACATCATAAAGTCTGTCTATGAAAATCCCACAGTAAATATCATTCTCAATGGGGTAAAGCTGACAGCCTTCCCTTTGAGATCAGGAACACGTCAAGGATGCCCACTCTCGCCACTCTTGTTCAACATAGTAATAGAAGTCCTAGGGACAGCAATCAGACAACAAAAAGAAATAAAAAGTATTCAAATTGGCAATGAAGAAGTCAAACTCTCTCTCTTTGCAGATGACATGATACTTTATATGGAAAACCCAAAAGACTTTACCCCCAAACTACTAGACCTCATACAGCAATTTAGTAATGTGTCAGGATACAAAATCAATGCACAAAAATCAATTGCTTTCCTATACACTAACAATAAAAATATGGAAAGGGAAATTAGAGAATCGATTCCATTTACTGTAGCACCAAGAACCATTAGATACCTGGGAATAAACCTAACCTAAGTGGTAAGGATCTGTACTCGAGGAACTACAGAATGCTCATGAAAGAAATTGAAGAAGACAGAAGACGGTGGAAAAGCATTCCATGCTCATGGATCAGAAGAATAAACATTGTAAAAATGTCTATACTGCCCAGAGCAATCTATACTTTCAATGCCATCCTGATCAAAATTCTACCAGTTTTTTTCAAAGAGCTTGAACAAACAATCCTAAAATTTGTATGGAACCAGAAAAGACCCCGAATTGCTAAGGAAATGTTGAAAAAGAAAAACAAAGCTGCGGGCATCACATTGCCTAATTTCAAACTTTACTACAAAGCTGTGATCACCAAGACAGCATGATACTGGCACAAAAAACAGACACATAGACCAGTGGAACAGAATAGAGAGCCCAGAGATGGACCTGCAACTCTATGGTCAAATCATCTTTGACAAAACAGGCAAAAATATCCAGTGGAAAAAAGACAGTCTCTTCAATAAATGGTGCTGGGAAAACTGGACAGCTATATGTAGAAGAATGAAACTTGACCATTCTCTTACACCATACACGAAGATAAACTCAAAATGGATAAAAGACCTCAACGTGAGGCACGAATCTATCAAAGCCCTAGAGGAGAACATAGGCAGTAACCTCTATGACATTAGCCACAGCAACTTCTTTCAGGACATGTCTCCAAAGGCAAAGGAAACAAAAACAAAAATAAGCTTTTGGGACTTCATCAAGATAAAAAGCTTCTGCATAGCAAAGGAAACAGTCAACAAAACAAACAGGCAACTCACAGAATGGGAGAAGATATTCGCAAATGACATACAGAGAAAGGTCTGATATGTGAGATCTATAAAGAACTCCTCAAACTCAACACTCACAAAACAGATAATCAGATCAAAAAATGGGTAGAAGACATGAACAGACACTTCTCCAAAGAAGACATACAAATGGCTAACAGACACATGAACAAATGTTCATCCTCTTTAGCCATCAGATTCAAATCAAAACCACACTGAGATATCACCTTACACCAGTTAGAATGGCCAAAATCAACAAGACAGTAAACAACAAATGCTGGAGAGGATGTGGAGAAAGGGGAACCCTCACCACTGTTGGAAAACAGTATGGAGATTCCTCAGGAAATTAAAAATAGAGCTACCCCATGACCCTGCCATTGCACTACTTGGTGTTTACCCCAGAGAAGCAGATGCAGTACAAAGAAGGGCCACATATACCCCAATGTTCATAGCCGCAATGGCCACAATAGCCAAACTGTGGAAAGAACCAAAATGCCCTTCAACAGATGAATGGATAAGGAAGATATGGTACATCTACAGATCCATCAGAAAGGATGAATATCCAACTTTTGTATCAACATGCACAGGACTAGAAGAGATTATGCGGAGTAAAATAAGTCAAGCGGAGAGAGTCAATTATCTTATGGTCTCACTTACGTGTGGAGTATAAGGAAAATCATGGAGGGTGTCGTGAGAAGGAAGGGAAGGGCGAATGGGGGGAAATCGGAGGTGGTGATGAACCAGGAGAAACTGCGGACTCTGAGCAACAAACTGAGGGTTTTGAAGGGAAGAGGGTGGGGGTGTGGGCGAGCCTGGTGGTGGGTATTGAGAAAGGCACGTACTGCATGGAGCACTGGGTGTGGTGCATGAACAATCAATCTTGTAAAACTGAAAAAATAAAATAAACATATTTAGCGAAAAAAAAAAAAGAAAAATTTATCCAAGATGTACAGCTGTTTGAGAACTTGAATGGGTTCCATCATATCTAGGAGGTAGGTTATGTGCAGTAGCCAGGTCAGAATGTTATGGTCCACTCTACCACTCAGTTAGGCCCTCAACAGTGAGGATTTGATAGCATCTATGTCCAGGGCATTGAGGAAAGTCCATATGTTCGTAACGTTCTCCTGAAGATATTCCTGTTTTATCTAGAGTGTCATGACTCACAGTGTATCAATCATCTGTCCCATTCTAGTAACCTCAGACAACCTATCATCTAACATGTCAAGTAGTTCCTAATATAAGAAGCATGACTCTGCGAAAAATCTATCCATGATCAAAGATTTTTCCCACTAGGGTGGGTGATATTGTCCAGAGCATCTTTCATGATGTTCAGAGGTAAATTTTAGATTTCTCTGGTCCAAAGTCTTTCTCTTTCTTGGTGGTTCTCCTTTGGGTGTGAACCCTGCTATATTTAGGTCCATAGGCTCTTGGAAGCTCTAGATCCCAGGCATCTGAGTGTTTGAAGACTGGGGTTTTGGACATCAGCCTTCATAATTTTTGGTTCTGTCCCAACCCTGACTGTGAACCCAGTCTTCAGGAGTATGAACTTACTCTAATCTAAATACTCCTTTGTTAATTGTGTCAATACTTTATCAGGAGTTGAAAACCTATAGGAAGGATTTTGTAGTTTTCTTATTATTGACTTCTATAGTTTCTTTCTCAAATAAGATAGTTGGAACTGTTGGTCTCTTTAGTTCTAGAAGTAGTCTCCATAACTGTAAATACAACAAACCTCTATTTCTTGACATATCAACCTTAGAATTACCTCTTGATGCCTCACTCTGAAAAGTGAAGATTTATTTCAAGTGGTTTCTTTTTCCTTCTATTCAGTTACTAAATCAAAATTACAGCACTTTTTAATGTGTATTCATGAGTTGTTTGTTTGGTTTTGCCTTTTTTTTTTTCTAGTTTTTCTATTCATTCACTCCTTTATGTTAAACCAGAAGACCAAAGTGATATTTTTAGCTGTAAATGCAAACCACAAAGCTCTTGAGACACTTACTTTAAAAAGTCAGGATAACTTCTTCTCATATACCTTGGGGAAAGGCTTTAATTCCCAAGCACACATCTGACAGTACAGTCCTATAGGAAACCATGAATGTTCAGAGGCATCATGGAATCTACTATGAATACAACTAGCAGTAGCAGATGCTTTACCTCTCTTGTAAGTAACCTGGGAATATAAGTTTTGCTTTTAACTTGGCTTAGCTGAGCAAGACTCTAATTAAAGTTTACATTGTAAAGGCATCTTCAAACTTATAGAATGAGATTTAATCTTAAATTTGTAAAAGATATCATAGTACCATCTATCACTAGTAGTATTGCTCAAGGCCCTGGCCAATGTGATACCATGACTGTTCTATTCTTATATCATCAGTTTTCCTCTTTTTTTCTTTCTCACAGCTAGGATAACATGCTTACAATTCCTTTCCTTGCCAGAGCATTACGTGTTACAACAACCTCAGCTTTGTACACTCGACTTTTCTAAAAAAGTGATGGGAGGGAAGTCAGAGCTCTCTGAGTTTCCCCTATAATGGTTACTTTCTATTCCTTTCACTTTTTAAAGCTTCTGTTTCCTGGAGTAAGAGGGACTCACTTAACCACTTAACAAGTAAGTGCTCAGAATTTTCTATTTCCATATACTCTGATGATAAATGAGACAGATAAGATACCTTCTCTCAGAGGACTTAACAGTATAGCTGAGAAGACAGACAATTAACAGGTGTTAACAGTAAGGAATGGTGATCATTGTAGCAGGAGAAACAGAGTCACAGGTAGGGTGATCAAACATAGTCCAGATGGGTGAGGAGGTATTCCTCGAGGAGTGACCTTTTAGCTGTACCCTGAAGAATGATACAGAAAATATCTGTAAGGGGCAGATTGTTCTAAGTAAGGGAATAGCATGCAGAGAAGTTCAGAGATAAGAGAGAGAGAGCCTGCATGAGTTTTTTAAGGAACTAACAGCAACAAGGAAGGCTGGTGGATAGAGACTTGCAGACAGAGGCAAGAGCCACATTATGCCTAGCTTCTAATAAGTCAGATTGAGAACATTCAAATATCTATGGCCAAAAAGAATGGAAATGCATTAAAATATTTTAAGTGGGAAAGCAACATAAACCATATTTTTTTTGAAAGCTCACTCTAGCTTCAAGGTGGGGAATGACTTAGTCATGGCTTACTAGTTCATTGCTTTGAGGATGAGGGAAAGGGAGGAAGCAAGAATGGACTCCCAATCTTTACATGTGGGCAACTGGGTTGATGGCAGTGGCACTTAATGAAATAAAACACTAGAGAATGTAACCATCCCTCAAAACAATGTACTACTTAAAATATAACTATGAGAAATTGTATTAGCCTAGCAAGCACGCTTAAATGTTACCTTAGGAAAAACATGCATTAGCAACAGGTCTCTGAGGGAGAGGACGAGATAAGTCTTTGAAGCCTAGCAGCTGGGGATGCCAGGCTCGCTCAGGGCGGGACTCCACCCACTTCTTGGAAGCCTGGCAGCTCAGAAGCCTGGCCCGCTCAGGGTGGAACGCCACCTGCTTCTTTTTACATTATCTCCTCTACCTCAGGGTCATCTTACCATTAATCAAGACTATCCTCTTAATTGTGCTTGCTCAATTTTAAATTCTATACTGCTTGACCTTAGATAATCTACTCTCCTTACTTATCTATGAGATTTATAATCAATGTATGACTCATAGCCCTTCTTGTTTACAAAGCATATGGTTAACGTATAGCCATTTTCTGCTCCTTTGTTTGTTGTTATCTTGTATCCAATAAATACGGGACTGAGGAGTTGTTTGGGGCCTCAGTTTTTTCAACTGTCTTCCCTTCCTCCTGGTCTCTTGAAGCTGACTTGTTTGTGCCTCATTCTTCTCCCGTGCGCTGTTAGGAAGTGGCAAGAGAAGGCACAGATTTGAGGAAAAGATAATGACAACTCTGAACATGTTTTAGGAGGCTACAAGGCACACATATTGAGATGTCCAAAGATTTTTGGATATAATGGTTGCAAAATTGCTAGACAGTAAATGTTTCAGACTTTGAAAGGAAGGCAATCTTTGTTGCAACTACTCAACTCTGCCACTGCAATGTGAAAGTAACCACAGATAATATATAAACAAATGAAAATGTTCCAATAAAGCTTTATTTATAAAAACAAGTGGAGTCCAAAATCAGGCTGACTGATCGCTGGGCTAGGAAAATGGAGTTGGGAGAATGGAGATGGGGAATCAAGAACCATCACTATTTGTGTAACGATCTTGGTTTGAAGTGTCTTTTTAATTAAGTTTTATAGAATTCTAAACTTTCTGAAGACCCTTTTCTGAGAATTAAAAGTCAAAAATTAAGCTTTCCAGGAAAATATGGCTTGATATAAAACAGAATAAATTATGTCCAGAAGCAATTGCATAATTCCAGTTACTGATTTTTATGCTTTAGTAATTTTAAATGAGTTATACCACAAAAAAATACCCTAAATCCCAAGCCAGAAGTGAGGGAGATGTTGCTGGATGGAAAATGTATGAAGGAAAGAGACATGGGGGAGCCTCACTATGTGGTGCAGCATGTCACCAAAGCAGAAAGAGCAAGGTCTGGGGAAAGAGTCACACAGCAGAGTCCACTTCCTGTGATGCCACACTCCTTAGGCACACAGAAGGTTGTCTTTGGCAAAGCTGATTTGCCTTGTGAAGTCAATAATGTTATGAGCAATTAAATTGTCTTTCTCAGCTTGAGAAGGGACTGAATGCACATCCCTAGGGAACGGTTGATCTTTTAAAAGGCATTTTTTTTTCTATCTCTTTCATTCTACTCTCAAATAAATCACTATATTCTTAACTCCTAAATTATCCCTCTTATATGAAAATTCTCTGCCTTGGACCAAAAGGTATTAACAAAGTCTGTCTATTCCAGAGGAGCACTGTTGACTGTGGTAATTGGTGTACTGTGTTTCACTCAGTATGCCCCTACTTTGGGATTTTCAAAGCCTGGCTGTTAATAAAACCTCAGGTAGGCCTCACCGCCACCCCCATGCAGTCTCCTTCTTTTTTCTTGGAAACTTGAGAAACTAACCAGGTGGTACTTAATTTAGCCTTCCAGAATTGCTAGGAGGCAAGTCAGATTGGGCCTGCCAGGGTCCTCATTTTCCTCTTGAGGACACCTGCACACAGGTGGTCAGACAGTGCTTGGTCTGTTATCCAGCAAGTCAGCCACAGAATCTGGGAGAGACAGTGAGAGAGAGCATGAGAGGGGAGAAGGTCAGAGGGAGAAGCAGACTCCCCATGGAGCTGGGAGCCTGATGTGGGACTCGATCCTGGGACTCCGGGATCATGACCTGAGACGAAGACAGTTGCTTAACCAATTGAGCCACCCACGCGCCCCTCAGCCACAGAAGTTGAAAAAGAACCAAGAAGCATATCTGCTACTCTTTGTTGAAGGAGAGCAGTGATTTTCACACTGTGGAGCTCCAGACTTGTCACGGGGGTCTTAGAGGCACACGTGGCCTGAAGGGGAAAGCTGAGTAGGGACTCTGGATTTCTCACTCCTTGAAAGTCTCACATACTTCAACAAGAAGCAGCACTACTATTTCCTTTTCCTTTTTTTCTTCTTGAAGTTGTGCTTAAGAAATCTGTAACTTGAAAAAGAAAAGACTAAATACTTTTTCTGAAATCATGTGTGTTTTGTTTATGAATCTGTGTTTCTTTCCCTGCAAGTCTCCCTTTGACTTCAGTAGCCTAGTTTTCACTCTGAATGCCCATGGCTCTTTATGCATATATTTATTAGCAACCGTTGTGTGTTGCACTCATCTATGACTATGAAGTATTTCTCTAGCACGGGCACTCATGTCTTCTTCATCTATGTAAACTCCTGGTATATGTGGCACTAAATATGGATCAGCTGATTGTTATTGAATACATAGATGGATGGAGAGATGAATTAGTTTCTGCTTGAATTTTTATTTGAAGCTAGCCATAACACAAACAGTAATTCATCTGCCTTTATATAACTATAGCCTGCTAGCCAATGAGAGTGTGGATCATCTTTCAATCATCTTTCTGTATATGATGCCTAGAGCAGAGCCCGGATCATAGTAAGCATTCAATAAACAAATGATTGAATAATCAAGGGGATGACTTTATAGTCAAGGTGATTCTTTCAGATGAATTCCTGCCAGGAAACACATTGAGGAATTAATGTGTTCCAGGCAGTAATCTTAGAATTGGGGTTACAGATAATAGTAAAATTTGGCTCATGCATGGGAGGAATTTTGCTCTCCAGGGTTGGAAGTTTGGCAATCCCTAGAGGAGAGGGAAAATGGCAGGCAGGTCACACCATCTAAGAAACAGGGCAGGATCCAGGCTCCAAGCTTGCAGTAATATTCAGTGGGATTTCAGGCATAGAGATGGAAAGAGAGGGCTTATACTCCTAGGGCAGGTCAGAATTCTGCAAAACTTCTTCTAGTCCCGTATTCTACCTTTTCCCTGACAAGTACCTTTGGCATATTTCACTGAGCCACTATTGTTGATGGTAACATGTATTTTCCCTTAGGTATCTTGGTGCCTAACATACTTTGGGGGTGAGCCTTGCCTGTCTGGTGGCCTCTTCATTGATGCATAGGGGGGCTGTTCTTTTCTGCCTCAGTTCCTCTCCTTGCCTTCAAGGGAAGAACATTTTCATGGGAAGTTTCTTCCCTACTTTAAATAAAAGAAGACCCTCATCATTTCTCTTGCCACTTCTAGTTTCCTTATCAGTTGGTGAGACTCTACAGTCCATTTTTTTTTTTCAGTCAAAATACCAAAATTCTATCAATTACTTGTAGCACTCTGCTGGATAAAAAGCCAGATTATCCCCTTTCCAGGTCTACATAATTTATCGTCTTAATCATATTGTCCTTGAATATGGCCTACTCTGTTTCCCTTTGCTGGTTTCCATTCACATAAAACATTTTGTCCCTGTGCTCAAGTTCTTCTCTGTCATGCTTAACCACTAGATCTCTCCCAGTTCCTCTGCATCACTTGGAAATTGCTGACAGTGCTCATAAGCACACTTATTTTTTTCCAGGGTGACCATGCCTTTCTCAAATTCTCTTGAACCACCTTCATCCTTGAAGTTCCCCCTGGCATAATATAAATGCTTCCTCCTTTCAGAAGTTTCTCTAGTTCCCCCCCAATAAAAATATGATATCTGTGGTTCCTTGCATCTCCTTGAATCTCTTTTTGACTCTTATGAAGCACTTTTCATATTCTGCCTAATATGAGACATTATACATTGTTTTTTCAGACACTCCCATTTTACTGATCAAAGCTAAACCCCAGAAAGGTTACTTTAGAGTGTTCCTAAGGGTAATCCATTTAAATTATAGCAGAGGAGAAACTGGAACTCAATTTTCCATGTGCTTTTCTAGTTCTTTTTCATATGTGTGTTGTGCTTGATGTAATATGTGTATTAGACATGCTCTGACCTTGTTGTATAACCTAGGATTGATTAATTGTAGGGGTTTCATGCTAGATTGAACAGAAGGACAAGCCCTAACTTGTGAGGAAGCATGTAGAAAGGAGAGAGTGATGTGAAAAGTATACTTCAGCTCATACTCAAAACACAGGCAGTACCTTTACAACTGTATTAAAGTTCTTTGGAGAGACAGAACCAATATGAGGTGATAGAGAGACAGATAGATTTATTGTAGGAAATTGGCACATGTGATTATGGAGACTAGCAAGTCTAATTTACATGTAGACCAATAAGCTAGTGACACAGAGAGCCAGTGTTCAAGTTCAAAGGTCATCAGGCAGGCAGAATTGATGTTCTTATTCGAAAGCCATGAAGCAGGAAAAGCCAATGTCTAAGGGCATTTTGTCTAAGGGCATTTTGTTGGAGAATTCTTTCCTATTTGGGGGAGGATTGATCTTTTTATTATATTTAGACCTTCAACTGATTGGATGAGACCCATTTACATTATGGAGGGCAAAATGCTTTACTTTACCAATTAAAATGTAATATCATCCAAAAATTCCCTCACAGAAACACTTATAACAATTTCTGACCAAAATTTGGGCACCCCATAGCCCAGTCAAGTTGACATGTAAAATTAACCATATGACATCCTTCAACTCATGCAACTTGAGCATCCTCCAATTTGCATGTAACACATAGGTAGTACCTTGAGGATCCTCCAACTCAAACTTAATACACAGTATGTTGAGCATTCTTCAATCTGGTCTCAACACACAGATAATATCTTTAATTCTCATGTAAGATTGACCAGCAATGTAAGTCACTCATTTGCGTCCAACTTCTCAAAAACATAGGTATTAAAAAAAGTAAGACACTGAATTTGCCTTCACTAATTGATATTATTGTTTAATTGCTCATTAGGATCCAAGCCACTTGAGGGCAGGGACAATGTCCTCTTCCCACATACATATTGTACAGGCTGAATAATTATGGTGGGTTGACCATCAGGTTTTGTGCTAAGATGGATCCTGCACTTGATATTTCAGTCATGGCCTCCCTTACTTGTTTCAGGTGCTTGGAACTTGCTGAAAAATTATCCTTTGGGCTTTAAATTTTCATGCTCGATTTCATCTCAAAGGTGAGGTTTTTGGGTTGTTCAGTGTTGAGGGAAACATCTGTTCAGCTGTTTCTGACACTTGGGAAGCTGAAGAAGAAGAAGAAAAGGAAGCAGACCCTTAGTTTTATGCCATAAAAACCATTTAAGATTATTTTTGCACATGAATAACTCCAACACAGAGTAAATTTAAGATTTCAAAGTTTCCATGCATCTGCTTCTCACAGGAGAGGAAATAGGGTCATTTCAGTTTTTTTTTTTTTAAATATGCATATCCATGGCAGTTTCAAGGGACCAAAAATTTACTTTATATGTTCAGAGCCTAGATTTAAAGAAGAGTTTCTATGGTTCTATGCTTGGTAAATACACTATAGCTCTATTAATACTCAGTGTATGACTTTTTATATATCTGATTATAAGTTTGCTTGAGCTAAGTGATACTGTATCATGTCTAGACAGAAAGAATTGAGATGTATTTTTGTTTTTGTTTTATGTTGTTGTTGTTTTGCCATTATCTTTATTTCCTTCCAAACCCATGTTCTTTATTTCTGGTTCTCAAGGAAAGGTAAGCTTTGCTTTTACTCAGTGAATCTCAACCCTGAGGCCTCTTTATTCCTTATTCCTCTGGGTCCCATTGCCCTTGTTAGTTTTCACTCCCTATTGTTACATATGTCATTATCTGTTTCCAACCATAGATTGTAGTCTTTTTTAAGGTCAGAGATTGTGTTTTATTTGCCTTATCTTGATTGTCCAACTTTGGGTCTCATGTACTTGGGCACTCATTAAATGTTGGATTACTGGATGAGAGAAGGCAGGTGCTCATCCAGGTTGATGGTAGATCCCCTGATATGTACAAGTTCAGGATCTCTAGTTTGGTCTCTTGCCTCCAAGCTGATTCTATTTGTTATTGCAAACATGATGTCAAAGAATTTTTTTTAACAAACTGTTTACTCCTGTTCTCATTTTATAAACACAGGTATTGAATTTCACCCTCTACTCCATTAAGAATCTTCCTAGCTCGGGGCACCTGGGTGGCTTAGTTGGTTAAAAGTCGGACTCTTGATTTTGGCTCAGGTTATAATCTTAGGGTAGGCTTTGAGCTCAGCAGGGAGTCTGCTTGAGATTCTCTCTCCCTCTGCCTTTGCCCCCTCTCACCCTCTCTTTCTCTCTAAAATAAATAAATAAATCTAAAAAAAAGAATCTTCCTGGCTCATGGTATATATAAGTGTTTGTTATACCTGACTTTTAAAGTTTACATTATGAAAATAATAAGGCTGTTTGAGTTTTCCAGATATATTGAAATATATTGAATATATAATTATGTATGAATGGTATTTCAATATATCATATATAACATATATTCAATATATAGAATTACAATATAATTAATTAAATATATAATTATATATATTACATATATTGAATATATAATATTTTCCAAATATATTGAATATGCTTTAAAAACTATCCTTTTGCCACCACCTATGCTACTCCAATATGCTGATATGTCCCCAAGGTTGGAGCATGTTATGTCTTTTACTCACCTATGCCCCTCTTCTTCCACCCATGAGGATGATGGTTTTTAACATCAGTAGGAATAGTGACTACCTGGAAAACTTGCCTTTTGAGTTCTGTTCTCATGTTTTATCATCCTTGTAGTAAGGAATGTCTGACCTAAATTCCTATGGTTGCATATCTTCTAATGTTTAGTTCAGAGGACAACTGTTCACTGTCCCTTGTCCTAACCCTCCATGCAGAGAAAGAAAGCTAATGATGTTGCTGCTTGGTTTTCTTCTAGATTAAAAGAACTATAACCTCTCAAACCCATGGACTGATTTATAAACTCTTTAATTAATTTTAGTTAATATTCTATAATATTTTTTTGGTTTTTCTTCATTTTTCTGCCATGTTTCTTAAACACTGCCCTAAAACGTTTGACCAAAGTAAGCATCATGAAGAAACAACTTATTACCTTCCTCTTTAGAGAGGAAAGTAGAAGCCCAGGGGAGAATCACTTCCTAGAGTCTCATAATAATTGATAAATTTGGACAAAATCAAAGAACATACAACATGCTCCGTGGAGAGAACACTTGGAATCAAGAGAAAGGGGTTTGAGTCCATCATGTACCTGCGGTGTCACTTATCTGTCATCTGGGAAGTGGAAATAACAATATAATCTGCTTCTGTCTTACAGACATCATCATGTTCATAAGAAACCATACAAGATAATTGCAAATTGTACAGCTCTATACAAAGGGTTGTCAGAACCTAAGGGAAATGGTAAAATGCCACTGGAATATCAAGATGAAGTTAACTCCTGAAAGTGCATTATAGGAGAATTTAAACATAGCCAGTGTGATCAGTGATTTGTTGTAGTAAATCTGAGATACAGATAGCCTGAGAGTATCAAATCCAATCAAGATGATCAGATAGAAAATAAAGAAAAGCATAGTACTAAGTTCCTTAATGTCTATTGTGTGAAGGTAAAATTAATGCATTTTTAATTTTTTTTCATATGCAAAAAGCTATAGTGGTAGTCTTTTTCTTGCTCTTTCACAAAGGGAGCCTCTGTGCTCAGAAAGATTATATGATTTGCCCAAGGCAGTAAGGCAACTGGAGGCTGAAGCCAGAGAAAGACCCTCTGTCATCACATGTTCTCAGTTCCATTTTTGTTCCTAAGTTTTCTTCAGGAACTTGATGTGGACAGAACACATGAGTCTACAAACACAGCTGAAACTGTAACCTACTGTATCACGAGTGTATGATTGAAGGTGCAACACAATCAAGTATAAACTAAAGCCTTCATAGTGAAACAGCTAAAGCTGATTAATGAAAAGCTGAAATAACAATTATATTATAGAAAGACAATATTGATAGAGGCAGTGTTCATGGAATGTAGCAAAAGGACTCTCAAAGAGAGAAATAAAAAAGTAGTGTTTATCTACTCTGGTATAGGAAGGAGTTACAGCCCTTGTAGGGCAAAAGAAGTAAATAATGCTGTAGAGACTAGGAAGAACATTTATTTTTTTCTTTAATGTATCACAGATTTATTTTTTATTTTATTTTTATTTTTTCTCCCCATATATGTTTATTTTAATTTTTCAGTGTTACAAGATTGATTGTACATGCATCATACCCAGTGCTCCATGCAATACGTGCCCTTCTTGCCCTTCTCAATATCCACCACCAGGCTCGCCCAACACCCCACCCACTCCCCTCCAAAACCCTTAGTTTGTTGCTCAGAGTCCACAGTCTCTCCTGGTTCATCTCCCCCTCTGATTTCCCCCGCATTCATCCTTCCCTTCCTTCTCGCAATGCCCTCCATGATTTTCTTTATACTCCACACGTGAGACCATAAGATAATTGACTCTCTCTGCTTGACTTATTTCACTCCACATAATCTCTTCTAGTCCTGTCCATGTTGATACAAAAGTTGGATATTCATCCTTTCTGATGGAGGCATAATATTCCATTGTGTAGATGTACCACATCTTCCTTATCAACTCATCTGTTGAAGGGCATTTTGGTTCTTTCCACAGTTTGGCGATTGTGGCTATTGCGGCTATTAACATTGGGGTGTATGTGGCCCTTCTTTGTACTGCATCTGCTTCTCTGGGGTAAACACCAAGTAGTGCAATTGCAGGGTCATAGGGTAGCTCTATTTTTAATTTCCTGAGGAATCTCCATACTGTTTTCCAAAGTGGCTGCACCAACTTGCATCCCCACCAACAGTGGAGGAGGGTTCCCCTTTCTCCACATCCTCTCCAGCATTTGTTGTTTACTGTCTTGTTGATTTTGGCCATTCTAACTGGTGTAAGGTGATATCTCAGTGTGATTTTGATTTGAATCTCTCTGATGGCTAAAGAGGATGAACATTTGTTCATGTGTCTGTTAGCCATTTGTATGTCTTCTTTGGAGAAGTGTCTGTTCATGTCTTCTGCTCATTTTTTGATGTGATTATCTGTTTTGTGAGTGTTGAGTTTGAGGAGTTCTTTATAGATCTTAGATATCAGCCCTTTGTCTGTAGTGTCATTTGTGAAAAAGGAAGAACATTTCTTATCATCTTTTTTTTTGACTTGATTCATATGCCATGTCCTAAACAAAGTTGATAGAAACATCTCTCTCTTTATGCAGCAATACTTTGGGGGAATGGTTTATACATCAGACTCTTGAATCTTGAGTTATTATGTGTTGATCTCTTAGAGCCAAACCAATGTCCTCACAAATAGATGTTTGAATTTCCAAATTCAAGGGCTAGTTGTAAACTGTGGGAACATCAGCCAGATTCTAATGCATTTAATGGCTGGATTAGTGGCTAGCTCTCCAATTGTGACATCTGTCATCTCTCTTTGTCTTTTTGTTTGTTTTATTTTGTTTTTAGATTTATTTATTTTCAGGAGAGGAGGGAGCAGAAGGAGAGAGAGAATCTCAAGCAGAGTCCACACTGATCAGGGAGCCTGTTGCAGGGCTCCGTCTCAGGACCCTAAGATCATGACCTGAGGTGAAACCAGGAGTCAGATGCTTAACTGACTGAGCCACCCAGGCGTCTCCGTTATTTCTCTTTGATTACAACTACCACAGTACTGTGACTTTTATCTCTAGTGTACCTTTGTTAACATGATAGAATTTAAGATTTTAACTTTATTATTCTCATTTCAGAGACCTTGACAAGCTAAGTAACTTGCCCAATTCATATAGTTAGTAACAATATTTAGACATGAACCCCGTCTCCTGAATTCCATTTGAGTTCCTCCACCTTTTCTCTCTGTATCTTGTTTCCTATGCTCTTCTCTTTGTGATTTTTGAAAGCTCATTATGGCAAAGATGATATCTCTGTCATCTGTGCCTTAATTTTCTCATATTTCAGCTGTCGATAATAATACCTCCTCAGGGTGTCATGAGAATGAAATGAGACAAATGTAAAACACATGGTACCTTGCCTTGGACGGAGTAGATGCTAAATAAATGCAATTCCCTTTTATTCCTTTACTCATGGTATCCTACAGGCATTTCTCGATGAACTTGGTTTTATTACTTTCCTCTACTAGACTAGAAGCCAGTGGGTCTCAGCTTTGACTTTGACTGGAACCCTCTGCAGAGCTTTAAAAGCTATTGATGCCTGGGTGGGCTTTATCTCCAGGAGCTCTAATTTAATTGCTTTGGAGGAAGAGAAGGGCTTGGGTATAAGAATTTAAAAGTCTCTGCCCTAAGATTTATATGGAACTAGGAAAGACCCTGAGTAGCCAGACGAATGTTAAAAAGAAAACCAAAGTTGGTGGGATCACAATTTCAGAGTTCAAGCTCTATTACAAAACTGTAATCATCAAGACAGTATGGTACTGGCACAAAAATGGACACATAGATCAGTGGAACAGAATAGAGAACCCAGAAATGGACCCTCAACTCTGTGGTCAACTAATCTTTGACAAGGCAGGAAAGAATATCCAATGGAAAAAAGACAGTCTCTTCAACAAATGGTGTTGGGAGAATCGGACAGCCACATACAGAAGAATGAAACTGGATCATTTCCTTACACAACACACAAAAATAGGCTCAAAATGGATGAAAGACCTCAATGTGAGACAAGAATCCATCAAAATCCTTGAAGAGAACACAGGTAGCAATCTCATCAACCTCAGCTGCAGCAACTTCTTCCTGGAAACATCACCAAAGGCAAGGGAAGCAATGGCAAAAATGAACTATTGGGACTTCATCAAGATCAAAAGCTTTTGCACAGCAAAGGAAAGAGTCAACAAAACCAAAAGACAACTGACAGAATGGAAAAAGATATTCATAAATGACATATCAGATAAAGGGCTAGTATCCAAAATCTATAAAGAACTTCTGAAACTCAACACCCAAAGAACAAATAATCTGATCAAGAAATGGGCAGAAGATATGAACAGACATTTCAGTAAAGAGGACATCCAAATGGCCAACAGACATATGAAAAAGTGCTCAACATCACTCGACATCAGAGAAATACAAATCAAAACCACAGTGAGATACCACTCACACTAGTCAGAATGGCTAAAATTAACAAGTCAGGAAACCATAGATATTGGTGAGGATTCAAAGAAAGGGGAACCTTCCTACAGTGTTGGTGAGAATGCGAGTTGGTGCAGCCACTCTGAAAAACAGTATGGAAGTTCCTCGAAAAGTTGAAAATAGAGCTACCATATGACCCAGCAATTGCACTACTGGGTATTTACCCCAAAGATACAAATTTAATGATCTGAAGGGGCATGTATACTCGAATGTTCATAGCATCAATATCCACAACAGCAGAACTATGGAAAGAACCTAGATGTCCATCAACAGATGAATGGATGACGAAGATGTGGTATACACACACACACACACACACACACACACACAATGGAATACTATTCAGCCATCAAAAATGAAATCTTGCCATTTGTGATGATGTGGATGGAACTAGAGGGTATTATGCTAAGTGCAATAAGTCAATCAGAGAAAGACAATTATCATATGATCTCACTGATATGAGGAATTTGAGAAACAAGACAGAGGATCATGGGGGAAGCAAGGGAAAAATGAAACAACATGAAACCAGAGAGGGAGACAAACCATAAGAGGCTTTTAAACTCAGCTAACAAACTGAGGGTTGCTGGAGGGGAGGGGCAGGATCAGGTGGTTGAGTGATGGACATTGGGGAGGGTACATGCTATAGTGAGTGCTGTGAATTGTGTAAGACTGATGATTCACAGACCTGTACCCCTGAAGCAAATAATACATTATATGTTAATAAAATTAAAAAAAAAGTCTCTGCAGGTGATTCAAATGTTCAGCTGAAGGCTGAAAAACCCTCCTTTCCATAAGCTAATTGACTCTCTCCACTTGACTTATTTCATTCCACATAATCTCTTCTAGTCATCTTATGGTCTCACTTACGTGTAGAGCATAAGGAAAATCATGGAGGGCATGGTGAGAAGGAAAGGAAGGGTGAATGAGGGGAAATAGGAGGGGGAGATGAACCATGAGAGATTGTGGACCCTGAGCAACAAACTGAGAGTTTTGGAGCGGAGGGGTTGGGGGATTGGGTGAGCCTGGTGGTGAGTATTGAGAAGGGCACGTATTGCATGGAGCACTGGGTGTGGTGCATGAACAATCAATCTTGTAACACTGAAAAAATAAAATAAACATATTTGGGGAAAAAAAAAAGAACCCACCTTTCCTAAAGTATTGCGAGGGCTGGGATTTTGTTTTGTTTTACTTATTTTTGCAATCCTGGGACCAAGGTCAGCATTGCATTTTGGGCACTCAATTTTGGGTTCTTTGGAAAGACACAAATGTCTATGCGGTCACTTCCTTATTCATGTATTTGTTCATATATATATATATATATATATATATAGTGTGTGTGTGTGTGTGTGTGTGTGTGTGTTGTGTATAATATATAGTATTATAGTATTTCATTTTGAATGTGGATGGAGTTTTTTATGGAAGTAGTTGGAGACAGACATCCAAACCAATAAATAAATAAAATGAATAAGAAGTCACTCTGGTGCACAGCCTGATGCTCTCCAGATAAAACCTTAGAAAACTATTTGTCTTTGTCCCTTTCAGAGGAGCATTCTACCCTGACATTTTGATAGCATTGATTATTTATAGCAAAGATTTATTTCTATTCTCAGTTCTTTTCCATTAGCACATGAAGAATATTTTAAATTATGCAGAGTTTCAGAATTCTCTTTCTTAATCAGGGGGAAAATTCTTCGCAATTTGGGGAGATTAAACTTTTTTCCTTATCTTCTGACTGAATTATATCATCCACCTGCTATCCAGGAAGGCCCATTGGGATACTTTCATTTTAGATGACAAGGCTGGAGGATAGGCTCCATTTGGTCAATGAAAATAAAATATTATACTCCAGAGGGGGAAACGATAGGAAAAATAGTATTCTAAGCCTTTTTTAGGCCTCATCCATTCACTTAGTAATTGGCCAACATGACTCATTTTAAGCTAAAGCTAGGTTAAAGGTACTTAGTATATGAGATTGGTTAGTCAATCATCTTGCAAGCCTCTTTGAAAATGGGATCAAAAGACAACTGATTTTTTTTGAAGGGGTCAGAAGGATATGAAGAATGAGTTGTGGTTAGATAAAGGCATCCCAGAGGAGTGTTGAACATAAAGGACCTGGAAATATATGTTTGCCTGTCTACGTAGGAGTCATGGTGGGGTGAGGATGGTGATGCTGAAAGATAGATCAGGACAATTAGCCTCCTCTGCACCATTTCCAGTTTGTCTAGGGCAGGATTTCCCAGCCTCTGTACTCTGATATTTTGGGCTGGATAATTTTTTGTTATGTGGGACTGACCTGTGCATTGTAGACTGTTTAGCAACATCTCTGGCCTCTATTCACTAGATGCCAATAACACCCCTCCCCTTGTTGTGACAATGCAAAATATCTCCAGACATTGCCCAGTATCCCCTGGGGGGCAAAACTGCCTGGCTGAAAACAGCTGGTCTATGGGAAGCCTGGGGTGATTGAAGGCAGTCAATTTTTTAAATCCTTTTTAAAATTCTGTAATGGAGTCTCAAGTTAGTCTACTAAATAGTGAAGTCAGTAAGGGCAGGAACCCTGTGTATATTATCCACTGTTAGCACTAAGTGGACAATTAACACTAAATTGTGAATGAATACTGTCAGCCAATAAGTTTGGTATGGAAGATTAGAAATTAAAATGATCTTGTTTGTATAGGAGCTACCATTTTTCTAAGGACTTGGGTAGAGCATAAACTCTAACTCAGATAATACATATTTGATTTTGTTTATTTTTATTTACACACACATACATAATACATTATAAAATACATTTATTTAGTACCTGAGTACTGGATACTGCAGATCCTTGGGATACATTAGTGTAAAAAACTTTCACTTCTTAGGAATTGTATAATTTTGGATATTATTAATTTCTGGGGGCACCTGGGTGGCTCAGTTGTTAGATGTCTGCCTTTGGCTCAGGTCGTGATCCCAGAGTTCTGGAATCGAGCCCCGCATCAGGCTCCCGGCTCGGTGGGAAATCTGCTTCTCCCTTTCCCACTCTCCCTGCTGGTATTCCTTGTTATTGTTATCTCTCTGTCAGATAAATAAATAAAATCTTTAAAAAAGTTATTAACTTCTGGGAGTCTCAGTTTTTTCATCTATAAAATTAAGATAATACTATCTGCCAGCTCCACTATTAAAGAACAAAAGGTAATGCATATAAGGTACCTAGTATAACACTTGCATAGAGTAACAAAAAGTGACAATAATGGCTATAAAACTGATGATGATGATGATTTACTAATAGGAGTAAAAGCCTTCGACTTAATCTTTCAGAAGAGGAAACTGAGTTCAAGAGCCTAGGAGGAATTTCACTATCTAGAACTCAGAGACAGAACTGGGACCACCTGCTTCCCTACTCTCCTTTTCTCATTGAGAAGAGGATTTAGGTATTGTAGGTATTAATAAAAAGGATCAGAGCTTCTGAAGATCCATCCTTTTAAAGAAAAAATTCAGAGTTATCAGGAGCTGAACAAAGATCACCCACATGCCATAGATAGTTGAATCTACAAAAGATACATATCAACGTTGCATTCATAAGCACCCTGACCCAGATGATTATCTAGGTGGGGTGAAGAGGATAAAAGCATGAAAGAAAAAAAAAAGAAAGAAACATCACCACAGCAGGAGTAGTCTTCAAAGGGCCCTTCAATTGACAGATTTTTTTTTAAGTCTCTCCCATCAATTCATAAGGCAGAAATTTCGCACTAGGGTGAAGAGAGCGTGCAGTAGCAGCTAATAGCCTTAAGAAAGGACATCTTAATGGGCTCCACAAGTGTTATTAGGAATTTCTATTTGAGTTAAAAAGGGAAAAGAAAATATAAAAAATGACTGAAAATGTGTGATTGGGAGACAGCCAATTGAATTTACCCATAGGCTCCAGTTAAAACCATGCCTCTTTTGGCAAGTCAAGAGGATGATCAGAAACTCCAGCTCTTTTCTAAATGTGACATCAGTATTTGAAGGAGTAAAAAGGGAACCCCAGTGTGCCTGGGTGGCTCAGTCAGTTAAGCATCCAGTTCTTGGTTTTGGCTCAGATCCTGATCTCAGTGACATGAGATTGGGTCCTGCATCAGGCTCCATGCTAGGCATTAAGCATGCTGAAGATTTTATCTTTCCCTCTCCCTCTGCACACCCTTATTATCTCTTTAAAAAAAGGGAACCCCTAAATTCTTGTTTCTGGCAAGACTGCACCTCTTCTTCCTATTCCCAGGCTTCCTCTGGAATGCCTTCCCAGCTTCCTCTTCCCTAACACTCACAGCCTCTTCAACTAGGCTGCGTTGACGCCATCAAGATTAATCTTGTTATATCTTTATCCCTGTTTATCTCTCCTACTATAAGTAGCTCAGAACTCCCTGATCAGCCTTCATCCCTGTTAGGTTTCCACACAACATTATGCACTTCCACCCCTGCTATATGTATCATAGCCTCTTACCTTGCTTTATTTATCTCTATAGTACTCATCAACAACCACCTTAACATACTTTCTGTCTTAATATACTTTCTGTCTACACTTTTGATTTGTTCTCCTTCAACCTTAAAATCTAAGTATCGTGAGGTTAGGGATTTGTGTATAATTTGTCCAGGGCCATATCTCTTTCTCCTAGAACAATATTAAGCACATGGCAAGCATTTAATTACTATTTGTTAAATAAAAAGAATGTACTGATAATTATGTTTGAGTAATGCATCAGGAATTATGCTACAGAGGCACTGGGGGGTGTTGGAAATAGTGTTGCATAAGATAGAATCTCTGCCCTTGGGGTGCCTGTGTGGGTTAAGCTGCCTTCAGTTCAGGTCATGATCTCAGGTCCTGGGATTGAGCCCCGCATCAGGCTCTCTGCTCAGCGGGGAACCTGCTTCCCCCTCTCTCTCTGCCTGCATCTCCGTCTACTTGTGATTTCTCTCTGTCAAATAAATAAATAAAATCTTAAAAAAAAAAAAAAAAGGATCTCTGCCCTCAAGGTGTCTGTAGTTTCGGAGCAGAGAAAATCATCATTCAAGGTAGGTCTGGACAGGTATTTTAAGGAGTGTGGTAGGGACTTCCAGTGCTCACCTGTATCTGGTTCCAGACCAATAGAAGGGTCACAATTTCCCATGCCCTTTGCCACTGGGAGAGTCATGTGACTGTTGTTCCGACCACTGAGTTGTAAGCAGAAGTGATATGTTTCACCTAAGGGTTTAATTGTCAGTATAAAGACTCTCTAGCATTCTCTTTTCTTCATACTATGACAACTTAAGAAGTAGTGTATTCCAGATAGTGCAGCTTGAGGATGGATAATCTTCATTAGCCTGGATTGTTGACACATTGCATGGAGGATAGATGCCCTGGTCACCTTGGTCAGCAGCAGATTTTTCACAGGAGAAAAATCTTTTTATGTTAAGCAACTGAGTTCATGGGTTTATTTGTTCTTCAGCATACCCAGACTTAATATAAGGTGTATAGAAGATGCTACTTTCCCTGAAGTCAAAATTAGAACACATGGCCTGACTCATGGTCTAGTATTAGGGCACTTAAAAGTACAAAGTTTTTCATGACTTAGCAAACTATGAAACATCTATGAGTCTATAAGGAAAGGGCAGGGGACTATATTTCCTTGAATACCATATTACCTTCCTCTCTGATTTCAGAATGATAAGTGGAGCCAAAAGTAGCTGGAGGAAAAATTGAGGAGATGTACTCTTCATGATAGCAACCCATCTAAAAGATGATAAATTGACAAATGTTTCCTGAGTGTCTATTTTATACCCACCACTAGGTCAGGCACAAAGGGAGATGCCAAAGCAGCAGAAGACATAGTTCCCATTCCTAAGGAGACTATGGCCTTTACTGTATATAAGTGCTAAATATTTACTGTGTTAGTAATAAGGTTTGTAATGATTTAAAAGAAAGTTATAAGGTTTGTAATGATTTAAAAGAAAATTCTTGATGCACTTTGAAATCTGGAGGAATCTAAGAAGGGTTTTTGGAGGTGAGGATTTGACCTTGTTCTTAAAAAATGAGCAAGATTTAGTACAACTACTAATAATTTATTGAGCTTACCAGGCAGGAGGCATGATGTGTAGATCGATGTAGTGCATTGAATCTGCCATCCATGCTGTGAATGGTATCTCCACTTTATAGATAAGAAAACTGAGTCCTGAAAATGTTAAATAATTTCCAAGTAATAAAGCTTAGATTCAAACCCAGGTGTGTGCCTTGCCAAAGTAGATGTTCTTAATCATGAATCAGTGTGTTGAGTAGAAGGATGAGGAGTAAGTTTTTTGGTAGGGATAATGTGTTGGAGGGAACCTCATGTACCTTCATTATTTGGGTTGCTCATAGATCCAACAAAACTTTGGCTTTATGTATTTTCTAGCAGAAATTTTTCATCCTTCTGGTTTTAGCAGAAGAATTAAGTGAACTGATCTTAAATAAGTGAAGCATTGGAGGTGCTCAGCTATTATCTTTGTTGAATGAATTAATCTCTTTGTATTTCCCAAACATGAAAATCCATCTTAACTTTTTAGCCACACAGATGTATAAGGAAAGTAAGTGGTGGGGGGAACTAGTCTTAATTCACCCAGACAGCTGATGACTTGGACTTTGCTGAGGATTATCATAGGTTAATGGGATCATTAACTATAGCAAGACTCCAGCCACACCGTTTGATCTGTGGTGGGTGAGTAAGCATTGTGGTATCAGTCAGGATCCTGGCAAGAATCATATGGCATGTTTGAAAGGTTAGCTGGAGAGAATTTAATGAAGATACTATTTGTAGAGCAGAGAGTAGGGTGAAGAAACCAACATGAAATATTGAGGCTCCAGAAATTAGCAATATTAAAAAGCCATCACTACTTCTAGGCCTGAAGGAGCAAATAGAGGGAGAATGTTGATAGAATTGACAAGAGTTCAACCCATGTGTAGTAGAAAGAATAATGATCCCTTGAATATGTCTGTGCCATAAGGCCCAGAGCCTGTGAATATGTTAAAAAAGAGACTTTGTAGATACAATTGAGGTTGAAGACCTTGAAATGTGGATTATTCTGGATTATCCCCATGAGTCTAGCCCAATCACATGAGTCCTTAAAGGAAGAGAACCTCTCCCTGCTATGGTTAGAGAGAGATGTGATTAGGAAAGAAGAGCAGAGATGAAACATTACTGGTTTTGAAGAAGGAATAAGGGGACCCTTAAAAAAGGGATGTGGGTAGCCCCTAGAAACTGTAAATGGTAAGGAAATGGATTCTCCCCTAAAGCCTCCAGTGTGGAGCCCAGCTTTGCAAATACCCTGATTTTCAGCCATTGAGACCTGCATGGCATTTCTGATCTACAGAACCATAAAATGATACATTTGTGTTGTTTTAAGCCACAAAGTTTGTGGTATTTTTTTTTTAATTTTTTAAAGTAGTCACAGGAAACTAATATACCATTTAAGAGGAGCTGTCTGACAAGAACTATGAGCCTGAATACAGGATCACAGGTATTGGGCAGTGGTATTTCAACAGTTAGTGAGGGAAATAAATACCCTGACCTCTCTCTTCTGTCCTCTGCTGTTCTACCAGGGCCTCCCATTAGCTGAAAGATACAGGGCAAAAGAGCCTGCAGGATGAATTTCCTAGTGTTTCATTTTCTAGACGACAGAGCTGAGCAGGACAGGGCAGAGATTGGATTTATAGGGGCAAATAGAAAAGAATCAGCATAGAAGTTAAACTTTAGGGTGGAGGTTTCAAATGTTTGTATGCTTGATCTTATTTCACTCATTATCATAAAGAGGAGGATCAGGTAGGAAGCACTGCCAAGGACTTGCTTTCAGGCAAGGGGTTGGATTAGTTCAATATGTTTCATTTTTGCAGTTAGGGAACAGATATATAACTGTGGTTCAATCAATCATTCAATCAATCAATCAATTCAAACATCATTCACTAAATCTATTTGAAAGACTTGCCATTCACAAGGCAAGTGGGGGTAGGGATAGGTAGGATATAGGGATGTACAAGACATAGTATTTGCTCTGGAAGAATTTAAAATATGCAGAGTTAAATTTTGGTTAGGGTGGAGAAACAGGCATGCACCATCATCAATAATTCATTCATCAGGGATGTGTGCTTGTATCTGTAAAGAGAGAGGCATGGCGAAGAGATCAAGCATAGTTGAGGGTGGGGTGGAGTGTTCACAGAGATGGTACTTAAGCTGGACTTTGAAATATGTGTAGGACTTTTCTAGTCTGAAAAGGAGGAAAGGGCGTTCAAAGCAGAGGAAAGGGCATAAGAAGAGGAAATGGCTTGGCATTCAGGGAACAACAAGAAATTGTGTCTTGCTAGGTAGGATATAGGATGCTGGAGGCATGTGATATTATAGCATGGGGGCTTGGCACATGGTAGGCTGTGATGGATTATGATGGGTCTTAAATGGTGTGTGGTGTGTGTGTGTGTGTGTGTTTGTATGGTTTTAGCACAGACTTCACAGACATATGAAAGTTGTTGGTAAGTACTATAGAAATAATGTGTTATAAAGCAAAATGTTTGAAAAAGTCATTGCCCTCATAATATAGATGTTTCTGTCTCTTAAAGTTGATTCTTGTTTCATGCTCTAACATACCCTGCTCTGCCCATTTAAATATGGAATTTTATATACCAAAATAAATGCTAAACAAAAATGTTGAAAGAATCACAAATTCCCTGATGACAAACCCATGGCAGAGATGACTTTTCTTTGCCTCAGATAGTTCTTTTTTTTTTTTTAAGATTTTATTTATTTATTTGAGAGAATGAGAGAGAGAGAGAGAGAGAGAGCATGAGAGGGGAGAGGGTCAGAGGAAGAAGCAAACTCCCTGCCGAGCAGGGAGCCCGATGCGGGACTTGATCCTGAGACTCCAGGATCATGACCTGAGCTGAAGGCAACTGCTTAACCAAATGAGCCACACAGGTGCCCACCTTAGATAGTTCTTGTCTTTTTTCTTTCTATTTCCTCTTTACTCTTGGAACCTACACACACACGTGTATGTGTACACATACACAGAAATACACACATGCACACACACACGCGGGAGTAGCTCAACTCTGAAAGTTTTCTTCTGCTTGCAGGAAGATGAACAATGTCTCTCCCTTCATCTCTCAGGAAACATTGGGCTGCCCATTCAGCCATTTGGCTGATTCACCACATAAGTGTTTCCTAGTGTTCTATTTCATATCACTCAGACCCCAGCAAGTGCCTCAAACAAATGTGCCTTGTCTTACTTAAGAAAAGCTACACTTCTATTTTAGAGGGTATTGGGCGAGAGAAATGGAATAGCCTGCTTCCTCAAAATCTGTCAGAGCAACTAGCCAGGTCTTCCTTGATGTTTGTCCACAGTTACACGCACTTTTTTTTTTCCTGTGATGGAAACTTTACTGAACTGGGTAATGCAGAAAAAGAGTTGGCTGCTGTTATTTAATTACTTCTAGCTACGCTTAGTAACATATATTGAACTTTGTGGTAATAGCATACTCTCTTCTAAGAACATCAATAGTTAAATAGGAATGAAGGAAGCAATATTGAGTCAGGGAGAAAGCTCCAGTAAAAGATTCAGGAAGTCTTGGGTTTTTGAGAAAGTTGGTTTCATCTTTCTAGAACCAAATTTCTCACTGATAAATAAGAGCCCAGACAACATATTTCAGAGAGGCAATTAAGAGAGTGTGGTGGTTAAAAACACCAATTTGGACCAAACCCAGCTTTGTCACTTGCTATCTGTGTGGGTATGGTACATTGATTCACTGAGTTTCATCTATAAAAGGGTAAAAGTAGTACGGAGCTCAAGGGTTATACAGAAGGGTAAGTTGGAAATATGTGTAAAGTGCTCTGCATAGTGTATGTGTGTGTGCACATACACATGCCTGTGCCTGCCTGTGTGTTTCACAAATGAAGAACAGAAGGAGGCTAAAGAGGGTTGTAACTCTGTGGAGCAGTGATACAGCAGTCACATAGGAATCATTGAGGAGTTGGGAAATTTAATATTGTCTCTTGGAAGAGGGCGGTGAGTCACAGGTGCCATAGATCTATGAGATAGGCTTCACCCACTCTCTTCTAGTAAAGAAGTTCTCCTAATGCACAGGAGAAGAAACATACACAAATATAAAAATGATGATGAAAAGCAGGGAGAATCAAAGGGGTATCAAATAACAATGCTCACATCATAGTAGCAAATGCTTGCTGGATGCGGAAATGACATAGTTTCTGGTTTGACATGAACACTCATTAGCACCAGCTTGGTTTCACCTTTTATTAATATGGAGAATCAGTGCTGAATGATGCAGGCTGGCATTCTTTCCTAACTTCCTGTTGGAATTGGAGAATTAGGTCAACTTAACCAACCTCTCAACCCAAGAAGCTGTGAAATAACTGCAAACAGAACACAACAAAGAGCAATTTATCCTATATTAAATACTGCAGGACATATCTTCTTGGAACTATAGGAAATGATTCATAGTTCTGGCTGTGGGTTTTCCACAGGATTTGAGCTTGGGGCCAGGAAGAACGTAACTCATCCAACCATGTGCTACATTTCTCAAGGTACAATCATAGACTATGCTGGGCTCATGACTTGCTCCTCAAACAGTGAGATAGAGCATCCATTAAGTCAGGAAGAGATTGTGGACTAGAGTGGAATATTTGTCTCTTATGGAAACAAAGAGGGCCTTGCCAAAACAAAACAAAACAAAACCCTCTAAAATGGGAAAAACATATCTCCATTCCCATTTCCTTTCCAACTCTCTTATGACTAGAATGCTTTTGAATACTTTTCCCCATCCTTGAAACCTAAGTCAGTCACAAAGTTAGGTGTTCACCCCTTCATGTATATGAAAACTGATTCTTTCATTAGGGAAGGTATGAAGTAGGCCAATTAGTATAGTATATATTTACAGAAGTTTTATCATTATCATTATTATAATAGCCTTCCTGCCCAGAGTTCAATGTTTATTGAAACCACTTTCAGTATCTTAAAGGTCTTTGCCTTTAGTCCATCATTATAAAAGTACTTCTACTTGGCAGTGATTGGTAATTATCTTCACATATATGGTGGTGGCCCAATACATGGTTGGACTATCACACAGAAAAAATGATACCTTGACTTGTGGTTATTGATTCAGCTTTGTAATCAAAGCTGTGGCTTTATGTATATATGCAGTTGAGATTGTCACATGGCCCGTCTATATTCATATATCATTTTTCAGCTTATTCAGGTCATTTTAACAAATGTTTATATTATTGCTTCACTTTCTCCTGATCCTAGAGCAGATTGGGACATCCATCCAATGTTTCAGCACATTCCTGAGTTACCACTGTGATGGAGTGTTCTTGGAAGACTCTCCAGTTTCTTGCTTCTTAGTACCTTGGCTGCTTTCCAAGGAATGTACCTTTGGAGACAGTCATTATCAGTCCTGGGTTAGGTCCTTGTCTCTCCCACCTTGCCTGTCGGATCCTCTCTGACTCTAACCCAGATGAGGTTTACTGGCCACATATGTCTAAATATAATGCCAAGATTACTTTCAAATAGCACTTTATGTGTTTCAAAGCACTTTCCATGAGAACTCTGATACCTAATAGCTTTACCAGCTTTGATTTAATACAGGGAAAGGGCTAGTGAATGAGTATTTTCTACCCTGAAGTTAGAAAGTTCTTGAGGCCAGCTGTGGAACTGTTTTACCATGGTTGTCTTCAATAATAGCAGAGATGCCGGGCAGACATAGTTTTGGATGTGGTTGTAGCCAAGAGGATAAATTAAGTCTTTTCAGAACACATGTGGTCTGATTTTCATATGTCTCTTGAGAAACTAATTAAAAAAAACTAACATGGTATACTTGTACATCTGTATTTTTGAATGGTACTGTAAGCAGACACTTCTTTTAGTGTATTGGGATCCAAATAGCCATCCTCATCCCACATTTTTGAAGACCCTTAGATACCTCTCCTGTTTGTTCTTATATGCTTTAGAAAATCAATGTAGTTACTTGCTAAATCAGCATTATACCTGCTAAAAATCCTTCCTTGCTCTCATGGTATTGGGAGAAAAGTCTTGTATTTTTTTTAAATTTTATTTTATTGTATTGTTAAAACTCATAATATTTCAATAATAAACAACAAGAGACAAAGCAGACAAAAATTCTTTGTATTTCTAAGAAGACTTTACATTCTAAATACACAATGTTGTTCCAGTGTTATTAATCTAAATCAAATGCAGGGGTTTTCCCCATTTAATTTTGTTATTTATTCAGAAATCACAGTATAAGCATTCTCTGCTTCGACCAGGTTTCTGGGTTGTTCTACTTGTTGAATGTTGTTAGACGCAATAGAACTTCAAATTAAGTATAAGCATTACCAAAAGTCCTTGTATCAGATTACCCATGTTCCCAGGACCATTCTTTCTGAGAATTTCTCAGATCACAGGATTTGAAATTGGAGGGACCCTTGAAGATATGTTGTTCTAGAAGGCTCAGACAAGTTAATAAAGTTAATAAAGATGACAGTGACAAGTCAGGACTGGACAGACGAAATTTCTTAATTCTATCCTCATGTTTCTACTGCTCCATGTGACTTCTTGCTAAAACCAAAGCTTGTTTATCTTAACTGAAAAGATAAATTCAAAACAAATATTCCTTTGAAAGGTATATGGCAAAAGAAAGTCTTCAGTATTAACAAAGTATTTTAACCTGTCCTGACCTTAAAAGCTTGACTCATAACTGTTGCTTAAATAAAGCAGCCTTTTCTTGAAAGTAGCCCCATTCTTGCCTACTTTCATTTCTTTTTAGACCACAGCTATTCCATAGCTTTTAACTGTACTTATGCAAGATTGGAAGTCTACTGGGACTCACTGGAAAGCAAAAACAACTGTTCCAATATCACTTCTACCCCTAAAACTCAATTTCCTAATTACAAGAAATTCTAGGAAATGTAAGTTTACTTCAATATTCCATTTCTGGAGTACTAAAGGTTTTGGGTTGCCCATAAATTTCCAGAGCCATATCAAACTACTCTTCTTGAGGATTTCAGGAATTGGGTCAGTTAATTTACTTGCTTTGTGCCTTTTTCCTCCTCAGAGTTTTCTCCCCCAAGGGCTGAACCAAGCTAAGGTAATCTGATTTTTTTCCCCTTAGCAATCCGGAATGGTACTTAGAGCCTGTTACCACCAGCAGACTTTGCCACTGGGAGGTTAAACTGCCTGGACTGGGGCAAGCATTTTCTAACAAGTGTAAAAAAGAAAGAGAAAATCTAGTTGGCAGAGAGAGAAAAGAGATGGAAATAGTAACTTGGAGTACTGACCTTCCATTCCCGGTTCAATAACTACGTAAGGTACATCTGTACTTGTTCATAAATCCCCACTGAGATTTAATTTAGTGTGAGTAGCATTCCACTCCTGGAAAAAATAAAACCAAATCATTTTAAGACTGGGAAGATCCCCTTTGTACCCCAGTAGGAAACATGACTGCAGAAAAACACAAAAACATTGTGACTGGTCTCAATTTAAATTTGCACCCACAAATCTAACATGAGGCTCCAGCATTGCTAAGCATGAGACTATGATTCCCTTAGTCAATTTCATAATTTCTCCTCTTTCTTGAAACTTCTAATACTTTCTTCCCTTGTCATTTTCAAATAATGACTCTGATTTTTATTTCACTGCGAAAATAGAAGCAATGACAAAGGAATGGCTTCTTCTTCCCCTAACAGCAAAACTGTCAATCTACCTGCATTTGTGCTCAGCTTTCCCTGGTAAAGTAGATTGACTGCCCATAAAACTAATAAGGCAAACCCGTCTACATATGTACTGCATTTCATTTTCCTTTGCCTAAGCTCCTTAAGTATTTTGTACCCTTTCCTTCTCTTGTATTATAATTATTGCCTCTGTATTTAATCAGCATCCAAAAATACTATGAGTTTGCGTTTAAATAGATAAATAAGTTTAAAAAATAAACTTCCTTGATCTAGAGCAACGCCTTAGCTACTATCCCATTTTTTTATACTACAGTAATTGTTATGAACAATCATAGATCAAATGTTACTACCAGTCTTTTTCTCCCCAAATATGTTTATTTTAATTTTTCAGTGTTACAAGATTGATTGTTCATGTACCACCCCCAGTGCTCCATGCAATACGTGCCCTTCTCGATACCCACCACCAGGCTCGCCCACCCCCCCCTCCAAAACCCTGTTTGTTCCTCAGAGTCCACTGTCTCTCCTGGTTCATCGCCCCCTCTGATTTCCCCCCATTCGCCCTTCCCTTCCTTCTCACGATGCCCTCCATGATTTTCTTTATACTCCACACGTAAGTGAGACCATAAGATAATTGACTCTCTCCACTTGACTTATTTCATTCCACATAATCTCTTCTAGTCCTGTCCATGTTGATACAAAAGTCGGATATTCATCCTTTCTGATGGGGGCATAATATTCCGTTGTATAGATGTACCACCTCTTCCTTATCCATTCGTCTATTGAAGGGCATTTTGGTTCTTTCCACAGTTTGGCTATTGTGGCCATTGTGGCTATGAACATTGGGGTACATGTGGCC
>CM052813.1:27734362-27765489 GCA_028533885.1 Nasua narica
ACCCTGTGCCGTTTTATGGGAGCATTTAGGCTGTTCACGTTGAGAGTGATTATTGAAAGATATGTGTTTATTGACATCATGTTGCCTGTGAAGTCCTTGTTTCTATAGATGGCACATTTCTGTTCTAAGTCACTCATGTTTTCTTTCTGCTTTTATAAAACCCCCTTTAATATTTCCTGGAGTGCCGGCTTGGTGGTCACATAGTCTTTTAATCCTTGCTGGTCTTGGAAGCCCTTTATCTCTCCATCCATTTTGAATGTCAGCCTTGCTGGATAAAGTATTCTTGGCTGCATGTTCTTGTCGTTTAGTGCCCTGAATATATCATGCCAGCCCTTTCTGGCTTGCCAGGTTTCTGAGGACAGGTCTGACGTTATTCTGAGAGGCTTTCCTCCGTATGTAAGGAATCTCTTTCCCCTAGCTGCCCTCAGGACCTCCTGTCTAAAATTATAACTTGCACATTTTTTATTATGTGCCTTGGTGTTTTTCTCAATTTATTTATCCTGGCAGGGGTCCTTTCAACCTCTAGGACATGAACACTTGTTCCATTCCCCAGATTGGGGAGATTCTCATGTAGAATTTTGTCAGTTGTATCCTCTAGACTTCTATCCTTCTCTACCCCCTCTGGGATGCCAATGATTCTGACGTTGCAATGTTTCAGGGCGACATTTATTTCCCTAAGTTTGTTCTCATGATTCTTGAGCAGTGTGTTCCAGCTCTCCTCTAGACCTTTCATCTCAACCATTTGATCCTCTAGATCACTAATTCTATCCTCTGTCTCCGCAACTCTAGCTGTTAGACTATTCAGATTGGATTGGATCTCATTAATAGCTCTTCTTACCTCTGCTATACTGGACCTCATTTCTGCCCTTAACACTTCTATAATGTTTTTCTCCATCCTAGCCATTGCCTGGATAATTGTCATCTTGAATTCCCTTTCTGACATACTGTAGATGTCCATGTCCAATAGTTCTGAAGGAGAGGGTGTAGTCTCTGGGTTTTTCTTCTGTTGGATGTTCCTCCTCCTAGTCATTATGATGAGAAATGGATGAGAGGGCATGTAGCTGGATATACCGCCCCCGATCCAGGCAGGGTGTACTCGGGAGGGTTTTGGAGCAATTGGGATTTATCACCAAAAAGAAAGAATAAGGATAAAAAAAAAGATAGAGAGGAGGAGAAAAAGGGGAAATCCCAGCCAGAATGGGCCCCAAAACTAAGGTTTATAAGGTGTGCAAACAAGCACGAACAAACATATAGACCAACACGAATAAATGATAAGAAGTAGAAGAACCTAGCAGAATGAACCCCAAGAATAAGATTTATGTAATACCAGAACAAAAGCAGATACTTTGAAACACTGACAGAGGGATAAGATGGGAGGGTGGTTATAACTCCTCTCAGGCGAGGAAGGTTATTTCAGGTCCTCCTGGGTTTATAGTTGTATTAAACCTCTCATTGTAAAGTTCAGTAGTTAAAAAAAAGATAAAAGAAAAAAGAGATGTGAAAGCAAGTGAATACTAAAATAAAATAAAAAAAGAGAGAGAATAAGAAAGAGAAAACAAAAACAAAAACAAACTTGTATCTATGAAATATACAGGTTTTAGGGTATTACCAGGAGCTTAATATATTGATTTCCCCTGCCGTTGGGGGTTTAAAATTTTATGGGGACCCTGTGGTTATAGTCCTTTTGTTCTTTGGCTCGTCTTCTGGGGGAGGGGCCTGCCTTGTTGTTTTCCAGTCAGTCTTGCTTGGATTGAGTCACCCTGCCTCCCAGTCAAGGGGCTGAGCTCTGTGGAAACCGGTTTCTCAGTCTTTTGCTCTCTGTAGGTTTTTGGCCTTTTGTAGCCTTTTCACCTTTTCAGGGAGTCCAAGCAATGAATCTGCCCAGAAGCACTCAGACCTCTGAGTTGCAGGAAGCCCGAGTCTCTGCTCCCCTCTGTGTGGTTCAGAACACACACTCCCCTCCGTGAAATTTCTGCTCACAGCACAGCCTGTCCGAGGTGGTGCGCAACCCCAGCCGCATTTCTGCAGCTCTCAAGCAAGGACTGGGAGGCCTGCGGCGGGCCGGGAAAGTCGCGACCCCAGGCGCCTTTCTGCAGCTCCACGAGGGGCGCCAGGGTGGTTAGGCCCCTTGCCCGTGTTCTCTCCATGGCTGGCGGGGATCACTCAGGCTCTGCAGTGCCCCGCGAATGTCGCGGTGGCGGGCGCACACAGGGAAAAACTGTGGCTCGTGGACCACTGCAGGCTCTCTAAAGGCACTTGCAGGTACGCGCCCAGCCCACAGGTTGTTGCAGAGAGCGGAAAGCTGTAGGTTCAGGAATCGCGGACTGGTTCCCCCACCAGTTCCACTTTGGGGCGGTCCTTCCTGGGAGAGTGGGTCCAAGCACCGGTGCCCGCCACCACCCCCTTCCACTAGTTACTCCTCTGAACTTTTTGCCCTTTTTAAATGTTTTTAACGGTGTCTACATTAATGCTGGTCCCTGCCACTGGGCCTTTCCTTTGGGGTATTACTGTCCTTGGTTAGCTTCTGGTGGCTCCCTTCCCCTTTTGTTTATCCTCCGATATCAGCTCGAGTGTTCCCACTTTGCTTTTACCTCTCCACTGCTGTCTTCTCCTCTAGGAGAGATCCCGGGGTTAGAAATCTTTCTCCTCAGGCTGGTTTCATGGGTGTTCAGCATGTTCTGGTAGATTTCCAGCTCACTTTTGGGGACCGGTTGCTGCAGGATCTCTTATTTCTCCGCCATCTTGCCCCTAAATCCAAATGTTACTACCAGTCTTAAAAGATATACAATGTAAAAGTAAAAGTAACTTGAATATAAGAATTGATTTAAATTCATTTTAGACAGATGGAGAAAAATAATATGGAGGTATGGGAAAAAGTTAAAATATCTTGATAACCTTTTATTTTTTAAACATTTTAGTGTGTATGCATGTATTTTGTCTATATGTGTGTATTTTAATTTAGACATGATTGACATACATTATATTAATTTTAGGTGTACAAAATAATGATTTGATATTTGTATATATCACCATTCCATTTCTCTACAACTTTTTGTAGTGAAACCCCTTGTACCACCACCACTACCAACACTCCACTCCCCTGAAGATTCACAATGATTCTCATGTCCTCAAATCCTATGGCCAGCTCTTGGACTTCATTTTCTTTGAACTTTCATCTGCATTTTTCAGAACTGATGACTTCTTTCTTTTTTTTTTAAAAAAAAGATTTTATTTACTTATTTGAGAGACAGAGAGAGTGAGAGAGAGCATGAGAGGAGAGAAGGTTAGAGGACGAAGTAGACTCCCGGTGGAGCTGGGAGCCCGATGTGGGACTCGACCCCAGAACTCAAGGATCATGACCTGAGCCGAAGGCAGTTGCTCAACCAACTGAGCCACCCAGGTGCCCCTGATGACTTCTTTCTTAAGAAACCTTCTGTATATGGTGCCTAATAAACTACATCCTCTTGGTTTTCTCATCTCCTCACTGACTGTTCTTTCTTAGCCTTGTCTGTTGGCTCCCCATCCTCTTTCATATCCTGAATCAATGTTATTATGTTGGATTGTTCTATTGTCAACCTGGTCAAGCTGGGAATTACAACTCACAGACCCCCTTTTCTCTATGGTTCCAGGTTAGAGTTGCTCAAAAGAGGAACTTACATAGGATTTGACAAGTGGAACTGAAGCCGAGTAATTTTTCTCTGAATAACTTCAAGGCCAGATTTGGTAATGGGAAAACACAAAACTGCCTGGAAAATTCCAGCGTGTATTTTTCTTTCATTCCAAGTCCATTCTTCCTCTTGTCTTCTTGTTCTTTTGACCAGCAGCGGTCCCAGACACACTACTAGATGCTTGGCTATAGTTGCTACAAATCAATAGCTACATAGGATGCAGTAGCTTTTATGTTCCTCACAAAGGATTTCCTATTTGAAGTTCTTCAGTGACTGAACAAGCCTAGTTTATCAGATTTCCCTGAAAGCTCCATCTTGTTCACCTGTGTTAGTGTTATGAGAAGACTAGTTAGTGACTTCCTCAAATCCTCCATTCCTTCTACCAGATCTTTATGGCTCCAGTTCCTACAACAATTATATAAAATCTAATTTTTATAATAAACCTTTTATCCTTTATCACTACTAATTGAACACTGAATCAAATATTGGTACCACTAGACATGGTTCTAGAGGAATACAGCATTAATATAGGATCAGAACTCTGATATGACTAGAGTTAAAGGCATTGATTATCCTGTTGTCATTGACAAATGGGACACTGATAGTCTATGTCAAACAATAGTTATTTTCCAAGTTATGTAAAGTATAGCTGAAATAAACAACTAAGCAACTGATAGAATCCCCATATTGGTTCTCTGATGTATGGAGTGAAGTCTTTTATGATAGGAAAGGCAAAATGGAAACTTTTCTAGAACTTCTTCCTACTAAATCAGTAACTCATAATCAGTACTGCATTCCTGTCAGGATTGAGATTTTTTTTCCTACCATCAAAGACCAGGAAGGTGCAAGGCTGGTGATCTCTACTACATCCCCATCGAATTTGCTTTTTTGGGGTATGGAGACAACAGGCAGATATTGGAAAATGAGAGTGGATTACCACAAACTTGATCAGATGGTGGAGGAATCCATCTGTAACTTCTTGGAGATATGGTTTCTTTACTAGATCTAACCAACATACTCCTTGCAATTTACTATTCAACTGATAACCTAGTAAATACCTATTAGTAAAGATCACCAGAAGCAGTTTTCTTTCAGCTGGTAACTAGCAATACACTTCTCTATCATAGAACTGTATTAACTATTTATTCCTTTATCATAGCCTTTTCTCAGGAGCATCCTTGCCTCTCCATTCTAAAGGACAGACATCTTGTCTTGCTGGCTCATGATACTAATGACATCATGTTGCTTGGACCTGTTAAGCAGGAAGTAGACACTCTCCTAAACATATATGCCAGACTATAGGAATTATTTCCCACAAAAATGCAGGAACATGTTAATTTGACCAAGCTTTTAGCCATCCAGTGGTCTGTGGCATATTGTTGTCTGCTATGAAAGGTGTCATGAGTATTCAGCATAGTACCATGGAGTGCAGATATAACAGGGTTTATTATAGGAAAAAATCAGAGAAGTTGTAGAATGCACTCAGTCCCCTAAATTCTCATTACTCTGTGAAGTCCAGCACAGACTTGCTTTAGCCAGAAAGCTAGATGTGAAAAAAAGAACTTGTGCTTACTCACCCCATTATGTAAGTTAGCTTAAGAAGGGGTAGAGAGTGCCTGAATTCTTGTAGTAAAAAGAAGTAAAACAGTGTTCAGGATATTCTAGTAAAGATACATAATAAAGACGAAGGTCTACATATGGAGGGCTCAGTGAACAGCCCTGCCTGCTAAATGGAATGCTAAAATAAGCCAAAGGCGTTATCTATGCAGGCTGGCTCAGTGGAGTTAAGCCAGCTCTCTGCTAAGCTTCCAAAAGTGGAAGGAGATGAGCCCCCAAGGCTGTCCAGATTTGTCTTCATCAATATCCCTTCCAAGGAAAGGGAGAAGTTACTGCATCTGGTCCCTCTTTCAGTTCTAAAATAGTGCATCTGGTTGTTCATTTTGTCTAGGAGAAACAGCCAAATATATGGATCTGTGCTGATTCATGGGTAGTGGCTGATGGTTTGACTGTGTAGTCAGAGACCTGGAAGAAACACAAAGAAAAAATTATGTCCAGTAGTCCAGAGGTAATATGTGGATAGAACTCTCCAAAAGAGTCATGAAGGATAAAGATATTTATGCCCCATGTGATTATCTACCAAAGAGTACCCTCAGCAGAGGTGAATCTTAATAACCAGGTGGACATGATGACTCATGTTAGGATGTTAGTCAGCCTCTTTCTTCAGCCATTCCTCCTCCTGCTTAGTAGGCTCATGATGAAGGTGGCAATGATGACAGAAATGGAGAATATGCATGGGTTCAGCAATATGGACTTGTACTCATGAAGAGTGATTTGGCTTCAGGCACTTCCAAGTGCCCAATATATGAGCATCAGGGACCAACACTGAGTCCACAATATGTCACTACTCTCAAGGGACATCACCAGCCACTTGGTGGAAGATTGATTACATTGGATCACTTACATCATTGAAGGAATAGCATTTTGCCTTCAGTGGAATAGACATAAATCCTGGATATAAATTTGTCTTATCTGTTTGTTATTCTTACAAAATTACCACTCAAAGATTTCCAAAATGCCTTATTCAGTATTAGTTTTCCATACAGTATTACTTTTTATCATGGAAATGATTAAATATCAAATTCACTAGTCTTGTGACTCTTATCACCCTGAAGTAATTGATCTGAGAGAATGGTAGACCATCCTTTTGAGGACTCAGTTACAGTGCCATGTGTTTAGCACTATTTTGCAGGGCTGGTGTAATTCTTCAGGATAAACGTATGCTCTGAATCTGTGACCAATGGGGATAGTTCTTCCTGTTACCCCTAATAATACACTAGCAAAATTTCTTTCCACAACTTTGGAGACTATTGATCTAGAGTTCTTACTGAGAACAAAGTTTTACAGAGGATGTACAAAGACACACCAAACTGGAAGTTGAAACTATTACCTGGTCATTTATTATCTCCTCTTAGTGGACTAGCAGGCAAAGAAGAACATTGCATTAGAGGGGTTGTTGATCCTTATTATCAAGGAGAAATTGGGCTGCTTCAATGCAATGGGGGCAGGGAGTAGCATGTCTGGAAAGCAAGAAGTTCTCTGGATGCCTCAATGCTCCTCATGTTTTATGTTTATATTAACAAAATACTGTAACAACTCAACAGAGGCAGGACTCCTAATTATACAGACCTTGAAGGAACAAATGTTTTGTTCACCTTTCCATAAGGCAAGGAATCATGACCAGTCAAGGTTTTTGCTGAGCATAAAGAGAGGATAGATGGACAATGAAGTGGGAAGTTATAAATTTGTTATAATGACCTGATAAGTTACAGAAATAAAGACCCTAGTAGTTATTTCTTCCTTACTTCATGGTACATATGTGTGTATATATAAAATACCATTTGTTTTCTTTCATTTTTCTTCTTCCCATTCTCACACTCTTCAACATAAAATGTATTAATATTGCTTAAGGCATAGATATCAAAGGAGGATTGTGACTCAGAAGAATGAACATTATTTGCAGATGGATAAAGAGAGAACTTGGTGTATAACCATCTAGGGAGGTTATGTTATGTATTGTTGGTTATACTAAGGATAATTGCATCATTTTAGGTAGAAGCATCATTTTGCTGTGGTCCTGATTTGGAAATTATATATGGTTAAAAAGGTATATATGGGTGAGAAAGTGACAAGGTATGGACTTATTGGGATTGATTAAACTAGGTAGATACTACCCATCCGAGAATCTCCTTTCCTGAATGGTTTCAGATTATAGTTGGCCAAAACAGGAGCTTCTGTGAGATTCAGAGGGTGGACAAACATGCACAGAGGTGCCCTGATTGGACTCATTCTCTCCTGTTTTACATCCAACTCTTCTTTCCAACTGCTAAGTCTGTTATCCAGGCATCTCTACCAGATGCTTGGCTATGGACACACAGGAACAGTAGACCACAGTAGACCACATCTCAAAAACTTCTGCTACAGGTTGTACCTGGCTTCTCAGATTTCCCCCAGAGGCCCAGGTTGTCTACTTGTGCCAGTACTTCAGGAGGATGAGTTAATGTCTTTTCTCCTAAATCTGCCTCCAAGTGTTTTCTTTTTCAGCTACTCTCATAATTGTGTAAGGTCTAATTCTTCTGGTCAATTCCTTATCTCACAGCAAGCACAATGCTTTCACCTCCCTATCTGAACCCTGACTAATACAGAGCCTACCAGACTCCTGTATTAGGTGTTTAATAAATGTTAAGTGCCTGTGTGTGTGTATCTGATTGGGGTAGGCAAATTGCTGACAAAGCCATACTAAAGATAAATGCTGTTCTAATTTTCTGTGATATGCAATTATTATGGATATAATTGAGAATTTATAACCCTAAGTATTGAGAAAGGGAATTTGGGATAATTCCTGGACCTATAATGGTATAGGGGCAGGGTAGTTAAATACTGCTTGCTCAAACTCTTCCACCTGAAGCATACAAGTTACTCTTCAAGGATTCTGTTGAAACTCAAACTGTAGAAGTGAACAATTTGTGACACAAACTCAAAAAGGCATTAGATATTTGGATGATGGATTAGATAAAGTAACAACAATGATAACAAAAACATTTTTTAAATTTTTATTTTATTTTTTCAGTGTTCCAAGATTCATTGATTATGCACCACACCCAGTGCTCCATGCAATACATGCCCTCCTTTTATTGAAATCAAGGAAGGATACTCAAAAGTTTCTGGTGAGCAAGATTTAAAAAATTTAAAAAAAACATTAAGATGTATGAGCTATCATGAATATTATATCTGTATGGTGGGTTTCTTTTTATCATTTAATTTCAGAAAATAAAAATATTTATAAAGCCTCTCACAAATACATATAAGATAGCCCTCCTGCTCAAATCTTTCGCCATGACAGTTTAAGTCCCTTACAACAACCATGATAACTTTTGAGTTACTTTTTTAGGTTCTACCTAGCCTTTGTTACACTATCTTTTTTTCCTGTTGTTCCTTAAAGACAAAAATTCCCTCATCTTTAACTTGTTCTGCTAAAGTGACAGACTCTAGAGTAGGTACTTTTTGTACACTTTCTCTGACATTTACAACAGGTAAAGAACATAGGAATTGTGTTTCCTGGTTTAGAGGTGAGGAAAGTGAAGATCAGGGAGATTAAAGTGATGTATTCAGTGTCGCACTATGAGGTCATAAGTTTAACCCAGATCCACATTCCTTCCACTTCACCATCTTGGTTCCATTTAACTATTGTATCATCGCTTTTCCCATCCCAAGAACTAGTGCACATTCAATTCTATAGGTATTGCTAAATTGCTCTCCAGAAATTGCACCAATATATGTGTATTGGAGTAGGAAAGTCTCTATTTCTTCACATTTTCATCAGTACCAACTAGATTTTCCAAAATTATTTTAGAGCCAGGATGTAATTATAAAGATTATTGCTAGGTTGAAATTTAGGAATAATATAATGTGTTAGATATTTAAAATACTAAATGTCAAGCATTTGTGTTTGAATGTGTAGTGTTTTAGATAAAATTTTAAATAAACCTGTGAACTTCTACACAATTGACTATAATTGTGTCAGAACTTAGATTCAGCTGGAGTTTATGTCTCATGGTCTGGAGTTGGTCTATCAGACAGAGCTTCAAGCTACTGGTTACCTGAGGCTCTCAGCAAACCGTGGAACTTCAGGATCCTCACTGAGAGGGCCAGAAACATTCCTATAATCCTTTGTTAGTCTAAGAAATGGTTTTTGCCACAAAGCACAGCAAACACTTGAACTTGTATTGCCATTCCTGTTGACTCAGAGAAAGAAACAATTCTGATGGAATGTGTCTATGATGAGTGAGTATGGAATCCATACCATTCACCAAGCATAATGAGATTCCAATGGCTTCCTGGGGCTGCTTATACATGGAATATGGTTCTGAGCCTTTATAACCTAAAAACAATTCAATTTTCTAGGTTTCTTCACCCTCTCCAACCCAGTACTGCCGGTAAATGCAAAGAGAGCCTGTAAATCTCACTTTTCTTTTCTTACAGTGCACATTTTTCTTCTTCTTTTATCTGCTATAATTTTTGGCCCTCTGGGAAGTGAAATTTGATAGCAGGAAGGTAGAGAAAGACCAGGACACCAGAGTCTGAAACTTGTTTTATTTAGGGTTCTTCCAAAATGCAGACCATAAAATAAGAACTTGGGTGCAGGTAGTTTATTTGACAAATTATTCTGGGAAGTGCAAGACAGAGGGTGAGGATAGTGACACAGGGAAGGGACAGGATATAAACAGGATACATTAATTGCTGTGGGCAGTTGTAGCTCAGTCCGCCTGGGAACTTCTGATAACATATGTTGAATGCGCTTCAGAATTGAGAATAGGGAAGCTGGGGTTGATCCATCTCTTACTGGTTGAGATTGCCCTTAGGTTCATTGAATCCCTGACACTTATAACCTGCCCTATATGGAGGTTGGGTGAGCTCCTGTGATGCTGGAAAAAAACTACCTGAGGCCAGAAGTAGAATGATGTATACACAGGAGGTGTGCCCCTGTCAGCATGCCAGGTGGTTCCCAAGGCAGGTGAACATAGAGATGGGGTTTGAGTTATGGGGCAAGGTCCTGACAGTATTTTCTCTAAGACCCTAGAGAGAAATTTCATGAATTTCTCATTGTTGTCTTCAACCAACCCAATAATATTGTTCTGGGTATGGATATAGATGTCTGTGGAGAGAGATAGAAATGCTGCTCCAGAGAAGGAAGGGAAAGGTAGGGATGTAATATGGGTAAAGGTAGGGATAGGAATAAGAAAACAGAGATTACATATAGGGTTCTGTGCTCACATGTGTATGTATCAATTGTGGCCATATTATGTGGTCTATAGTCATATTTGATGGGAAAATAAAAATCTATGAAATGAAAGGGAAAACTGTGGCCTCTGCTTGGAAGCTAAAAGAGAAATAGCCACCTAGTCATTCAAGAATGTTAATCTCTATTTCCTCATCAGACTGTATGAAACTTGGATGGAATAGCCCTATATTCTGCTGAATCCTAGAGATTCTCCCCCCAAAAAAGACAGTGTCTTCCCAGTGTTTCTAAGCCTCAACTTCTCATTGAAATTCCCAGGAAAACTTTAAAAATACTGATGCCTGGGCCACACAGGGGTTCTGATTTAATTGGGCTCAGTGCAGCCTGAGAACTGAGACTTGTAAAAACTTCTCAAGGGACTTTCATGTGCAGCCTAGGTGAGAACCTCTGCCCTGGAAGTTCTTTTTTTTTTTTAAGATTTGATTTATTTATTTGACACAGACAGAGAGATCACAAGTAGGCAGAAGCAGGCAGAGAGAGCAGGGGAAGAAGGTTCCAGAGAACCTGATGCTCGATCTTAGGACCCTGAGATTTAACCCACTGAGCCACCCAGACACCCCTGCCCTGGAAATTCTTGAAGCAGTATTACTTCCTTTTATTTTCCTGGTGCATGAGTGACAAAGTTCCCACCTCACAGGTGGGTCAGCTGGGGTGGTGGTGAAATGACCTACAAGCCATTAAAGCCTTGGGGAAAACATGTGTCAAGGATGAAGGATCAGATTGTTATGATTAAGTGACTGTGGTTGGCAGAGAGACCCGCATATGTCCTGTTCTAGAAAGGAAGGATATAAACCTGGATCTGGTGGTGAAAAAGAGGAGCATGTTCTTTGAGTCATCCTCAGTTGCCATTATTTAATACCTTTCTATTAATGTGTCCAGGAGATCAACGTGATGTGTTATTCTCAAACTTTATTGTTCATCTAGATCTCAAAAATCATGTGAAGTTACCCAGTGCTCTTAAGCATGTCCATAGCAAGGTCTCAGCTGGTTGAATTCTCAGGTCTAAGAAGCATATGATAATGCCTAAAATTTATGTAATGATAAACATTTACTGAGTACCTGCTAGGGAGAAAGTACTGTATCAATATGGTAAGAACAACAGAGATGAACTAGTTGTGGACTTTTTCCTCAAGGACCTTCCTAAAGGAAATTCATTCGGCAAATATTTATTGAGCATCCATAATGTGTTAGTCATTATCTTGAGTTCTGGGCTTATAATAGTGAACAAACCAGAGGTCCCTGCTTATTCATGAAAGATATATCCTACTGGGGAAAACAACTAACAAATAAACTAATAAACATGTAATTTCAGAGGGTGATAAGTACAGTGTAGAAAAATAGAGTAGAAGGAGAATAATAGGGTAACACTTTTCATTGTGTGGACAAGGAAGGCTTTCTAGATAGCATGATATTGAACAGGAGCTGGAATAAGTGGAGAGGGAGGCCATATGGGTATCGAGGGAGAAAAGTGTGGTGGTGGCTTAGATGAGGTAGAGCAATAGTGGCAGTGAGCAATGGTCCATTTCTAGATCTGTTTCAGGAAACATTCCATTCTAAAATGAGATCAATTGGGACTGCTGGTGTGCATTTTAAAGTTAATCACAGACCACACACTTATTCCCCGAGTGCTGCCCTATGCTCAGCAACATGTAAAAGGTGTTGATTCAAGAAAGAAAGAGGTACAGACTTTCCCTTAGTATGTGGCAGTAGATATGTTTTCACCAGACTTTAAAACCTCCTTTAGTTTCTTCAAACTGGAAATAAACAGCTTAACAAAATGGATTCGTATTCAGTCATACACATACACATCTCAGTGGCTTAGAAATAACTAATTTCAAACACAAATATTTACCAAGCACCTACTCTGCATCAGACACTGTATTAAGCATTTGCGGGAATATAATAGTTAATTACATATGGTTCTTTTCTTTCAGGAGTTTGTAATACCCTAGGGAAGACTAATTTCTCATGGCCTTCCTTTCTTCCATATGGTACACCAATAACTTTCAAAGCTACTTCTTTAGTTAATGAATTTTTATTAATAAGGGACAGAATCCCATGTGAAGAAGCTCAGGTAAGAATAAATTTATCCCAACAGTTTCCAATGGAACCCAACTGTAGAAAGTATTGCTAGACCTTGGGGGAATTGCAAAGGCTGTCAGAATCCTGGCTTCTCATTTTGGGGTTGCATGATTTTTTTTTATCCTTGTCCTTCTCTGCACATCTGCTTCATGCTCTTCTTGCAGTCTGGATTTTTCCTTTTCTCATGCTTTCCTATGGCCTCTTCAGAGCCAATTCAAAATAGTCTCTTTGGGTACATTACTTTTCAGCTCATGTCTCCTTGTCCTAGTCTCTGTGTTCCCATTTCCAATTTCAGGTAGAGAGAATATCATTGGTTAGCTCTATTAGCTGTGATGTGGTTTGGGATCACTTGATATTACAGGACCCCCCATTTTGATATATGAGTAGATAAGGGAAAGTGAGCAGAAGTGAAGTCACAATCATCTCTAGTACCATATTTCTCTGTTATATTATCTTTAATAAACCTTTGGATAGCCAGCCTACTTCTCTATATGTAGGACTCAGTATCTAAGACATTTTTCCATGGAGCACCTTCTGCACCTCCGGACTCATTATTCTTTCATATTTATAGTGGTTTCCTAAATCAGTGATAGCTTCATTACTGACCTACCTGGGGGTTCATATTTAATAAATAGACTCCCTAATGATGTTGTATTGAAACACAGTCTTTTACACAAGTGAGTTTACCCCTGTGTATGCAGAAAAACAAAACAAGCGATGACAACAATGGTGATGGTGGTGCAGGTGCCGGCAGACTGAAGCCAATGCTCAAGTTAGCCATGAAGCCATATCCCCATTTCATTAGAGGGAGATTTTCAGCTGTTGATAGTTCAAATTGTTCAAAAATAATGGTCGACTGATAGCAAAACCAAATGACTCAATTCATAATCATTACTTTGTTATCTCCGTTAGTGGATTCTAAGTGATTATTTTATCCTCCTAGCCCATTCTTTTGTGTGTGTGAATTTTCCTGATGTTAAGGCCGTTGAGGGTGTGTAGGCAGCATGCTGAGAGAAAGTCTGATGAGGCCAGCTTGGCTGGCAGTGTGCCACCAGGGGGACTCTGCTGAAGCTGGAGCCTACTATATGTCATATTGGAATCAAACCTCCTATTGCTGAAAATCACAGTGCCTCTGATCTCAGCACCATCAGATAAGCTGCCAGAAAATAACATCTTAAATATTCATTTAACAAGAGGTAAGGGTGTTGATAGAACTGTCTTGCTTTGAAAATTCCTACAAGGCAGAACCAAATGCACAGATGACAAAACTCTGGTGGAAGCACCAAAGAGACAGAAGCTAAAAGTATGGCAGAAAAAAAAGGATGTAGGGATCTTTGAAATGTGTTCCCTTTTAAGAGCATTAGACAAACACATGGCAGAGACTACACAACCCCCCTCCCCCAATTATTTTCTGGCCTCTGTGCTCACAAACAAGCACTATATGAAAAGCAAAACATATTCATGAGAAAAGGGAAAAATGATTATAAGAAAAACAGAAATGTTCTAGAAATCATCCTGGGTGCCACTTGCCCTATGCACCAGCACAATGCTGGTTCCTGGGATACAAAGATGAATGGTGTGAAGGCTTGCTTTTCAGAAGCTATGATACTAATCATGATAGTATTCCATCCCCAGGTCTCAACATTTATGCTTTCTGTAC
Organism: Nasua narica; assembly: GCA_028533885.1. NCBI lineage: Eukaryota > Metazoa > Chordata > Mammalia > Carnivora > Procyonidae > Nasua > Nasua narica. Next base: position 27,748,629 of record CM052813.1, read on the forward strand.
TCACTCCTACTGCCACCATCCCAGGCCTGGTCCTATCTCTTTTATGAGTTACCGAAAAAGCTTCAGGGATCCTCTTTCCTTCCTTCACATTGCACACTGCGCTAATGTTATCTCTTCCCAGCAGCATACTTATCACACTGTCTCCCTGCTCAGGAAACAACAGAAATCTCCCTACTGCCTACTGAATGGAATATGAACTCTATGGCCTCATATTCAAGGCTCTCCCACTGAGCAGCTTCCACTGTGTCCACATATGCAAGCTTACCTTCCCTCGACTCCCATAGTGGTTTCCCTGCTTCAGTGATGAGCCCCTTTACTGACCTACATGAATAGTGTTCTTATTGCCACAAATAAAGCATTGTCACCTACATTTTGAAACATTAAAGAATGTGTCTTTAGCCTTTCTTTGACTGAATTTCATATTTTCAATGCATGTGACATTTATGTTTATACTAATAAAGATATCTGAGTGGCAGGATATTTATTTGTTGGAATGAATGTTGGTCATTTTTGATATGACCTGAAGGTGTGGATATGTTGTATGGGAAAATACTGTCACCAAAAGACACTGCTTCTAATTCTATTCTAATTCTATTCTATCTTACCATCATGTCTTTATATATAGTATATCCTTTGCTTAAAAGTATCCCTTGCATCTCTTCTGTCTGTTCATCCCAATACCCCCAATTGACAATTGTATTTGATCAATTGACTAATATTTGTAACCTATGCTTACTTAGGCCATATCAGCAAGGAATTTGAAATCGGGTCACACTGACAGTAAACATGTATGTTTCACGCATCTTATGTCACCAATTAAGGCTTGGCTTTGAGGTCTCTGGGAAACCGCACTTCTAAGGGGCCTCATCAGTGTGCTCAAAGCCAAATTTCTCCTGTGACATTTCCCCTTTCCTTGTTCTGGACTCTCTCTACTTGATGCTGCCATATCCTAGAGATATCATTGCCCTTTCTTCTGACAACCTCTGTTCCTGCACACACTGCTGCTTAACGTGGAACACTGCTGCATGTCCACAATAGCCAAACTATGGAAAGAGCCTAGATGTCCATCAACAGATGGATGGATAAAGAAAATGTGATACACAGACACACAGACACACACACACTCACACATACACACACACACACACACACACACACACGGGAATACTATGCAGTGATCAAAAAACCAAAATCTTGCCATTTGCAATGATATGGATGGAACTAGAGGGTATTATATTAAGCAACATAAGTCAATCAGAGAAAGATCATTATCATATGATCTCAATGATATGAAGAATTTGAGAAACAAGACAGAGGATCGTAGGGGAAGGGAGGGAAAAATGAAACAGAATGAAACTATAGAGGGAGACAAACCGTAAGAGACGCTTAATCTCAGGAAACAAACTGAGGGTTGCTGGAGTGGGGAAGGGTGGGACGGATGGGGTGGCTGGGTGATGGACATTGGGGAGGGTATGTGCTATGGTGAGCGCTGTGAATTGTGTAAGACTGATGAATCACAGACTAGTACCCCTGAAACAAATAATCCATTATATGTTAATAAAAAAATGGAGAAAATGTCCTAATTACTTACCATTTTGATACTTTGTTTCAGAAGAGTAATAAACCAATGTGGTTTTTGTTCCAAACTCTTGTTGGTTGTATTAACAGTCTAAACTGTCATGAGACTCACATATGAGTCTTAAGAGTCTGGAAGGAAAGTGACTGTGGGTAATCACACCAACACACTGGACCAGATCTTTCTTTCTTTCTTACCTTAACTTAGCTTACCTCTTTCTTTCTACCCTTTCTTACCTCCCTCTCTTAGTATAGGTACTTTTCAAAGGGGTTCTTTAGTTCCTCATGAGGATGGTCTCCCAGTGGCCTGCTCTACTGTTTCACTCCCTTTTAACTGAACAGGATACAGTACTATTTTTGGCACACCATGCACTAAGATAGGACCAGGCCATATACTTATTTAATGATTTTCATTACCAAATAGTTAGGTACCGGTAGTAACAAATTAATCACTCTGGGTCTAAGTTTACTCACATGAATGACCTCTAAAGTCACCTTAGCTGCAAAAATTCCTTGCATTTGATGTTTGACTATTTTCCTCTTCTGGGTATGATAAACTAAACTTCTATGAGATGACTGTTCCATGCAGAAAACAACTATACAACTTGGTCACAATACAAATATCACATCCTTGAGGGTCCTGGAGAATGAACAGAGGCAGGAACTCTACTGGGAAGTGTACCCTTGGAGGAAGGGAGATGAGAACTACACAAGTCATTCCCATCTCTTTTGCTATTAAACTGAGACTAACTCTTGCAGTGAAGAGAGTGGCACTCAAGAGGGAAAATTTGCCATCTTCCCAGCCTGAAGAAGAAGAAAAATAAATGGAAACAGAGTGCTAGAAAGAGTGGGAAAATCATGTAAGGGAAGAAACCAGTGAAGACATCCCTAAACTCTGTCTACCCACATCTCTGACCCCTGACCCCCACATGCATGAAATAGACTAAGAAGCCCAGACAAAGGTAAAACAAACAAACAAGCAAACACCCTGAACTGAGAAAGTACTAAAGAAAGCCTGGTGGTGGGTATTGAGAAGGGCACGTATTACATGGAGCACTGGGTGTGGTGCATGAACAATCAACGTTGTAAAACTGAAAAATTAAAATAAACATATTTGGGGAGAAAAAAAAGAAAGAACAGAGGCAAATAGTTATACTAACTTGGGGGAGGGAATATGGAAACTGTACAAGTAGGTTCCTATCTCTGCAGCTCTTACACTGGATTTAAATGTATTCTATGCATGTACTGTACTACAGTGCTACATACTATATATCTATATCTATCTATCTATCTATTATCTATCTATCTAATAGAGAACCCACAAAAAAGTTACATTGAAATCCACAGCATATTTGCAGGATTCATGATGAATATAAAAATCAATTCAAAAATGAAGTTAAATAAAAAGTCAGTTCACAATAAAATAAAAATAGGTATAGACTTAACAAATTTTGTGTAAAACCTGGAAGATCCAGAAAAGAATGGGTATGATGCATATATATGATTTTTGTGGATATAAGTACCCAGTATTTCAAGATAGCAATTTTCCCAAATTGGCCTAGATATCCAATGCAATCTCAAGACACTAAAAAAGAAATTGGCAAACTTATTTTAAAATTTATATGCAGGGACCCCTGGGTGGCTCAGTCAGTTAAGCATCTGCCTTTGGCTCAGGTCATGATACCAGGGTCCTGGGATCGAGTCCCAAGGAGCCTCCTTCTCCCTCCGCCTGCTGTTCCCTCTGCTTGTTCTCTCTCTCACTCTCTCTCTAATAAATAAATAAAATATTTAAAAGAATAAATAAAATGTATATGCAGATACAAAGGACTAAAATGTTTTAACATTTTTGAAGAAGAACAAAATTGCAGAAATTACACAAATAGATTTTAAAACTTACTATAAAACTACAGTAAACAAAATACTATGGTATTGCATAAGAATTCACATATAGATCAAGGGAATAGAATGGAGTCTAAAAATAGATTCACACTTAAATGACCAAATGATTTTCAACAAATGTGCTAAAGGAATGGAGACACTTAAATAATAATATATATTAAGTTGGGTAAGTTAAGCTGTAGGAACAAGTGAATTGCCAACTTTGGTGGCTTAAACAACAATTATATTTCTTTTTTTCTCCCCAAATATGTTTATTTTAATTTTTCAGTGTTACAAGATTGATTGTTCACGCACCACACCCAGTGCTCCATGCAATACGTGCCCTTCTCAATACCCACCACCAGGCATTGTAAGAAGGAAGGGAAGGGTGAATGGGGGAAAATCAGAGGGGGTGGTGAACCAGGAGAGACTGTGGACTCTGAACAATTCTATTTCTTGTCCAGGAAATATGTTTGCATTTGTAGGGCAGCTTTTCCCCATGAAAAAATTCAGTGACCCAGGCCTAATGATGGCCCTAAAATTTTCAATTTGTAGTTTCTAAGACCATTCTGAGCATCACTGAGGATTCCGCATGACATATCTTAGAAGTATGGATGTTAAAAGGTGGTGTATGTGGAAGGTTTTTAAGGGGCCAGATGTAGATATTGTACAGGTCAGACCTAGACTTCAGTTATATGGTCATATTTAGTCCCAGTGGAGGCTGAGACATATTTTCCCAGGAGGAATAGGAAGTCATTTTGGTGAAGAGCTAGGAATCTCAGTCACAGTATGAAAGGGTATGTAATTTAAGTGGAAAGATAGAAGAAAAATAGAAGAAAGATGTAAATGATAAATGAATAACTTTATTGGACATATGCCAATATAATTCTAGGGGAAGAACTTTATCAGCCTAGTGAAGATAAGAAGGATAGAATACAATATTACACAATGAGTCTGTATCTAATGCCATATTTCTTTTTAAAAATATCTTATTTATTTGTCAGAGAGAGGGAGAGAGAGAGAGAGAGAGGGAGCACAAGCAGTGGGAGTGGCAGGCAGAGCAAGCAGAGGGAAAAGCAAGCTCCATGCTGATCAAGGAGCCCAATGCTGGACTCGATCCTAGGACCCTGCGGTTGTTAACTGAACTAAAGGCAGCTGCTTAACCAACTGAGCCATCCAGGCATCCCCTAATGCCATATTTACTTTGTTTCCTTTTTAGTTTCTAATTCTAGGGAGTGTACATCATGTAGAGTAGAAATGAAGAGCATAATTGATTATCAAGGCGTGATCATGGTACCTTCATGAAAATTATCAGGCACCATGTTATAGAGCCATCAGATATGTATCGATTCCTGGAGAAGCTGTCTGAAATTATTTGTTTGTATAGGGCCTTTTATGTCCATTTCCTGATGTATAATGAATGAGTCAAGCATTGTTTCTGACTCATGGTAATTCCTTAGTTAGTGCTTGTGAACAAATAGATCAAATGGGCATTGTTATGGTAGTCTTGGTTTTTCCAGATTAGCAAACTGGGAATTTACTTCCTCTGTATGAGAACACGGTCTCTCTTTTACCACTTCTGTTTGTTAGGGGATAAAAAGAACAAACTCTAAAATACCATAAAAAGAAATACAAAGGCAAAATAAATCCTAGAGACCTGAAAATAATTAATAATGTCATGTATCTTCTGAGTAATGAGTGTGTGTGTGTGTGTGTGTGAGAGAGAGAGAGAGAGAGAGAGAGAGAGAGAGAGAGAGAGAGATGGCCAAGTGAGAAAGACCAGATAAATTCTAGGTTATATCAGGGGGAACATAAGGTCATAAATGCTTATTGTTCTAAAATTATATCACCAGTTAGGCAGTAACTTCTTTGACCTCGGCCACAGCAACTTCCTGCAAGACAGGTCTCTAAAGGCAAGGGAAACAAAAGCAAAAATGAACTATTGGGACTTCATCAAGATAAAAAGCTGCTGTGCAGCAAAGGAAACAGTCAACAAAACTAAAAGGCAACCTAAGGAAAGGGAGAATATATTTGCAAATGATATAACAGATAAAGGGCTGGTATCCAAGATCTATAAAGAACTTATCAAACTCAATACCCAGAAACAAATAATCCAGGATACCTGAGTAGCTCAGTTGGTTAAGCAACTGCCTTTGGCTCAGGTCATGATCCTGGAGTTCTGGGATCTAGGCATGCGGTGGGCTCCCTGCTAAGGGGGGCAGTCTGCTCTCCCTTCACCTCTCCCTCTTCTCATGCTCTCTTGTCTTTCATTCTTTCTCTTTCAAATAAATAAATAAAATATTAAAACAACAACAACAACAAATCCAGTCAAGATATGGGTAGAAGACATGAGCAGACACTTCTCCAAAGAAGACATACAAATGGCTAACAGACACATGAAAAAATGCTCCATGTCATTTGCCATTAGGGAAATACAAATCCAAACCACAATAAGATACCACCTTATACCAGTTAGAATGGCTAAAATTCACAAGACAGGGAATGACAAATATTGACCAGGATATGGAGAAAGGGGAAAACTTTTACACTGCTGGTGGGAATGCAAGTTGGTACAGCCACTCTGGAAAACAGTTTGGAGGTTCCTCAAGAAGTTAAAAATAGACTACCCTACCACCCAGCAATTACACTACTGGGTATTTACCCCAAAGATACAAATGCAATGAAAAGAAGTGGCACATGCACCACAATGTTCATAGCAGCAATGTCTACAATAGCCAAACTGTGGAAGAAGCTGAAATGTCCTGCAGTGGATGAATGGATAAAGAAAATGTAGTTCATATATACAATGTACTATTACTCAGCCATCAGAAAGAATGAATACCTACCATTTGCATCGACACAGATGGAACTGGAGGGCATTACGCTAAGTGAAATAAGTCAATCAGATAAAGACAATTATCATATGATTTCACTCATATGTGGAATATAAGGAATAGCACAGAAGACCATAGGGGAAGGGAGGGAAAACTGAATGGGAAGAAATCACAGAAGGAGACAAACCATGAGAGACTCTTGAGTCAGGGAAACAAACTGAGGGGTATGGAAGGGAAAGGCGTGGGGGGATGAGGTAACTGGATGATAAGCATTAAGGAGGGCACATGATGTTGTGTTATACACAGCTAATGAATTATTGAACACTACATAAAAAACTAATGATGTACTATATGTTGGCCAATTGAATTTAAATTAAAAAAGAGAGAAAAAAAATTTAAAAATCACTAAACATCTTCTAATGCTGACTGTATTCAAATCTCAGGTATAATACTTGGGAGAAATCTTAGACTACAAACATCTTAGGAAGCACTGCCTGAGTTGGTTCAGTTTTGCAAATGGCATAAATGGTTGAGATAAAGCAACCAGTTTCCTAAGATCTTTGTAGAGTGCCATAGATATAAAGAAGGTAATATGGGAGTGTTTTATGATCCAACTATAAGAAGTTCAAGAAAAGAAACAAAGAAAAACTGTTATTCATCAAGTACCTCCTGTGTGTAGGACACGTGCTTGCTGCATTCATATGCATTTTCACATTATATCCCCCCAAAAAACATACAAATCAGATAATACCTTCCATTTAAAAAGTGAAAACATTGAGGTTTAGATTAAGGTTCAATAATTTGATTGCTGAGATTTAATCTCAGATTCATCTAATTCCAAATCCCACTTTTTTTTATCAAAATCTCAATATAATAATGCATTAGGTAATTTGTTTCTATTCTATAAAGAATACGAGGACAAGTCTTCCCTTCCTATTAGGCTAGATCCAAATTTAATAGAATGCTTCCCTATTCCTGCTTAACCTTTCTTTAATTTTCCCTGTGCTCTTTTTTATTTTATTTATGTTTTTATATTAACATATACTGTATTATTAATTTCAGAGGTAGAATTTAGTGGTTCATCAGTTGCATAGAAAACCCAGTGCTCATTACTTCAAGTGCCCTCTTTAATGCCCATCACCCAGTTACCTCATCCCCCTACCCATCTCCCCTCTAGTACCCTTCAGTTTGTTTCTGATGGTTAAGAGTCCCCTATGGTTTGTCTCCCTCTCTGTTTTCATCTTTTCTTGTTTATCCAACTTCTTTTACACAAGATTTGCCTTCACTAAAATTGATAGGAGTTAGGTATAGCTGTCTACTTTAGCTGTGTTAAGAACTCTTCAGATGCCCAAATCTCCACTCCTCCCTACTACCCTGGACACTGTAGCTGAGTGCCTGTGGCTCTTTATTACCATGCTTGCACTATTGCTTTTCTTATAAGAGTTAAGAGTAACCAGGAATATTTATTGTTCTTATGTTTCTATCAAAACTGAGAAACGAAATACAGACTGAAGAAGTCATACATGGTCCACTCAGCTGGCCTCACTCATTTATATTATCTGCCTGCTGTGAAGGCATTCAAGTTTGTGATTCCTGGGAGACAAACATTCTGTGAGCCCCTCAAGGTGACAGCCATCTCATCTGATGAACTCATCTCTGTTACTATGGTGGGATTTGGAACCCTCGCTGCTCTATGTGTTTTAGCAGAGTTTCTTCTGTTCCTCTATATTTCCTCTTTGTTTTATAAACTAATAGTGTCCAAATACTGAATCAGCTGGACTGCCTATATCACAGACATCTGGAAAACTGGTTAAAGATATAGATTCCCCATGCCCTGGCTTTAGAGATTTTGATTCAGTAAGTCTAGGATAGCTATGGTCTAGGATTCTGTTGCTTACCAAGCTCCATAGGTGAATCTGATGGTCAGCCGTGTTTAGTAATTATAGGCAAAAGAACAACTCTATGTGGAAGGATACTTTAAGGCAGGTAGAAAACTGGTGGAGAATATCTGGGGGAGTCAAAGTATCATAGTATCCATATGACTTGCACTCACTCAAACTGCAAAATACATTGAATGATCAGTTTTATATGATAGAAACCATTGACAGATTACCCAATCACCCCCAATCCCATATCCCAAGCTAGTTAGGCCTCTGCTCCTACTAACTCTAAGGAAAAAAAAAGATTCTGCTGGCTTAAGAAGAAAGCACAACTTCCAAAAACACTTTTCTTATTTAGATAGGGACCTAATTAAGTCTTAAGAAGATGAAGTTTTTTTCTCTCTTTTGCTGCCTTTACTTTAACAGTCTGCAGATAAAGAGGCATTCAATGGTGGACAAATACATATCATTGCATAATTTCTGAAGTTTTTGCTTTTTGTTCCTCATCTTTAGGTGGCGTTCATTTTGTGTTGAATTTCAGATATGTAAGATCATTGTATATACACTCTAGAGTTATTAACTGGTTAGCTTAACTAAAACTGTAATTAAAATATTTAAAATGCTTGGAGTTAATTATGTACATTTAAAACTTTTATATCTCTTGGTTAATGTATTGCATATAGCTAAAAATATGGAACACATATTTGAACTTTCACTACACGCAGGACCCAGAAGCAATAATAAAAACTAAATTATACTTGCTGCTAGGAAGGATGTACTGAGTTTGTTTGAGGGGGTGAAGTTGTAGATATTAATTTTCACCCTGAATAAATTCTTGACTAATAGTTGACATGAAAAATATGTATGAATAAAGATTTTGAACACAAAATTTCATTTGGCTTATTAAAGATGGTCATGGTTTTGGTGTTGTCTTTTTGAACCAGTGAAACCTGAGATTTTTCTTGAAGATAAAAGTCACAATAGGAATGAAGGTTTAAGTCTTCACTTTCAGGGGTGCTACATTCCATTTTTTTCAACATATAGCCTGCTTTCATATTTTGGAGGAAGTGTACTGGATTGAAAAGAAAGACCTCAGATCTTGGCCAGATTCCAAGAAGTGTTCATTCAAAGCTCACTTTCAGGTTCAAGGTTGTGGCTCTCCTGGCTTTTGCTCTATAGTGTTGTTGACTTTGTGTGTCATTTTATAAACAAAATGGTGCACCACAGAGTACATTTATCATACAAGAAAGACAAGTTGAAGAAGCATGGAAGTGAATTTCATTAAGTTGAAAAGCTTTCTCTATATTATGATTTTTACTACTGGTTTACTGTAACTCATCCACCTAAAATAATTGGACACTCAAAATTCACCTATGAATTGGCTTACTTATTTTATTATATAACCCCTTTTTTCAATTCCTTTCCCTACTTTCTGATATATTTTTAATTACCCCAGTACAATTAAATTTCTTAAAATTTATTAACCAGTAAACATTCAAAAAATTTTATTTTAGTAGCTCCAAGAAAGCACCTGAAGTGAATGATAAGGTGGAATCCTGTGGCCACGTAGAAAACCAAGGGTGTGGAAAATATGAGAAAATTCATCCCAGTGTCAATTCTTGGCCAGAGATAAAAATGTGCTTAGCTCATACAGAGAACCATATTAAACTAATATTCTTAGGTGGGTTTCATGGGAATAAACACAGATGGGTTTGCAATGTGCAGATGTGCATGGCTTCAGACTGAACTGTTGTTTGTTTGCACTAAGGATATTTCCTGACTCAGTCCAAGACACAAGAGTGTTGACAGGGAGCTCTGGATGAAGTATAGTGTGAAGGACCATTGGGAAGTTTTCTGTTACCATAGCCAAATGATTTCATCTACAATAGAACAGAGTCTATTCATTCAGATAAGTATAAGCAATAAGGCTGTTCTTTCTGGACTCTCTCTTTTTTTCTCTGCTGTTTTGGTGCCTGTTCAAATATATGTACACATGAATGTGTGTATCTTACACAGACATATGTCTTGATACCAATAGTCATCTAGAAAGTCATGCCTCATTAACTCTAAAACTTCATCCTTTGGCATTTACATTTGGATGTGCAGATAGAAAGGCTTGTTTTGTCAAAACAGTGTTATCTGTTTAAATGAGGAAATGTGTTAAATTAGAATCCTCAGTCATGATTTTCTTTATGCTCCACATGTAAGTGAGACCATAAGTTAATTGACTCTCTCCGCTTGACTTATTTCACTCCACATAATCTCTTCCAGCCCCATCCATGTTGATACAAAAGTTGGATATTCATCCTTTCTGATGGAGGCATAATATTCCATTGTATAGATGTACCACATCTTCCTTATCCACTCATCTGTTGAAGGGCATTTTGGTTCTTTCCACAGTTTGGTGATTGTGGCCATTGCTGCTATGAACATTGGGGTACATATGGCCCTTCTTTGTACTGCATCTGGCTTCTTTGGGGTAAATACCCAGTAACGCATGAACAATCAATCTTGCAACACTGAAAAAATAAACATATTTTGGGGAAAAAGCATATAACATTCAATGAACATTTTGAATAAAATATTAAATAAAAAAAAAAAGAAAAGAATCCTCAGTCATTCTGACACTCATCATCATACCAATGCTGTACATACACACACACACATACCCCATAGTGGTGGTTGTGAACCTACCAAGTTTCCCCAGAAAAGAGAAATTTCATGATTCATTTCTAAACAGAAGCTTATTTTCTACCTAAAATTAAATATTCAGTGTTACACTTAGAGCATTAAGGGACTTCAAAGTCAGTAATTACCCTGAACTCATCACCTTGCCTTTCACTTAACATAAGTCACTGTTTCTTCCTCCAGACATTATTTAGATACCTAATCTATCCTATGTTTTTTCATCAATTAATTCAGCCTACTGGGATTTTGGCATAGGGTCAGACATAGATATATAAACGTTTCCGTTTAACACAACCAGCATTTCCCAAATGCCTATTTTGTGCCAACCTTTGTGCTAAGCACTCCAGTTAATATAAAAGTGAAGATTCATGGGCCAGATTTTATTTTTCTAAGGAGTCTCTAGAGATACTTTAAACTCTTAGTCAGATGATCAACAACATTTACTAGACATCTGTGGGGCATAGGAGCTGACTAGTTGCAGTTGTGAAGTGTACATTTCAAATACCTCTTCTAACTTCTTAGATACTCATAAGGCCATTTTATTCCATCAAATGTTTGCAAGCATGTGGTGGCATGACTGAGGGGATTGAGAAAGGATAAATAAAAGCACCTGTTTCAAAAATGTGTGTGAATTGAGAGATATAAAAATTTATAGCTTTGCTCATCATAGGAGCCATCTCAGCCACTTAGTCATCAGCCATCAGCTAAGAACTTTTGCTATGTCTGAGTTGTTCTCTACAGTAGTGACAATGTGTCTGCATTTATTTATTCAGGCTAGCTGACCTGGTCCCTCCATGGTCAGGAAGAGCAACTTTTGAGATACCTTGGTGACAGAAAGGTCATTGGAATGAGGGGGTTAGATTCAAGGACTGAGTTTCACATATGTCATTCTCTGATTAGTCAAGCCAAATAGTCACTTAGGGCACAGAAGAGACATCTTAGAGGTATCACAAACTTGGGTGATAGTTTAGATATAATTATAAGTTGATTATATAAGAGTAAAACAGGATAAAACAAGATATTGATTGAGATCTTTTCTTTCTTTATAGAACTCTGAGTAATGCAGAGATTATGAAAGTGCTACCTTGTGGAGGACAAAGCTATTAAATTCTCCAGGCCTGAATTAAAAAGAATGCATGGTTTACACTCAATTCCTGTTGTGAGCAGAATTAAACTTGTTTGATGATCTTTGGCAATGGGAGCAATAAATGAGAGAGAAGAAGAGTCAGGGGAATGGTGTTCATGAAGAGAGGAAAGGGGAGGAAGGCACTCAACTGGTCCCTTTCCCTTGGTCAAATGGAATTTGGGGTTGATGAGCAAGTAAAAACATTTACAAAGTTTGTGTATATCTTCTATAAGAGGATAATGCCACTCATTCCTCAGTTGGCTGGCACCAAGACCCCAGTGGTGCTCATACATCCTAATGCTACTGCAGTGGAAAGAAGAGTGTTGTGGAGAGGTGAATTAAGGATAAGGCCAGGCAGAGTTGCCAAGCCTTTTCTGTGTTTGGTTTATGAAAATTGTGGAAAATGGATTTCACCACATTCTAGGCCTCCAGATTGAGACAAAAGTGGGAAGAAAAGAAAACTTATAGCTTGGTGGGGATCATTATAGCAGGGGCCAGAAAGAAAAGCATGGTGATGCTGCTGTCTGAAGGTAAGCTGAAAAAGGTGAAATATCTCAACAGATTATTAACATGGAGATTTGCTGCACGAAATTGAATTTCCTGTCAAAAGAGACTTTTGAGGCCTCCAGGTGCCAACTCAGAACTGCACATAACAACTAGGTCAACAGTGATGACCAACAGAAAGGGAAAGGCCATTTGCTTCTATAATCCATGGCTACCCAGGTATATTAGAGTCCCATTGCTATGGTAACACACTACCACAAACTTAGTGCTTAGAACAATACAAATTTATCATTATATTTCCAAAGGGCAAAGTTCAAAATTAGGTATAAGGTCCTAAAATCATAGTGTGAATGGTGTTGTTTTCTTCTGGAAGATCCAGGAAAGTATGGATGTTTATTCCAGTGCCTAAAGTCTGGCATTCCTTGGCTCATGGCTGCATCACTCCAATCTTTGACATAACTAAATGGCTTTTCCTGACTCTGAAGTCTCCTGAATCCCTCTTATAAGGGCATTTATGATTATACTAGACCACTCAGATAATCCGGGATAATCTTCTTATTTCAAGATACTTAATTCAAAAGTATTATGTTTGAAGTTCTAACTTCTAGGACCTCAGAATGAATTGTATTTAAAGATATAGACCTTAAAGACATAATTAAGTTAAATTAAACAAATATAGATCTGAAGGGAGAAAGAGACAATAATACAATAATAGTAGGTGACTTCAATACCCCACTTTTAACAATATGTAAATCATCCAGAGAGAAAATCTGTAAGGAAACAAGGGCATTGTACTATACCTTAGACTAAATGGACTTAATGTACACATACAGAACATTCCAAGCAACAGCAGAAGAAGACACGTTTTTCTCAAGTGCACATAAAATATTCTCCAGGATAAATCTATGTTAAGTCACAAAACCTTAGCAAACATAAAAAGATAGAATAATGCCATGTATCTTTAATAACCACAAAGATATGAAAGCAGAAATCAATAAAGGAAGGAAAACTGGGAAATTCACAAGTGCTTAGAAATTAAATATACTTCTGAACAATCAGTGGATCAAAGAAGAAATCAAAAGAGAAATCAAGACATATTTTGAAACAACTGAAAATGGAAACAAAACAAACCAAAGCTTAGGGCATTCTAAGAGGGAAGTTTATAGCCATAAATGCCTACATTAAGAAAAAAGAAAGATCACAAATAACCATTCTCACTTTGTTCTAACTCAAGGAACTAGAAAAAAGAAAAGCAAATGGTGTCCAAAGTTAGATAGGGAAGGAAATAACAAAGATAAGAGCAGAAATAAATGAAATAGATACCAGAAAAACAATACAAAAGATCAATGAAACTAAGGGTTACTTTTTGAAAAGGTAAACAAAACTGATAAATCTTTAGTTAGAATTAGCTATGAAAAAAGAGGGAGAAAACTGAAATAAATAGAATCAGAAAAAAAAGAGAGGAGATGTTACAACTGACACCACAAAATATACAAAATATCATAAGATATTGCTATGAAGAATTACATGCTAAAAATTGAATAACCTAGAATGAATAGATACATACATTCCTAGAAACATACAATCTACCAAGATTGAATCATGAAAAAATAGAGAATTTGAACATATCAATTACTAGTAAGAAGACTGGACCACTAATCAAAAACCTCCCAAGAAAGAAAACTTCAGGACAAAATGGATGGCTTCATTCTGCAAACATTTAAGGAAGAAATAATACCAATCTTTCTCAAATTCTTCCCAAAACTGAAGAACTTCCAAACTAATTTTATGAGACTGGAATCATCCTAATATTAAAGCCAGATAAGGACACTACAAGAAAAGAAATGTACAGACCAAAATCTTTGATGAACATAGACAAAAATGCTCAACAAAATACTAGCATACCAAATTCCACCGCACATTAGAAGGATCATATACCATGATCAAGAGGAATTTATCCCTGGAATGCTACTAATTGAATATCAAAAATAAATGGAAATACATCCAGCATTCATAGATAGAATTAATATTATAAAAACATGTACAGTACCCAACCCAAAGTCATCTATAAATTTTTTTGCAATCCTTATGAATATTCCAATGGCATTTTTCACAGAAATAGGAGAAATAATCCTAAAATTTGTCTGAAACCACAAAAGACCCTGAGTAACCAAAGCAATCCTGAGAAAGAACGAAACATTCCAATTCTTGGTTTCAAACTTTATCACAAAGCTATAATAATCAAAACAGTATTGCAAATAGACTCATAGATGGAACAAAATCAAGGGGTCATAAATAAACTCATGCATTAATAGCCAACTGACATTTGATAAATAAAGCCAAGAAAATTCAATGAGGAAAGGATGATCTCTTTCATCAATCAGTTGGGGAAACTAGATAATCAACATGAAAAAAAATCTTAGACTTCTATCTTACTCCACTCACAAAAATTAATGCAAAATGGACTAAAGACTTGAATTTAAGACCTGAAATTATAAAACTCCTAGAAGAAAGCATTGGTTTTTGGCAATGATTTTTTTGGATGTGACTCCAAAAGTCCAAGCAACAAAAGCAAAAATGAACAAGTCAGATTACATCAAACTAAAAAGGTTCTGTATAGGAGCAGAAACAATCAACAAAATGAAAAGGTGATCTATGTTATGGGAGAAAATACTTAAAAATAATCTATCTGATAAGGGGCTAATACCCCAAATATGTAGGGACTCATACAACTTAATAGCAAAACCAAAACAAATCTGATTAAGAAATGGGGACAAGAGGGGTGCCTGGGTGGCTCAGGGGGTTAAAGTCTCTGCCTTTGGCTCAGGTGATGATCTCAGGGTCCTGGGATCGAGCCCCACATTGGGCTCTCTGCTCAGCAGGGAGCCTGCTTCCTCCTCTCTTTTTGCCTGCCTCTCTGCCTACTTGTGATCTCTCTCTCTCTATCTGTCAAATAAATAAATAAAATCTTAAAAAAAAAAAAAGGAATGGGTACAAGATTTAAAAATATATTTTTTCCAAAGAGGACATACAAATGGCCACAGGTACATGAAAAGATCCTTGACATCACTAAGCATCAGGTGACTGTAAATCAAAATCACGATGAGATATCACCTCCCATCTGTAAGAATGGCTGTCATCAAAAAGAGATAATAAATGTTACTGAGGTTGTAGAGAAAAGAGATCCATATGCACTGTAGTTGGGAGTGTAAATTGGTACATTCACTGTGGAAAAAACAATGGAAGCACCTCAAAAAATGAAAAATAGAACCCTCAAATGATCCAGCAATTCATCGCTGGTTATATAATCGAAAGAAATAAAATCACTGTCTTATAGCAGAAGCAGACTAAAGCCACTGTTTTGTGTGCTGATACTTTCACAGACTCATAAATATGTGAAAACTTACCAAGTTATATATTTCAAATGCATTCAGCTTATATCAATTAAACCTTAATGAAGATGTTAAAAATATAATGTTCTGTATTTTTATTACACATAATTTTCCAAACACCTTATTGTGAGATTAAACTGTTACTGGAGACATTTGGCAACTTCAGGAGAAGAAGGTAGAATAGGAACAAGAAAGAGATCAGAAGCATGTTGCCTGGTGTGAAATGCAGTTGTTACAAAACCCGGTTCTCCAATTTATATTGCGATTTGACTAAACAGTCTGAGCTGTTGTCTCCTGAGCCTTTAAACTAAAAGCTAGTGGTTTTAAAGATATTTCTCTTAGTGGAGAAAAGAATGTAGCTTTGAATCACTGGTGTACTCTTCAGGCCCTTGAACCAGAACCCAATAGAAAAGAGTAGTAAACATCTGAAAAATTACATTATAGAAATGGGGGAAAAATGACTTCAGAGTAGAAAAGTGGGTTCATTGCATTGCATAAAGACCTTTTCTTAGTTAGCCCTCCTAAGGAAAAGATTTTCCTTATCTTAAAGTCCTCCAACTTTTTATGGTTCCTAGTGTAGAGACACACAGCAAAGAGAATGGAAAGGGCCCTAGCTTGGGATTTCCACATTTCTGGGTTTCCTTGACAAAGTAATTTGGCCTAAATTATTGGTTACTATATACATGAAAAGAAGAAATTGCACTAGATGATCTCATCTGCAATTATCTCTTTTTTAAAAATAATTTATTATTTTTTATTAACATATATTATTTGCCCTAGGGTCCATGTCTGTGAATCATCAGGCTCACACATTTCACAGCACTTACCATAGCACATACCCTTCCCAATGTCCATAAACCAGCCACCCTATCCCTAAACCCCCTAACCCCCAGCCACCCTCAATTTGTTTTGTGAGTCTAAGAGTCACTTATGGTTTGTCTCCTTCCCCATCCCATCTTGTTTCATTTCCTTCCCCCACCACCC
>CM052813.1:27765989-27819594 GCA_028533885.1 Nasua narica
TAGCCTGGTGGTGGGTATCGAGAGGGGCACGTACTGCATGGAGCACTGGGTGTGGTGCATGAACAATCAATCTTGTAACACTGAAAAATTAAAATAAATTTGGGGAAAAAAAAATAAAAGGTGGTCAGATAGAAAAAAAAAAGATTATTTGTTCTTTGGGTGTTGAATTTGAGAAGTTCTTTATAGATTTTGGATACTAGCCCTTTATCTGATATGTCATTTGTGAATATCTTCTCCCATTCTGTCAGTTGTCTTTTGGTTTTGTTGACTGTTTCCTTTTCTGTGCAAAAGCTTTTGATCTGGATGAAGCCCTAATAGTTCATTTTTGCCCTTGATTCTTTTGCCTTTGGAGATGTTTGTAGGAAGAAGTTGCTGTGGCTGAGGTAGAAGAGGTTGCTGCCTGTGTTCTCCTCAAGAATTTTGATGGATTCCTGTCTCACATTGAGGTCTTTGATCCATTTTGAGTCTGTTTTTGTATGTGATGTAAGGAAATGGTCCAGTTTCATTCTTATGCATGGGACTGTCCAATTTTCCCAACACCATTTGTTGAAGAAACTTGCAATTATCTCTTTTAATTATCAGTAATCCAATGGTAGAATGAGTTAGGGACTTGGAGGTGTTGTAATAAGCCCATACCAAGCTTCATTAATAAGTGCTCAACAGAGCCCTGCTCTCCTTCTTCTTGCTTCACTCTAGTTTCTCAAGACCGCTTATGCAGTGCTATCCTCATGTTGTTTACATTTTCACATGCAGACCAATTTTGGAAAGTAAAATAAAACTGGATTAGTTTTATGTCCAGTGTATTTAATGAGAATTCTCCCTTTTAATCATTATAAGCTATGATAGACAGAATTAACATGATTCTCATACTGGAGGAATTGTTTATGCCCATGACAGAATAGATTATTTCAGTCTTCTTTGAACATCTGAAATCATTTTCTTGAGGTGAAATAAAGGGTATTCCTGGAGGATTAACAGTACTGGTTTCAGGATACACTAGTTGTAAAGCTGAGAAAGTAAATCTGAAGACTGGTTTTCAGAGGGAAAATCTTGTTTTCCTTCCCTGACCCCACCATAAGAATATTTCACTCTGAGAGCTCAGACCAATATCCCAGCATTCTGTATCCAATAGTTTGAAGGAAAACGATAGAGCTCAGGAAGATTCCAAATAAGGATGGTGAGTCAAATTTTGAAAAGCACTTAGAAAGAAAGAAAGAAAGAAAGAAAGAAAGAAAGAAAGAAAGAAAGAAGAAAGAAAGAAAGAAAGAAAGAAAGAAAGAAAGAAAGAAAGAAAGAAAGAAAGAAAGAAAGAAAGAAAGAAATGGGTTATCCCAGATAGGAGTGCATGAGAGTTCTCTTCGTTTTGTTGACTGTTTCCTTTGTCGTGCAGAAGCTTTTTATCTTGATGAAGTCCCAAAAGTTCATTTTTGCTTTTGTTTCCCTTGCCTCTGGAGATGTGTCTTGAAAGAAGTTGCTGTGGCTGATGTGTAAGAATTTATTGCCTATGTTCTCCTCTAGGATTTTGATGGATTCCTGTCTCACATTGAGGTTTTTTATCCACTTAGAGTTTATCTTTGTGTATTGTGTAAGAGAATAGTCTAGTTTCATTCTTCTGTATACAGCTGTCCAATTTTCCCACACCATTTATTGAAGAGAATTGCACGATTGGGTATTTACCCCAAAGATAGAGATGTAGTGAAATGAAGGGCCATATGCACCCCAATATTCATGGCAGCATTATCCACAAGAGTCAAACTCTAGAAGGAGCCAAGATGCCCTTCAACAGACAAATGGATAAAGAAGATGTGGTCCACATATACAATGGAATATTACTCAGCCATCAGAAAGGATGAATACCCAACATTTGCATGAACATGGATGGAACTAGAGGTTATGCTAACTGAAATAAGTCAAACAGAGAAAGACAATTATCATATGGTTTCACTTATTTGTGGAACATAAGGCATAGCATGAGGGACATTAGGAGAAGGAAGGGAAAAATGAAGGGGGGGTGGGGAATCAGAGGCAGGTGAACCATGAGAAACTATGGACTCTGGGAATCAAACTGAGAGTTTTAGAGGGGAGGAGGTTGGAAGGATGGATTAGCTTGGTGATGGGTATTAAGGAGGGCACAGATTGCATGGAGCACTGGGTATTATAAGCAAACAATGAATCATGGAACACAACATTAAAAAAAAAAACCAATTTTAAGTATAAAAAAAAGGAGTGCATGAGAGGTGAATGGAGTGGATTATCTTTTTTTTTTTTTTTCCAGTGGACTGGGTTGTTTATTCTATACAGAGCCAGTGTGTGTTGTTGGAAATGAGGAGTCCACCCTTGCCCCTCCACTTTGCTTCTTCAGCCTGGCAACAGTGAAGTGGAAGAGGGGTCTTTCCAGAGCTCACGACTAAACAGTCTGCTTGCCTGGCACAAGCAGTGTTTAATAAGGCAACATTGCTGGGATTGACTGTACTTCTGTCACAATGCTGGCCTTTTATTCTGGATATTATCAGGCTCAGTCTTTTGTTCATGTACCAAATCCTCTGACACCTATTGATATAAATGACCCTACTTTTTTGGAGCTATTCATCATTTTCATAAATAGAACAGCTCTTCATCTTATGGCAGATATTTCCTTCCTGTTCTTACTTAGAATGGGAGATGGACAGTTTCTAATAACTGCAGCTATGCAGTACCATCATATGTAGTAATATGCAATTAAGAGACCCAACTTTCAAAATTGTATGAGATAAGACATTGAAAGATCAATTGCCATCTAAAAATTCACTTCTAGACAGACTGCCAAACACAGGTAAGACAGCACTAGCACAGCAACGGTAACCAGAATATGAACAAATTCAAGTAACATTTCAATTCTCAGCTTTCTCTCTCATGAGGAAATTTCCTGTGCATGCACATGCACACACACATGTGCGTGTGCATATGTATTTTTAGATAGGAAGGACTGATTAACATGTGAATACTCTGTGTAAATGAGCATAGTCTCTCAAGAGTATTTACTCATTAAATTGTCTCAACTTGTTAGAAGTGCTGCAGTTCTCTGTGGTGTGTATATAGCTGAACAGTAGCATATGGCTTGCTGACTTCAGAACCATTGCGTGACACAATTCTGGTGGGCAGAGTTACATTATATTTTGAATGAATCGTGTTCCCTGCATTTGTGTTGCAGCTCTGGCTATCTTGATTCCCACAGCCATTCTGATGTTCTGGTTTTCAAAAGCAGACCTTGTTATAGAAACCTCTGTATAACTGCTTCTGTGTCATACTAGAAATATCTCCAAAGTCTGCTTTTCTAGCTATGTTTTTAGCTACAACTGTGCCTGAGCAGTGATCCCTTCTTCCCCAATGTCTACTATAGTGCATTGTTGTCTTCTGAAACAGTGTATTGAACCACCAACTCTACTTCTAATTAGCATCTCTGGGGTTTTTTTTTCCCTGTAACCCTGAAGTGGGAGGTAACTTTGCAATTAAATCCTAGCTGTGTCCATTACTAACTATGAGGTCATAAACTCTCCAGTGTCAGTTTTTCCTTCTGTGCAATGGAAATAATCATATGAACTTCCTAAGATTAGGAGATTAAGCAGGATGCTGTGTGGCTCTGTAACCTGTCAATTACTTTTCTCAGAATTTTCTTCCTTGTCTGTTTCTGGATAGGGAAGACCACAAGAAAGATGATTGAGCTTTGTAGGATGGAAGAGAAGTAATAGTATAATTTAAATCATTTTATAGCTCAAAGATATTTTTGCTTATCTACTATCTCTTTGCCCAGCTCTATAAGTGTTCCCTTCCCCTGGGTCCTCCTTCAGTTTCTCAGATTCTTGATCTAGGTCATATAGTCAGCTCTGTGCTGAAAAGCTCAAGATTCCGGAGGACACCCTTATCATCAAGATCAGAGGCAATAGCAATGGACAATTTCCAGTCTATTTTCGTGGGCTTTAACCTGTTTTGTGCCTTCTAGCTTGTCCATGCTCTCCACTTTACTTCTATTTTCTGCTCTTTACTTTCCGTGGACTTCAATTTCAGCATAAGATCCAAAAACAACAGCTTTATAGGGACGGTTTAATCAGCTCCTACAGCTACATAATGCAAACTTCTATTATACACACACACACACACACACACACACACACACACACACACACACACACACAGTTATATCTTTTAGTGATTTTGTTTCCCTGGTTGAAACTTTGCTGACACAGATACAATACATATAGTGAAAAGTGCCAGGATTATGGAAGGCACGCAAGAATGGTAGATGGATGGATGGATGGATGAATGGATGGATGGATGGATGACACAGGCTTACTGGCTTGGATGAAGATGGAGAAACCAAGGTAGAAAAGAATGTACTTTTATTGAGCACCTACTACACAACAGAAACTATAATATGTGCTAAGGATAAAGTTGTGTAAAGGTCAGACTAGGTCCTTGTTTTTATAACAACTGTACTTGAGTGGCTTTGTTTATCTTTGTTGATATCTTGCTTAAATTCCTAATGATGATCATTTAAAGACTATGTGGCACATACATAACATTAAGATTATTAGAGAAGGCAAATGAAATACGAGTGACTTTCTTTTCTTTTCCTATACCTAGGCATCATATCTGTTTACAATGTATTTTCAGTAAATGTTTAATGAATAAAGGAAGTCTAGGGCAGTTCCGATTCTCACAGGCACCAAAGGAGACTGGGCATTCATTCCTTTAGACCAGATTGGGTGCTGAGAAGAAGGATGCTAACTACACTAATCAGATTTTCTATTCTCTTGTTGGTAATCCCTTCCACAAGGAATATTTTGATGAAACAGGCAACTCTAGTTAAGGGTCTGGCTCTTTTGTTGACATAATCTTTGAGTAGATAGGCCATTTCCCTGCTGTAAGCTGGTTTGTGATCTCTTTAGAGAATGACATTGACTTAGCAACATATTGTATGTCTTTAATGTATAGGATGTCCAGAGGAAAATATACATTGTAACTAAGGCTATGGTAAAATTACTGCTTAACAGGGATTATGCTAAAAATATGTAGCAAAACTATGGCATGAACAGCAAGTATTAAAAGCTGTCAGGAGTCCTGAGGGTTCATACTTTGTCAGGTCTTAATCTTTTAGGTTCTGGGTTACAGGCAGATTCAAGAGGTCCTGAGGAAAATCAGGTTGGTTGGACACTTGGATTGATCCTGGGGAAGATTCAGCAGCTCAAAATGGAAGCATGTTAATGTTACTAACTGATACAGATGAACTAATGCCCAGCAGCTAAACTGGTGCTCATTTTTTTTTTTTTTCCACTCTAGGGATGTAATTCTGGCTGCTGCCAGAATGGTCTCATAAAGTCTGTATTTGTAGCAAGCACCCAATGATTTTATAACTTAGGACCTTTCAAAGCTACCCAGAGATTTGTTGAAAATCACTGATCCCACAATTTGCAATGCTATAAGTCAAATATAACAGAGTCGTAGTTTAATATAGGCATCGTGTCAAGAAAATTGTCTCTCTTTTAGTCTAAATTTCTTCTCCTTGGGTTTGGATTCCATTGATATTTTTCTGGATCTCATTGTTTCACACCAGTGTGCTCCAGAGTGTATATGCTTGGTTCTCATCTGTCTCTCTGTCTCTAGTTCTCTCTTTTTCTCTCTCAACCTCTCTCCCTCTCCTCACTTTCTACCTTATGTAAACTCTTGAAACTATTCAGCTTACGGTTCCTGATAGAAGCAATTCTTTGACGGATTTGCAAAGTATCACCCCTCAGAAGAAGTTGGGAAATGTGCAGAGATTACAAGGGCTCCATATGCAGGTCTCTGGGGTTCTTTCTTTTTCTATCTCCTTCCTCTTCAGTATTCTGCTCCTCAAATTCCAACCCCCTTGGCCTTCACTACCTCTGATCTCTTCCTAACTTGGTAAGATGGGTATACTCTGCCTATATTATCCCTCCTTGATCCACATCTGCAAGATGCCTCCAGGTGGAAATCCAATGACTTTGTAGGGTTTTTTTTCCCTTCTCTCAGCAACCAGTCTGAGGCTGCATGTGGTCTAATGTCTGAAAGCTTTTGTTTCATGTGTTTTGTTGTGTTTTCTAGTTCTTTTCTGGTGAGATAGTGGGTCAAGTCTGGTACTAATAACTGAATGAAGTAGAAGCAGAAGCTCTGTCTTCTTTTTTGAATCAGGAGTACTCCATATTGCCATCTTCTTAATCTGGGTGCTCTCCATGGGTGTGCATATATCCTTTCCAACATACTATGGCAAAGGACAGTGTGATTTAAACTCCCTTTAGAGGAAAGAATCACTTCCTAATTAAAGTTCAAATTGAAAACTGCTTCCCTACTTTGGGAAGAAATACGAATGCTGTGATACTTTGACTTCCTGTAGATAAATATTATCAGACTGTCTCCTTTTTCCTGGCTGCAACAGCCCAGAGAGTATGCATGCTCATTCTTTAACATTTTCATGCTCCATTCCACGTAAGCTGCATGTCTTTTCATGTGTGCCCTATTAGTACATAGGATTCAACATAGAAACCCTTCTATCTGAAGAGGATGGTGTCTGGAGGCCTCTTGCTTTGCTCTAGGAAGGACTGTAAGAATAACAGTGACTCACTGTTATTGACTCACTTTTAATGACTCACTTTTGTATATCACTACACAGACTCTAAAGACTTTCACGTTATTATTTCACTGCATCCTCACAAGTGTTCTCTGAGGTAGGTAAGGCAAGTAATTTAAAACTTTAATTCTAAAGTAATTGGAATGGTAAATTCCAAATTTACCAAAGAGGAACTAACAGTGAAAAATTCCAAAATTCTGATTCAAGTGGTTTCACAATTTTATCCTGAGTCCCTTTGGTGTCATTTGTCATGAGTACAGCTTAAATGATAAGTGCTTAAATTATTGTAAATTAATAAAAAGTAGTAGAAATCCAATTTTTTAATTTTAACTGTCTTAATTTTTAAACTTTTAAAGAAGTAGCCTAGGTTAATTCCAAAGTGTATTGTAAATGCATTTTATTCTTTGTGATTCAGTTAACCATGCCTATGGGGAGCTAGGCTTTTCAGGATTTGAAATAAATCAAGCACCACCAGGTGGTAGTTTCAACAAATTGCCAGTATAGCCTCTGGATGGAAATGAATAACTCCACTGTGCCAACCTTAAAAGCATTGTTGGTTATAGCCGATGATCATAATGGCCAGCTTTGTTGTAGATGTAAAAAAACAAGGAATGAGGTGGGTCTTTTAGGAAACTCTGAGTAAAATCATATAGGAGATAACATTGTACTCCTTACCAAGATCTCATGCTTTTTCTTTCTTAATTATTCCCTAACTTCTTAATTTAGGAGACCGACACTTTGGGGAAAACATTTAAAAAACCAATTAATTCAAAATTTACTGAGTATTCATCACATGTCAAACTCCATGTGTACCACGGATATATGAGTTGAAAAAGCAGACCTTTGGGGAGACAGGTTCCAGCTCTCAGTGAAGAGACAAAAAACTCACTCTTATCCTGCTGTGAATGAGATTTTGCCACTTAGAGGTGATGGAGCTATTTGCAAAAGGAAATGTCTCAGGGTTCCTTAAGAAGGATGTAATCCTTGGAGTCTGTGGACAGGGACACTGTGTCTTCTTGTGAATTCCATGTTTATGAAAGGAGAGCTTTGAGTGCCCTTGGTGGCTAAGAATGAATGCTGGCTAAAAGAAAACATCAAGATGAACAACCTGTCTGTCTCTCCTCGTGGGAGGGAAATATGCCAATATTTCAGAGGATAATAGATACTCCAATGTGAATGGAAGATTCTGATTTAATAATGATAATGACAACAATAATAACATTAATATTAGCTATTGATGATGTTATATCTAATATAAGCCAAATATTGTGTCATATATAATCAAATAGACACTGGGAAACCATTATTATGCAGTTTTACAAATAATAATTCTGAGGCATTTGAAGTTTAAGTTACTTTCCCTGAGTCACAGACCTAGTGATTTTGAGCCCATGTCTATTTGATCCAAAGTCTCTACATTGACCCTCAGCCAGTAATATTATGTAATATTCAGTGACTTTGTGCCTCCTCAGTGATGATATTTTAGTTGATACTGTCTTTTACTGAAAGTGTCTTTTGGTACACTCAAATCAGTGTGCTTAGAATTAATGTAAATGTGCAGAGTTGTCTAGAGTAGAGAGTGTTCCCCTTTCTAAGGGGCTTTTGTCAAAAAATAAAAATAAAAAAGTAGGTAATTCTCAAGAAGCAACATTGGTGGGACGCCTGGGTGGCTCAGTTGGTTGAACAACTGCCTTTGGCTCGGGTCATGATCCCGGCATCTTGGGATCGAGTCCCGCATTGGGCTCCTTGCTCCGTGGGGAGCCTGCTCCTCTCTCTGCCTCTGCCTGCCTCTCTGCCTGCTTGTGTTCTCTCTCTGTTAAATGATTAAATGGAATCTTTAAAAAAAAAAAAAAGAAGCAACTTTGGCTGTTTATGTCAAAAGCAGAAGTGAATAAATGTTAGTTTGCAGTAAAATGGAGTAAAAGGAAGAGGTGAGGAACAAGAGATAGTAGTGGGAGAAAAGAATGATTATTAACACTATTTGTATCTTCCCTGTGCCCTTCCTCATGCTGTGTGGCTAGACCTGGTCCTGAATAAGTAGTTTCAAGCACTGGTTAGTATCTTGCCTTGCTCAGTAAATGTGTTCAATGGACAGGGGAAAATGATTATTTTCCATTGCACTGTTATTAGAAAGTGAAGTCCCCATATAACAGAAGCAATTTTTTGGTTCTGTTTAGCTGCAGTTTTCTACCTTGTGAAAAAATAAAGGCTGTGCAAAATATAAACCTAGAGTATGACAATTTCAAGCTTTAAACCTTCAAGGAAAATTTCACATTTTTTCTATTTAAGGGGATCTGACTATATATGTATATGAATAAATACATATATGGGGAGATTAAGGGAAGTTAGGGAATTAGATGGGAAATTAAAGAAATCTAATTTCCTAATTTCTTTATTCTGCCTCGGGGTATAGGCACCAGACGCACATACATACACAGTCACAGCTTTAATTTATCTCAGGACAATGAAAGGTGGCTGATTCAGTTCACTTTACAGAAAGGTTAGAAAAATCTCTTTAGATCCCTATCATTCTTACCCATCTGCAGCTCTTTCCCAGACCTTGTCTTATTCATTCATGCCATAGCAATGATGCATTGGGAGGTGCTGACCCTTAGGAGCTTGGGGAAGTAAAGCACGAGCTCAGGCCTTGTATTGTAGCTCAAGTTAAGGTTAGTATTTGTGCATAGGCTGATTTTATTTATGCTTCAGGCCTCCAGGCCTGTGCTCATTTGTGTGGCAAATGATAGCAATTTCCTTCAAGGAGAATCTAACCTGAAGGGATTGTACTCTTGTAAAAGTCTAAGTCAGACTTAAGGGAAGTAATGGGAAGGAAAGTGGCCTAGGGAATGAATGGCAAAAGGAGAGATTGATGTCCACCTGGCTGGAGGGTGAGTCATATCTAATTTATTCTTGCATTCTTACTTATCTTACAACAAATATTTAGCATTACAGGATATGGGAGTTAGAATGCTCCCCACCTTCAAGGCATTACAGCCTAATAGGGGAGATGAACTTGCAAAAAACCATTTAGGTATCATAACATGATTGCTGTATGTGGGAATAGGCAAAAATGTATACAGCATACAGGGAAGGAACCATCCATCCATCCTCTTTTGCCAAAACCTTTGACATGCATTTCCATGAGTATTTCCTCTTCCTTTCCATGTGTAATTTACCGCATCCTGTCATTCCTAACTTTTTACTGTTTCACAAACTCATTTAATTCCTTCTATTCCCACAACGGTATCTTAGGAAGCCCCCATCTCCTACCTAGATACTTTCAGCAGGTTCCTTACAAGTCTCCCTGCCTTTCATTGCCTGGCACATGTCTTTCTCCGTATTTAATCCTTCAATGGTTCTTCATCGACTTCAGGAAGATGTCCAAGGAAACACTGGCTAGGATCACTTCCTAAGTTGTCTTTCATTAATCACACCAAAGTTTATTGACCACCTACTATGTGCCAGAGTTCTCTGTAGTGCTAGCAATGGTTGTAGCATCTGCGAAGATATTCACCAAATAAAGCTCAGTTACTGGATCTATTAAATAAGTTTAGAACCCTTTCTTCTAACAACCCAATAGGTTTGTTGGAAGAATAAAATGAGGCATCGGTGAGAAAGCTCTAAAATCATGGAAGTATATAGATAAGGGTTTTCTATAGCATATATTAGGATGTTAGAAAATCTTATGGAAGGATTTCCTCCCTGGTACAGAAAAGGAGAATCTAATGCCTTTAAAATAACTTGTGTTTCTAGTAGTTATTTCTAAGGCAGCTTACTGTAGTGATTAGGGAGACCTGGGTTTAATTACTGGTTTGCTATTTATTAGCCCTATAACCTTGAGCAAGTTCTCTCACTTCCCTAAGCCTGAGTTTCTGCATCTGTAAAACTGCAATTATTATAATATCCACAGTCTATTGTGGGGATGAAATGAGAACATGTAGGGAAAGAATTTACCTCAGTGCCTGGCATGTAATAAATGATCAATAAATGTCAACTACTCTTATTTCCTTTTCGGAAACAAAGACATTTCAAGGGTCCAAGGCACAGTCAAGAGTGTGAAAGGTGTTTCTGTAATCATGTGAATTTACTGTGCTTATTTTCATTAGTAGATCTTTGGCTGTTTTCCCTTCCTTTTCTCTCCAGTATTCTCTAACTCCAAAATCCTTCATTTCTGTTAAAAATATTCTAAGATTTTACATACTGAGACTCTGAAGTGGAGGGAACTCATTTCAGAGAGGGGAAAAAAAAAGTCCATTTGTGAAAATCGAATCTGCACAGAGCAAGTAGGCCAAGCAGAGGGCTGTTAACTGAGCAGTTCACACGCAGGCTAGACCCAGGTTAGGCTCTCAAAACAAGCTCTGCTGTTTGAATAAATGCTACAGGGCAAAAGTTTGCAACTTGTAAAGCACAAGCCCCTTTCTCATGGAAGACACATGAAAAATGCTGACTTCTTGGTCATAGAAAGCATTCTATTTGGTTTGAAATATATATATATATATATATATATATATGTATGTATATATTTCTGCCTCTTGGGCCTTATCAAAAAGACCATATTAAAAAAAAAAAGGTTTAACTTTTCTCAATCCAGATTGGGGCTGTGTTTAAGTTAATGGTGCCCAGGGAAAGATGTATGGCTGATCCTATTTTGAAAGTGTTCTCTAAAGACTGTTTGGAAACTCCTGCCTGATGACAGACCAAGAGACAAATATGCTGAGATCATTCAAGCAAAAGGAAAGATACTTTATTTACCTTACTAATAAATCCTTCCTACTGCATTTATGTTCCTTTTATTTAGGTGGACACCATGAGATCTCAAAAGGGGAGTGTATGTATGGCATCACTGACCATGTCCATCTGGGAGATACCGGAGCAGTATGTCTGAGGCCTAAATGAACCCAGAGGATTCTCAATTCAATATGACCTACCATAGCCTTTCTGTTTCCCTCAACCATTTTATTTCTTTACCTAGTTAAAAGAAACACATTGCCCAACTAATACAGAGCAAACACCCAATGGATATATTAGCTTTCTTCCTTCTTTCCTCTTACCCCTTTCTTTCCTCATCCATCCCTCTGTTGTTTCTTGTGTTTCTCAATGGCTTTTTTATTCTCTTCCAGGTCTTTTCTTCCTGTTCTCAGCCAGTTTTATTCTTCTCTGGCTGTATTTATCCTTCCTTTTCTTCCCTACCTTTTTCTTACCCCACTTACAGGCATTCATTGAGGGTGGAGGATCTTTTTCTAAAGATTTTCTAAAAATCCTTTTAAAGATTAAACAGTTGGCCCTCATTTTCCAGGCTGTATCTGTCCAGCATCAGAGAATATTGGTCCTTTCTACTGTTTACTGACTTTGAAGAATATTGGTCATAGTTTTAGGGTGATTCTGATTATAATTACATCTTACTTTTTTGTTCATTTTGCTTCTTGTTCATAAATTCATTCTCATTTGTTTTATTTTTTTTTGCATTGTGAGAATCCAGAGACATTATTAAATGTTTATAGATTGTAGCAGTCTTTCAGATCTGATGTGATTGGTGTTGTTCAGACCATAAGACCCGACAAACTGCTAATAATGCAGTTCAGTTGCACAAATTGACTAGCTCCTTTGTGCCAAGTACTGTATACTCAGAGACAAAGAAGCAGGCTTTGCCTCTTAGGAGCTTTCAGTCTGTCACAAACTACTTCAATGCAAAGTGCTAAGTGTTAAATCACTTGTATCAACAGAGTACTACCAGAACATAAAGGAATGATTGATTTTTTTTTTTAATGGGGAATGAGTGTTATGGAGGATAAAGGGCTTTAAAGAATGAACAGGATTTCTAAATATTGTGATGGGAGCAGCACTTATGCAGAGGGAACCGCTTGTACAAAGGAATAAAATCGTAAAATACATAGTATATTTCTGCCATTAGTTAGTAGACCAGTGCAAAAACAGTGAGTAATTGCCAATAGGAGATGTGAAAGATGAAACCAAGATATTTTGCTGTAATGATTGTGAAGGTTCTAGGTGATAGAATTTAGACTTCGTTATAGACAATATGTCGTAGGGCTATTCCAGTGAGATCCCTACAGAGGGGTCTGAATCATATATCAGCCCATGTTATAACAATTTGCCTTCTTATAATAATGAGTAGTATTATACTTTGACTGTTTTTCCTAAGTGAGACTGTCAAACTGTTTTGTGTTTGTTCATGTAAGATATCTGCATTTTTTTTTTTTTTTTTTGCCCTGGGGAGAATAAGAACATCTGCAAATCCTCTTCTCTTAGGGGATTTTGGTCCCTGCTAGAGACCAGTAAGACTTAGCCCCAGGGACCAGTTCTGGTCATAAACTCCATGTTATACAATATCTGATCTATGCTAGCTTGCAAGTGTTCAGGGGAAATACAGACACTTGAATATTTTCACCTTCAGGCAAAAGGCTGAAAGCAATTTGGGGAATATTTCACTGTACATCAGTCATTGGATTTAATAAGAAATAAAAATGTTTGGGTAAATCCGTTGCCTGGTTACTATTCCTTGATATCCTGGTATTACCATTTCATTACAATGAAAAGAATCACAATTTGGGTCTAGTCCAAAAAGTACACTCTTTCCAGTTTGGGAAGATTGCCAAAACCATTCCTGGACATTGAATTAGAGGGAGGCTTAGAAGAGGACCTGGCTAAAGGTAGGATGCTTAGTAAAATGCTGGGACTCTGTTCAAAGTAAGGGATGGATGGAGGGCATACGAGGAGGAATAGAGGGATTTCAGAAATATTTTAGGGGATCAAATTGATAAGTTAGGCATTCACTAGAAATGGGGGTTGAAGGAGAAAGAAGATTCAGAGAAAATAAAGAATTGCAGATTTTGAGAATACATCAATACTGTTATTCAATAGTATGGAGAATTTAGGAGGGAGAAAAAGTAGTAGGTGGAGAAGACCTCATCTGGTTTGGAGCATGTTGTGAATGGGAGATCTGGGGTGTAACCCAACAGATATGTTTAACAGACAAATGGAAATTTGCATCTAGCACTCAGAAGAGAGGTTAGACATGGAGAGAGAAAGATTTTAGAGCAATTATTACCCAGACAATAAAGTGGAATAATAATACATACAGAATTGGGATTCTTGAATCAGGCCTTGAGTCAGTAATTAGCTGTCTGGGTGAAATTAGACAGGCTGACAGTTGACCTTTCTAGACTTCATTGCCTTTTTTTCCCCGCAGTCTCCAAGTTCCCTTCTGGAAAATGTTGAATAGGCTGGCAGGTGGAATCCTCTCCTGGTTTTGTGTCCTGCCTCATGATTTGTGTGATGAGCTCAAGGAAGATAGGGACCAGGAAACCGAGGATGAAGTTTGTAGGCTGACTTCTTTGTGACAGTTCTGATGGATCTTGCTGTTTGGAAAACTTTATCACACTGGAAAATCACTTCAATCTTCATTCCTAAAATTATATGTTTCAAGAAAAGGAAGAAATAAAATATATAAAATAAAAAACAACATCTACCCCCAAACTGCAGTTCATATTTACAAAATAGTGCCAGTTCCTTTGGTTAAATATTAAGTGTGTGGGGATTAAAAGGTTGGTCATTCTCAAGTGTTTGACCTAGTGGAGTTATAAAAACAAAAACAATATAAAACACTGAATTCCTTACTTAACATCTGGCTTTAGTGACTGTCAATCTCCAGTTCCCCAAGGAGAGCTTTATTTTTTACTAGAAACAAACCTCTGCAGTTGGTTGGTGCAGATTGTGTGATTGATGCCTCTGCTCTCCACTCAGCTGCTGCTGAGATTAGATGGACCCAATGCAGAGCTCACTTAATGCTAGGCAAACTTCATGAATTATTAGAGATGCAACCTCTGCCACTTATTAGTGAAAGAAGCAGCAAATTGGTAAAATGGTGGGAGAAGTATCATCGAACTGTATGTCACTAGAGAAGCAAATCCTAAGACAGCCTCTACAAAATACATATATATATATATATATATATATATATATATATATATGAAGAAATAGGTAAGAGGGAGAGAAAATGCTATTTGAAATCCAACTTCTATCTAAAGGAAATGAATCTGGTCCACACTTTTGCTGCTAAAAGAATAGATGATCTATGTACCTTGGAAGGTTTGAGATTTATAAAGAGAGACCTAAATGGACAGATTGTCAGTGAATTGGTAGTTCTCAATCCTGGTACATGAGCATCACCTGGAGTGCTTTATAAGCTTGATAAGGCCCAGGTCTTGCTTAGCAATGCTGACATTTTGATTTTATATGTGTGGGTGGAGTTGGAGTGGTTTCAGAAAGGCAACCAGAACAGGAATATTCCAATTTTATTCGAAATAAGGGTTTTCTGGGGGTGTTTGTTTAGAAAGGAGATTCCTGCATTGTATGCACACTTAAATTTAGTAAAGGAGACGTGCAAGGATGCACATTTTAAAAAACATCCAGGTCATTCTGATGCAGATGTTTCAGGAATGACACATGACTAACACTGGGATTATGAATCTTGTTTAGAGTTGGGGACATCCTAGGATGCAGAAGGGGAAGGAAGAGCAAGATAGATGGTAAGTGGGTTGCAACATGAGATAGTGTAATAAGGGAATTATTGTCCTTGTGGTAGTATGAACAATAAACCATTTTAGATGCAAGGTGTTTGATCAAATACTACCAATAAAAATAATTATAGCTAACATTTCTTGCATGTTTGAGAAAACATCAGGCACTATTCAAAACACTTTGCATACCTTAACTCATGTAATCCTTATTACGATTTTATGATCATAAAGTAAGTACACTCATTTCTCTCTGTTTTACAGGTGAGGAAATTGAGATACAGAAAAGTTAAGTATTTGCTCAAAGTCACAGGAGAAAATGGCTTTGTGACTTTCTCTGAAAGGAGTCAGAATGAAGAACCCAAGAAGTCTGACTCCAGAGCCTATGCTTTAAATCATTCCACTATATGGCTCTCTGTTGGAGTGTGTGGTGGTTAATTTTATGCATCAACTTGGTTAGGCCCAGATATTTGGTCAAAAATTAGCCTGGATGTTGCTGAGAAGGTACTTTCAAGATGAGATTAACATTTAAATCAGTAAACTTTGAATAAAGCAGATTATCCTCCATAATGTGGATGGATCTCATCCAATCAGATGAAGGTCTTAAGAGAAAAAGACTGACTTCTCCAATTTTATAGAAGTCTCCCCACCAGTGCCTATTCATAATTTGAGTCATCTTAAATGCCCTGTGGTGAGTGAAGGAAATGCAAAACTAGAAAAATGGAGTTCCTCACAGAATGGGAAGAACCAAGCAGCCATCTTGGGATTCCAATAGCTCTACTTTCCCCCCCTAGGTATTTTAAGGGTTGTCTTAGGTCCATCATCCTAGGAAAACTATATTTGTCCCTAGAGGCCTCAAACCTCCTCCCCTGGACCCCTTTGAACACCTGCAACTGGACTTTATTCAATTGCCACTTAGTAGGGGTTATCAATATGTTCTTGTTTTATATGTGTGTATTCTGGATAGATTGAAACCTTCCCCTACCACAAGACTGATGATCTTATTGAGCTAGATGGGAAAATGCTGAATTCATGAATCATTTAATAAAGCCAATTAGATCTTTAAAAGGAATTAAAAAAAAAAAAAAGACTGACCTCTCCAGAGAAAGAGGAAATTCTGCCAGCAGATTTTGGACTTTCCAGCCTCCACAACTTCATGAGTCAATTCATTAAAATCAATCAATCAATCTTTCCCTCCACCCCCCCACATCTGTCTCTTGAGTCTGGAGAACTTGGATTACTAAAGAATGATAACCTACCTTGGTAACCCACAAAATTCAACAAAATTCAACTCCAAAGGTACAAATATATTGTTAGAGCTAAAAATCAAAGCTGTGGATGACTTTGGGAATGCAATACCCTTATACTTTTCCATCTTCAGAAATGTAAAGAAATCCTAAAGAGAACATACTTCCCACAAAGCATGAAATGGGAGTTCAAGCTAAAACTACCTAAATTTTAAGAGGACAAAGTAATGGCATCTAATAGCTAATTACACCAAAACTACCACCACCTACAACTCTTTTTCTTTTTTTTTAATTTTTTTTAACGATTTTATTTATTTATTTATTTATTAGGAGAGAGAGTGAGAGAGAGCATGAGAGGGGAGAAGGTTAGAGTGAGAAGCGGACTCCCCATGGAGCTGGGAGCCCTATGTGGGACTCGATCCCAGGACTCTGGGATCATGACCTGAGCCGAAGGCAGTTGCTCAACCAACTGAGCCACCCAGGCACCCTACAACTCTTTTTCTTAATCTAAATTTTTTTTTTATTCATCTGTATAAGCCTGTCTTCTGAAGTTGTGCTTGGTAAAAAAATTCATGTAATTAAAGGTCCAAGTTATCAGAAATTGTACTAATGCTGCTTTTAATATGTACA
Organism: Nasua narica; assembly: GCA_028533885.1. Classification (NCBI taxonomy): domain Eukaryota; kingdom Metazoa; phylum Chordata; class Mammalia; order Carnivora; family Procyonidae; genus Nasua; species Nasua narica. The sequence goes on from CM052813.1 coordinate 27,783,023, forward strand.
GAAGAGATTATAAGAATAAGATCTATACAGATATAAATATAGGTGTATTCATCTAGAGTTACATGATCAGGTGCAAGGATTACTTGAAAGTCATTCCTTGGAATGATCTCTATAACTCTTTTATCCTTGTTAATAAATATTACATTTTTTTACCTTGTCATGTCATGGATGTCCTTTTCAAACACACAGCACATTTTCACAAAGTGCTTCCTCAAGTCACTCTTAGCCACAGGTAGAAGTGATGTTAATATCGTCCGGGAAGAAATCATGGTCTTTTTATTTTTTTAAAGATTTTATTTATTTATTTGACAGAGAGAGAGCACAAGTAGGCAGAGAGGCAGGCAGAGAGAGAGGGTGAAACAGGCTCCCTGCTGAGCAGAGAGCCCCATGCAGGGCTCGATCCCAGGACCCTGAGATCATACCTAAGCCCAAGGCAGAGGCTTAACCCTCTGAGCCACCCAGGCACCCCAGAAACCCTGGTCTTAAATGGGAAAGGAGATGACATAAAAAAATTTCATGGTAACATGTGATAAAAGTTACAAAAAAACAATGAAAAAATGCCATGGAAGGCAAAGAAGCTAGTAGTCAGAAGATCTTATAGAAGAGATGACTTTGTAAACTGAATTTTAAAAGATGGAGAACAGTTTTCTAGGTAAAGAAAGAGGGCCAAGGGATGGTGAAAGCGTGGATGGTGAGATCACCTGCATTCAAGAGCATTTATGAGTTCAAAATGGGCAGGACTGGGCAGATTTTTGATGTGGGTTGTGAGTAAAAGGGGAGTGATCAGAAGGAAATCTATAGAGAAACTTTTTTTTTTTTTTTGGTCAAATGCTGATTTTAAATGCAGGTAAGCTTATGTAGTTAAGACAGTAGAGAGACCATCTATTTAAGGGGGGGCCGAATTTGGCTATTTAAAGGTCCTTCCAATTCTAAAATCCCATGCCTCTGAACTAGAAGTTCAGAACTGTCTCTGAACTCTGAAGTTCTAGAACTAGAAGTCTAATGAAATGAACAAAGTTAATGATTTAAGATAGGCTGAACAAAATATATGAAAAGAGTTAATTTGTTTTCCTCGTCAGTAACATCGAATATGTCCTGACCAAAGGGAAATTCTGGAAGTGGGAAAAAGTTATATCAATGATTTCAGTTAAGTTAGGAGGGAAGAACACAAGCATTTATGACAGCTTTCTTTCAAAATGACCATAATCAAATAAAAAATTAAACCCATGAAGACCAAGATAGCAGAGGGAAGGATGGTAGAAGAGAAATGGCAACAAAGTTTTGGGGATGAGAACCAGATCAACCAGTGGTAACTGACCAAGCCAAGTAAAGAAAGCAGAAACTGAAGCCCACAGAGTGAAAAGTGAACAAGAAAGGAGACAGTTTGTGTCCATAGAACTATGGAAATGCTCAGAAAGAAGAGAGACTCGAAACCTCTGGAGGCTGGATTGAGCAGTAGGGCTGAAACTAGGATTGCTTAAAAGTCTGGTGGAAGAATGGTTGGAATCCCGAATACACTTTTCTGCTCTTGGTAGTAGGGATTTGTACTTTCCTAACCAGACAGAAGGTAGACATTTAATTTTATGAGAAATTGATCCAGACAAGATCTGGCTCAAGGACCCCTAAACACAGCTGGGGACAAGGGTGAGCTACCATCCAGAAAACCAGAAGAATATGTAAAAATGATGCATCATCAACTGTCCTGCTTCTCCTAAAGCTTCCAGAATGCTGGTCTTTATGCTGATGGTCCATGCCTCTGTTCCCTTCACCATGCCTCGGCCTTTGACTTACATGTGCTCATGCGGATTAGAGAGTTTCTCTCTAGAGTAACCAGTTGGTCCAGGTGAAAAGATAGGCAGGAACTGAAAACTATGAAGTTCCCTGAAGAAGTTTAGTAACCATCTTAGCATCATCCTTCAATGAAGTCCAACAGACCTTTGGTAAGTTGTCAATGCCTCACTCTTAAATATGACCAGGAAGGAAGAATTGTCAGATTTTTGAAGAAAACATGTAACATAAACACCACAAGCCAAAATGTGTATAATAAAGGAAGAAAGCTAGAAGAATTCAGAGACAATGTAAGAAACAGAAAACAAAACAAAACAAAATAAAGCAAAACCTCTAAGAAATTAATTAATGATAATTATTAACATGAGAAGGTACTCAAGTCAAGAAATAAGAAAAATATACTATTAAAAAGGAAAATTAAAAAAACCCTCACACATAGTGAATTACATCATGAACAAAATTAGAAGTTACCCTTAATAATAAGTTAACTTTGCAAAGGGAAAGAAATCTGAAGGCAAATTTTAAAAGACAATGGTAAGACATAATTTCTATCTAATAAATGGCTTAGAAGGAGTGATAAAAGATATTTAGAAATATATGACTCATACGTGTCCTTTGTTGAAAAAAAGGTATTCGAGCGGTGTTTATTAAAATAAAAGATGGAGTGAATGAATTAGCAAGGTGCAGTATATATATGTGTGTGTATATATATATATATATGCAGTATTCATATATATATAATAGAATATTGTTTAGTCTTAAGAAGAAAGGAAATTCTGTAGTATGCTGCAAATTATGCATGAAATGTGAACATATCTTACTAAGTGAAATAAGTCAGTAACAAAAGGACAAACACTGTGTCCTTATGTGATGTACCTAGATTAGTCAAATTCATAAGAACAAAATAGAATGGTCGCTCCATGGGGCTACTAGTAAGTGGAATGGGAAGTTATTGTTTAATGGATATGAATTTTTATCTTCTCGGAAGAGTACCCCCTCTCTTTTTAAAGTAGGCTCCTTGCCTAGCATGGAGCCCAATGCAGGGGTTGAACTCATGACCCTGAGATCAAGACCTAAGCTGAGATTAAGGGAGTTTGGACTCTTTTTTTTTTTTTTTAAGATTTTATTTATTTATTCGACAAAGAGGAAAGAGATCACAAGTAGGCAGAGAGGGAGAGGGGGAAGCAGGCTCCCCGCCGAGGAGAGAGCCCGATGTGGGGCTCGATACAAGGACCCTGAGATCATGACTCCAGCCAAAGGCAGAGGCTTTAACCCACTGAGCCATCCAGGTGCCCCAAGGGAGTTGGACTCTTAATGGACTGAGCCACCCAGGGACCCTATGAATATAGAGTTTTAGTTTGGGAAGATGAAAAAGTTCTGGAGATGGTTGTAATGATGGTTTCATAACCATGTATAGTTGCATAACAACGTGAATGCACTTATTGCCATTGAACTGTACAACTAAAAATGGTTAAAATGGCAAATTTTATTTGTTATGTTATCATAATCAATCAACAAATAGTCTATGAAAGAAAAATATGTTATAGGAAAACAATAGTGAGCAACAAATCCAGTAAAATTGATACTTAAATTCAAATAATTGCTAATTAATTATGAGACTTAGAACTCATTGCTGTCTTAAAGGGCTTTTAAAATGGAAGAGAAATAATTTTTTAAAGTCTTAGTTTTCTTTTGAATTAAAAAAAGGACTATTAGATCCAATCAACATGGATTCAACAGAAATCCTCCATTGGCTGAAAGTGGGTATGAGAACACTGGTGGCAGAAATGCCCCAGTGTGGGTAATGGAAGTGTAGAGGCAAGGAGGACTGTTGAGAGTCTGGAGTCTCAGAAGGCAACTGTGGCATGCTGGTGGATGGGAATCATGCAGTACCTGCAGGGAAGGTAAGGGAGGGAAGTGGAGATCAAGGACAACATTTATAGGTGTGGGAGAAGTGGCTTCCATTAATGGAAAAATAGATTAATTTATTTTTGTGGAAAGTGTGGAGAATAGTGTATTTTCAATATCGCAGTTAATTTTAGAGAATCTGGAATCATAAATGCCTATTCATTTTTTTTCTTTTTTTCTTCTATTAACATATAATGTATTATTTGCTTCAGGGGTGCAGGTCTGTGAATCATCAGTCTTAAACTATTGACAACACTCACCATAGCACTTATCCTCCCAAATGTCCATAATCCAGCCACCCTATCCCTACCTCTCAGCAACCCTCAGTTTGTTTCTTGAGATTGAGAGTCTCTTCTGGTTTGTTTCCTTCCCTGGTCCCATCTCAAAACCATACATGTAGTATGTCATATAGTATGTAGAACCATGTGAAATGCTATGTCATATGATAATCATAACAGAACTTCCAAGGACTCAATTTCTTGACCATTAGAGGGGAAAAAAGGTTTTAGGTATATTTTACATATTTTCAGTATATAATTTTAAATAACTGATGAACTCAAATGCAATATGGGAAACATCCTTCTCATGTAAGACAATTGTTATGCGATGCAATAGCAAGTGAATAGGATGTGAATGATTAAGATTTTTATCTTATTTTAGTTCTGTATCCCTGCTAACTATTCAAATGTATTCTCAAAAAAGTTTTAGGAAAATCTGAAAATAGGCTCTTCAGGTGTTCTGTTTCTAGACCCAAATGGAAGTATTAGGAAACCAATCTAATGTGAAATATTCCATCTTTTGGTTGAATTCACTTGCTGTGATCAGATCCAAGTAACATTCATTAAGTACGTGAACATTTTCTACTTACCAGCCCACATGCTAGGTTCATTCATTATTATTCATACATTATTTTCTTTAATGGCAACTTTTCATGTAATCTTACACTATTAGTTAGGTACTATTTTTTCATTCTATAGATAGGAAAAGAGGTTCAGAAAACATAAGTGTCTCGGTTACATGAAACAGATAAAGAGTGGAGCTGGGAATTAAACTCAGGTCTCTTGAATGTAAATGTTGTATTCTTTCTGGTATTCCATGATCATTACACTTAAACTTCTAAAAGAAAATGAAAATTTACACCTGTGAAAAGAGGATGGAATGTTTATTATTGAATTAAGCTCATACATTTCTATCTTCTGTCACGTAGAAATTAAGCTATATTTATGCATGATATACATGTGTTGAACAAGGGGCCCTCTCATTGAGAGAAGTGGTAAGAAAATTGTCAACATATATTGGACTATGGAACTATGGGGAGAGAGTGGCACAAGGGAATGGCATGGACATAGAAAAAGGGAAGTATAATGGAAAGAGTATGTTGATCTGACCTCCATGACCTGTAAGTTTGGGAATATGAAAGATGTATGTGTGTGTGTGTGTGTGTCTGCATATGTGTATGTGTGCATGCATGCATATGTTTATGTCCTATGAATTTTAACATGTAATTTGATACTACCTAGGAAATACAATTTTTCTGAAATACCTTATATATTTTCCTATTGCAAAATTCAAATTACACAAAATTAATAAAATAGACCATAATCATCTTACTGAAGAATTAGTTTATATAAGGACCACCACAGTTTAAATATTATGTGATTCATATCTGACTTTTAGAAATACATCTTTTATGTAAAGGAACTTGTACTTATCCTTCAGAAAACTCCAGGTCTGTATAAATTTCTGAAGGGCATAGACTTTCTTTCTTATTTATATTAATACTGAAATTCTTGATATCTTATGGATCATGATCCCTTTAAGAATTTGATGAAAACTACAAAACTTCTTCTAAGAAGAACAGACACATGCCTAAATGCCAACATTCTTGCATTCCATGATAGGGATTCATGAACTTCTTGTCATCAACCCCTGGATCTCTTAGGTATAAGAACCACTTATTAGGTTTCACAGATGGGTCTTTATGCTTCTCAGCCTATGCGTGTGGGACATAAGGCATGCCACAGCTCAAAAAAATGAGATGGCTCCTAATTCACTGTGATTCTTGTCCCAACCAAACCCCTCACTGACTGAAGATAAGGGGAAAGGCACATAATCCCTGTTCAGAAATCATCAATCAGTCCTTTTAAAGAAGTTATTTTGATTTACCTATTCTGCCTTGGAAAATTTTGATTTAGACACAAGCAATTAAGCTTCAAGTTATTTTTAAGTCACCAGGTAACAAAAAATAAGAGCTCCCCCTCTGTGCTGAGTCTAACAGCATCATTGAGCTCCATTTGTGGAAAAAGTATCAGGATGTAGTAAAGCTCAGGTATGATATGGGGATGAAAAATATTAGGAGTCCTTAAGGACAATAATTATGATAAAAACCAGTGATTTTATATTTTCACATGACTGTTGTACTTCAGATCAAGTTAAGCATGAGAAGAATGATGATGGAGAAATGTCGGTGTATTGATGCTGCCAAGAAGTTTCTGGAGTCAGTGATTTACAGAGTGTCCCTTGGAAAATTTGTCTTCCAGCTCAGGACTTGCACTGGTACCAAAGAAAAGCTTAATTTTTAAATATGCAATCTCTGTGAGGCCATTTTCAGTTTGGAGTACATTGGATCAAATTAACAGACAGGATTTTTTTGTAGTAGCACATCAATTTTTGTAACAGACATTGTTATTTTTCACTGATATACCATTTCCTTCTCCTTCTAGACAAAATAAAGAATTACACTTCCCACAACCATTGAAGTTAGTTGCCATTTGATTTTCTTTGACCAGTGAAATGCAAGTCAAATGAAATTTAATATACATGAACCTCTCTTTCCATTGCTTCACTGACCTGTGGAATTCCAGGTGGTGGTGTCTCCATCATCTGTGTTTCTTGAATGAGGATAACATGGAGCAAAGGCCACTACCAACATGCAGTGGGTGCATAGCAGAAGCAGAAAAACACCTTGATTGTTCTAAGCTGTTGGAATTTAGCATTATTTGTTACAGCAGCACAATCTAGCTTGTTATAACTGCTTTTGTTATGTACTGAACTTATACAACTTTTATTTAAACAATATAAAAAGATGAGTGAGATAGTAAATAGGTGACACAGTGTAAAGTGTGGAATGAGTAGTGACTTGCTTTTAATGGCTAGTCTGTTCCTTAATAAGCAACTCAGCCAGTTGTTCTAGGATTCTTGGTTATTCCACAAAGCAAATATATGTGTGCAAACATATTCCATAGCGATGATGTCTTAGAGAATTCACAATGTCTGAATTGACCCAGTGGCCCAGGCAAATAAACACCATTTTCTTTCTTTCGTCTTTCATTTTTTTCTGATAGCTGGAGAGTACTCAAGTCATTCAGCTTCATCCTCTGGGACAGTGGTGACAATGATCTTGTAGTTCCCTAGGGGTTCCATATCATGGTCAAGTCATTAGAAACTGTTTAATAATCTGTGGGTCTTGTTGAGTCATGAAGTCCCAGAGCCGCTTATTCATGCATTATCTTCAATCTCTCTCATTTTTTTCTAAGAACAGAAGAATCTCTCAGATCCTTTAAAGTATATCCATCACAGGCTTGACTACAATGGGGAAGAGATTGGGGAAGGTGCTTTCACTATTAGCTGACACAAACAGAACAAATTTCAGTGACTGACAGCAACAGGTGGTGAAAAGCTCATGTTTAGATTCCAACATTTCACCAGTGTCACTTTCTAATTTGACAGAAGATGATATTTATGTAGAGGGGCAAACAATGTCATGAGAAGAACAAAAGATTTGGAATAAGTGATCTTGTCTCAAAAGCAGTCTACAATTTATCACATTGCAGCTGTAAATATCTATTTAAACTTTTTTTTCAGATTTTATTTATTTGAGAGACAGAGATAACAAGTAGGGGGAGAGGCAGAGGGAGGGGAGAAGCAGACTATCTGCTGAGCGGGGAGACAGATACTGGCTACATCCCTGAGATCATGGCCTCTGAGATCATGGCCTCTGAGATCATGACCTGAGCCAAAGTCAGATACTTAACCTACTGAGCCATCCAGGCATCCCTATTTAATTTAAGTCCAGATTCTCCACTACCACCAGTGGATTCAGTGATACCTGCCTTCTGCAGTGGCCCAGCTGGTGTATTTCACAAAATGGGCTTTCATTAAATGCTTCTTTCATTTTCTCTTTTTCTTTATACAGAGTAAATAAATATTAACATAATCCATATATGTCCAGTCCCCAAGGGTCACGTTTTCCTGTAATGCCCACTCAGCAATAATCCTACCTAATACAAGCAGTCCACTGTTTTTCCTGATTCTACAACTTGGGTTTTTCTGAGAATCCCTGAAGATGTGTACACCTTTCACAAATCTATCCAGGCTGCTTCTGTCACTTTAGCCAGCTATCTGGCACCAGACTGTGACTCTGATCCTTTGCAAATCCCCCTTGCTCTTGTATAACTGTCTTCCCCAAGCTCTAGATCTTCATCCTTAAATTGCCTTTCCCCAAATTTTGGCTCAAGACTATACCTTTATTCCCTTAGCATGACAAAGACAAAGCTCTAACAAGATTATCATATAGGCTTAGGAGCAATAGAAAATGATTTTAATGTGGTAAGGGAGAGGGGAGGAAGGACTTACATGCTCCATTATGTTCTCATAATCGCCAGACCCAGTCCTCCCTAAATGCCAGGATTTCCAGCTATTGTAACATTGGAAAGGAATTGTATGGGAAATTCCACCCTAGTCTTATGTTGCAGAGTTCAATTTGCATCCAACCAAAAAGAATGATTTGATGATATCTCCCTGGTTTTGAGTCTGGATATCCAACTTCTCCAGGACCAGACTAAAGTAGCAAATAAACAAAATGAACAATAACACCAGGAGCAGCCATAACAAACTTTCTAAGGTCTCCCTTTGGAGAAAACTTTTATTTGCCTACCCAACATCTCATCTCCTCTCTTCTTCCTTCCTAATGGAATGCCATTTCATTGAGCAGCAAAGTGCTTGGCTTCTGATGATGAATTAGGATTGGTTCAAGTCAACTTCGGCTATCCTGTCTCCTCTTTCTTAGTCTCTTTTACAGCTAAAGGTAGTCATATGACCCAACTTTGGGCAATTAAGATGTAAAAAATTTGTGGGAGATGGTCACTGGAAAAACTTTTGCTTTCCTATCTTGAATATATATCTTGACTATGTTGGATAATTGGATAGCTGGATTAGTAGCAACCATCTCTTGATAATGAGAAAAGGAAAATAAAATTATAGAAACATTGTCAGGTCACTAGACCAAAGTTAGTATTTGCCTACCCCTCAGTCTTCTTGTGATGGGGAAAAAATGAACCCCTATTTTTAAGCCACTATAGCTTTTCTTCGTTCTATTTTATTTTGGTTACTGAAAATATTCCCAATCTCAGGTTATTTTCCCTATAAAGATAATATCACTTCAGTGATGACTACAATGATTGCTGCCTTTTATTCTACATGATCTATTTAGTTCATTGTCATTGCAATTGTTTCCATTTCAGAAGACAATCTTGACTTTATCAGAAATCTCATATTTTCCCCTTCAAATTGATGAGGAAATTTGTCTTTAAAACTTTGCTCTGAAAGTGGTTTGCTCTGCACCTCTGAAGAAAGAGGGAAAAGTGCTGTCAGCTTTGAAACAAGTCTTTTTCCTTTACTATCTCACATTTCCCCATCCCTCACATATACAATACATTCATAGTTTGAAAAATAAAGCACCCTTTACACCACAAATACGAGGTAGATAAAATTTTTCACTGGCATTGTCCAGTCTAACAAATTTTTCCGCGTTTGCAAAATATTTGCAATGCATATATTTGATAAGAGGTTACTATCCAAATATATAAAGAACTCATACAACTCAATACTAACAATAAAACAAAACAAAATGAAAGAAAAATACAATTAAAAATGGGCAGGGGAACTGAATAGTCATTTTTCCAACAAAGGCATACAACAAAAGGCATATGAAAATATACTTAAAGTCACTGATTGTAAGGGAAAATCAAATCAAAAACACAATAAGATATCATCTCACACCTATTAAGATGACTATTATCAAAAAGAAATGAGATAAATATTGGTGAGGATGTAGAGAAAAAGGAACCCTGATAGGCTGTTAGTGGGAATATACATTAGTGTAGCCATTATGGAAAACAGTATGGAGATTCTCAAAAAGAAAAAAAATAAAACTACCATATAATCCAGCAATTCCTCTAGATATATGCTGAAAGAAAATGAAATCAGTACATTGAAGAGATACCTGCTCTCTTATGTTTATTGTATCACAATTGATAATAGCCAGGATATGGAAATATTCTAAGTGTCTGCTGATGGATAAATGGATAAAGAAGATGTGATATATAAAATAGAATATTATTCAGTCTTAAGAAAGGAGATCCTGTTATTTGCAAAAGCATGAATGAATTTGGTGATCATTGTGGTAAGTAAAATAAGCCAAATGCAGGAAGAAAATTAGTGCCTGAAGAAAGAAACATGAGGGAAAGTGGTCTTCTTCAGGAAATGGGCATATGTAGTAGGATCTGTCGGCCTTCCAGAAATCAGTCCCCTTAGGCAGGATGCAAGTCAGAGTCAACCCATATTAAATTACTTTAAAGAAGTATTATACAATGTCTGTTTCAGGGAACATGATTTCCATACAGCACTTTTGAGAGAAAGAAGAAGAAGAAGAAGAGGAAGAAGAAGAAGAAGAGGAAAAGGAAGAGGAAGAGGAAGAGGAAGAGGAGGAGGAGGAAGAGGAGGAGGAAGAGGAGGAGGAGGAGGAGGAAAGGGAAGGGGAGGGAGAGGGGGAGGGGGAAGGAGGGGTGCAGGAGAAGAAGAAGGAGAAGAAGAAAAAGAAGAAGGGGAAGGGGAGGGGGGGAGGAGGAGGAGGAAGAGCAGGAGGAGGAGGAAGAGGAGAAGGAGGAGGAGGAGAAAGAAGAAGAAGAAGAACAACAACAACAACGAGAAGAAGAAGGAGAGGGGGCAGCAGAGCAAAGGAGGAAGGAGGGGAAGAGGAGGAGGAGGAAGAGTTTCAAGAGCAAATACTGAGAGAAACATTATTTATGGCATCTCAATTTTAGAGATTTTTTTCCAATCCTTCATATGTTCCTGGACACCACAGGGCCTTTAAACATGTTCTTCTTGCCTAGAAATTTCTTCCCCTTTTCTCACCTCTCTTTCCTTCTTGGTGCTATTAACCCTTCTGATCTTCCCTGATCAGGTTGAAATTTCCTCTTGTGCACACTTATACCATTGTGTACCTCTCCAAAGTAGTTCTACAATGATTATTTTATTTTTTATTTGTCATAAATGTCTAACTTTCCCACTATATTGTAAACTCTGCAAGGACAAGAACTATGCCTGCTTGTACTCAACAGAGTATCCATCTATAGTATCTTGTACATAGTAGGCACTTAATAATAGCTATTGATAGAATGAATGAATACAGGAGGCATATTTACATATCAATGGTTCAGAAATATCATGTAGTAAAAAAAAACAAAAACAAAAATAAAAAAAGAAAATCAAATTGACTTTGCTTACATGTAGATTTCCTACATTTTCTTGTGTAAAATATCCTACAGAGTGAGGGTTCTAAAAAATACATGTTATGGACAGGACTAGAAAAGATTATGCGGAGTGAAATAAGTCAAGCGGAGAGAGTCAATTATCTTATGGTCTCACTTACGTGTGGAGTATAAAGAAAATCATGCAGGGCATTGTGAGAAGGAAGAGAAGGGTGAATGGGGGGAAATCAGAGGGGGTGATGAACCAGGAGAGACTGTGGACTCTGAGCAACAAACTGAGGGTTTTGGTGGGGAGCGGGTGGGAGGTTGGGCGAGCCTGGTGGTGGATATTGAGAAGGGCACGTATTGCATGGAGCACTGGGTGTGGTGCATGAACAATCAATCTTGTAACACTGAAAAATAAAAATAAACATATTTGGGGAGAAAAAAATTAAAAAGAAAAAAAATACATGTTAAAAACCCTTTTCTAAAGCCACACATTTGGCCACACACATGTAATGTTTTAGAGTCTGAAAGAGTCTTAAATTTATCTAGCTTAACCCATTCATTTAGCAAAGGTAGGAAATAAAGCACAGTGATTATATGTCCTTCTTAAGATCACATAACTAGTTATTGGCAGATGAAAGACTACAAATCAGCTCTTCTAATGACTGTCTGGTCCAGTGATCTCTCTGTGTCTTGTGTTACCTCTCTAAATCCAAAATTATGTAAAATTCAGTTATGAAACAGAGTAGAAAACAGAAGAGTAATGACATATTGTTAGGAATTTCATTTAGAGACATTCATTTCTCTTCAGATTCATTAAGGCATTTATTTGTGACTAAGTCATGTAACATTTCTTTTGACTTAGCCATTTAACGATAATGTCTCTAATGTTAAAACCAAAAACATTAGACTTCTCTAATGTTTTGTCAACACTAAGAAATTTCAATTTCCACTTTTCAATATAACCTCCCTCTTTTATCTACTCTAATCTTTAGCAATGATATTGCTCAAAGAAAACCCTGTACTTTCTCTGCTTGTCTTGTTACCCTTTTCCCCCAGCAGTTCTTTTTTTTTCTTAAGATTGTATTTATTTATTTGACAGGGAAAGAGAGAGATCACAAGCAGGCAGAGTGGCAGGCAGAGAGAGAGGGGGAAGCAGGCTCCCCACTGAGGAGATAGTCCAATGTGGGGCTCGATCCCAGGACCCTGAGATCATGACCCGAGCTGAAGGCAGAGGCTTTAACCCACTGAGCCATGCAGGACCCCCTCCCCAGCAGTTCTTTACATCATAAAATTTTTTAGATAAAATTTTTAGACCTCAATGAGTTATTAATAAGCAGTGCCATGTTATTGAGGGTCCATCTGTAGCACCATGTTGACCTAGGAGAGGCTGATATTTTGCTACTTGATTAGCCTGACTTGGCTCTAGCAAGGGATTATTACTTCACCAGGTACCAGTGCAAGGATTTATTTCAAAGATTTGGGCTGAGCAATTTTTGTTTCACAATCATTCCTTTCGAAAAAAAGGAAGAAACCCAATATATCTTTATTATATCTTATTTTTTCATTTTACTTTTATCGTAAAAGTTGCTTAGAATGGATAATATGATATAGTGAAGTAATAAATAAAGTGGAAAGAAAGAAATGGTGACACAGGGGAGTAGGGAGTAAAAATTGGTCAAAGAATAAATGATAGGAAATTGATGAAAAACATTTTGTGTTAAACCACAGGGAACACTTGCAGCCACAAGTGGGTGAGTTCATTCATATGGATTTTTCCTCTTCTCCTTTGTATATATAGGTCTATCTGCAAATGATTCTCAGAGCTACCCCTTGGGCAAGCTTTAGAGAGTCATTTGCTTTACTTTGGTATTTCTTCACCAGATTGTAAGATTCCTTTACCTCTCCATCCTCCACCCCCAAACCCAATCCCACACATTCATACATAGACACTCTTTCCACATATTGGAAAGCAGAGTTAAGTCACTGTGGAAAGATATCATTTCAGTTTTGGAATTCAGTTGTTTCTTGAATACCATGATCTTGGACTTCTACAGATTGTAATTAAGCCACCAACAACCTATTTGAAGAATAGAACTATTCAAAGTCATTGCCTTGCCATGACTCCACATAGAAATAATCTACATAGAAATCAATCCAACTTGGCAAATGTTGTATGGAATCACTGCTGTGCACTGAATTGCAGTAAAAGAAATGTAGACAAATCAGATTAGGAAATCAAAGAGTTTGTAATCTAAGGAAGAAAAGAAAGATAGGAACTAGAATTTAATTGTACCTTCTATGTGCTTGGAATCTGAGCAAATTCACTGTTTTTTATTTTGTTTATTTATTTATTATTTTTTATTATGTTTAGTTAGGCACTGTATAGTACATAATTAGCTTTTGATGTACTGTTCAGTGATTCATTAGTTAAGTATAACACCCAGTGCTCATCACAGCATGTGCCCTCCTCAATACCCATCACCTTTTACCCTCTCTCCCACACTCCTCCCCTCTGAAACCTCCAGATTGTTTCTTGGGGTCCATAGTCTCTCATGGTTCATCTCCCTCTCTGATTTCTCCTCATTTGGATTTCCTTCCCTTCCCCTATGGTCCTCCATGCTATTGCTTATGTTCCACATGTGAGTGAAACCATATGATACTTGTCTTTCTCTGCTTGACTTACTTAACATAATCCCCTCCAGTTCCATCCATGTTGATGCAAATGGTGGGAATTCATTGTTTCTGATGGTTGAGTAATATTCCATTATGTATATGCACCACATCTTCTTTACCCATTCCTTTGTTGAAGGGTCTCTTAGCTCTTTCCACAGTTTGGCTATTATGGACACTATGAACATTGGGGTGGATGTGCCCTTCTTTTCACTACATCTGTATCTTTAGTATAAATACCTAGAAGTGCAGTTGCAGGGTCATAAGGTAGCTCTATTCTTTAAACATCTCGAGGAACCTCCATACCCATACTGTTTCCCAGAATGTCTGTACCAACTTGCATTCACACCAACAGTGTAAAAGGTTTCTCCTTTCTCCACATCCTTGCCAACATTTATTGTTTCCTGTTTTGTGAATTTTTGCCATTCTACCTGGTGTAAGGTGATATCTCATAGTGGTTTTGATTTGTATTTCCGTGATGGTTAGTGATGTTGAGCATTTTTTTCATGCATCTGATAGCCAGCAATGTGGCAGGACACAAAATCAATGCACAGAAATCAGTTGATTTCTATACATTAACAATATAAAACTGTAGAAAGAGAAATTAAGGAATCAATTCTGTTGACAATAGCAACAAAAACCATAAGATACCTATGAATAAACCTAACCTAAAAGGTAAAGATTTATACTCTAGAAACTGCAAAACACTTATGAAGGAAATTGAGGAAGATACAAAAAGATAGAAAATATAGTCCATGCTCATGGATCGGAAGAATAAACATTGTTAAAATGTCTATCCTCCCCAGAGCAATTTGCACTTTCAATGCCATCCTTAAAATACTATTGACATTTTTCAGAGAGCTGAAACAAAAAATCCTAAAATTTGTATGTAACTAGAAAAGACCCCAAATAGCCAAGGGAAAGATGAAAAAGAAAAACAAAGCTGGGGGCAGCACGTTGCCTGACTTCAAGCTATATTACAAAGCTATGATCACCAAGACAGCATGGTATTGACATAAAAACAGACATATAGACCAGTGGAACAAAATAGAAACTCCAGAAATGGATCCTCAACTCTATGGTTGACTAATCTTTGACAAATCAGGAAAAAATATCCAATGGAAAAAAAAGACAGTCCCTTCAATAAGTAGTGCTGGGAAAATTGGACGGCTACATATTGAAGAAGGAAACTGGACCATTCCTTTACACTATACACAAAGATAAACTCAAAATAGATGAAAGACCTCAATGTGAGACAGTAATCCATCAAAATCCTAAGGAAGAACATAGGCAGTTACCTCTTCAACATCAGCCACAGTAACTTCTTTTAAGACACGTCTCCAAAGGCAAGTGAAACAAAAGTGAAAATGAACTTTTGAGACTTCATCAAGATAAAAAGCTTCTGCACAGCAAAGGAAACATTCGACAAAACAAGGAGACAACCCAGGAAATGGGAGAAGATATTTGCAAATGACGTTACAGATAAAGGGTTGATATCCAAGGTCTATAAAGAACTTCTCAAATTCAACACTCAAAAAACTAATAATTTAATCAAAAAGTGGGCCGAAGACATGAACACTTTTCACTGTTTCATTTAAATTGCATAGAAGCGTGTAGAATTTAGTGTTCAAATCCTAGAACAGGCCTAGTAGAGTGCTGGACCTTCAGAAATATTTGCATGGAGCACTGGGTGTGGTACATGAACAGTGAATCTTGGAACACTGAAAAAATAAAATAAAATTAATTGGAAAAAAAGAGAAATATTTGCCAAATGAAGGACTAAATGCCTAATCCTATGAGGAATCAAAAACTCAGAGGAGTCACATAACTGTTTGAAGTTAGGTAGAACTTACTGTACAAACAGTAATGACTACCACTTATTGAGCATTTTCTGTATGCTCAAACCTATTAATGCAGAAGCCTTACTGACACAGCAGCCAGGCACATAAGCTTTGAGTTCAATAGAAATGGGTTTGCAGTTTTGCTCTACCAACATAGGACTATATGACTGGCAGCTTCCAATTACAAAGCCATAATTTCTTAACATATAAAATACAGATGAGAGTTTTTGTGAAGATCAAATGAAATAATACATGAAGTGCCTAGTATAGTGCCTCATGCAGGGTAGTAAATAAATAACAAAAGCAAAATTGGAAACCGATGGTGGTAGGATGAATTATGGTCCCCCAAATACGTCCATATCCTAATTCCCAGAACTTGTGAATGGCAAAATAAATTTTGCAGAGTTATTACGTTAAGGCTCTTTAGCTAGAGAGATTATCTCCAATTATCTGGGTAGACCTAAGGTAAGGACATGGATCCTTTTAAGTGGGAGGCCTGAAGATCAGAGTCAGAGAAGGTGATATGATGATGGAGGGGAGCTCAAAGTGATTCAGAAACAAGAATTTCAGAAAGCCTCTAATAGCTGGAAAAAACAAAGACCTAATTCTTCTCTAGAGTATCCAGAAGAAAGGCAGCCCTGCTAACAACTTGATTTTAGTTCAGCAAGCCACACTGTGAAGAACTGTAAGATAATAAATTTGTATTGCTTTAAGTTTGTGGTAATTTTTAAAAAAATATTTTTATTTATTTATTTGAAAGAGAGAGAGAGAGATGACAAGTAGTCAGAGAAGCAGGCAGAGAGAGGGGGAAAGCAGGCTCCCCGCTGAGCAGAGACCCCCCCCCATCCCCCCATGCAGGGCTCGACACCAAGACCCTGAGATCATGACCTGAGCAGAAGGCAGAGGCTTTAACCCACTGAGCCACCCAGGTACCCCAAATTTTTGGTAATTTGTTATAGCAGACATAAGAAACCTGCTCATGTTCTTTCTTCAAAACTTTGCTGTCTTCTACAGAGTATAGAATTAAAGAAGAAAGAAATCTTAGGTTTGGGAGCTTAGTGTTGATTTTCTTTCGAATTTCTATTCTCTTGACCTGCTTGCTATTTCTTCTCTCATGGCTAGATGAATTGGCAAGTCTTTTTCCACTGTTTCATTGCTTTTTCTGTGGCCACTAATTTGGGAGTTACATAGAAAAAGAAAGGAGGGGAAGGACAGAAGCAAAGGAAACATTGGAAGAAATAAGAGCTTTTTTGAGGAAAGGCAGATCCCCGTATGTCTTCCTAAGCTGGAAAATGTATGCTTCCCTTGAGAAGGTTGTGTTTTTCTTCACCATTTTTCAAACATGCCTCTTCGTGCTTCTTTCCTGTCTCCCCAGGCACAAACCCAGAGAATTTGGAAAATCTGGAAGGCTTGTCTAATGAAAGCCTAGGTTTGTACTTCAAATACCCTGTACAGCTTTTTCCATTTTAAAATGCATCCCTTAAAAAATGGTTATTGTAGTGAATGTGTGGGGACATCTTGGATCTTTATTTAATAATAATCATTTATTTGTTAATTCAAGAAACATATTTTTGAGAAGTTTGCACATGCCAAACACTCTTATAAGGAATCCAATGGTGACTGAATAGGTCAGATACAGTTCTTTTCCTCATGCACTTAAAATTCCAAGGAGAGAGATGGGCTGATGTAAGTAAATACACTTAACATTTGTATCAAAAGAATTGCTAATTTTGTTAAATGTTACTAAAGAAAGGAACCAAAGACTGATACAGCTCATAGGATGTACAAGGGAGTGGAGTGAAGTGAGAAGGTTGCTATAGGTAGGTTACTTAAAGGAAGGTGTCAGACATTTAAGCTGAGACTGCCTTACAAGATGAATATGAGCTTTGTGAAGAATGATGGTATCCTGGAGAGCCTTCCAGACAAAGAGTACAGCATGCACACAGGCTCTGAGGCAGATAGGAGCTTAGAATTTTCAGGAATTGAAAGAAGGCAGTGTAATTAGAATAGTCAGAGATATGTTGTGAGGTGTTTTAGGGGCCATAGCAGGGTTTCACTCCCAGAGAGTCATATAGGCAATAGTAGGGAATTTGATTTGACTTTGTGTGAGATGGAAAGCAATTACAAATTTCAAACAGGCAGTGACATTAGCTGATGTGTGTTTAAATAGGCAATGCTTGGGTTTATTTGGAGGATGGATTTAAGAAGATTGGAAATGGAAAGATACAATATCCCAGACGAGAGCTAATGAAGACCTGAAATAAGATAGTGGAAAATATATGGAAATATAATAAAATTTTTAAATAAATTGAATATGGGGGCCTTTTGGCTTGAGTATCTGGGTGTATGGGGTATCATTCCAACTGAGATGGAGAAGATTGAAGTGAGAAGGAAATAATTTTGATAAAGGGACTGGGAGTTACATTTTGTGCATAGAAGTTTCAGGTGTGTGGGAATTATCCAAGCGGAGCTGTCAAATTGGAAGTTTTGATGTGTATACAAGCCTGGAGTTCAAGGGACAGGTCTGGGCTAGAGATATAAATGTACAAGTCATTAGCATACTTATGATACTTAAAGAAAAATGATTTGTGATACAGCTGGAGAATATGTGTAGGGGAAGAAGACAGTCCAAGGTGAAGCCCTGGGGAACTGGCACAGTGAGATGTGAAATGGAGGAGAAGCAGGAATCATGGGAAGAGAAGAAAAGTAGTTGGTGAGGGAGGAAAGTAATCAGGTGTATGGCATACACTGTGGTCCGGGGTGCCAGAGGAGGAGGGACAAGACATGTATGTTAAATGATGCAGAAGGTTCAAGTGTAACAGAGGATGTCTTTTGGATTGGCCAATATGGAAATCACTAATAACCTTGACAAGATGAAAGTACATTTAAGTCACAAGTAGATTGCAATGAGTTAGAGTGAATATAATAAGAGTAAATATAGACAGCATTTGTGTGCAGACAACTTTCAAGAAATTTGGGGGGCGCCTGGGTGGCTCAGTGGGTTAAAGCCTCTGCCTTCCGCTCAGGTCATGATCTCAGGGTCCTGGGATCAAGCCCCACATCAGGCTCTCTGCTCAGTGGGGAGCCTGTTTCCCCCTCTCTCTCTGCCTACCTCTCTGCCAAATAAATAAATAAAATCTTAAAAAAAAAGAAATTTGGTAATGATGGGGGACAAATACATGGAGTAGAATCTGGCAGGGAATATGTGGACGGTGGAGGTATTCTTTGTGTATATGTACAGGTGTAAAACATGTTTGTGTGCTAAGAGTAATAAGTGTGTGGATGGGGTGCACATGCTTTGTTGTGATGCATCATTAACAATGATGCATGTCAGAAAGTGGGTAACTAGAAAAACAAAGTTTTTGAGAAGACAGGGAAGGACATGAGCTTGACCTTCACTGGAAAGGACATTAAGGAGGCAAGGAGGAGTGCATGTGTCAATGATAGGAAGATGATGTTCTAGCTTAATGGCTTCTATTTTTCAATGAATTTATGAAAAGTCATCAACTGAGTATAAAGTAAAATAAGGTTAGTGGAAGATTTGAGGAAAGAACAGAGGACATAAAATTCTTATCTCATTTGAGTTAAATAACTAGCTTTCCCTCAGCTGGCTCCAAGTTTACCAAGCAACTTTGTGGTTGTAATTAGGCTTCCTGTGGGACTTGCCAACAGAGAGATGTGCAGGGCAGAGGATCCAAGTGTCAGCCCTGAGGAAGCTAGAATGCTAGTAAAATGTCTCTTGTGAATTGGTCTCTATGAGTCAACCTAGTCAATAAGGATGCAGAGAAGTTCAGATTGGAGGTATAATCTGAAATATGATGACCTCATCAACTTTGTATATGGTTCTCCTGGGAAAATCCTTGACTTATCCAGCTTCTTTCTTTTAAACTGCAGTGGGAATTATATCATTTGCCTGCATTAGAGAGGCAAGTAACGATCATTCATTTAGGCTCACAACTGACTGTGCATTCTATCTCTTAAACAGTATCCCTGAAGAATTGTTGGTTATGATCATTAATAGTCTCATAGAAGCATCATTTTATACCTTCAAATGCCACTACTTTTTATCTTATAATGGTGAAATTTCTGCTGTTCAATTCTTCTAGAAATAAAATCAGTAAACAAATAATAGAGACAAGGAAGATCTGAGATTAGCCTGAGAATTTAGGGGACTTAAGACCCTTGTCAGAGCTTGCAACTACAAGCCACAATATCCTTTTTTTTTTTTAAGATTTTATTTATTTACTTGAGATAGAGACAGTGAGAGAGAGCATGAGAGGGGAGAAGGTTAGAGGGAGAAGCAGACTCCCCGTGGAGCTGGGAGACTGATGTGGGACTCGATCCCAGGACTCCGGGATCATGACCTGAGTTGAAGGCAGTTGCTTAACCAACTGAGCCACCCAGGCGCCCAAGCCACAATATCCTTAAATATCCCTTGTAAATATCCCTTGAATATTTACAATATGTCCTACTGATGGGTTCTTAATTTCTGGAAAATTAGAGGAGAGATGGAAAAGCTGATGGAATATAAGAATACTTAACTTTAGGTTATAAAATCCTGGGTGACCCAAATGCTGGTCATCTCCCTCCTCCATAATCAAGAAACTTTTGGTTTCTAAACATACAAGGTAATGTAACCTTACAGTATTTTGAGCAGAATAAATAGTGACCATCTGGAGAAAGAGACTATAAATTTCTTTCTTATATGTAATTCTTATGACACTCCCTTCTGTGACTTCTCTTAATAAATCATTATGATAATTATTCTTTTTAAGACTTTATATATTTTCCTGTCAAAACAATGGAAAAATAATTGTGGATTCTAGACAAATAAAACTACAGTATGATTTCTATGTTATAACAGTTGGGAATGTGTGTGTGTGTGTGTGTGTGTGTGTAAGGGACACAAAGAAGGAGAGATAGGGAGGAAAGGGAAGAGATAGAAAGACACAGAGAGAGAAAGTAGAAATTTTTGTTGTAGATGGAACAAAAATTTCCTTGCATTATGGAACTCAGTAGAACCATCAGATCAAAAAATAGGACAATGCATTTATTCTATATATATTCATTATACATATTCTTAATGTGTACCAGGAGCTACACTGGGTGTTAGGCATAAAGCAACATATAAAACAGATTTTAGAAAACCTGCCATTATGGAAACTTACATTCTGGTGGATGGCACCTGACTCTCCACTCCACTACATAGTGAATAGGTGTATATCCTTTACCAGAAGTTTTCAATACATTACTGTAAAACCAAGGGAGTTAAAGGTTTTTTGCTTTCTTGGATCAAACACAACCTGGCTGGGTACTTTGTCTTTCTAGTTGACTTAAATGACACAAGAAGTGACTTTCAGGTTTATAGTGATAATAAAAATTGAGCAGAAGTGGCTGATGGTATTATTTACTATAGAAAAAGAAGTATTTCTGTAGTGAGATTAGATCTATCAAAGTAGCTTGCAAGTAACTAGAAAACAGCCACCAAATATGATTGAATCCTTCCCTCAGTAACAATAACATTGTCTTCTGTTCTACTGAACTTTTCCATTTCATTTTTTGAGGAAACAAAAGTATTCTCTCTCTTTCACCAGCAGACAAACTCTCAAGTACACATGGACATTGTCTCTCTGTCCCTGTGTCTCAGTTTCTGTCTTTCTCTCCCTCTCTCTCTCTCTCTTTCACACACACACAAACACACACACACACACACACACACACACACACACTGGTTCATGCCAGATGCTTCCAGGATTTATCTCAAAGCTGCTACCTAGAAACAAAGCTATTTTCTCTCTCTTATCATTCACCTTAAACTTCTCCTTGAAGTAAAATCAGAAGTTCACCCGAGTCATTTTCCTGGTTGCTGAAAATTCTACCCCTGTATTTTCACACCAAGATTCTCAGGCTTCCAGCTTTGCTCCTGGAGTAACATGGGAACAGTCTTCCTCCTTTTATCTTTGCTCATGTAGTAGAGGAAGCACATTAGGCAATGTGAAAGCATATTACATTCACACTTGTCCCTTGGCATCATTTATAGATTCTACATCAACACTCAAGATCTTCGATGATAACAAAGAGGGTAATTAGTCTATAATTAGCACTTAATCACAGATCTACAAAAGAAATTTCAGCATATTGACAAATCTTTTCTTTAAGTGACATTTCTATGCATAGTTAATTAATTACTGGTTTCAAATTGGGTCACTAGAAATGTATTTTTCTGATCTCTAGTAATTTCTCATCTAGATACACTTTTAAAAAAATCAGATAACATTTCTAGGTGCCCCTTGTGTGGTTGAGCTATACTTTAGTGGGAGAATAGGCAAACTATATAGGACATGGTTAACACAATTGTTAACAAATGACCATGGTGTAGCTGATGCTCCAATGGAGTCTATTTTGTGAGTGACAGGACATACTCACCCTTTCTCAGAAGGCATTTCCCCAAATCCTTAAGAAGGTCAGTGAACCAGAAACAGCTCACTGCACATTTGTGAACTGTAATACGTAGCACACAAGTTTAATAACAATTAAAAAAAATAGCAGGAAGCAACCCAGACTCTTTTCCACTCTGTATATTAATAGAAATAAATATTATCTGTAATATAGGTACCTGTGAGACCGTACTAAGGCTTGATACATGGAAATCCAATGGAATTTTAATAGAAAAGAATGTGAGGATTGTTATGATATTACATTGTTGTTATATTTACTAATACCAAATGTATTAGTTATATTTAATACTGTTGCCATTACTAGATAAACAGAAGTCCTCACACCTCCAATAATCTGCTGAACAGATTTAATAGAGGCCTTCCATCAAGTAGTAATATAAAATGAAATGCTTCCTGAGGCTTTCCAATTTGAGAGAAAGATATGTTGGGATTGTGGATTAAGCTTGAAACAATGTTCATTTCCTGCATTATGTTACAGCTCAAATAAATAGCCATGGGCAAATATGTCAGAGGATCTTATTCCATACCCTGAGTAGTCCATGAAAAGGAGCCATCCATATGGTTCAACTGTTAAGTCCCTGATTCAGAACTAACTCCATCCACCTGTCAACTTTCTGCCCTCCTTATCAATGGAAAACCATTGGGGCTACTATATTATGGATTTCTTACTGTTAAAGAGAGGGGTTCAGTGATAATCTGTGCTTTATCCATGGGGTGATGCTCTAGAATTATACAGTAGTGCTGGTGTTAATGTTCTATAGTCCTAATCCTATACCTGCAACCTCCATGGGATGTCCTCATGGGAAATTTAAGCTGTTTTTCTCACTCTTCCATGGCCCAAGAACCTGGAATTTCTGATATTTTATGAGACTGATATTTGCTCATTTTAAGTATGAGGAATCTGAGGTTCAGAAAGATTTAGTAATCTGAATAGCAAGTAAATAGCAAAGTTGGCCATCAAATCCAAGCTGACCTCAATATCTACATGCTAACTTTGTATTTCCTCCCATATTCCTGAAACTGTGGCCTAGACCAGTGGGTCCTATGCCTTACTGCACATAAGAAGCACCAACAGGGTTATTAAAAATACAGATTCTTGAAAGTTTTTCCTTCTGATATTTTGATTTAGTAGATCTGGTGTAGAGCCCTGGAATCTAAGATGCTCCAAGTGATGCTGATGAATACCTAGGTGAAGGAACTGCTGATGTTGATCAATGTACCACATTGGACACTCACACTGAGATTCACTCATTGTTTCTTTCAACATATATTCCTCTTTCTTTAATTTAAATTTTATTTTATTTTTTCAGTGTTTCAAGATTCATTGTTCATGCACCACACCCAAAACTCCATGCAATACGTGCCCTTCTCAATACCTACCACCAGGCTCACCCATCTCCCCCAGCTTCCAAAACCCTGTTTGTCTTTCAGAGTCCACAGTCTCTCAGGCTTTATCTTTCCCTCTGATTTCCCCCAATTTACTTTTCCTTTGCTTCCCCTAATGTCCTCGATGTTCTTTCCTATGCTCCACAAGTAAGTGAAACCATATGATAATTGACTCTCTCTGCTGGACTTACTTCACTCAGCATAATCTCTTCCAGTCCTGTCTAGGTTGATACAAAAGTTGGGTATTCATCATTTCTGATGGAAGCATAATATTCCACTGTGTATATGGACCATATCTTCTTCATCCATTCATCTGTGGAAGGGCATCTTGGCTCTTTCTACAGTTTGGTGATTGCTGCCATTGTTGCTATGAACATTGGGGTACATATGGCCTTTCTTCTTACTACATCCGTATCTTTGGAGTAAATACCCAGTAGTGCAATTGCAGAGTAGCTCTATTTTAAATTTCTTAAGGAATCTCCACACTTTTACAAAGCGGCTCCACCAACTTGCATTCCCACCAAATGTAAGAGGGTTCCCCTCTCTCCACATCCTCTCCAACATTTGTTGTTTACTGTCTTGTTGATTTTGGCAATTCTAACCAGTGTAAGGTGGTATCTCAATGTGGTTTTGATTTGAATCTCCCTGATGGCTAATGATGATGAATACTTTCTCCTGTGTCCGTTAACCACTTGTATGTCTTCTTTAGAGAAGTGTCTGTTTATGTCTTCTGCCAATTTTTTGACATGATTATAAACTTCCAAGACTGAAACAAGAAGAAATTGAAAACCTGAATAGACCAATGTCTAGTAACGAGATTGAAGCAGAGATCAAAAACCTTCCAAAAAACAAGAGCCCAGGACCTGATGGATTCCCTGGGGAATTCTACCAAACATTCAAAGAAGAAATAATACCTATGTTCCTGAAGCTGTTTCAAAAAATAGAAACAGAAGAAAAACTTCCAGACTCTTTCTATGAAGCCAGAATTACCCTGATCCCCAAACCAGGCAAAGACCCCATTGAAAAGGAGAGTTTCAGGCCAGTATCCCTGATGAACATGGATGCTGAGATTCTCAACAAGATCCTACCTAATAGGATCCAACAGTACATTAAAAAGATTATTCATCATGACCAGGTGGGATTTATCCCTGGGATGCAAAGGTGGTTCAGCATTTGCAAATCGATCAATGTGATAGAAAAAATCTATAAGAGAGAAGAACCACATGGTCCTGTCAATAGATGCAGAAAAAGCATTTGACAAAATTCAGCATCCATTCCTGATTAAAATTCTTCAAAGTATAGGGATAGACGGAACATTCCTGAACTTCATAAAAACTGTCTATGAACATCCCACAGCAAATATCATTCTCAATGGGGAAAAGGAACATTACAAGGATGGCCACTCTTGTCACTGTTGTTCAACATAATACTAGAAGTCCTAGCAACAGCAATCAGACAACCGAAAGAAATAAAAGGTATTCAAAATGGCAATGAAGAAGTCAAACTCTCTCTTTGCAGAGGACATGATTCTTTATATGGAAAACCCAAAAGACTTCACACCCTAACTACTAGAACTCATATGGCAATTAAGTAATGTGGCAGAATACAAAATTAATGCACAGAAATCAGTTGCTTTCCTATACACTAACAATGAAAATATGGAAAAGGAAATTATAGAATCTATTCCATTTACTATAGCATCAAGAACCATAAGATACCTGGGAATAAACCTAACCAAAGAGGAAAAGTATCTGTACTTGAGGAACTACAGAACACTTATGAAAGAAATTGAAGAAGACACAAAAAGGTGGAAAAGCATTCCATGCTCATGGATCAGAAGAATAAACATTGTTAAAATGTTTATACTTCCCTGAGTAATCTATACTTTCAATGCCATCCCGATCAAAATTCCACTGGTATTTTTCAATGTGCTAGAACAAACAACCCTGAAATGTGTATGGAACCAGAAAAGACCCCAAATTGCTAAGGAAATGTTGAAAAAGAAAAATAAAGCTGGGGGCATCATGTTGCCTGATTTCAAGCTTTACTACAAAGCTGTGATCACCAAGACAGCATGGTACTGGCACAAAAAAACAGACACATAGACAAGTGGGACAGAGTAGAGAGCCCAGAGATGTATCTGCAACTCTATGGTCAAATAACCTCTGACAAAGCAGAAAAAAATATCCAGTGGAAAAAAGACAGTCTCTTCAATAAATGGTTCTGGGAAAACTAGACAGCTATTTATAGAAAGATGAAACTTGTCCATTCTCTTTCACCATACACAAAGATAAACTCAAAATCGATAAAAGACCTCAACGTGAGGCAGGAATCTATCAAAATCCTAGAGGAGAACATAGGCAGTAACCTCTTTGACATTGGCCACAGCAACTTCTTTCAATACATGTCTCCAAAGGCAAAGGGAACAAAAGTGAAAATGAAATTTTGGGACTTCATCAAGATAAAAAACTTCTGCATATCAAAGGAAACAGTCAACAAAACAAAGATGGAACCCACAGAATGGGAGAAGATATTCGCAAA
The DNA here is from genome assembly GCA_028533885.1 of Nasua narica. Taxonomy (NCBI): domain Eukaryota; kingdom Metazoa; phylum Chordata; class Mammalia; order Carnivora; family Procyonidae; genus Nasua; species Nasua narica. The sequence continues at coordinate 27,809,153 of CM052813.1, forward strand.
TGATGCGACAGACAAAGGGCTGATACCCAAGATCTGTAAAGAACTTCTCAAACCCAACACTCAGAAGACAGATAATCACATCAAAAAATGGGCAGAAGACATCAACAAATATTTCCTGAATGTTGGCTATATACCAGCTTCTGTTCTAGATGCTTGGAATAGAGCAAGAAATAAAACAGATAAAATCCCTGCTCTTATGAAACTTACGCTCTATTTGGGGGAGATAGACAATGAAAAAATACATACATTCTATGAAGCAGTGAGAAGTGCTATATAGAATAACAAAACATGAGATCTACAGGAGATATTAACAGCATGGCTGTAATTAGATGAGAATTTGTAGGGGGAAATGATAGGAGATCAATCTGGAGAGGGGCAGGAATCTCCTCTCTAATGGAAGAATGCAACAGATTCATGGACAGCTTCCAAATATGTTGTTGCAAAAGACACTTTTGGAAGGGAAATGAAGGTGTTCTAACTATTTCTCCAGTTGTGGTGACTGGAGATGACTATAAGATGACAACACATCTGCTCTTATTAGGGAAGTAGCATCCTTACATGTGGAATCTGAATCTCATAGGTTCATCTCTGCCTCCTCAGCCAGCAAAAGAGAATTGGCTCATCAGTAACAATGAAGATCTACCCCTTGGAATCAAAGATGAAGTTCATTGCCCAACCAAACATCCCAAGAGTGCTTTAAACTCCATTTAGTTCTAGGCAATGCTAAGAATCCTTGAGGTTTCTGCATGGAAATGAACAAAAGTTAACAGAACAGTTTACAAATAGATCCTGGAGGATGCCCCTGTTGCCTTGTGTCAGGCTCGCAGCCTACACACACCCAGTCAGCATCTTCTGAAAACTAGGACCCCACAAGTGCAAGTTCAATGCTTCCCTATGGCATTTCCTGAGGGATATTACTGTTGAGCTTGATGCTTCCAATTTCTACTCAAATTCTCCAAGATTCTTAGGGGCTATAGTCACTACCCATTACTAGAAGAATTTTGCAAAGTGTGCTTCTTCAAATCATTACAGGTTGAGACCAGAGATAAACAGATTATTTTAGTCCACATTTATTCAGGACTGTGTAGATATACAGGTAGCTTCACTGAGGTATTCTCAGATTTTAGGGGAACTATCAGTAACAGGTGAGTCTCCAAGAAAGGGAGTAGAATACATGTAGGGTGCATGTTTCACACGTGGAAATATCTTATTTTCAGATGGTTTATATTTATTTTGTAGAGGGGACTTTGTAGATTGCTATGGCCAACACATGTCCTCAGGGCTCTGGCGCAATTTCAGAAAGAGTTAACCTGACTAATAATGTTGCTTCTTGCTTGGCTGAAGTGGCAAAGCTAATGGTAACTGAAGGATGGCAGTCTTCATGGAAACTAGAAAAAGGGAAAATGGAGAGGAAGTGTAATCCACTGTGTCTCCAGCCCAGTCCACAGTAGAGCTCCTCGTTCAGCTAGCACAGGCATCCACTTAACCTTTACTTACCTCTGCTGGAAATGGGTGTGTCTGGCCTTGAAATCTCAGAAAGACAAAATCATCCAGCTCCCTTGACTTTGGCTTCAAGCTAAGCATATAATGATCGCACAGGATTGGGGTGTCCCTGGGACTCTTCTGCATACTAAGTAGTTAACCTACATGACTCCTTTGTCTTTTTAACATCTTTCTTCCAAACCTAACTTGAGTCAGTAGGTAGGACCTACCCCAAGGCAGTTTTAGACTCAATTTTATACATAGTTATATATAATATATAATAATATATGTGTATTAATTGTGATATGTTCCTAATAGTGATTTGAAGAAAAAGTCACTCTTACTTTATACAGTCTGAGAGGGACTCTGATATAGTCAGAGAAAGAACAATAATATAATATGCATATTTACATATATATACATACAGTGCACATATATACTATTGAAACATACAGGGAGAATTACTGATATATTTTAGTACAATAAGATAGTGGCAAAATTGGTATCTGATTCCTGTTTCTTGGTCATCTGATTAAATATCTTTTTCTTACTGCTACCATATTATTGCTACTATACTATTTACTTTTATTGATGAGTCCAGTGGATTAACAGACTTGCCCGGAGAGGTATATGTCATTTTATTACTCTCAGTAATGTAATCCAAAAGTCAGTTGCAGTACAGGTTTTATATATCAAACAAGAAAGATTAATAAAGACAAGAGAAAAAATAAGCAATTTAATTTTTATCTTTATTTCAATCTTCATTCCTATTTTGCAGTTGACTTCTTCACCATTTTTTTTTCTTTAATAGGCTCACTTGCCAATTCTATCTTTTGAACAAGTTGTTTCTGCCATCTACGTTTGTTTTTTTTTTTTTTGAACTTCTCTTAAATGTTTATTACCCTTTTTTTAAAAAAAAGATTTTATCTATTTATTTATTAGGAAAGGGAGAGAGTGAGAGAGAGCATGAGAAGGGAGGAGGTCAGAGTGAGAAGCGGACTCCCCATGGAGCTGGGAGCCCGATGTGGGACTCGATCCCGGGACTCTGAGATCATGACCTGAGCTGAAGGCAGTTGCTTAACCAACTGCGCCACCCAGGCGCCCAATGTTTATTACCCTTTAGCAAAGAATTATTTGTCCCCATATTCTTTTGTTTGTGGATATAAGCACTTGGGTTATTTTAATGATTTGTCTCTCAGTTTGTTTGGATTTATGTCAGCAGCATCTCTTTCCCAATTAAAATAAGTCACCCCAAGGTTTCCAAGACCATAAGATCAAACTTATTGATGACTTCAATTTCTTAAGACCCAATCTTCTCTTATTGCGTACAAAGTCTCAGCTCAGTAACAAGGTCTTATTACAAAAAGAAAGAATAAAGTGGTTATTATAATGGATATTGTTGTGATAGGTTATTTTTATCCACTGAGAGAATTGCAAGTATGAAGGTTTGCTTGGAGTTCTGCCATCAGTAATCTGCCTTAGATAAGCAACTGATTTAGGTGAGATTAAACATCCAGTCCATGGAAGACGCATTGAGTTGCTACACAAAAAATTGAAATTATGAATGGGTCTTGAGTGTTAGATGATAAAAATCAGCACTTGATCAATAAGGACGAAGATATAGGAAATCATCTTGAAGATATAGAGTGACTTCCAAAATAGAGAAAATATTCTTATTGATAGTATTAACACATTAGAACCATGAATGAATCAAAGCAAAGGAGATTATTTGACTATAAATGTGCAGGAAAAGGAGAGTTCAAAGCCAACATTGCCCAGGAAGAAAGGAGTATGTCTTAGTGAATGTACATCAAATTTGATAGAGGATATCCTGAGAAATTTCCAAATCCTGAATGGGAGAGAATTCTGTCAGTGTCCTCATCTCTAAAATGGAGATTAAGAGTATCAAATTCCCAACACTGTTATTAAATTTAAGTGAAATCCTGTATTAAAATGAGAATGACCTGAGTAGTGGATGTGTGTTCATTCTCCAAGTCTGTATTTCCCATAAGTCAGTTGTGTACTATCACAGTTGTGTACAATCACCTATGAGTGATTTCTGCCATTATAATAGATGCCCATCCTATTATTTACTAAAGTTTATCTTCAAAATAACTCACAGTCATACTACCTGCATGGCCAAAATACATGTTCTTATAAATTGATAAAACTGATATTCAAGTTTATGTAGTAATCCCTGGGAATCTGGTGAATATCCATGTAGAGACTTAGACACATTCTAGGTTTGTTGTCAACTCACATTTTTGAGGTTATGAGGTTTCAGCTCTCACTGTGGACCATGGTCAGAACAAGGAAAATTCCATGGAGTGAAACCAACCTCTTTCATGCCACCTGACCACAAATGTGATTTTCTTAACAGTAAAATATCAAATCTTGCTAGTTCTGAGATATGCCTATTGAAAATAATAAATAATTAATTGGCTCTGAGTCTCACCTAAAAGTGTTAATCTTTTTTAATTTCCAGTGCTCAGGCAACCCTGATGTGCTTTGAGGGTTCAGCTCACCAAGGGGCAGAGAGACCATCTAAAAAATTTATACCAACTCTTCCCAAGTCAGACAACTATAGCAAAAGGTCTTCATGGATTCCTGACTCACAAGCAAGCTTTCTCTATTAGGTGGTGAATTCTGGGGACTGGCTGATCTGAGAAATCCATCTGGACTTCACTTGTGATAAACAGACACTTAAAAAAAAATGTAAATGGTGGTAGAAAAAGAAAAAGGTAGAATCAGAATCTAAGAACTTGGGAACCAGGAAGCATTCTAGGAATCAACCAACCTAACCCTTGGGAGACTGAGGTCCTGATAGGTGGGAGTATTGGCCAAAGATCACGGAGCTCCTGATTAAGTAGCAGAGATGGAATTACAATCAGGTCTGATGACAGTGCTTTCACTACAGTGTATTCTTCACCGAAGTGATTTGGACTGATTGCTGTTAAGAAAGCAAGGGTGATAGGGAAACAAGGCAAGAAAGAGAAAAAGAGGGTAAGATTTCCAGACTTGGTTTTCCCTGAAAAAACCTTCAGAGGTTGTCCTCACTTTGATAGACCATGTATTCCTGCAGCAGTATTCCAGCTTCTCTTTTCCTTTTCAGTCACATATGTTTCAGCTGAAGACTTTGGACTTTCTTACCATAATCATGGAACTACTTCCTAATCATTATTCTGCATTCCTTTTCCATTTATCAAGTAGTTCCACTGCATATTGTCTGCCTTGAGACTTATTGAACTCTATCAGCATTGAACCTTGCTTGTTATCTACTTTTTTTTTTTAAGATTAAAATGGATCCTGAGTTTATAGGTTTCCAATCCAGATCCAAGACAGCGGGTTGCCACCTACTTCTTAATGCATCTCACTGCTCTAACCCATTGTTTCCTATGGCCTGTTGACAGTCCTCTAGTCTCTGTGTTTCCCATTCCATAGTATCTCTGTCCTAGTCCCTGGTAGAGCTTCACTGGGGACTTCAAAGAGAGGAGGCCATATATATGAAAAATAAACCTCTAGGTTTCACATCAAAATTGGAATTTTAAAAATATGATTTATGTATTGTTCAGGAATAAAGAGTTCATTCTTTCTGCTCATGACCTAAAATCAGAAAGACTTTGAAAGGCTTAGATTTATAGATTATTGAAAACTAAAACCCAGTTTCCACTGGGCACAGACTGTCATAAATTCATTCACATTTGAGGGATTAAAATGGCAAAAAGGAAAAATGAAAAGCTCTAAATGAATTTAAATCTTCCTCCTTCTAGAGAATTTAATGCTCTGAGCTCTGTTTCTAAATGTTACAGTCTTCAGTGTAATTCAGGAAATCCCCAACCTATTACCTTTAGCTTTTCCAACCTCAAATGACTCCCATTAGGGTTCTGTGGCCCAAATGAAGTAGATGAAGCCAACCTCAGAAGTGGTTCTATTTTATAAAACTCTTAATTTATATTTCATCAACCAAAAATAGATGATTTAACTTTTTCCAAAATGACAGACTTCTTGGGTTTGGGGAAGAAAGATAAAATCACCATGTTATCTCCCATAAAGAGCCATCAAAAACCCAATGGTCAGTGTTGCCTCAAAATTAATGAGGCAGCCACTCTGGTCATGGGCCCTCAAGAGAGATCAAATGGCACTAGAAACAATTAGGGAATGGCAAGGGAAAATAAGAAGAAGAAAAAGAAAGAAAAAGGAAGACTGAAAAAAAAAATAAAACAAAAACAAGTCAATGTTCTTACCTAGAAAGATAAAGCTAGATATACTTGAAGATGAAAACATAATGAATGTAGTAAACACAAAGTCTTATATGATAGAACATCTTATATGTCTGCTCAGTATAAGGCTCTATGTAGAATGCTGTGAGGGGAATAGAGATGAATAAGACAATTCATGTCATGAAGTGTATGCATTACAGTAGGTTTAAATTTAGAAAAATAAGTTAAATATCAATAGTGCAAACAGAACACTGCTCATGTCTAAGAGATGTGTAGATAGATTCTGTAGAATATTTCAAAAGAAGAACAATGTCAATTGGAAGGATCAGGGAAGGAATTACTATAAAGTTGTATCTCAGATGAATACAATCAAATGTTCATATATTGAAAACAAGGGCATATGATATAGAGGGACTATAGGGAACAAAGTTACATCAGTATATTAGTTAAAGCAATGTTTACTGTTATAACCAATAAATCTAAAATTTCATTTCCTTCACAGAATAGGAATTTAATTCTTGCTTCCAAAATGGACATTCCTGTTCTGTAGGTGACTATCTGATAAGTGGTGATTTAATGACTAGGTTCTTTCCATCTTTTGGCTTCATGCACTCTCGGATCACCAAGGTCACAGTACTCACCTACATTCAGGTGATAAAAGGAGAGAGAGAATGGAAAGAAATGTTTGGAAGATTTTTGCAGGCTTAGTCTGGCAGTGATATATTACTTCTACTCACATTCCATTAACTGTAACCTAGTCATGTGGCCACACTTAACTGCAAGGTATACTGGGAAATGCTAGTCTAGTGAGAATAACAAAAAAAAGTGAGTTTGATAAATGAATAACTAGCTGATCTCTTCCACAGGCAGAGAGGTCTAAATGTAAAGGCAATTCAATTTGGTTGCAATAGGGGATGGCAGATAAGAAATCCTTTGAGATAAAACTAAAGAAGTGGGTTGAGAAAATGTTTATATTTGATTGATGGATTGATGTTTATTTATTTAGCACCTGCTATATACCAGATACCATACTAGATGTCGAGGATTCAATAAACAATGTATCTAGTGGAGAAGACAATTATGAGAGTAAATGTTGTAAGTACAATAATAGGGGTATGTACAAAATGCCATAAAACACAGAGGAGAGGAAATAACACTACTTAGGGAGTCTGGGATTAGAAGCGAATCAGAACGAGTCTTTTTATATGAGGATGGTTGGCAATGGGGTATGAAAGGGATATTTCAGGTAGGGGAAACATCTTAAGCAAATCCACAGGTATATGGAAATCACAAAGTTATAGAGAATATGGAATTTTTCACAGAACCTTAGTTTGCTAATAATTGGTCAACTCTACAAGTTTGAAAAATATGCAATTCAGGACAAAAAGGAAAAACAATGGGAAATGCAACATTCCACAGTGGATCATAAGTTTACAAAACTTTTTTCCTTAAGAGGTGATATAGGCTAGTAATATACATACACACTTAGTTGGTAGGTTAAAGAGAAGGCTTTAAGGGTATATTTCTGTTCCCTTGCATTTAATGATTTGCTCCGAATATATTGTTTGCAGTTGCTGTCAAAGACATGGGCTTTAGGGGCGCCTGGGTGGTTCAGTCATTAAGCGGCTGCCTTTGGCTCGGGTCGTGGTCTCAGGGTACTGGGATCGAGCCCCACATCAGGCTCCCTGCTTGGCCAAAGCCTGCTTCTCTCTCTCCCATTCCTTCTGCTTGTATTCCCTCTCTCGCTGTCTCTCTCTCTGTCAAATAAATAAATAAATCTTTAAAAAAAAAAAGACACGGGTTTTAAAGTCAGATAGACTTGGGTTTGAATCCTAGATGTAGCTTTTGCTAGTCTTGGGTGGTCTTGGGCAACTTTTGAGAGTCTGCTTTTCTTTATCTCTAAAATTGGGACATTAATATTATATACTCCAGTGAAACAGTTAGGATTTTTTGCCATTATTTAATGGCTTAAAAATGACTTATTAGCTCATGGTTTTGAGAGCTGACAATTTTTATTGTGCTTAGGTAAACTGTTTTCCTGCTGACCTCAGCTGAACTCATGCATATGGCTATATATATCTACAGGGTTGGCCAAGGGCTAGTTGGTCTATAATGGTCAAATGTTGGGTAACTTGTACTGGGTATCCATGAGAATGAATGTACCATATGTATATATGGAGAGAGTTCTTGTCAAAGACATGAACTTTGAAGTCAGCTAGACTCTTGGGTTTGAATCCTAGATGTAGCTTAGGGGGCTAGTATAGTGATAATCCCAAGATTCTTAAGAGTGTAAAGATAGGGCAAGCCCCAATGCTGAAGTGTTTTACAAATCTCTTTGTGTCATGTTATTATCTCACTGGTGAACACAAGTTCTATTGTCCCATTGGCAAGCTCAGAATTAGTGTGAGAGTTGACTATCCAAGGCCATGGATACAGGTATTAAATAACAAAAATAAAAACAAAAAAACACCAGGACTGCTACAATCTACCACATCCAATCATGGTGTTATTGCATAAATTAAATAGTATAATGTACTTACTATGTTGATCAAATTTACTGATGCAACAAACATTTGATGAATAGTAATGATGAAGTTGAGGATGATTAGGCATGGATCACTGCCAATGTGGAATATTTAATTGTCATTTATAGTTGGGGAAAATATCTAAAAGGGAATAGGAGACCTAGATCTTAGTCTAGCTTTGCTCTAATGTGATTTGAGGTAGGGAATTGAGACAAGAAAGACTAGGGGTAGTTTAGCCACAACAATGGACAAATGGATAACATTTCTTTGTTAATTGCTACTCTATATAATTATTTTACCATTAGTGCTATCACATCCTCCTTACTATATTGTTCCTTGATACCCAACCTTTGCCAATCCTTGTGTACCTCACCACAACCACCTTTTTCTGCTCACCACTGCCACCACTGTACACATGACTTATTATACAACCTCTCACTCTATGTCAGATATCTGGGGATTTTTTTATTTCTAAACCTGTGACAGTATTTATTAGAATGCTTATTGATACATGCAACTAAATAACGAACTGAAATGGCTTAAACATTAAGGAATTATTACTTTATATAATAACTCTGGAAGAAATAATAAGAATGCTTATTGATACATGCAACTAAATAACGAACTGAAATGGCTTAAACATTAAGGAATTATTACTTTATATAATAACTCTGGAAGAAATAATTCCTGAGTTGATTCGTTGATTGACTGAGAGGCTCAACAAATGTCAGTACTCAGAGCTGGCTACTCCGAGATTCTCAGGTTTTCCCCTGCTATTATTGCAAGATGGTAGCTTTCATTTCCATATATCCTATGCTCACAAGACAACATCTTTTTTTCAAATTTTTTTATTAACATATAATAAATATAGATATAATGTATTATTTGCCCCAGGATACATGTCTGTGAATCATCAGGGTTACACAATTCACAGCATTTGCCGTAGCACATACCCTCCCCAATGTCCATATCCCTACCCCCCACCTCCCAGCAACCCTTAGTTTGTTTCGTGAGTTTAGGAGTCTCTTATGGTTTATCTCCTTCCCCATCCCATCTTGTTTCATTTCTCTTCCCCACCCCCCATAGCCCCCTGCCCTGCCTCTCAAATTCTTCATATGAGAGTGATCATGTGATAATTGTCTTTCTTTGACTGACTTATTTCGCTTAGCGACATACCCTCTAGTTCCATCCACATCGTTGCAAATGGCAAGATTTTGTTTCTCTTGATGGATGCATAGTATTCCATTGAATATATATATCATTTCTTCTTTATCCATTCATCTGTTGATGGACATCTAGGTTCTTTCCAGAGTTTGGCTATGGTGGACATTGCTCCTATAAACATTTGGGTGCATGTGACCCTTCAGATCACTACATTTGTATCTTGAGGGTAAATACCCAGTAGTGTGATTGCTGGGTCTTAGGGTAGCTCTATTTTCAACATTTTGAGGAACCTCCATACAGTTTTCCAGAGTGGTTGTACAAGCTTGCATTCCCACCAACAGGGTAGGAGGGTTCCCCTTTCTCTGCATCCTCACCAACATCTGTCGTTTCCTGACTGGTTAATTTTAGCCATTCTGACTGGTGTGAGGTGGTAACTCACTGTGGTTTTGATTTGTATTTCTCTGATGCCGAGTGATGTTGACCATTTTTTCATGTGTCTGTTGGCCATATGGATGTCCTCTTTACTGAAATGTCTGTTCATATCTTCTGCCAATTTCTTGATTGGATTATTTGTTCTTCGAGTGTTGAGTTTGAGAAGTTCTTTATAGATCTTGGAAACTAACCCTTTATCTGATATGTCATTTGCAAATATCTTCTCCCATTCTGTCAGTTGTCTTCTGGTTTTGTTGACTGTTTCCTTTTCTGTGCAGAAGCTTTTGATCTTGATGAAGTCCCAGTGGTTCATTTTTGCCCTTGCTTCCCTTGCCTTTGGAGATGTTTGTAGGAAGAAGTTGCTGTGGCTGAGGTCAAAGAGGTTGTTCCCTGTGTTCTCCTCGAGGATTTTGATGGGAGTCTTGTCTCACATTGAGGTCTTTGATCCATTTGGAGTCTATTTTTGTGTGTGGTGTAAGGAAATGGTCCAGTTTCATTTGTCTGCATGTGGCAGTCCAGTTTTCCCAACACCATTTGTTGAAGAGACTGTCTTTTTTCCATTGAATATTCTTTCCTGCTTTGTGGAAGATTTGTTGACCATAGAGTTGAGGTTTCATTT